>JADWQK010001447.1:0-727104 GCA_017933935.1 Sesamia nonagrioides | reverse complement strand
AGTGTATTTCTCATTTTATTTAGGAACTTTTCTAATTTTAAGACTACGTAGGATGGGTTGGTCGAAGTTTAAGTGACGCGGCGACGCTTTCGGCGATTGTGGATGGATGACATGTCATTAAGTAACGAGACAATAATCCGTTGGTCCTGGCTATCAATCCTAGGTCTTCAACAGTCGTTACGGGAAGTCAGAATCTCAAAAATCCGAAAACCACAAGGTCTTGCCGCCAAGTGATTCGTCGTGTTCTGGCATGATGTCTGGTGAAGCCGTACGGAGGACGGGTCTGAGCAGTTGTGTTGCGATGTGTGCCGGGTGCGATGCGCCAAATGTTGTTGTGTCGGGAGTTTGGTCGTGGAGAGTCTCCAGGTCAATCTCCTTCTGGCGCAGCATCGTTGGTCGTATTGATAAACGTAAAAAGTCTTGGGTTTAACATTGCATCACCTCGCTCAACGTTTTTTTAGTGAATAGGCTTAATAGACTAGTGCGTTTTACCATCAACGATTGCATCACTGCTTAGCATCAGGCGGGATTGCTCAAGCACGAAATTATAATTATTAAAAAAAAAACAGGCTTACCAAAGTGTTACAGGGTTGTTGAGGAAAAATTCGGAAAAGCTAGGTGAATAATTCGAATCAGATGTTCTATACTTCCAATAAACCCCACCAAGTTTTGGTATAACATTGTTTCGAGAGCATCTGTTCACCCGAGGGAATTAGGACCGTTGTGTATAAGTACATTATATGCGGAACAATCACATAAATCGAGATAAGTCAACACCCGCACGTGGTCCCGGCATGCAACGGTCCGACTGTCACACCGATATGTAACATTGTTTGTGGTTTTTATTATCCGCACGTGATGATAATTTGTTGTGAAAACTATTAATTTTTATTAGGAACTGCACCTTAATTGAGCGTTTCTCTTATTTTTTGCCACATTTTCAAAAAATCGCCAATAAAAAAAAACACAGTAAATCGCTTTTTTGGTCATGAAATCAGATACATTATTTTATGAGTATTTTAACTTTTCTACAGGAATTCTGTTTGATTTAAGATTTTTGTATTAAAATTATAAAAATCTAAATCAAGGTAGGCTAAGCATTCCTATTTCGTTACTTCTTAATTAGTAAAAAAAACTTCGAATTTGCAAATTCTGTAGCTAAAATTTCTATGTTTCATAAAATTCATGATAAGTTTAATAAAATCATCGCAAATAACTACTAAGAATACCGACAAATATTTCCAATTTGGGTGCTTTAACATTTTTTTTTGTTACTTTTAATCTAAAGTAAATTAAAAGTTTTGATTATATGAAAAATATACAAAATTGAAAGAATTTGCTTATTTTTTATAAAAATGTGTAGCATAATTGATATTTTGTACAAGTAGTGTTCATTTATATTGAATAAATAAATACAAAAAGCGAGTTTAAAGACGGGAGATGTTTGGGACAGTAACAAAAAAGGAGTCACTAGTAACAAAATAAAAAACACAAGGTTGGGTCTACAATGGTTATTTTTAAATTCTATAATGGATTTTTTTTACTCCGATATTACACGTTTAACCGATTTTTTTTTCTATACCATATATCAATTTGTTTCGAAACGGACGTCTGTGCTTTACAATTAATTACCAAATTATTTTTTGCAATGCTCTTCATCAAGTCTCTTTCTTTATTATTTTCACAATTTTTGTAAGTTATCTTCAACGAAGCTTCGAGGATTTCATTTCTGGCTTTAATTTTAAGTAATTTAGTCTCAAACTTCTTTTTTTGTTCCGTTGCGTGTTTTTGTAGTCGATATATTTTTTTTTTCTTGCAGTTTCGTTAGCTCGTTCTAAGTAAGCACTTCAGCTTTTTGCTTTGTCATATTCTGTTTTCAGTTTATTTTTAATCCTTCGTAGACTTCCTACATGTTTTGACAATCTTAATATTGTTGATTGTGTTTCAGTCGACGTCTCCGATACTGAAATTTCCAAGGAGGACGTTCCCATTGTGTCCGTTAAAATATCTGCCATTGTCGTTGAAGAGTTTCCGCTACATACCTACTGTTTTTTTTTTTGAGATTTCTTGTGGTTTTGTTTTTGTTTTTCTTCTTTCCACTTTTTTCTCTGATTTTTTAGTTCTGTTTCAGTCATTTCCGATATTTCTTTATATTTTGATTTTATTCTTTCTAATTTTTTCTCATTTCTTCCAACTTATCCGGGTTCTGTTTTAATTTCTCTCTATATCGCTTCATTTTTTCTGCTGGAGTTAGTGGCATTTTCTTGTGCTGTTAAATTGTAAACATAGCTTTATGATTCCGTTTTTGTTACTTAATTTTTCTGCGTATACGTTACTACCCCAAAGTAACAAAAAAGGAAGTAACGAAACGAGTGTTTGATTTTATTGAAATATTGTTGTGGTAGTTGAAATTACAGTTACGCCTATTATTTTACACTAAATTTTATACGAAGCTAATAACTATTGCACTATGATAAAAATAATGGGTAGATATTGTCAACTTACCTTGAAACAGCAATAACAAAAGCTGGAATGAGATTCACTCTTAAACGGGTACGTGTACACTTTTCAAACTTCGGAACAGCAACTGACGCAATACATCAATATGGCGGTATTTTGTGAGATCTAAGTTGTTGCTAGTTCAAAAAATATAACTAAATTGATATTTCTTAATATTTTACATGTCTAAATTGGGTAACAAAAACTGAAATCCATTTTTGGAACTTTCTCTGGGACATGTTTAAAATTAATTAATAACCGTAAAATTTTAACCAAATTACCATGTAATAAATATTACGTGAACCCTTTTACCTTGTAATACGATTTGTAATCAAAATCTCAGAATAGTTTCTTTGAATTATATCAAAACAATTAAATTTGAAATTGAGATTGGTAGACTGGGACATACGAATTTTCATACATTGGAATTTTCGACAGTTTATATTTAGTTGATTTTTTATTTTAGTATGATATATATATTATTGGTTAACATTTTTTCTGTAAACTTGAATTACAATAGTGCTTCTAAGTAAAACAGTATCAGCAATTTATAGATTACACCAAAGTTATTCATCTACAAAATCACGGGACATTCCACAAATCTGTAATGGCAAAAAAAAAGAGAAATGCTCAATTGATCAATTGCTCCATGTGTTTGAAAAGTGTGTCTGCTCAACAAGGAAAGGAACTCAATGAATATTGTTGAACTGTCAAAATAATACCAATTGCTACTGATAGTGTGTTACGCAATTACCTCCTGTGTGTTACTCATTAATAATGTTTGTATAAATAATTTGTTAAATGTCGGTTTTTGGGTGCTTGCAGCAATCAATATCTCTAAGGCTGTGGCTGATCTAAGACAAGGTTATCAACAGTCAGAGAGTTAATTGAAAATACTGAAAACATTCTTTGGTGCCACAACTAGATACAAAATAAAAATGAAACTGTAACTTTGAAACTGTTATGCAGAATTTGAAGATCTGTGTTACAGATAAAATATAAGTTTCAGAACACATAATAGAACTATAAAATAAAAATGTACGTAAGTCTGTATTTCTAAATCTGCTTTAGGGTCGCGACACATCTGCGGAACGTACGGCGCCGAAAGCTCAGCGGCTGAAGTGTCAGACAAACCAAACGGGCAAAACACGGCGTTTTGTTCAGCGCGCTACGCGACGGAATGTTACGTGGCGGTGTCGACACTTTATGGTGTGCTGTTTTTGTGACGTACCTGAATTGCCCAGAAAAAATGGATTTAATTAGAATATTAGGTATTATAGAGGACTTAGAAGACATTGCTGCTCTTCCGGCCGACCGTTCAGCTACGCCGGCCGAACTTTCGGTCGCGCAACGCATCGCGTGATGTGTCGGAAGTACTCGGAAGGTTTGGCCCTACGCCGAACGCGGCGTAATTTCGGCTGATGTGTCATAGAGTACTTGAAATATACTGCGGGCGTATTTAGCCAAACTTTCGGCGCCGTACGTTCCGCAGATGTGTCGCGAGCGCGACACTTAAAAAGAATAACCACAAATCTTATCCATACACACAATTTGCAAGTTAATTGAGGTTACACTATCATTTGAATTTGATCCCTATTATCGGGCACAAGCTTAGTTTAGTCGTAAAATTATATTTGTAAGTAGATAACGCGGTGTAACAGAGTGATTCTGTGCAAACATCAACAAAACATTAATAGGCTTTTCTTTATATAGATTTGTCTAAATATGATATTATGTTGGTTTTTGGCTTCTGCTAAATGATTTCGCGCGGCCTATCGGGCCTGTGTGACCTGTCCCAGGAGTGCGAACATTATAGGTTATTATGTTGTATTATGTACATAATTTATATAAACAATTACACAGTAATCATGTGTGACCTAACCTAATATTTAATTCACCAAAAAAGGAGTTTAATTGTTACAGTAATTTTGTGTTATGTCGTGTGTAGTAGCAGTATGTTTTTTTTTATAAATTATAAACTAGCGCTTGACCGCAATCCCGCCTGATGGCAAGCAGTGATGCGATCGTTGATGGTAAAGCGCGCTAGTTTATTAAGAACCTATTCACTCTAGCCTTGAAGACTCTCAAACTGTAGTGTGAGAATCGTGGTGAAGTTGTACCTATATTCGTTGTGAGACTTTTTCACATGAATCCATAATGCAGATGCTTTCAAACAGGCATTTATTTCATGTACCCTTAGTAATCACATCAAATTACACTGCTGCAACATTTTTTCGCGCTCACTGTTATTACTAATGTTGTATACCGGAATTTCCTCATGAGCTAAGTTCAATGGTAACTTTAGTACTGAGTGCGCTGTTCGTCCCCCGCTAAGTAATGTAGCAGCTATTCCCGAAGAAGCAACTGCAACAGCACCCTCCTCCTCCTTTATCTTTCCGGATTTGAGCTAATAATAATTTTGAAGCATCCAAAAAGAACAAACCACCACGGCCACTGGCAACATTTTGAATTATTGCTCAGTTGGTATTAAGTAAGCGCCTGTTAAAATAATGGGAGCAATATGTACATCCGCGTTTTCTCCCGTTTTGGCAATATTTTTTGTTACTGCTCTGCTCCTATTCGTCATAGCGGGATGTTATATAGCCTATGTCCTTTCTCAGACTCTAGACTATTTGTGTACCAAATTTCATTACAATCGGTTCAGTAGTTATGGTGTGAAAGCCGCACAGACAGACAGACAGAGATACTTTCAAATGTATATTAAATGTATTAGTATGGATTTTAGGTTTTTTTTACAGATTCAAGACTATACTAATCAAACGCAGTGTTCAACGGGTTCGAGTTACTAGTATAGACGTTAATAAATATTAGGATATGTAAGGCAATAAACTGAATTTTACATTTTTGCAGATGTAACAATATTTTTATTTTATTTTTTTACTAGGTTAGCGATATACTATTTAGATAAAACAATAGCAATGGACACCAAGCTACTTGTAAATAAATCGATTCAAAGGTTTGTATGAATTAACTGTTCAACTTATAATCACGCCAATAAAAATAAATAATGACAATTGTTTTTACATGTTCCTTTGTAAATAATGATCTCCTGGTGATTTATATCAAGGTTTTGAAGAGTTATTATAGCTAATGATCCTTAATGTACCTTGTACATACAGTATGTTAAATAACAGAGGGCGTTCCCTTAAACTCGTTAATATATATCATTAATAGATTAAAATAAAAATATCAGCATAGAAAAATAAGCATAAAATAATCCGAATAAAAAGAAATTATAATTGAAAATAAATTTGAAACCTCCTGTTTTAAATCAAAATAGTAACGCGGAATAGTGTCTACCTAACGTTGCATTGCCCAACACACATCAATCAATTAGATCTTAGATCGCCGCCGCATACGCGGCTCGTCATTCATAAATAAATTGCGACGTTGCCGTCTTTCATGTTCGCGGTGTACAGTGTTTCTTTTACATGTCAATTTAAAATTTTTATTGAATATTTTCATATTGAAAAAAATTTAAAACATTTTGTTTTCGAATGGAAATATTTTTTTTAGCATGTATGCTATACTATTTCGGGTTAACGGGAACGCCCTCTGTTAGTTAACATACTGTATAACTTACTTTATAGCTTTATTGTTTGAAACAGCACTCATTTCAAGCGTGATCAGATAAATAATTAAGAAATTTGATAATTTTCATTTCTTCCCTGTGACGATGTATCATCGTTAATATTATACATGTTTGATGCTTTTAGTATTAAATACATTTTCACTAAAACTGAACTTAGCGCGTCGAACTCTGTTGCATTATTACATTTTGCCGAATGTCGCTAAGCGAAGCGTTGAATATCCTACTGGTTTCGAGATCTAACTACCGAAGTGTCCGTAATATTTTTAGTTGATAACGAGATTTACTTTTGGTTTTTATTTTAGGATAACCAACGATGATATCTACTAACAGTGGAATCTCTGAATTAAAGCTGTGTATTATCTTGGACTGCTTTCGGACTAGGGAATGCGATCTCGATCAATATTTTGATATTCTGTCCCGAGGGAAGACAGTTTCGCTTGCGATCTTGAATTGCCAATTTAGACTTGAAATTAGAGCCTCTAGCTCGAGCATATAATTTACTACTTGAACTATACTCATTGTTAATGTAAATCAGCCATTACTCCCACGTACTCGTATGTAACGAGCTTAATGTCATTTGATTGACAAGTGATACGATATGAGAGGACCTAATGCGAGTGTGTTTTACGCTAAAGCGATTGAGACGTTTGGCACTGTGATTGAGATGATTCAATGTCGCTGCTTGGAGCCGCCCAATCAGAGCGCCGAATCTCAAAAATATCACGATCGTAAAAATCAACTCGCTCTATACTTGTGCCAAGCTCGATAAAGAATAGAGGTAAATAAACCAATTTAGGGTTATCCCAACTCACATATTACAAATCTTCTATAGTTTACATGATTATCGACTTTTACATGCTAACTATTTTTTTTTCCTAATGCTACATAATTCAATAAAATAGTTAACATAATAATAATTAACATTTTCACTAAAATAACATCTATATTAACTTGCTATTACGGTAAGCCATTAAAAAGTCGACATTAATTTTACGTGATAGCCCTACAAAAAAGAAACATGGATGAAATCCAGGCATTAAATACATTTTGTGGAATTCAGACTATGAATAAAGTTTACTACTACTTTTCAAATCAACTGCATAACACATGCATTATAATACTTTCAAGTATGGACTACGTATAATATATGTACCAATATGTATAAAAAAATAACCAACTGAGAAATTAGCTTACATGTGCGTCATAAATCTAGAAAATCATCTATCTAGAAAATGTTGTTAATATCTTCCTTTTAGGAGTAAACAAGTCGTTGCCCAGCAACGGTTTATTTACCCCTATTCTTTATCCAATTTGGCCCAACTATAGGCAAACAGTACTATACCACCCTCGTTTGAGGACTGTTAGCCATATTTTTGCCAGTTTAAGTCCCATGGAGTCTTTGTAATTGTCATTGACATATACAAAAATTATCTTAGACTAATAAATAGAACCCTCCGTCTATCGCTTCGGGATTACAAGTATGATTATATTAAATGTTTTTAAATTTACCATAAACTCAAGTCTTCAACTACTACTATTGTCAAATCAAGTTTACGGTTATACATTATTCAAGGAAGTTTTTTGTTATTAATTTCGTTTCCTACATTTGGTCGATGATATTCGATTCATTATCGAAGTAAGTATAATTGTAATGACCTTTGCGTGCGTCATAGATATTATTACTGTTTTGTATTAATAGTTCAGTGATAATGGAAAAAATATTTACTGGTATGATGGTAAGCTGTCACATTTATTACATGAATGGTTGTCCGTTGAATTTCCTTTAAAATGATTGAAGATTACTAAATTCTTTTATTTTTATAACTAGAGTCTATGTGATAAAAAACTTAAACCAATTCATAATTCATTCACTCGACCCCGGCTTTTGAATTATTAGGTACGTATATTCCTACGGGATCAAAGCTGATGCGGGTGAAACCGCTCGCTGGTCGATCAACGAAAAATTTGTTTGTTAGGTTTGTTTATGACTTATTATACAATATGTAAAGAAAACCCTGTCCGATCCGTGAAGGTATTGTTAGGTATCGTTAACTGATTCTAATAATGCCTATAAAGCCGGGCTAAACTTAAAAAAAAATCCCCCAAAAAAAATAAATATTATTTCGAAAAAGCGAGGTAACTTAATGCATGTGCGGTAGGCAACCCGATAGCCCCGCCCCCCTTCACCTGCGCATACATGCGCGGGTGAAAGGGGGCGGGGCATGCGGCACGTGGTCGCATCGCTATTCGCTCCGCCACAAATGGTGTTGTCAGTTTTTTAAAAATTACTAAATTTCGGGGAAATTGGAATTAATACCCGGGAAAAAAAGATTATTTCAAAATTCATTATTATTGTTACTGTGATGATTATGTAAAATTTTATATTATATTTGGTCAAGTGTTTACCTAACCTTTATTATCCTTATGGGTCGGACAGGGTTTTCTTTACATATTGTATAAAAATCCGTGACTATTTCGGAGTTAGTTTAAGAATTAGTATTCAATTTCTAGTTTCTGAAACATTAATACATCTTGAAAGCCTTTAAAATAAATATTTACTCTGAATTGGTTGTGTTCTATCAATCGCAATTTGCCAGGAGTAATTTGAAAAGTCAACGTGTAGAACCAATGAATGGTTTATACGATCGTGTAGGTGGTACGTGCCTTCTTGATACATTTACCCATTGAATTGTAGCCGCATTACTAAGGAATGGGAGCTGATTTGATCATAAAAGTTGAACCTGTGCAAGTGAATATATTCGGAGAACTCTTTTTAACTGACTTATCTAAAAAGTGTGTTTGTTTATACACTTGGTTTAACACAAGAAAACTGTGCGACGCTTCGTGAGATAACAACACAATACACGGAAGAATAGAAAGTTATACTAATTGGGTAATTAAATCAAAAGATGTTTACCGAAACTACGAACTAACGAGAGAATATATTTGCAAAAGATAAAGATGATGAGTTCACTTAATTGATTTAAATTTTCATTTTTAATCTAGCTGTATCTTAGGACGTAATTTATAAACTTTACTACGGCGGCGTCATGTTGACATTTTCTTGGACTTGTAGATTGGCAGTTGTGCGACAGTGACACGAATGATTAATGCTGACTAGGCGTAAGGGGGGTTGGTTCACGTGCACTTGATGCATGTGTTATATCTTATGATGAGTCATAATTCTAAGAAAAGTATTATAATGTAGATTGTTTAAGTTTAGTTGGTTCCGATGGTAGATTCGATGGTATAGACTGAAATAACGGCTCGATGAAGGTACTCTAATATTGTTGCTGTCTACGAAAATCCGATCCTTGGTGGGGGTTCTTCATCGAGCCGTCAAACGGAGCACACTACCAGTTAAGTATCCTTAATATTTCTTATACATAAGTCTTATGCGCCCTGTATTATGTACTTTATATTGCTGATGATTCTAAATATGTCCAGTATGCAATGTTATGAGTAAATGTATAGGTACATAATGTTTCTCCTATAATGTTTACTTGAATTTTATTGAACTGCCCACTCTCTGACAACCTAACACACGTATACTCGAATATGGCGCTAACTATAGTTAAATTAAAAAAGTGATGTAATTACATTTACGTACGTGTTTGACGTATGTCAATATTACTTATTGACATACATAAATATTTGAAATTACCGAGACAGTATAATATACATAGTATACCTAGTATGTGCTTATACTTCCAGTCAGGCCGTTGACTGAATGAGTTCCGGACACTTTTCATGGCTACCATTCCAGTAACTAATAAAGATCAAATTCGCAAATTATATCAAATTGACCGCTGTCAAGATGGTATTTTCTCGACAACGGCCGGACTATTTATTGTACATCACATGCTTATTAGTGACGTAGGTAGGTTTGAAAGTGTATGTGTACCGTTTGGTAAGTGACCTAGAATCTTGCAAAATTTTGCTCGACTTTTAATTACATTATGAAGTCTGTCTCTGTATACTTTCTAAGTTTGTGATGTAGAAAGTAAAGCCATAGACTCATTACTGTGTCGTGACTTGGGATTAACAAATCAAAAGAATATGTTCAGGATTACATCAAACACAAAAGTTTTGATTAGCTAGATCTCCGTCAGAAGGGGTCAGGACATAACACAATACATAAGTATCTAACATGTATGGATCAGTCAGAAGCTGCCAAACCACGTACATCACGTGGTTTGGCAGCTTCTATGTATTTATTCTTATATACTTATTTTGATTATGACACAATATTTACATAACAGCTAATTACTGATACTGATTGATATTCTCCTTCAGTGATAATGTGAGTTTAAGTATTGTTTTGTTGGTATACACACATCAATATATAATATGTAAAGAAAACCCTGTACGACCCAAAAGGAAAATAAAGTTTATACACATGACCAAATAAAATACGAAATTTTACATAATCATCATAGTAACAAAACTACTGAATTTTGAAACAATCTTTTTTTCCGCGAATTAATTCCAACTTCCCCAAATTTGGTAATTTTTAAGAAAGTGACAACACTACTTTATACAGTATTATTATGAGTGATGCGAACACGTGCCGCGTGCCCTGCCCCCCTTCACGCACGCATGTATGCCTACCGTGTTGCCTATCGCTTTTTCGTAATTATGTTTATTTTTTTAGGGGGATTTTTTTAAAAGTTTAGCCCGGCTTTGTATGCATTATTAGAATCAGTTAATGATACCTAACAATACCTTCACGGATTGGACAGGGTTTTCTTTACATATTGTATAATATGTAAAGAAAACCCCGTACGACCCAAAAGGATAATAAACACACACCAAACACATGACCAAATAAAATACGAAATTTTACATAATCATCATAGTAACAAAACTACTGAATTTTGAAACAATCTTTTTTTCCCGCGAATTAATTCCAACTTCCCCAAATTTGGTAATTTTTAAGAAAGTGACAACACTACTTTAGACAGTATTATTTTGAGTGACGCGAACACGTGCCGCGTGCCCTGCCCCCCTTCACCCACGCATGTATGCCTACCATGTTGCCTACCGCTTTTTCGTAATTATATTAATTTTTTTAGGGGGATATTTTTAAAAGTTTAGCCCGGCTTTGTAGGCATTATTAGAATCAGTTAATGATACCTAACAATACCTTCACAGATGGGACAGGGTTTTCTTTACATATAGAAAGCTGTGCTACTGGGAATATTGCTAAGCCACTTCTTTCCAGCGATAGCACTAGGAAATGGTGAAAGGCGGGTGTTTTGGGGGGCTGTTTTATAATTTTGACGCTAAAAAGGTGCTGATCTCAGCGTAATTTGAGTAATGGTTTTTGATATTGATTTATTCGATACACGGACGAGTGCACAGTATTGAGAAATACAGGCGTTTTGTTACATAATGGTTTAATAATAGCTACAACACAGAAACATCAAAATTGAAAATCAATTAGGTATAAGAAAGATTTATTTGTTTTCAATTTCAATGTTTGTTGTGGTTTAGAAACTGCACTGGTTTAGGAATTTTAGCACATTATTTGTACATGCACATAGCCTTTATCACGTGGATAAGCATACTGTTCGGGTACCTAAGTCATTTCTCCCACTACCGTTGAGCAAATGTGTATGCTCATCATCATCATCATCTCAGAGTTAATCCCAATCGCATCCAAAGCTTTTCAGCTTTGGTTTCAGCTTTGTCTGCTTTACCAGTCTAACTGCTTTTTTTTGGCTAAACTTCGATATTTTCCGTGAAGCGACTGCCGCCTGACCTCCACAAACCGAAGGCGATATTGAAGCATTGCAGTTAGACCAATTGTTGGTCTTTTGAGGGCTCCAACAACCCGTAACAACTGCCATTAGATGTTCGTATGGCAACTGGGAGGAACGGCTTAACGTGCTTTTCGAGGCACGACGAGCTAATGTGTAGCTATTCGCTTAAAAATCATTTAATGATATACTTAAGGATTTTACTGTTTTCATTGTGTTTATTAACTGTTGATCTTTAATTGTTGAAAAACTGCCGTTACCGGCGAGAGTTCTCTCGTCACTAGTTAGTAGCAGATACAAGAGCTGCGAGAGCCGTGGTGGCCTAATGGTATAGGCCGCGACTTACAAGTTGTACGTTCGAACCCATCACCACTGTTTTCAAAACGGTGAAAGAAAACATCGTGAGGAAACCGGCATGTCCTAGAAGCAAAACTTTGAAGACATGTGACATCTATCAACCCGCACTGGGCCGGCGCGGTAGATTATGACCCACTCCCTGTCACCGAGAGGCGGTCTGTGTTCCAGGAGTGGGTACATTACCCACTACTAGTACAGGAGGAGGAGGAGGAGTGGGTACTTCCCTCGATAGGCTGATTATTATTTATTATTACAAGAGCAGCCAAGAAAATACTCGGACAGCAAACCTCGCTTGGCGAGCGATGACTCGCTGAGACTCCCGTAGCTATCAGTAAGTTACTGGCCATAAATTTTTTATTCGGATTTCATTTTATTTTATTTTCAGTGGTAGGCCATAATATCGGCTGCCGGCAGAAGTTACCACCCATCAGGCAAAGTCTTACCGCCAAGCGATTCGACGTGTTCCGGCATGATGTCTGGTGCAGTCGTATGGAGGTCGGATTTGTGGGAATCGTTGGTCGTGTTGTTGGGTTTTATTACTACTACTATTCACTAAGTTTTTTAAGTCAATAGGCTTAAAAAAGTAGGGCGCTTTACCATCAACGATTGCATCACTGCTTACCACCAGGCAGGATTGCGGTCAAGCACTAGTTTACACATACATACTTATTAAAAAAAAAACTCTTCGCGCTTGTTCGCTTGCTTATATGCGCTTGCCCATCGTCAAAATTATTCAAATTACACACTCTAATGTTCGTTGCTCGGCAACTCGTTTTTACTTGCAAGTTGTACTCGCTAAATGTCGGCAGTGGGACAGGTGCATTAGTTTTAAATATGTATGTAAATAAAGGCTTAATTCAAGAAATTAAAGGTTATGAGCGAAACGAAGCTAAGATATGAGACGAAATGCAGACAAGATGGCTTGGTATGAGGTTATGTCTGTTGAGAGCAAAAAATCCCTCAATATTATAGTCATGCACAGATGAAGTGACACATAATCTTGCTTTAATGTCTAACGCAATAGAGAAAGTGAGGTTTGCGAGAATTTTTATTGTTTCGAGTTTGCATGCAGGTTCCTAGAGTTCCTTTAAATACACCTAAGAATCAAATGTCAGTCAAAATAATGAAAAATCTGACAGCTTAAATGAAATAAGGATCTAGTCTCTAATTGCGGAATAACTTTCAAATACAATCTGAATCATTGTGGAGGATGTTGCATATTTAACTTAGCGTGTGTGCAAATGGACATTGTAAGTGGACTCTGACTAGAATCACCAGCGTCCATTAGTTCTTATAACCCTGCAGCTGTCGGAACATGTAGGACACGATATTAAGGTCCGTATTACAGAACGTCACTCAAAACTCAAGCTCTACTTAAGTCTCGTTTGAAGCCTTTTGATTGGTTGAAACTAGTTTTAAGTAATGCTTAAGCAGAGATCAATGCTTGAGTAACGTTCTGTAATACGGACCTAAGTGTCTGATCGTCTGTAGACCAGCATCCAGACACAGGTTTTCTTTGCTTGGGCCAACCTGGAGTTTGAGTATGTTTAAAGACCTTCAGCGGGTGAATCGAATGATTTGGGTAAGAAAGAACTGTCTCGCTGCAGCTTCAATCCTTTGGTCTGGCTTTTTTGATGACTGTTCTGGATATTGTAAATCAATTGCTTCATATGTTTGAAAAGTGTGTTCGTTCAACTACGTCAATGAATGTTGTTGCACTGTCAAAATGAAAGAAGTAATTTTTGTCGCGTATACAATATGTAAAGAAAACCCCGTCCGACCCAAAAGGATAATAAAGGTTAGGTATACACATGACCAAATAAAACACTAAATTTTACGTAATCATTATAGTAACAGTACTAATGAATTTTGAAATAATCTTCTTTTTCCGCGAATTAATTCTAACTTCCCCAAATTTGGTATGTTTTTTTAAAAGTGACAATACAATTGTATACAGTATTATTATGAGTGATGCGACCCCGTGCCGCGTGCCCTGTCCCCCTTCACCCGCGCATGTATGCCTACCGTGTTGCCTACCGCATATGTATTAAGTTACCTCGCTTTTTCGAAATAATATTTTTTTTAGGTCGTGTAGGTATATTTATACCTAAGTACTTGCTTGCAGTTATTAATAAAAATGATTCATGGTATCCTGAACTGTGCAGTTGGTAAGTACATGCTTACGTAATAACTTGCCGACTCCATCATATAAGTGATCAGTAGGTATTAATATTAATTAAAGGTGTAATAAAATATGGCTCATGTTTTTCCCGCTGTATGTTTTACAACGCAGTGCAGCATAAATTGGCTCAGCCAAGCGTCAGTGCACGTGTCTCAATTTAGATAAGCCACTGACTAATAGCTATTTTTATAAAGAAAAAAATATTTTTTGCACTAATTTTTTTTTTAAATGACAATAACATTATCATTAAAATTATATTATGCTATTTTTTCTAATGAATAAAATCTTTCTAACTCGAGTCATCAGTCCCATTCCACTGCTGCTAATAAGCCACTTCCAGGCTGAGTTAGACACCTTCTCCGCCCTCTAGGTCATCACCATCATCATCATCATTTCAGCCGAAAGACGTCCACTGCTGGACATAGGCCTCCCCCAAGGTTCTCCACGACGACCGGTTCTGCGCCTCCCGCATCCAGCAGTTTCCCGCGAACTTCACCAGGTCGTCGTTCCACCTTGTCGGGGGCACCATCATCATCACCATCATCAGCCTAGCCTTTTTAGACCTCCTAAACCCCAGTTAGGGTGTTACCACACCAATCGAGCGATCGTCGATCATTGCCATCAATCGATGGTAGAATGGATTAGTCGACGTCGATCGATAGTTTCCACCACACCAGTCGATCGATAACCGATAGATGCCATCGACCAATGGTAGAATGGATTAGTCAACGTCGATCGATGGTTTCTACCACACCAGTCGATCGATAACCGATTGATGCCATCGATCGATGGTAGAATGGATTGGTTCTACTAGAGCAATCGATCGGTTTTCGATCGACGATCGATCGATGGTAGAATGAATAAGTCTGCGTTTGCGTCTCCGGAATAATAGTACCTACGAACAACATCGTACTGGCCAACAACAACGCGTCCTCTTGTGAATACATTTCCAAAGAAACCACTAATCAACCGTTAATCGATCCACGTCGACCGATGCTATCGACCGGCAATCGAATCGATGGATTGGTTAGTCGACCGGTATCCATCGATCAATTAAAGCTACCACACCAATCGATCATCGATCGACTATCGATCGATTGGTGTGGTAACACCCTTACTGAGTAATACGATACCCCTTGGTAGGATTGGTTATCGTTATAATCTGCTTTAAATTTTTTTTTCACAATCAAACACTACCTACTAAAATATCAAATTGGGTTTAAGATTATCCTTTTGATACGAGTTTCTTTCTTGAGTTTTGCAATGGGACTGCTCATACCAACTTAATCTTACATAAAGGATGATGAAGAATTATCTCAGCAACTCCTTGGGGCCAAGTGACTACAACGACTTATGTACTTTTTGAGAACAAACTTTGTCCTGCCTAACTAAATTTGCTTAGTCTTTGTTCAAATAAAGAATATAATAGAATACTTGCCCGGTTGCCATATAAACATCTAGTGGCAGTCATTACGGGTTGTTGGAGCCCTCAAAAGTCTAACAATTGGTTTAACTGCAAAGCTCAGTTATCGCCTTCGGGTTGCGGAGGTTAGACAGCAGTCGCTTCACGGAAAATATCGAAGTTTAGCCAAAATCTGCAGCAGACTGCAGTTAGACTGAAGCGGACCCCAGACTCCAAAGCTGAAAAGCTACGGATGCGACTGGGTTTAACGCCGAGATGATGATGATGCCTTTCTATTTATGTACACCATATTAATTATGGAACATAAATATGAAGATTTTACAAAGAATGATATAATGGGCGGTCTTATCACTAAGAGCGATCTTTTACAACCTTTGGATGGAATACCAAGGGGAAGAAGAGAGAAATATTGTAAGTAGTCTACGGTGTACTATTTTCATAGATTATATAATAAATGTGTTCATAAAGTGTAACATACTAATTTAAATAAATATATAAACTTCAAACAAGGTAAATCTTATATATAAAATTCTCGTGTCACAGTTTTCGTTCCCATACTCCTCCGAAACGGCTTGACCGATTCTCATGAAATTTCGTATATAGGTACATTCGCTAGGCATGATAATAGGTTTTTATCTGCTTTTTATGTCAATACTATTTATGCGGGTGAAACCGCGGGGCGCAGCTAGTAAAATATAAGGATAATGATTAAAGACAAAAGAAGTGCTTTTTATAATAGTTTTAAAAGTAAACAGGTATTGCGCAAGCCGGACCGTTGTTGGTATCGGCCTGTAGTCCCATCGAATGTACCAGTAATTTACGTGAATCGACAGTCATCTGACTGTCGATTGACCCACTTACTGGGTGATACGATACTTCTTGCTGAGACTGATTGACAGATTTTCAGGCTACTGAGTGACCACGTCGAAAGATCCACGAATGACAGCCGGGATCGAAGGCTTACCGCTCTTTCTGAGGCACGGATGGGTCTTGAATAGTCTTGATTATACATAACTTAACCTGATTGATCGGTCCGTGCAGCTTTATTAATTACTTTCCGCCCGCGACTTCGCCCGCGTGGAATTCGGTTATATCGCGCTTTTTAGATTTCCCTCGGGAATATCAAATGTTTCAATAAAAGGTAGCCTGATAGATGATAGATGTCCTTTCTCAGGGTCTAAAGACCGTCTGTGCCAAATTTCATCAAAATCGGTTGAGAGGTTTAAGGGGGAAAGCGTGACAGACAGATAGAGTTACTTTCGAATTTATAATATTAGTATGGATTTTACCAGAAGGCCCTCTTTTGACATATGTATCAATGAATGAACTGAAAGACTCTAGATGATATAAAAAAGTCAAGAAAATATTCGAAATCTGCATGGAACAGATATTTGTATGACCGCAGGTAGTTGTGTTGCTGTCTGCTTGTGTATGTGAGTTTAAATTTGTAATTGCACTCACAATTTAGGAGTAATTAAGTGTGGGGCAAAGTTTTATAAAAAAAAGGTTGTTTTCGCTTGGGTGAGTCAGACTGCGTTTAAATTAAAAGTGCAATAAACGTTATTGTGAATAACGGCGCTCTCAGAGTGCATGTGGTTGGAATTAATTAGAATTTATTTACCCTACACTCCACTGTGTAATAGCATACATCCTGTCTGCATGGAGTTTTATTTTTTATCCTCCAACATTGTATCTGGCAGCAGAAGTAGGTACTGTACCTATGTATACTTCCCCTACAACTACGGATGGTTCATTACACGTACAATTTAACTAATCTTATCTAACTCTCATAACTACACTCAAACAAACGTACACACCAGCACACATATGTCTTATACAATATGTAAAGAAAACCCTGTCCGATCCGTGAAGGTATTGTTAGGTGTCGATAACTGATTCTAATACATAATAATGCCTACAAAGCCGGGCTAAACTTAAAAAAAATCCCCCTAAAATAATAAATATGTACCTTGGTATGTTTATTACTTTAAATTTGTGAATGTGGCCATTATAAAATGTTTGATTTATTTTGTTTTGGTTGCTATGGCGAGTACTTACACGTTATATCGTTGTTATAAAAATATTTTAAAATAAAATTGTTTGATTGATTTGATTCATTCTGTGAAGATACCAACCAAGCACATAAATCTATACTAGCTGTTTGAAATAAAAAGCCAAAGTTACCTAATTAAATTTTCATGGAATGGCTAAATAATACAGTCAAGTCAGTCTGAAAATCATTTCGAAATAAATTTAATTTTACCACGTATTTTGAAGGACTGGAAGAATATTTTACCTGCGGCGGTGTTTCCGTCTGAATACAATTTAAATGTCTTCAAGGCTACAGTGAATAAGCTCTCAATAAACTAGCGTGCTGTACCATCAACGTTTGCATCACTGTTTACCATCAGGCGAGATCCCGGCTAAAACTTGATGTGCCTGCGTAATTGATGCACTCGGTCTGATCTCTGGTGGAAGATCTGTGAATTTGCCAACAGAAATTGTCTTTTGACTGCGAAAGGGCAGCCCACAGCGAGGTCAGTGTTTGCGAGGGCTGCGCCCTGATTGCATGGAGCCCCTTGCCCCGAACGCGACTGCGCAGCACTGACACGCCAAAGTGTGACAGTTTTACGTGTCAATACTTGTGTAAATAGTGAAAAATTGGTTTAGTATTTTATGTTTTTATGTGTTTAATTTTTAGTGTGTATATTATAAGTATGTAAGTGTTCCTCGTTTTTATGATAGATAACGGCAATTATAGTGATGCCGGAAACAGTGCCAGTCAACCTACCACTTCGCTTGATACCCAATTAGTGAGATGTTCGTATTGCTCACAGGCACGTTTTTTTAAAGGCGAACGGGGGCTGAGGATACATTATGGTAAGATCCACAAAATACATAGTTTATCATCATGCCTCCCAGCTACACCCCCAACATCAATACCTCCAGAACAAACTTTGTGGCAAAGACTAGCAAAATTCAAAAACTCTACCCCGGTTTTAAAGAGAGTTCCCCGGGGCGCTAGACAGTCTGTTGCACAAAATTTGTCGCAATGTCTCCGTCTTGTGACCCGGGAGAACTCGCTAAGTGCCTGGGAGCAATTACTCACCTTCCCTTATAGAATTCTACATGTTCAGAAAAATTTGGCAAACAAAAAAACTTTAACAAATCAAATTAAAGACAACTGCAACAATTCGACCCTATATTTAGATCCAAAATTAAGTCCATTTAATAATCAATCACCAAATGGTTTGTGTTCACATGTAGAATCTAAATTAAGTGAAGGTGACATCAGAGGAGCCGCTAGGATATTATTTAGCAGCGATGTGGTGGCGCCTTACTCTACCGAAACTTTTACAGCTCTAAAGAGTAAACACCCGGCGCCTGCGGATGATCTCACTTTCCCCGACCCCCCTAACACTCCCGACCTAAATTCAACCTTTTCAAATATTTCGGCCCACCAGATAATTGCAGCCGTAAGCTCTTTTCGAAGTGGTTCCGCCGGCGGCCTCGACGGTCTGACTCCACAACATCTTAAAGATTTGCTGAGTCCAGGCGCCGGAGAAGCTGGTGAGTTACTCTTAAAGGAGCTTGCGGCCCTTATTAACCTCATGCTCATCGGCGGTGTGAACGAGGCCGTCCTGAGTGTCTTGTACGGGGCCAACCTGTGTGCCCTGCGCAAGAAAGATGGCGGCATTCGTCCCATCGCCGTTGGGTGTACATACAGGCGTACGGCAGCCAAAATATGCTGTAAGATCTATAACGAAAAACTTACAGCTAAGTTTCAGCCCCTGCAGCTTGGTTTCGGTACGAAAGGGGGCTGTGAGGCTGCCGTTCATGCACTTTCCACTTTTTTAAATTCAAACAAAGGTGAGATCATCCTCAAGGTTGACGTGAAGAATGCCTTCAATTCTGTAAATAGGGATACTTTGTTGACTGAAGCCAAAAAGGAATTACCCGAAATTTATAACTTTTTATGGCAATGTTACAGACACCCTTCCAAATTATTATATAAAGAAAATGTTTTGGAATCTGCAGTAGGATGTCAACAAGGTGACCCTCTTGGGCCAGTCCTTTTCAGTTTGGCTATTCATCCCATTATCCAGAAACTAAATTCAAAATTTAACGTTTGGTACTTAGACGATGGGACTTTAGGAGGTGATGTAGACACCATTTTGAAAGACCTACAGCTTCTTAAACAGGAATTTAAATCGATTGGCCTGGACCTTAACCCCTCAAAGTGTGAAATTTACCTCTCTGACATTTTGACATCACCCGACAGACAACTGACCATAGAAAAGTTTAATGCAATAGCCCCAAACATAAAATTGTTAGATATAAGCTCACTACACCTCCTTGGGTCTCCAATTTTGGAAGATAGTTTTCCTTCTTTCATCGAACAAAAAATTCAAAATTTTAACGACATTTCGGACAGACTCTGTAAAATTAATTTGCATTCGGCTTTCACCCTTATTAGATACTGCTGTTTTGGCCCAAATTTTATATATTATCTACGCTCATCCCCTTTATGGAAGCAACCACTACTTTTGGACAAAATTGACCAAATTATTCGCAACACCCTAACAACCATTTTAAATGTGGCCTTGGACGACCGAGCCTGGATGCAAGCCACACTTCCCATCCGGTTTGGTGGCCTCGGCGTCCGTAAAATTTCCAGTATTAGCTTACCGGCGTTCCTGTCCTCTGTCCACAGCACTGAAGAGTTAACCGGGAAGATTTTAGCCTCATCCCTGGTCGACTCTGAAGTGCCGTGCTCGACCGACGCGGTGAACGCCTGGAAAATGACTTGCCCAGATACGAATCTGCCCGTGAACCCATCTTCCCAGAGGCAGTGGGATGAGCCGCTCTGCAGGTTGGTACGGAATAATCTTTTTAATACGTCCACCAATACTGTTGAGCGTGCCCGCCTACTGGCTGTGGGTAAATGGGAATCGGGCCTCTGGCTTCAGGCGCTACCGTCACCCAACATAGGAACTTTGCTGGGTGACGCCACTTTCCGGCTCGCTACATGCCTGCGTCTGGGCGCCCCATGTGTGGCTCCGCATCGCTGCCAATGCGGTGAAGGTGTTGACTGCTTCGGACACCATGGCTTATCCTGTTGTAAAAGCGCAGGTCGGATAGCACGGCATGCCAGCATTAATGACATTATCCGCCGTGCTCTTGTCACCGCCGGTGTGCCAGCTGTTTTAGAACCTCACGGCTTGACACGCGACGATGGGAAGAGACCAGACGGGATGACTATAATGCCTTGGAAGGTAGGTAGGCCTTTGGTGTGGGATGCAACGTGTGTCGATACCCTTGCGCCATCCCATCTTCCAAATACGGTGAGTTGTGCCGCAGCGGCTGCTGCAGGTGCAGAAAACCTCAAACGGCGGAAATACTCCAATCTCATTGGAACCTATATGTTCGAGCCGTTTGGGGTTGAAACACTAGGGCCATGGGGTCCGAGTGCACACCAATTATTTCGGGAGATCGCCAATCGTTTAATCGACTCTTCACGTGACCAGAGGGCTGGGCTATTTTTTGGCCAAAGAATCAGCATCGCCATACAACGTGGCAATGCTGCCAGCCTTTTGGGCACGTTTCCTGTTGACAGCGATGCGGATGAATTTTTGATGCCCTCTAGTTTTTTCAATTCCTCCTTTATATACTTGTACATAATTATATTTTTATTTTATTTTTTTTAACTTTTTAAATTATGTAAATATTAGCCATGTAATTAATGAAATTGAAATAAATATTATTAAAAAAAGCGAGGTGACTTAATACATGGGCGGTAGGCAACTCTTCCGCGGGCGACGGGGGGCAGGGCACGCGGCACGTGGTCGCATCGCTTATAATAATACAGTCAAAATGGTGTTGTCACTTTTTTTAAAATGACCAAATTTCGGGGAAGTTGGAATTAATTCGCGGGAAAAGAAGATTATTTCAAAATTCATTAGTATTGTTACTATGATGATTATGTAAAATTTTATATTATATTTGGTCATGTGTTTACCTAACCTTTATTATCCTTTTGGGTCGGACAGGGTTTTCTTTACATACTGTATATTCTCCCTTGCGCCAACTTCCTGAAGAAAAGACTGTCTCCTAAAATACAGGATTGCCCTGTTTAGGAGACAGGGTGACATATTGTATGTAGATTCATGTAGATATTTCACGTTATACTGTACATTTTTTTTCTTTTGTATGTATGAATCATGTGTGTTATTATAATAAAGATTATTATTAATAATTAATCTCCGTAGCAATAAACGTCTTGCAGCAATATCAATTTCCTACAATGCTAAAAGATGCACTTCTATTCAAATAAAGTACATATGTATATCCTAGAGAAAAAATGTCGTAAAAGGTCTTTCCTTTCTTTTTGGTATCGCTGTTGAAATCATCATGACCCTCGTCCCCCAAACTTAGAGTTTAAAGATTGGGTTACCCCAGGCAAGTCATGTCTAAATGGGAGACCTTCAGCGGGTGAATCCAATGATTTGGGTAAGGAAGAACTGTCTCGCTGCTGCTTCAATCCTTTGGTCTAGCTTTTTTTATTGTTGTTTTGGATATTGTCAATCAATTGCTTCATATGTTTGAAAAGTGTGTTCGTTTAACAACGTAAACTACGCAATGAATGTTGTTGAACTGTCAAAATGAAAGAAGTAATTTTTATTTAATTAATTAAATTTAATATTTGTATGTAGAAATCATCGTGGACACCCCTCACAGATAGTTTAAGTACCTAATTATTAAGACTTATAGGCGGTTTAATTTTTTCGTTTATTTTTTTTTGTGATCTACTATTTTCTTTTTATAATAGACTACTCAGCAATAAAATGTGTGAGTAGACTGAATAAATCACCCCCATTTTTCCATCCTTAGGGTAGGATTTTTTTTAACTTCAATTATTAAAATCTGAATATTTTGTAATCATTTATGCGTTGTATAATGTATAACGCGTGGAACCACTTCAGTGTCGTCGGTAAAAAGAAGGAACATACCTCTCTCATCATCTCAGGATCGAAGACATAAAGCACCGGCCGTGATCTGGACGCCTTCGCCAGTCGCACCAAGTCGCCATACTTCTTGTGAAGACCTTCCAGTAAGCCAAGACCTACGGTGTGGTGGTAGCTTCCTGTTGAAGAGAAAAGGATTTGTTAATACCTCAGTATTAAATACCTTCGGAAAAAAATGAAAAAGTAAAACTCGTGTTTTAAGTCTATCTTCTACTATTTTGCTTAGCGGTGCGACCTGCATGTAGTGTAAGGTGGTTTACATAAAATATACGAAAGTAGTTTATCAATATTTTTATCAATGTAAAAGTGTAGAAGTCCAGACGATATTTCGGTCATGGCGACCAATCTTTACAGAAACTAGCCTTTGGTGCGTAAGTTATTAACATAATAACTTACGCACCAAAGGCTAGTTTGTCCCTTCGCACAAGTGTGTGCGAAGGGTGGTGAACAGCTGGTGTACTATAATAACTTGGACGGCAATCCTAAATTGAGAGAGATCTGGAGCAGCCTGACGGTAAGCAGACTAAAGGCTTAACGTGGTTTTCAAGACATTGAGGTATCAAACTGTCGATCTTCAAACTCCGAGCTGTTACTAAGAAACTCGAATCGGCGGCAGCATTCATAAAACTACAAACGTATGACAAACTCAAAAGAACTTTTATTACAGAAAGAACTTCTATATAATATAGGGTTCCGTGCCCAAAGAATGAAATAAATATTTAAGGCTCCTATATAAAAATAAAATGATTTTTATTTCGGACCAGATAATCCATAGAGTGTTAGTAACATCAAAAAGAAAAACAACTTATTATCTAGTGTTAGTACCCACCACCCTCTGTACAAATTGCTTTATAATTGGAGAGCCGAAACTCTCCGATACAGTTCTTAGGATGCTGTTGGGACTGTCTCTCACTCTCCGCAGAAGTGACGCTGTTTTTTGCGCATAATCGCGTGAAACCCGTCGGTACGGTCAAGCGCAAACATTGCCGACGCGCTGCAGCAGCGAGGATGTCCCAACAACATCCTGAAGCCATTGTTGTATTAGACGCGAAGGACATCTAGCGACTTATTAGTGTAATTGACCCATAGACTACCCCTGTACAGACTCTGAAAGTACGCCTTGAAAAGAGTTAACATATATATACATATATAGTATTTATCAAACATGCTTTTTTATCGTTTATTGCTTGATATTAATAACGGCAACAGGTAGACGTTTGAAATTTTCTCAGATGATGCCTTTTTGTTGCCGCTATGATTATATACCTACTAAGAACAAAATAAAATAAATATTTAAAGGGGCTGCCATACAACAGAAGTGATTTTTATATATGACTAGCTGCGCCTGGCGGTTTCACCCGCGTAGGTTTTGATATGTTTATTTTTTATATGCTCGGCTCCTACTGGTCGCAGCGTGATGTTACAAAACCTAAAGCTTTCCTGGATTAAAGGGCTATCCAACGCAAAAAGAATTTTTCAAATCAGACCAGCAGTTCCTGAGATTAGCGCGTTCAAACAAACATACAAACAAACTCTTCAGCTTTAGTATAGTTATAGATAGATAGTAAAGAACCCTTCATGTTCGTCTCCGACTCTCATTTTCGGGTTTTTATTTTTCTATTAAGACAATATCAGAGGTTGTTGAGGCTTCAAAATCGGTTTGGCCTTAATAGAGGTCGTCGCTCTTTCGTTAGTTGCTTCAGCACTTGAATACTGGTCATGAAATATTTTAGCTGGAGCTTTTTACAAAAGTGTCAATTTCTATTATCTTGTTTCTTGCTATATTTTAAGATATACTACTTCCGCCGACTCCAAAATAGTCATTGACATGTTTAAAAGTGCAAATAGCAGTTGTCCGTGAGGTCCTGAGGTTGCGAAAGTTATTCGAGATAGGGTGCTTGCTTAGTCTCACTGAGATTAGTGTTATTCCCTGCCCTGCCTGAATTTGATAATGTAGTACAGGATAGCCTGGATGATCAGCTGATCAAATCCTAGGTTGATTTACAAGAGCTTCTACCATAAAAAAAGGGCAAGGGTCTTGAATTCACGCCTGTTGTGTCTGGTCCTATTAAACCTACGGTACTTCAAGAATAGGTATTTGAAAGTGTAATCATGGAATCAGTCACAAATTCACATCTAAAGTTCGGCCGAGTGTAGGATGCTTGCATACCCCCATCCTGTTTTAAGTAATAACAATATTAACTTTTATTTTAATCATAATTAAGTTGATTTCACAGTGACTACTGAAAAAGTTGTAAAAATGTTTGTAGTTTTAGCGTAAACTCAACCTTATTGGGTAGAAATTTAAGTTATTTCTTAATTTTTTCATATTTGTTCACATTTTTGGCCAATACGTTGCAATTTTTCTGTACTTTCGTTCAGGCTATCTGTTCGTGTATTATAGAGGTATAGGTATCTAGCAAGTGGCGGAAACAACATAAACTGGAATGAAAGGAGGTCTAAATCTATATTTGGACTGAGTGAAAGTACGTCTGGGATCAGTGCTTAGATATATTGCTATTTGGGTCTATAAAGTTACATAATTATAAGTATGCTGGAAATATTGCACGTATAGTTTCAATTAGAATCATCACCTGCCTAGACTTCTGTAGTTGTTCCAACTATATTGGGGTCAACTTCCAGTCTGACCGGATTCAGCTGAATACCAGTATTTTACATGGAGCATGCCTATCTGACCTCCATAACCCACTTGCTGGGTAAAAACGATACCCCTTGGTAAGACTACTGGTCAGACTTTCGGACTTCTGACGACCCGTACTTAACGTGCTCTCTGAGGCACGGATGGATCTCGGTATGAAAAGATGGTCACCCATCCACATACCAACCACGGCAAGCGTAGCTTAACCTGATCATTCGGTCTGTGTAGCTGTTAGTATTTAGCCACGAGCTCCTCTAGTTTGAAGTCTATACTTAATATATAAAGCTCAAGAGTTTGTTTGTTTGAACGCGTTAGACCTCAGAAACTACTGGTCCGAGTTGAAAAATTCTTTTTGCGTTGGATAGTCCCTTAATCCAGGAAGGCTTTAGGCTATATAACATCACGCTGCGACCAATAGGAGCGGAGCATAACTAACCTCACGTGAACATATGAAAACATCCATACTAATCCATACTTATATTATAAATGCGAAAGTAACTCTGTCTGTCTGTCTGTCTGTCTGTTACGCTTTCACGCTTAAACCTCTCAACCGATTTTGATGAAATTTGGCATAGACAATCTTTAGACCCTGAGAAAGAACATAGGCTACCTTTTATCCCGGAAAAATTTGATGTTCCCGAGGGAAATATAAAAAACGCGATATAACCGAACTCCACGCGGGAGAAGCCGCGGGCGGAAAGCTAGTATAAAATTAAAACAGTGGCTACCTAATCTGCATTTGCGTTTTCATATTCACCATTATGTTGCTCATATTTTTAGTTACCTATAACTTGAATTACACATATTTGTTGTAAAAACTGATATTAGTTTTTTAAATACTTGTTTTTGAAGGGTATCTTGGAGATATCATGGATGATTAAGATTTTTCTTCGGACAAATTAGTCTATTGAACGCAAGTGGCTACTCTTGAGTAGAGTCGACTCCCGAGTGTGTTATTGGTGAAAGTGTCATTAGATTTTCCCATTGAAATTTCCCAGTAGCAGCCAGCAGGATCATTGCATAACACACTATCAGAAGCAATGAGTTTCATTTTAACAATTTAACATTCATTGCGTTATTTACCTTGTTGTGCAAACATTTTTCCCGAACACATGGAGCAACGGATTAGCAATATGCGGCAAAATGAATCCAATTCATACTAATAGTGTGGAGTTTACGCGGGAAAGCTAAGATGAGTGTCACGCTCATTTTTCATTGGAATTTTAAATTATTTTTATGTATACTCTGTTTTTTAATCTCGTAGACTAAACTGACATTACGAGTGCTGGCAGTTTATTGCAATTCTTAAATAGTGCCGAAACTTAGCGTTCATAAAATCAAGTATCGTTTTTTTACATTAAGTTATCCTGAAATAATGTGTAGGTACTTATTAAAAACGTAATAATACAAAATTAATAATGTAAATTTGACATTTGCATGTGTCAATTTAGTCTACGAGATTAAAAAACAGAGTATAGTGTCGTTTACTAAATAAAAGCGCGTGATTTATGTAGTAAAAATATCGCAGCATAGTGGCCACATTATGACTTTGCCTCAAACCTCCCTCGTAGACGGTTCACGTGGCCGTCTTTTTCGACTGTCATCGGTGATATCCGCCATTATTGCGAAATAAAAATTTCAAAGAATTTCTATAATGTGTTACATGTTTTATTGGCAAAATTGTGGAATCTATTCACAGAGGCCATCAAGAGTTGAAGAAATAGTGTGTTTCGCAGTTACGGCGCTGGTTGCCCTGGTTAGTTGATATTAACAGGCTCACACCCTGCTACCAATTCAATAACAATTCAATATAACTGGCCAAACGCGTGTTTCTACTGTAGCTGCATCTCTGCGCAATACTTCGACAATATGAGTCGATCGGAAATTGTTATGGCTCTTTGGCTTCGATCGGGACACATCCATATACACAGTTTTGCTTTCCTCATGGGTAAAGTTGCGTCACCAAATTGTCCGTAGTGCAATATTGTGGAATACACTTACCATGAAACGAGGCAAAAAATAATCATATTGTTACTTACCCAAATCACTAGATCTTGGAAGGTGTATTAGTATTCTTTCGTACCCATTGTTAAAGGATGCCAGATTATTAGATATATAAGTTAGCAAAATTAGGAGTATCTTAGGTAACGTTTGTACCGATGAGGATAGTATAATCTTAATTTGTGATTAAACGCTCTATAAATAAAACGTGAAAAGTGGTGGTGGTGGTTACAAAACCCGCCTCTCAAGTTTAAGTGTGCTGGTTAGATTCCAGGTCAGGAAAGTACCAATGTAACTTTTCTAAGTTATATGTACTTTCTAAGTATATCTTGGACACCAATTAAAAGGTGAGGGAAAACATCTTGAGGAAACCTGGATTTTAAGTCTGAAATCACCAACCCGCTTTGAGCAAGCGTGGTGATTACGCTCAATCCTTTTTTATATGAGATGAGACCTGTGCCCAGCAGTGGGGCGATAAAAAGGTTGATGATGTGAAATAAAACAGATAAAAAAAAAGACTTCGACAAATACAGGAGACTTCGTACGTCTTCGTACGTAAATAGTGTCTGACTCTTTAATCTACAAACATTAGCCACGGTTTAGCTCGGTAATGAAACAAAATGTGAGTCATTCTCAGAGCGGCTGAGCAACTTATCGGACGTGTTGGCGCGATTTATCGCAGCCTTTAGTTTAAGTGCGCTTCATGTTTAGAATTAATTGAGTTTTTGTTTTGTATTCATTCTCTTGCCATTTTATACGTAGGTACAGACACATCTAAGCCTTCATAATTTTCTCTTTGCAGTTGTATTTTGAGTTACGTACTTTTGGGACCCTAGGTCAGCTTTTTGCTAAAAAGCTTGCACGACATCTATCTCCTACTCTGATCCCGATTTTTAGGGGTTTTCGCAGTATGTCTGCTCTTCAATTAGACGTCATTTAACTCGAAATTTACTTCATTCTTAGTTATACATAATATATAGCACAGAATCCATTGATATTTTCTTTTTAATCTGTCGCTTGTCCCAATAACCCAGTATTAACAACATAAATAATTATATCTGTATATAGGTAACACCATTTCGAAGTCTTTCAACCTGAAGATTATTAGATTTGACACAGCGAAGAGGTCGCAGTCGCTTTTTGATTATTGGTTTAAATTGCGTATGTTTTGTAAAAGCTTTCTGAAACAAATTCTAGTAGCGAGACGATTTTGCTAAACCATATGCCAAGTAAGTCATAAGTCAAGAGAGTTGCTTTTGTTTTGTTTGTTAAGTTTTTAAGTTACCTAAGTTAAAACGATTCAACGAATATTGATTGAGATTTTTTAAATACGACGTTATAGTTTCACGTTAAAACGGTATAACGGATTTATGTAAAATTCGCCCATCTAGGGTCAGATTTCTAGTGCTCTAGATTTTAGACCATTATCTGGAATGCTGGATACTGGTTTGACAGCCTCTGTAGCGTTACGGTAGCGAACGCGGCCGCTGCGCAAGGAGGCGCGGGTTCGATCCCCGCGCAGTGCAAATATTTGTATGAATAAATATGAATATTTGCTGGTCCCGGTTGTCATACGAACATCTAGTGGCAGTCGTTATGGGTTGTTGGAGCCCTCAAAAGTCCAACAACTGGTCTAACTGCAATGCGTCGATGTCGCCTTCGGGTTGTGGAGGTCAAACGGTGGTCGCTTTACGGAAAATGTCGAAGTTTAGCCAAAATCAGCAGTTCGATTGGTAAAGCGGCCCCAGACTCCAAAGCTGAAAAATCTTTGGATGCGGCTGGGGTTAACGCTGAGATGATGATGATGATGATCTGGATATGGACAAGACACATTGTATTACGATGTTCCCACCGTGGACAATCTTTAGTTTTCTAAACAAGTGTGCAGTTTTAGGAATCACCTATTCCTCTGCTTTATGATGTCGTCTATTTAGGTATATGCCTCTATTTGATGAAAGTCTGACCTAAATTAAAACATTTCTTAAGATCCATTTAGTAATGACAAAACTGTAAATGGCGTACTAAGTAGTTGCATATTTATGCACGAATGCAAATGAATGATAAATCGAAAGTAGTCCTTATTTGCAAGTATTGGTAGAAGTTGGCACACCCGGCGACGCAATGATTGTATGCGACGACGCCTGCGCCCGCGCATGCTACTTACCGTAAAAGGATGCGAATACACAGTCTGGCTCCCATAAAACGGGTATTGGGTCCTGGTTTTATTTTCAGTGGTTGCCATGGGACCTTAATTATTGTTACTGCTTGGAATTAAGTGTATTCGAGATGTCGTTAAAGCCCGGTTCTCATTTCTGTTTGAGAACTTACTTTTTTGTCCTCGCACATATTGTTTAATGTACTTATACAATAAATAAATTTAATATTTTATAATAAACACATTTTATTTTATTCTGGCTACTGATTATACAACGTTATTTTTTGTTCATGCGAGACCTGAATATAGTTTGTTCAGAATAAGCAACTGAATCGATTCCAATCATTTTTATACCATGTTATATTTTTTTCCAAATATATTTAGATATTGTTGCAGTGTGTAATAGTACTTGCGTACGGCCAACAGCTGACGCCAGAGGTCAATGCGCACCGCCCTCGCCCGCTTGAGCGGAGCTTCGACCACATTTTTGTAGGGACAACCAAGTAGAATAGCAAGCTCATAAATTTGTGGTTTATCGTTATATCTTTTTTAAATTTGGTACATAGATTCTTTATTTAAAAATACTGGACACGTGTTCCGGGTTTCGCATAAACAAAAATTAATGTTGTATAAGTACAGTGCTGCCCGCATCCATCGGCTTCCCGCGACCTTCACCAGGTCATCGGTCCACATAAAGCCTAACTGCTCCCTAATTGAGTAACAGACCATTGCTATCAATTGGCATCATTTAAAAGCATATTGCAAATCCATTGCTCCATACGTTCGAAAAAAGTATCAGCTTAAGAATGTTTTTTTTTTTTATTATACTAAACTATTGCTCGACCGCAATCCCGCCTGATGGTAAGCAGTGATGCAATCGTTGGTGTTAAGGGGCGCTAGTTTATTAAGAGCCTATTCACACAAAAAAACTGAGTGAATAGGAAGGAAGACGGCAGTTGAGCTTTAAGCCCAACAACACGACCAACGATGCTGCGCCAGAGCGAAATTGATCTGGAGACCTTCCACAACCAAATTCCCGATACAACAATATTTAGTGCATCGTAATTGGCACACATCGCAACACAAATACTCAGACCCGTCCTCCGTACAGCTTCACCAGACATTATGCCAGAGCACGACGAATCGCTTGGCGGCAATACTTTGTCTGGTGGGTGGTAACTTCTGCCGGCAGCCGATGTTATGGCCTACCACCGAGATAAAACAATGAATGTTGTTGAATTGATAAAATGAAATCAATTACCCTGTTGGTTATACAATATGTAAAGAAAACCCTGTCCGATTCATGAAGGTATTGTTAGGTATCGATAACTGATTCTACCAATGCCCACAAACCGGGACAAAACTTAAAAAAATCCCTTAAAAATAAATATTATTTCGCAAAAAGAGGTAACTTAATACATGTGCGGTAGGCAATCCATACGCGGGCGACGAGGGCAGGGCACGCGTCACGTGGTCGCATCCCTTACAATAATACCGTCAAAATGGTGTTGAAACTTTTTAAAAAATTACCAAATTTCGGGGAACTTGGAATTAATTCGCAGGAAAAAAGATTAAGTACTTCAAAATTCATTAGTATTGTTGTTACTATGATGATTACGTAAAATTTTACCTATATTATATTTGGTCATGTGTCTACCTAACCTTTCAGACAGGGTCGGAGTCAGACAGGGTTTTCTTTACATATTGTATAGGTAGGTAAAGAAGCGTCAATCATACTGTAGTGGTCAGTTGCCAATTATGAAGTGATTATACTGACAAGGACGTAATCGCATCGGGTACGACGGTAGCGGGTCAAACGACCTCAAACTGTTAAATTTTCCCAATCAACCTTGTTGAATCTTAATACTTAAAGAATAAGGTTGAACATCTATTAAAGAACTTTGACAGATTCTATAAGCTTGATGTGCTAGTGTCTAGGTGTGTACCTTATTATGTCATTACCACATAATTGCGGTTTGTTGACTCCGAGTTATGCGTAAATTGACAAGACTATAAATAACTAATAAACATAAGATAAGCCATGACTATGAATATCATTACCTACATATGTTTATCGCAACTTTAAATTCTTAGTACCACTAACTGTATGCACGATTCATATCAAGCTATAGTGTATATAACCTGTATAAGCTGACTTCTGATTCTACGAAAATTCTAAGCAATGCAAGGTCAGCCGAAGTTGGAAAGTGATAAAGCTTGGTGTGTAGCCGTATGTTTCTACGTTTCTAGAACTGTTTTATTATTAGACTAACGACCGCTCGCGACTTCGTTCGCGTTGAGTTAGTTATTTGAACATTTTATTTTAACCCCAAAATATACATTATACTTTTTAATTTTTTGTTATGCTCCGCTCCTATTGGTCGCAGCGAGATGTTATATAGCCTAAAATCTTCCTGGATTGATGGACTATCAAACAAAAAAAAAAAAAAAATTTTTTTCTAATCGGACCACTACCTAGTTTCTAAGATTAGCGCGTTCAAACAAACAATCTCTTCAGATTTATATCCAATACTAGCTCTGCCCCGTGGTTTCACCCGCGTCAGCTTCGTACCGAAAGAGCTCAGTTGATATAAAATAAGCGCCTGTTAAAATAATGGGAGCAATATGTATGTTTTCGCAACATTTTTTGTTCCTGCTCTACTCCTATTGGTCATAGCGGGATGTTTTATAGCCTATGTACATTCTCAGGTTCTAGACTATCTGTGTACTAAATTTCATTACAATCGGTTCAGTAGTTTTGACGTGAAAGCCGGACAGATAGACAGACAAAGATACTTTCGCATTTATAATATTAGTATGGATATAAAATTCTCGTGTCGTGGTGTTTGTGGTTAAACTCTTCCGAAACGGCTTTCCCGATTCTCATGAAATTTTGTGCGCATATTGGGTAGGTCTGAGAATCGGACTACATCTATTTTTTATCCCCCTAAATGTTAAGGGTAATCCACCCCTAAATTATTTTTAAATATAGATCTATATCGCCCTTTACAGCACATGATTTAAATAAATAGTTTCGCTGATATTACAAATTTAAAAATTGTGGGGCGTCGCATTTGCGGCGGTAACACCCGGTTGGGCGGCGGGCCGCTATGTTTTTATACAACGTTTACAGTTTTTTTGAAATGTATTTAGTATCAGCATTGAGCAGTGAGACCATAATTGCATACTAAACTTTTAATTAAAACGAAATGAACAACATTTTCCTATAACCCACATTCATTGCACGTAAACAATTCAATCAATTCGAGAAAAACAATATACATACGATCTACAGTTACACCACAATTGAAACAAGCGCGGATATGGACCATTATGGTGTCATAGGGGAAGACTTATCTGTTGAACTAGTTTATACCAGTTTATAGTTGTGAACTTTGAACTTATGTAGCTGTTTTAGTACACGTGGGGAACATAACAACTCTGGTAAGCGTGTTTGCTGGGGGGCTTTAGGTACTGCGCAAGGAACATTGGTGTGCGGCAAAATATCTATTAGGTATAGTGGACCCTCGGTAATCCGATAAGTATAAAGATTTTTTACAAAAGTGGATCTTGAAATTTGACAAAGTTCAGATCCATAGATAAGATTTTTGAATATTAGATATATAATGAGAGCAGCGGTGGTTTGAATCCCAACAAGCGCTTTCATCATCATCATCATCATCACCTCTCACACAGAGAAGGATTAAGCGTAATCACCACGCTTGCCCAATGCGGGTTGGCGATTTCAGACTTAAAGTCCAGGTTTCATCAAGATGTTTTTCTTCACCTTTTAATCAGTCTTTGGTATCCCAGATATACTTAGAAAGTACATATAACTTAGAAAAGTTACATTGGTACTTGCCTGACCTGGAATCGAGCCCGCACACTTATACTTGAGAGGCTGGTGTTTTAACCACTAGGCCACCATAACAGGCGCTTTACTTTGTGTAAATTATTTTATCACCACTGCTCTCAAAACGATGAAAGAAAATAGTGGGAAACCGTGAGGAAACCGGCATGCCCTAGAGTCAAAAAACTTCGAAGATCATACTTTACTATGTACATATGTCAAAAGTAAATTAAGTAAACAACATACTAGAGAACTTCAATTTTATATACATATAACTTGTAACTTGTTCAATCATGCATTAGCGTACGTTATACTTAAAAAAAAAATAAGATTATATCCTAAATAATACATCATGAAAAGGGAGGATCCTCCGACCAGACGGGTGTTATGTCTGGCGGGCATTTGCACAACGTTGAAGTTGTATGTATGATAATAGCTCGATAAACTCTGTTTGCGAGATGTAGAATTTGTGTGACGTCAGCATGACGCGTTGTTTTATTTGTGACGTTTGTAGGTACAAGTTTCGTCATAATCCGTTTAGTTTTTTTTTTTTGCGTAAAGGAATAACAAACACCCATCCATCCTCAAAAACTTTTATACGATTCACACAATTGGAATGTTTGCAACAAAAGTTGAATTTGGAATAATCATTCTTATATGCCAGACCTCAATAGGTCTATGCCAATGCTTAACCAGCCAGCATCAATAGGCATTCAATGAAACCTTTTTATTTCAAACCTCCATTTTGATTCCACAATTAATTATAAAATTAAAAAAAGAAAGTTCATAATATGCTCCTATTTTAGCTTTATATTAAGTTGACATTAATCTGATACTATAATTATAATTATCTAGTTCATTAGTTAGTTATGTTTTATGATGCAATCAAGATAGAGCATTCCAGTCAAGGCTTTTTATCAGAACAGAATGCGAACACATTGATTCTGCGAATAAACGATGTAGGTCTAGCTTGCGAGCAATTTTACACTTGCGCAATATTTATGTATGTACCTTTTATGGTTTTAGCGTGTTCATACATGCTTTTGAATTACTACAGCACACCTATCTTATTAAAAACTGTATCATGTTCTGTTTTGTAATAGAAAAACTTTGCTCTGGTTCAAAAGTATTTCATGTACCTATGTATGTATATCGAAATGCACTTTAAATTATATTCTTACGCAACCTTTCTTTATAGGGAATTTTAACAGATCTGTATTTAGATGGTTTCAACTTTATATCTTGCCAAATAACCGAATTCGACGCGGGCGAAGCCGCGGCCGGAAAGCTAGTAGGTAATGTAGGTATACACCATAAATTGCGATCCATAGGTACATTTTTAATTCATTTATTTACATTTTTTTGGCTGATTTTTCAATTGATATATTTCTTTTCCGTGGTACAAAATCGTCTCCCGACATATCTTGTATGAAAGAAAACTCCTCAAAATTATTCCTCAGACAAAATTATTTATTTAAAAATATTAATTAACTCACCAATCCTGGGCAGCACATGCGCGGAATGCCTCAGCATGGGCAGTGCGATAGGTCCCGGGATCTCGTTGAAAGGCCTGGCAGTAGTTGTGACCGTCTTGGGTGCCGCCACATTCCGTCGCTGTGGTGATGTCGACGTCTGCTGCGATGAAGATCCGGCGATGTGCCGCCGTTGGCGGTGGAAACTGGTGACAAAAAATAGCTTTTGTACATTGAAGTTTTTTTTTTATTTAGTATGATGAGCAGGTTCTTGATCTTCTTCGTTTAAAATAATAAGAAATGTACGATTGACAGCTGGTCGCTACCCGAAACTGTCAAATATTCCCACTCAACCTGCAGTCTTAAAACTTCAGCAGTTGAAAATCCAATAAAGTTTGACATATTGTAGTAGTGTAATAAATATAGTTTAAAAAACTAAAAAAAAAACATGCTTTTAAAGAATATCGAAAATAATTTTAAAAAAGCGTGAGGCCATAATTTTTGTATATTAAGCGCCTCACGCTTTTTTTAAAATTATTTTTAACTTTTTAGTTTGATATTCTTTAAAAGCATGTTTTTTTAGTTTTTTAAACTATATTTATTTTCAACTTTTTAGTTCGATATTCTGTTTTGAAAAAAAAAAACCGGCCAAATGCGAGTCGGACTCGCACACCGAGGGTTCCGCCGTACAAACGTAGCGGTTTACAATTTATGACGTACTAGCTTTCCGCCAGCGGCTTCGCCCGCGTGGAGTTCGGTTATATCGCGCTGTTTAAATTCCCCTCGGGAACATCAAATTTTTCCGGGATAAAAGGTAGCCTATGTTCTTTCTCAGGGTCTAAAGATTGTCTGTGCCAAACTTCATCAAAATCGGTTGAGAGGTTTAGGCGGGAAAGCGTAACAGACAGACAGAGTTATTTTCGCATTTATAATACTAGCATTGATTTAGAATTATTCACAGTTTAGAGGCAATTAGATTTAAGAAGTGTTTGATATGAATTTCAACTTTAATATCTCTACGCGTTCATGTGAAAAAGGGTAGGTAGTAAGTTTATAATTATTAAAAAAATATTTCATGTCATGTAAGCAAAAATAATATTTTAATATTTTATGTAACTTCAAATTTATCATTTTCACAATTTTTCCTTTATCTGTCTGTACTATAATATAACGTTGCTTCGTGCCGAATTTCAAGATTTTGAGTTCACGGGAAGTACCTTGTAGGCAAAGAGATTTAAGATATATAGAGAGGGCATGTGTCAAAATGGCATAGAAAAACTGTGATCCCATGGCTCAGTTCCGCCATCTAGTTCAATATAGCAAAATTAGATCGACAATTGGAGACATCAAATAGTAAAAATTAAATAAGTTTATATAAAATATATTCAGCTATTGCCCGGTAGGTGGCCAGTGTGGTCTATGTTGCCACATCCGATTTAATACCCTAGTATAGTTCAAATCGGGTAAATAAATATTGAAAAGTAAACAAATTAAGTGAAACTTGTCTTGTACAAACAAAAACTGTTTTAGAATTTTATTCGCTACTATTCATTTACCGTGACACCGTCTATTGGCATTTTAGATGTTTTATGCTTACGAATTATTTTAACGCTCAGTTTATTGCGATTTTTGAGTGTAATAGACCTTTTAGGCCATAAAGCGCATTTTGTTTTGCAATTTTCGTTTGCATTTCGTTTTTAGCAAAATTATTCTTTTTACACGTTTGTTTGCAAATATTTTTAAATGGCAATGCAAAAAACTGTGGTAGGGTTTGTATCATTTCGATATAAAGTTATCGATAATATTCAAAGAAGTTACTACGACGATGTTTTGTCGCATTATGATAGCTTGAAACAAAAAATTAGGAAGCAGAATAATTATGGGTAATTTTAAGTTTACAAGTTTCTTATTTATATAATTCTTTTAATATAATAGGCGTTAAAGTTTAAAATTGCCGATTAGTACTGAAAATCTAAATAATTGCTTATTTTTTAATTTTTAAATAATACATTTATAATCAATATATAGGAAGGTCGTTTATGCCTTTGTGATACAACTCTGAGGATCTAGACTGCACAAATTGTGTGAAAGCAGAACTGCCTCCTGGGAAGAAAACTTCTTGTCACGTAAATAATTGTCCAAATCACGACAAAAATGGTAGTCTGCTGGAGCAAGACCTTTACCAGATACGTACGCCATTATCTTCAAAAACGGCACGGTTATTGTATGGGAGCCCGCCTTCAGTATTTATTTTATTTTAATTATTTATTTGTAATTTGAATATACAACGTGTAACAAAAAGGGTATATACATACCAAGGCCATGGCATCTTTAGATGATATCAAACAATATCGGAAGGGTTTCAACTCAAAATAAAATACTCAAAAAATTGGTACCAAATTTTCGGTTTCGTGTGTTTCTTAAAATCAAATCATAACAAACGTGGCAGCACACTACATACGTTAATAACTACTCGTTACCCGTCACGTTACTTCCAAAATCCGATAAATGTCTTCAATATCTCTGTGCGACTAGTATGATAGTAGCCTATCACAGGCGGTGTTTTTCCTCATAACTTCGTAACATAAAGAGATAGGATTAAAAAACCCTTCCAATATCGTTTGATATCATGTAAAGATGCTATGCCTTTGTTATGTATATACCCTTTATGTTACACGTTGTATAACCAAATATTCTGTGAACATTTTAAGCGTCTATCTGTTTCCGTTATTAATATGGAGCAAAAAACGGCAAAAATTCACGTTTTTTGTATGGGAGCCCCTTAAATATTTTATTATTTTTATTCTTAGTACTTGTTGTTATAGCGGCAACAGAAATACTAACACAATCTCTGGAAATTACAACTGTCTCGCTATTACGGTTTATGAGATACAGCCTGGTGACAGACGGACAGACGAACAGAGAAGTCTCATGAATAGGGTTCGTTTTACCTTTTAGGTACGAAATCCTCAAAATCACAAAGTAGCTCGCAATCATTGTACTACATATACGTACCTACATATTTTATGAATATATTTCATTATAAATAAGTTATGTAATCTATGTACTTATCCACTTAACCGTAAATTTTATTCCAATTTTTACGGTTAAGTAGAAAAGTACTGAAATTAATAACTTACTATTTCATTTCTAATACAAGGTACCGATTCTTTTTTTTTTTATATTTGATCGACAAGTCTTTCCAAAGTAGATAACTTCTCTTTTAAAATGCATTGAGCATAATTTCGACGAATGAGGCGGAAGCCAATTTTCTTCTCTACGGTCTATCTGGACAAATCGTATCCACTTTTTCCCTACAACATTATTTTTATTCGGAAACCAAAAATAACAAAAACCTAGATAAATGAATAGTAATTGTTCATTCAATTTTGTTTATTAATATGATATGATTATGTTTAAAAGTTAATAATAAATAAACTTGAAATATAGTAATATTTTAAGTTTATTTAGCTATATTTTAAATGTCAATAAAATACGACAAAATGTATTCATCTTAATAAGTATTATCGATGACTAAATCGATAAACAACATTACTACATCTCTACAAGAAAATAGTAAAACTACTTAACAATAGAGGGCGCTTATTACAATAATGGAAAATTTTCTAGAACTATTTAAGATTTTTTTTTTAAATTTGAATTGCAGACGAAATATAAATAATTAATAGAAAAACATTCCGAAGTTAGGTCCAGTCGTTTTACTATAACGAGATGTACAGTAACACAAAGGCAACATGGCATATTTCCTTAGAAAATGTTTATTCTTGGTGGACACAAATTACGTCCTGACGCGCAGACTAGACTGAGCGCCTTTTAACCAAGTCGATAAAAATATTGGCTTACGATTTTGTTCGTGATGTCCTAACTATTGTAAATATAATTTTAATGTCTTTGCTTGTAGGTTTTGATTCCCTAGCGTGTGACGGAAATTCGTCTAAGGTGTCGGTATAAACTGCTGTATCTTTTGATCTCTTTAACGTAGAAGTTTGATTTTTTTACTGCTTAAAGGGACAATAGGCCTAGGTATTTGGTATAAATTTCAATTTGATACCTTTATTAGTTCGTGTGAAATAAGGTAGTAAGTTTCGTTTTATTAAAATATGTTTATTATATTATATAAATAAAAAAATGTGATCTTCGCAATTTTTCCTATGTTTGCATTATATGACAATCCTTCATGCCAAATTTCAAGATTCTGAGTTTACGGGAAGTATCCTGCAGGTTTTGATTCCTTTGCGAGTGTCGAAAATTTGTTGAAAATATCGACATATCGGCTGTATCTTTTGATTAGCTTGGCTTAGAAGTTTGATATTTTCACAGCTTAAATGGACAATAGACCTAGGTATTTGGTATAAATTGCAATTTGATAACTTTATTCGTTCGTGAGAAATAAGGTAGTAAGTTCCATTTTATTAAAATATGTTTATTATATTATATAACTAAAAAAATGAGATTTTCGCAATTTTTCCTATATTTGCATTATATGACAATCCTTCATACCAAATTTCAAGATTCTGAGTTTACGGGAAGTATCCTGTAGGTTTTGATTCCTTTGCGAGTGTCGAAAATTTGTTGAAAATATCGACGTATCGGCTGTATCTTTTGATTGGCTTGGCTTAGAAGTTTGATATTTTCACAGCTTAAAGGGACAATAGACCTAGGTATTTGGTATAAATTTTAATTTGATAACTTTATTCGTTCGTGAGAAATAAGGTAGTAAGTTCCATTTTATTAAAATATATGTTTATTATATTATATAACTAAAAAAATGTGATTTTCGTAATTTTTCCTATATTTGCATTATATGACAATGCTTCATGCCAATTTTCAAGATTCTGAGTTTACGGGAAGTATCCTGTAGGTTTTGATTCCTTTGCGAGTGTCGAAAATTTGTTGAAAATATCGACATAATCGGCTGTATCTTTTGATTGGCTTGGCTTAGAAGTTTGATATTTTCACAGCTTAAAGTGACAATAGACTCGAGTATTTGGTGTGAATTTGAGCTTGATACGTCCACGCGTTCTTGAGATAAAGGGTCTTGACAGACAGACAGACAGACAGACAGACAGACGGACAACAAAGTGATCCTATAAGGGTTCCGTTTTTTCCTTTTGAGGTACGGAACCCTAAAAACGAACGAACGAACGTATTGAAAACGGTGGGTCATTTTACAGTAATGAGCCGCTCACTCGTAGTCAAAAATAGTTAGTGACGGACTAATAAACAAACAAGCAAGTAAGCAAACAAACATACAAGTGGAGCTAATAAAAAGCATGTAAAAATAAGGAAGACAGTCGTAAGGCATCAACATCCGCAAAGCTATCAACAAAACATTTTGAATTTTAACAATGCTAAATCTAGAAGACTTCTTTATTATTCAACTTCGTTATTTCCGTCCATTGTGTTGTTAGGTCAGGGTTAGTCATAATAGGCGTGATAAAATCAGAACGTATTCGTTTTTAGTGGATTCCGCATTTCTATGAGGTGTCTGTGTTTTAGACCTCTTCGATTCTTTGGACATTCATGATTTTGACATTTGAGCTAAATTTTAGGCCACTTTTAATACAGAAATAAAATTACAGTTAGGCTACTCTGGCTTTCATGGTCTCAATGGATAGGTAAATGAAAGTCATCATCATCATCTCAGCGTTAATCCCAGTCGCATCCGTAGTTTTTCAGCTTTTGGAGTCTGGGGTCCGCTTTACCAGTCTAACTGCTGATTTTGGCGAAACTTCGATATTTTCCGCACAGCGACTGCCGTCTGACCTCCACAACACGAAGGCGACATGGAAGCATTGCAGTTAGACCAATTTTTGGACTTTTAAGGGCTCCAACAACCCGTAACGACTGCCACTAGATGTTCGTATGGCAACCGGGACCAATGGCTTAACGTGCTTTTCGAGGCACGACCAAACCAGTGCACATATTCATATTCATGCATACAAATATTTGCACTGCGCGGGGATCGAACACGCGCCTCCTTGCGCAGCGGTCGCCTTCGCTCCCGCTACGCCACCGAGGCTGTCAATGGATAAATGAAATTGTTACGTCAAAGTCCATATAATAATGCTTTGTTTAAAAGGTGTTTAGTCTAAACAGCTGATAAACACGATTTTGAGGTAGTAAGGTCAATGTTTACCAAATGAAAACGTTGAGTTTGATTACCGTAACTGTCTGAGGATACAAAACTTCTCAAGAAATAAATATGAGTAAAATAATCATGGAAGATGTTCGCTTTTCAACAAAAAAATATATTCAAAGGAGACGAAGTATTTATACCTCCTTGCACCTGCCATCTAATTTCTTCTCCACCCATTGTTGAATACCTAAGGCATTAAGTCCGCCTTTGTGTGAAAATTATAAGTTAATAAATACTAAGTCTAACGCAGAAGCTAGCAAACAGAAAGAAAAGAAGTTTTTTAATTATTTATAAAGCGAAACTAATGAAGAAAAAATAATTTCGCTTGCTGCATTTAAAAAAACTTTGGCATTCATTAAAAGTTTCTTCATCATTTGTACAGAAATTTCTGGAAGTTTTATCAAGTTGAACTTGTTCGTGACAGATGAAAATAGGTATTGGATTTAATTACAACGAGGACACCTGAAGATAATAGATTGAAAAAAGTATATACATGTGTATACGTATGTATATTTAATTATAAAGCAGTTTTTCTAATTTTAAAACCTCTCATATATACTTCTTTCTTTCTTTTTTCATTCCTTCGTTCTTTAGGTCCTTTTTTCTTTTTATAAACTAAAAGTAGCCTATTTTACTCCACTCCTCTTCTTATAATATCAGCTGTCTACCGCTGAGTCCCGTCAAATTCAGTTCTACCGTAGGTATCGGTGATTACCCGGAAAAAATAGACAAACAAATATATCGGCGCTGAGCACCGTCTGATAGCGATATAGTTTTAAGTTATCCGATTAATCGATTTTCTGAACGAAATGTAATGTAATCGTGTAGTGATTCCGAAACGTAACACCCGACACTGGCACAAAAGAAGAAACAACGGGGACTGGTGACAGCTGGTCAACGGTTAGCTTGGATGTGCGACTGGTGTCAAGTGGAACGTTATTTCTTAGGAAAATTATTGTAGGTAAATTGGAGTGATCGAAGTTTGATTTAAAGTTTATCGTTATAATTGATTATCTCCTTGCCCGATAACCTACGCCTACAATGGATCCTTCCCAATATAAAGACGGAGCATCCCCAGATGATGCTTTGCGTACCGTAAAATGCTACAACATTGCCGTCACTTTACAACATTGCCTAAAACCTTAAAATGTTAAATAATTCTCGTACAGAAGCGATTTTATAATTTGTCGTACTACTAAGAAAGAGCAAGTCGGTAATATATATTGCAACATTTATGCATCATTCATTCAAATAACCCATCAGTAAATTATCAATTTCAATTATTATGTCAGTGATCGTAGTCGTGTTTTACCGGCTTGGTAGAAAAATTTTATTTGAGAGTTTTTATCCTTTATTTACAATTGGAGTAAGTTGAATAGCAAAGAAAATATGCTGTTTTTTGTTTTTTACCTCGTTTTTCTGCTATAAATGTTATTTTGAAGGGTCAAATCATGGCCGGCAAAGTTGTAGCAGGTTTTGGAAATTAATACGCACCATTGTCTAGGGTTGGGGCTGCCACTTAAACGTTTTTTTAACTTAGCTCGTAACGTCACTCGCATAGTTTGTTATTTTTGAGTCTGATTTATTATTTATGAGTCTCGTGTAACAGTTGATATTGCTACAAAAAAAGCACAGTTGTATGAGAGTTTTAGAAAAAGTGTTCAACTTTGCCTACCAGCGTTAAAAATATGTATGTATTGCAATTACAGACAGCAGACTAGATAAAGTCTAAAATAGAAAACAAATTATAAGCAAAATAGGCGTCTAATCGTCCCGTTTGCGTCCATAATAGTCTAAGATATTTCTAGCTAGGCAATTTTGCAGTTTGTAACGTAACTTTGCCTACGTTTCGTTTATAAATGCATTTTATGGTGATTAATAGGTTTTTTGGCTAATATGAACTGCATCCCGATAGCTCAACGTACAATTTTGAGTAGTGATTGAAAACACATATGACTTTCTCTAAACTGAAGAATTTATGGAATAAAATCATTCGTCAATAAACAGGCAATGTTGTAGCATTTTACGGTATATCTAATCTACAATCGCGACCTATGTATGTGGCAAAAATATAAACATATATAAGAAATAAGTTGTATAATAAAGTTTAGTTAACATTATTTAAATGCGACCTTCAATAAAGCAACCAAATTTTCAAATAACCGGGTAAACAAACTGGGTCAATGTTCAAAATGTGTCACGGTATTCTGACTCGATTGAATTTAAACAACCGGGTTTGAACAGGACTAAAAATAAATGTAGTGTTGTGCACTTAGTTACACGTTATGTACGAACGACAAGATACCCGAAAGACATTGTCACACAATGTCAGATATTTCCAGATAGAGATATATTAGATATAGATAGATATAGATATATGTATTAGATATATATACAATATGTAAAGAAAACTCTCTCCGACCCATTAGGATAATAAAGGTTAGGTACACATGACCAAATATAATATAATATTTTACGTAATCATCATAGTAACAATACTAATGAATTTTAAAATAATCTTTTTTTCCCGCGAATTAATTCCAACTTCCCCGAAATTTGGTAATTTTCAAAAAAGTGACAACACCGTTTTGACGGTACGCATGAGCGATTCGACCACGCGTCGCGTGCCCTGCCCACCGTCGCCCGCGGAAGGGTGTCCTACCGCACATGTATTAAGTTACCTCCTTTGCGAAATAATATTTATTTTTTTAGGGGGATTTTTTTTTTAAAGTTTAGCCTGTCTTTGTGGGCATTAGTAGAATCAGTTATCGATACCTAACAATACGTTCACGGATCGGATAGGGTTTTCTTTACATATAGTATATTTAGATTATAGAAGGATTTGGATAAGTCTGGGAAAAACCAGAGGTATATAACGTGTTCATCTATATAAGGCCGATGGGTGCGGGCAGCACAAGTCCGGTCATCATGGAAGGCCTTGAGGCATTTGTCCAGCTGTGGAACTCTTTAGGCTGAGAAGAAGAAGATACAAAAAAAATGTTTTAGATGACTTCCTTTGGGAATGAACATTAACAACAGAACTTGTATGTAGATATGCGTATATTTTTATATCGTGGGCTCCATTTACGATGCGAGTCTGTGTTTTTTTTTTATTTTTCGGCAACCAGTTTTATTTCGTAACATCATTTTGTTCGTGTTTATGTTTTAACTACTTCCTAAATTGACCTTTAGACCCTTAGCTTAAAATTTGTTTTTGTTCGCAGGGTTGCGTGACATAAGCCCTTTTCTCTCATTGATTCATGTGGTATTTGCGAGAATGCGGCTGGAGTATTAAAACGAACTTGATACAAAACGCACCCACGCACACAAGTTCAAGGGCAGTAAAGTACTGTCGCGACTACAATGCTATAGTAAGTATCAATTAACCGTTATGTTGGTCATTATACAAGGAATTGGATTAAGTCTAGGATAAAACCAGAGGTGTATAACGTATACATCGATATAACCGCTTTATGACGTAAGATTAGATTCAAATTTATTTTGAATAAGGAAGGATTCCATTTTTTTTCTTTGATGATTGATTGCTTTTAAAAGTAGGTTTAATTTTTGTTGTATAATATTACATGTAAATTTTTAATTTGAATTGCTAATCAGTTTTTTGTAGTTTGTTTCACAAAATAACGACTCAGCGGTGTTTTATGGCTTAATAAAAATATGCTATTTAATAACTTTTTGAGCATTAGAAAGTAAATTAATTATGAAGATGAACTGGATTTGAGAAAGTATTTGCTTGACTCTGCACTTCGACATTTTTGATCGACTCAGTTGCAAATTTGCAATGTTTCCGAATTAATTCAGAAACAAAACAACAAGTCGAGTATGATGGAAGTGATTGCTTCATTACTAAATTGCAATATGGCAGCATATTGCAATATTGCAGTTAATTTGTTCCGGACAAATATATTTGGAGGCGGCGACGCCCACCACTACTAGCCACGCCAACAGCCAGGACCAATTTACTTCCCAGGACGACTCTTTTCAGAGCGATGGCCACCATAAACCTTCTCCATACGAGGCTTGATATATGTTTCCAAAATGTATGTCGTTAAATGCATCCTTTCTATCGCATTAGGTTAAGCAACCTGTAATGGTAGTAAGTGTATGATTAAATAAATAAATTTTAATTCGATAGTTACCAATTTCTTGATACAATTACATAATTTTAAAACGTTTTAACAGCTCGTAGAAAATCATTATGACTAAAAAATGCATTACTTTGTTCTCCTGTAAAGTGTAAAAAATACGTATTATTTTAAAAATGGAACTTTTATTTTTGGCCAGTGTGCCAAGGTTTTTCATCATTGTTTATTTTAAAACTCTAAGGAGGTTCATATGCTAACTTTGGAGCACTGGGATTATTGTGTAGGTAGGTACCTAAGTAGTTCACGAAGGAACAATGTTGTAAGTATTGTATAAATAAATGGCATAGCGTCAATGTATTATGCAGCCTTTGTATCATCTGAGTTTTTATTACATTTTAGTTCGGTGATTGTAAAAGCGATGCAGCTGTGCTCTATCTTCATATAACAAAGCAAAACTAAATTTCTACGACTTGTTTTTTTTTCTTTGGCAACATTTTATAACAGCACCAATTACTGTTCATAAATAAACCTTAATGGTTAACGTTAAATGCCTTTTAAAAATGTTCATTTTTGACGTTATTGCATTAAATAGTCGCTAATCACTAATTAGAACTATAACTCGCGCAGTTAAAGAAAAGATCTGAAAATGGCGGCGGCTACTTATGGTACGGTTTACAAAACAAGTTTGGTTCTATGGGTCGTTACGCCTTTTTCAAGAAACGTAACATAACCAGTTACTTGGTCGAATAAAAAGAGATATTTTTGTAGCTAGTTATTTTCATTCGACTACTGTGATTGTTTACATAATTATACCTCCACCAACTATACAGTTACTCACGAAACGAAACTAAATTAAATCACTTTCTTGAGTGTGTTGTTATACAGTTAATTATTTTTTTAGCTAATATTCTATTATATAATTGTAATATAGTTTGTCAAATATTATATAATTATATTACTAATATTAAATTATTCTTTTAGCCAATAATAGTAAAAATAATATTACTAAGTAAGGAGCAAAGGTACATAAAATACTGGATTTTAAAATTTGTCTTTATTAATTATAAAAATACCTGATAAAATATCTGAGAAAAAGGTTTTATAAACCGCTTGGCCCAGCAATATCTGGATCATCTGAACCCATTATTGGTTCAATCCCCTCCATCAATTCGTTATAATCATCCATGGACTGGTCACTTTCACAGTCTTGGTCGTCACATTCGTCACTTTCATCTTCGGTGTCGCTATTCATGCCCACACTGATAATGAAATCCTCTAGTTCACTCTCCCTGCCTACATCGCGATTCCAGTATGCTTCTTCGACTTTCTTTATGTGATTTATTTGTTTCTTCCATTCGTCTTGTGTAATTGAAGCTATGGCCTCTTTTGTCAAGTCCTCAATTTTATTTTCGTGTTGCTCCACATTTTTATCTGCGACCCGTTGTTTTATTAAATTCCAAACATGTTCTATGGGGTTCAGGTCGCAGTTGTAAGGAGGGAGTCTGAGAACTTCATGGCCATGCTCACGTAGAAGTTCGTCTACCACATACTTTTTTTCGGGGCGATGGTGTTTTAGATGCACGAGCAGCTCTGCTTTAGTCCAGTCTTCTTCGAATGCCACACCGTGCTCGTGCATCCATTTCTTTATATCCGCTTTGCGGGTTGCAGTCGTTGGCGCTTTATCCAACTGCATGCTGTGGTAAGATGCATTATCCATGACGAGAATGGAGTTTTGAGGCAGATTTGGTATAAGTTTTTCGTTCAAATATTTTGTAAAGTTATTACCATCCATCTCGTCATGGTAGTCGCCTTTTTTTGATTTTGCTTTGAATAATAATCCTGCACCCTCCACAAACCCATCCTCTGAGCCGGCATGAACCATCACCCACCTTTGTCCAGGACTATCATTTTTTCGAATGCCTTCGTTGGTGGATGACTGCCAGCACTTGCTGACAGTATAATGAGCATGGATCCACGACTCATCCATGTATACAACTTTCTTTTTTTCCGCACCCATGGCATCATTTTGTCGGAGGCGGCGTAAATATTTCACTCGCCAGGCTTTTATATTATCGCGCTCTATGAGCACCATTCGGTTCTGGCGACATTTTTTAAATCGAAATCCGAGCTTTTCTTTTAAAATCTTTCTTAACGTCGTTTTGGAGCCTGTATAGTTTAAATCAGCTTTTGCTGATGCCATAATCTTGTTCAGCGTAGGTACCTCCTTTCGAACGTCATATATTGAGGCCACAATATTTCTAATGGCACATAAACTGAAGTTATCCATGGGGACACGCGTATTGTTTTTGCCTTTTCTACCCTTACTCGGCGTACGGATTTTAGTGTTGGTTTGTTTTGCAAGTTTACCTGAAATAATAGTAAAATATTATAATAGAATAGTAATATGATGGCTTTATTTTAATTAGGGTTTTTATGAACTGAAACATGCTAAAATATGCTGGACGCTCTTTTATAGCGTGAAGTCATTAAAATATACCTTTCTCTGCACGTGGGTACTATAGAGTCCAGAGATTATTAGGTTAGAAGAATAAATTACTATGATAATGCACCTTGGGTACTGAGTCGCCCAGGCTATCAATATGATGAAAGGTCGATTTTTGTTTGCGTTATCCTAAGTTTATTTAAGTTTTGATGACAATAAGCATGCTATCCGAGTTTCTTGGATACTTTTAGTATCAGTTTAATAGTATGTTTTAGTATGGAAGTTAACTTCAAAGAACTTAACACTTTATAGAAGTTAACTTAACTTTGTTACTAATAACAGCGAAGCAAAAACAAAAAATGTCACATCTGGGTGATATAGATGGTAAATTTAACTGAAAAAACATATTATAGACAGAACAGAGCTAAGCACAAACTGATAGTTTATTGGTAATTACCTTCTCTCTTAATTTTCGATATAGTAGACATCGATAAATTAGTCGCCATCGCTGCGCGTGCAGCGCTGTACTTGAGCGGATGGTAGCGCTCCAAGTTCTTCTCTTCTTCAAAGTATTTTATCACGTTGTAAACAATTTCACGCGCATCACTGTGTAGAATCTTTCCACGTTTTCGTGAAGCCATTGTTCAATCACAAACCAAATGATAAAATAATAAAATGTCAACGTTAGTACTAAAAACTTAACAAAAATAAATAACAATCAAACGTAACGCAAACAAATAACAATTAAACTCAACAAAAACAATAATATCAACAAAATAACAGAGACTTTAGCGGAACGAAAGTAACGATAACTCGGAGTGCGTCAAAGTAGCTTGGAAAGCGAATCCTGACTGATTGTTATTTTTTTGCAGCTCTTACTTCACTGTGTGAGTATAGACAGCGATAGAGAGTGAGCGAGAACGCATGCGCGCGGACGCCATTTACAGATCTTTTCTTTAAGTGCCCAAGTTATAATTATTTACTGCGCGTTACGCATACTAAAGGTATGTACGAGAAAAACTTGTTTTTTCAAACCAGGTTTTGGAATTTAGTCGTAATAAAGCAACGTCGTAGTCGCGAATTTTAAACCACTAAATGGTTACGTAACTATTTAAGGCTACGCCCACAGCTTGTTTAGGACAATATGTATAATAAATATAGTTTAAAAAACTAAATAAACATGCTTTTAAAGAATATCAAACTAAAAAGTTAAAAATGATTTTAAAAAAAGCGTGAGGCGCTTTGTCTCATAATTTTTGTATATTAAGAGCCTTACGATTTTTTTAAAATTATGTTTAACTTTTTAGTTTGATATTCTTTAAAAGCATGATTTTTTAGTTTTTTAAACTATATTTATTTTCAACTTTTTAGTTCAATATTCTTTAAAAAAACGTATTGAAAACGGTGGGGATAGATTTATAAAAAATATTGAACACGTATTTATTATTTTTTCTTTCATTTTTTGATTTTCATTGATTTAAAATGTCGCATGACGTCACGCCGCGCCGTGGTACAAAATATATCACGGCGTGACGTACTTAGCCCCCAGTCCGTAACGTTAATACGCTATCAGTTACTTTTGGTAATTTCGACAAAATAAAGATACAGGTCTTATTTTTTTTTTATTATCTATAAGACGGACTAATTATTTTTTTGATTTTCATACCTTGGATACATCCCTATTTCTGTTACAGTTATAACAACATGCACTAAAAATAGAATAAAACAAGTCTGACCTAAAAATGAAAGCCAATAGATAACTAGTGATTAGCGATTGATTAACCATAACTTTTTGACGTTTTAAGGTTACTTAACTTTAGTAAACGTTTGTAAATAAACGATGATTAAATTTAAGTGACGTGCAAACGTCAAATATGTATGGTTAAACAATCGCTTATCACTACTTAACTTTAAGTAACGTTTATGAATAAAGTGGTAAGGTCACAACTGCGTACGTCACCCTCGTCAAAGTCCAAGTCAAAACTACTTCAATCTATGTAACTATTTAGATGGACACTGTTTATTCACATACAATGATACAACAGTAAGTTTGTAAAAGGCATATGTGCGTATTTATTGTGCTATAAGCGTATTACGCAATAATACGCCCTTTGGACTCGGTGATTAATACTTTCGATAAAAACAAGGTAAGATCACAACGAAACAAGTAGGAAATCCTGAGAAACAAGTAGGTATGATATTTTGACATGTTTTTTTTTAGCTGCGCTAGTTGTTTATGTAAAGATAGAATTTTGTATGTTGGCAACATTCATTATTACCTCAAGAAAAGAATGAAAGTTGCTACTGCACCCAAATTGCGTAAAACATTATTTCTATCATTTTGATACTTAAGAGGGGACTCTAGTGCCGAGAAATTTGGAAAATAGGTATTTGAATAAACTATTGCCGTCGCGCTGCTTCCAACCCCTGCCGGTAAGGTGCGAAAAGGACAGTTGCAAAAGTACTATGCTTCTATTATTTTCTTTTTTGTCAAAAACCATTGATATAATATTAAACAGATATGATATGCTCTAACAAATTAACCAAAATAAATGTGCCGATCGGAGCAGCAGCACACACATGCAATTATTTTATTCTGCGTACATTTCACATGTTGGCAGATTGTGAGTGAGATGGGGCGCAATCTAAAGCATAGAGAAGAAAAAGATGGCTAGTGTTTGTCGTTTGCGCTTAAATAGAATCGACGAAAACTAAAGCGACTTGCTGGACTTACCTCCTTTTGTACGCTTCATTTTCAGTGCGCTAGTGACGTATCTACCTTAGTTTAATATTATATCAATGTCAAAAACTTATCACATTTGTCTAATAATCGTCTGAACAACGCGGTAAAAATGGGTTATTTTTCGCGATTTTTAAGTATCATATTTCTATTATTAATTAAGTTTCGGAAAAAATTAAATGATTGAGAAAAAATTAAAGATGGGCACGTATAATCAAGTAACACCTTGATTATACGTGCCCCTAACATTTGTTTTTTTTTTAATTGTAGAAAGAAATAATTGCTCTAAAAGCATTACCTATCCACGAAGAAAACAGCGGAATACGTTTGTATAGAGAAAGCACCACTAGGAGAATGGGTTTGTTCAACAACGCAATGAACGTTGTTGTATAGGGTAGTTGACTAAAAAAAACTAATTAGTCCGTCAGTCAGATTTCCAAAAAAAACTAAACACGTATTTTTTCTTTTTTCATATAAACAAAAAATGAAGACGATACAGTGAGTTGAAAACTCGAGTGACGTCACTGCATGCTATACTTTTTAGCAACCAGTGACGTCACCAGCCACCACTCCTGATCTTTGACGCCTTTTATATTTGTCAATTTTTATTGATTTCATAAAACAAAATACGTATCCAATATTTTTCTATAATCTGAATGACGGACTAAATAGAATAATTTTTTTTGGAGTTTACTCCTTATGAATCGATTTTCATTTATAAGGTGCCCGGTATGAGAAAAATCCGAGGGGTAAAACCTACTAACGAGTAACGAATTTTAAGCGTTACTATTTTAGTAACTTTCTAATCTAAAAAAGTGGCATAATTATCTTTTTACAACTATATTTTGTGAGTTATTAAGATAATGTTATATTTAAAAATAAAAATTATAATAATTTAAAAAAAATGTTTTATAAATTTTTTTTTTATTATCAACTTTCTTAAAATTGGTTAAAATTTTCATAAATATGCATTTATAATTTTTTTAATTTTTTATGATTTATTTTATAAATAATAATATTAATATATTTTTTTATTTTTTATTTGCTTTTTTATATTTTTTAAATATTTTTTTATTTTATTTTTTAATATTTTTTTATTTATTTTTTCTCGTACTTAAGGAGTAAACTCCAGTCGTGCGTCGGAGCTGACACACACATTTTTTTTTTTTTTTCCCAGGAAACATTCCAATTGTCAAAATGAAACCCATTGCTACTGAGAGTGTATTACGCAATCACCGTGTTGAATACGGCGAAGATGACTATTATATCCTACCAAGTTACATATTTGTAGGTTCTCGTAATGATGGTTTATTAAGTAGTACTACTAATTTATTAAGATCCTATTGACTCGAGCCTTGAAGACACTTAAATTGTAGTCATAGTTTCCTTCTTTAAATCAAATGTCCTTCGTAAAACGTACTCCACGTTTAATTTAAATGAGGATCAGTTAGGTATGCGTATGACAAATCAACTAATAATTCTCGAGCTACTAATGTATAATATGTGAGCATTATAAGAGTAGGACACGATTCATGCACTTTGGACTTTAGTCGGGCATGACACTTAATTAAATTCAAATGATTGCCCAGATGAAACCATTTAGGTCCGTATTAGGTACTGTCCTCACTCAAAACTCAAGCTTTATTTAAATCTCGTTTGAAACAATTTGATTGGTTGAAAATAGTTTTAAGTAATGCTTAAATCGTGAGTACTTTAACCCCGTAACTGGAAAACATTTTTTTCTTTTGTTGCTATTACTTATAAGGATATATCTAATGATTATCATCCCAGCGTTAATCCCAGTCGCATCCGAAGCCTTTTCAGCTTTGGAGTCTGGGGTCCGCTTTACGAGTCCAACTGCTGATATGGCTAAACTTCGACATTTTTCCGTGAAGCGACTGCCGTCTGACCTCCACAACCCGAAGGCGACATCGAAGCATTGCAGTTAGACCAATTGTTGGACTTTTGAGGGCTCCAACAACCCGTAACGGCTGCCACTAGATGTTCGTATGGCAACCGGGACCAACGGCTTAACGTGCTTTCCGAGGCACGACCAGACTAGTGCAAATATTCATATTCACGCATACAAATACTTGCACTGTGCGGGGATCGAACCCGCGCCACCCTGCGCAGCGGCCGCGTCCGCTACCGCTACGCCACGGAGGCTGTCATAAGGATCTAATGAATAAATAATAATACAAAATGAATACATATTAGTTATTAATAATACCTAAATTATTATTATATTTATTTATTAAGAATAAATTATTATTAAAAAAATAAAAAAAAAACATAACAATAATTTTGGTCCTGAAAAACAGGTATCCATTTTATGCCATGTAAGAATAGCCTATTCATTTTAAGTAGTACCTACGGGCTATTTATTCTGTGGTACCTACGAGTCCAGTGGTACGAGACCAGTGGGACGCAATGGACTTCAGTCAGATCCATTACCCATTCAAATAAGCCAATTCAGTTGGAGCGTTATGTTGAATGTGGGTGTCGAACCAATCAGCCTTTTAGACGTATCTAAATCGTAGTCATTAAGTTGCTTAGATGTGAATAACATATTTATAATATGCCCGTGATATTATGAAGTCGAAAGTTATTACTGTTTTGTGATAACAAAAGTCATGTAAGCAAGTGATAAAGAGTCCCCGAAACTAATTGTTATTGTAGTAATATTGTCAACTGCTTCAATTTCATTTCTTCTTCTTCTTCAGCCTATAGATGTCCACTGCTGGACAAAGGCCTCCCCCAAGGCTTTCCACGCTGACCGGTCTTGCGCTGCCCACATCCATCGGCTTTCCGCGACCTTCACCAGGTCATCGGTCCACCTTTTTGGAGGCCTCGCTACGCTGGGTTTTCTGGTACGTGGCAGCCACTCCAGTTTCTTACTGCCCCGCATCGTTCCACGAGCAATGTACCCCGCCCACTGAAGAACAGCTATGTCGGTGACTTTGGTTCTTCTGCGGATCTCCTCATTTCTGATTCGATCGCGCAGAGAAACTCCGAGCATAGCTCTTTTCATCGCCCTTTGTGTGACCTTGAGCCTTCGTATGAGGCCCACTGTGAGCGACCATGTTTAAGTTCCGTATGTCTTCTCAAGACAGAAAGTCTTTCTACTAAATTCTCCAGTGTGTGTTGCCAGTGATGAAATAAGGAACTGCACGTATTAGGCATTAAAAAAAAAACCGCCGTTTGCGAGTTGGATTTGCAAATGGCCTAAGCGCACAAAGGTTGAACCCTTTATGAGCAAGTTCGAAATTCTACGGAAAGAGATCTACAGGGTAGAATAATTGCTTCATCCTATTAGTAGAAATGTGTTTTATTTTGACAGTTCAACAACATTCATTGCGTTATTTACGTTGTTGAGCAGACACATTTTTAAAAATATGGAGCAATGGATTAGCAATTGCTTCAACATGATTAAATCTGATAAGGTTACGCAATTAGTGTCCGATTAACATGCTTTCTGAGGCATGGGGGTATCACATCGCCAACTACCCAACACCGGACTTTTAATAAGAAATTCGTAAAATAGGTAGGTACCTATTCTATCTCAGTAGGTATGTGTTGCCGCGAAATATTTAGCTTGTAGACAATGAAAATAATTCTTATCGATGACTTAGTTTTAAGCATTCTTACCAATGTGGAATTCATTGCCAGTTCATTTAGTTCAAAGACTACAATAATTTGGTTCATTTCAATAGTATAATGGGCGAGAATCGAACATGGTTAATTTATTTACTTTGTTAAAAGACTTCCTAATGCAACAGTTATACAACTTCTTAGGTGAGTGGATAGCGGACATTACACCATTATTCATGGACACAATTAATTAAATAAAATACCTACATCCTTACAATCATGTTGTTTTCACTTTCGTAAAACTACACCTTTCCATTGTTCTGATAAAGTGTTATATTAAAGAATTATCACCTAAAATAAACAATGAAGACAGCTAACGTTTATCATCACCGTCATCATTATCATCAACCTTTTTATCGTTCCACTACTGGGCATAGGTCAGGCAGGATTGAACGTAATCACCACGCTTGCTCAATGCCGGCTGGCGATTTCAGACTTGAAAGACTAATGTTTATATATTATTTATACAAGAAAATAAAAAAAAAAACTCCATTTGACTTACGTTTCTGCTTAGGTACTTACAGTAACTTTTACGAATTTAATTTAGGATTTTATTGGATTTGTTTATGTTCTAGCTATCCATCGGTATCTCCAACATACAAGTTTGATTGCAAATCTAGTAACAGTTATTAATATATAGAAAAACATTAAACGTATCTTCATGAGTTCATGATATCCTCTATGATTGTTCGAGACTGGACCTGCATCAATTAAAATTGCGTCCAGTAATAAAACTGACCGGAATGGCGCGCAATTATGAGTAAGCCTGTAACTTGCATAACCTATCATTACCGGCACATACCTATGTATGTATATTAATTTACTTTTACGACTTCTGAATAAAGTTTAATGAACGTAACAAACATGAGGCATTTATTTTTAATTAAATTAGTACTAAACTTTCACAAAAGCGATCGTCTGATTTGGAATTTTATTGAAATAATTAAATGCACAAAATTATTGAAAGTATTTTTTAAGCGTAACGTATTTAAAAATGGAAATAAAAATTTTAACAGTGGCAGAAATAAAACTAATGAAATTATGCAGAGAAGAACGAAATAATAAACACAAAAATACTCACAGCGATTGACGAATCAAAACGGTTGATTTAGACATTTTGAGACAAACCACTTTCACTCAATAAAACACAAAAAAAAAAACAACAAATAATATTGTTCCCAAAGTTACTTTACACGTTCGCAACCATTTTGTTTACACAGATAAACACAATTTTTTTTTTGGCATAAACAAACTTTTATTGACGCAGGACAGTGTTGTCGTATGCCCGAGCTAGTCGATAATGCATTCGAAGATCGTACAGCCGGCGGCGTCTACACGATACTGGTTTGGGTAGTGATGTTCCGCAATGTCGATAAGCTGTATATTTTTATGAAGTCATTGTACTCGCATGTTCATAATAGTGATAGGCATTTGTGATACGTGTTTCGATTGAAATAATGATGGTGATAATTATCACGTCCACTGCTGGGCATAGGCTAAATAGTGTGTAAATATCGGCAATAAACATATTATTTTAGTTTTAGAATGTTCTTAGGATGAATGTGTTTATAAATTCTCTGGGTCAGCTTTGTTTACTTTTGACTCGGCTGCTGACTATTATCATTAAGCAAATCATACCTAATTAAGTTATGTCTCGTAAATGATATTATATTTCAATTAATACATTTTTGGTTTTGTTAAAAATAATTTGCTTGTCACTTATTTTTTTAGTTAGGTAAATCAGTACAACCTAATTTATTGTGATTGAATTGTGCTTGTGAGTTTTAATAGTAATATCAATATTGAATCAGTGAAGTACGATTTCATATTCTTGTCAAACGAATCAACCAATCGAAGTTATGAATTCAAGTAAACTGATGTAACAGGCTGTCATTTTTCAGTATAATGTCAATACTATTATAGTATGACGCAGCTGATGTACAGGCGGCATATCGACAAGGTAAACAAAATCGGGTTGATAAACTCATCACTAAACTCTGACCTTTACGTTGAATTTTGTTTACGATCGGTTTAGCCTTAAAATATCAAATAGAAAAATTGCGTGACAAATCATTTACAAACTTGATGTTAGCATTAAGTATAGTGTAACGGTAACATGTGCTTGAACTTGTACTCGGCTCAACCTAGGAAGTCAACATTGCTACCATCTGATGACTAGCGTGTACATATACTATCATTGCTCCAAGCCTTAGACTCCTTGGAAACATTGGGATAAAAGTATTCTTTGTTAATCAGGATTAACAAAGACAAAAATAGTAATAATAAGATTAAGCGGCATGTAATGATGGTTGACATAACCATCCCACATGATGAGAACCTCGTGAAAGCTGAGAAAGATAAACAAATCAAGTATCTTGACTTGGCTTACGAGGTAGTCGACATGTGGGAAGTGGATTTAGCAATCATTGTACCGATAGTCGTGATAGGCAATGTCTTAATAGCCAAGAGTCTTGACCATCACCTGAGGAGGCTCTCGTTAGGCAGCTGGATCAAGGGCTTGACTCAGAAAGCGGTACTGCTGGACACGGCTCGCATCGTCAGGAAGTTCTTCTCTCTGGAGCCCTGACCGCCGGCAGCTTGGACCCTGTTCCCGATACCGGTGGGCTACTGTTTTTTATATTTTTAAATGTTTTTTTTTTATGTATTTATATAAATATTTAAAAATGTAAACCAATACGTACATATAGAAAAATAAAGGAAATAATAATAATAATAATCTTTATTCAAAAACTTACACAACATTGTAAAATAAAAGCTACAAAAATATTCTTATACAAATACATACATATCTTATTGCCTAAATAAAAGCTAGGTACTTCACACCGGGGCAGCTTCTAATGTTGTACAAAGCACAGGTCCGCTCGTGTGTGGAGTACTGCAGCTATATTTGGGCTGGTGCTACGAAATGTCACCTGGCTACTTTGGATTCAGTGGAGAGGCGTGCGAAGAGGCTGATTGGCGACCCAGACTTAACTCGAAACGGTCTCCAAAGCCTGGAGCACAGGCGTAGAGTAGCCAGCCTTTCGGTCTTCTATAGGATGCATTCTGGTGAGTGTGCAAGGGAATTGCATGATTTAATTCCCCCATCTCCGTTCCACCATCGGACGACTCGTCGTACGGCGAGTTTCCACCCTTACGTTGTTGACACCACTCCGACCCGGACGAAGCGTTTCGCTTCCTCTTTTATACCGCGTACATCGAGGGACTGGAACAATTTGCCAGCGACGTTGTTTCCGTCACATTACAATTTGAGCGTCTTCAAGGCTAGAGTGAATAGGCTCTTAATAAACTAGCGCGCTTTACCATCAATGATCGCATCACTGCTTACCATCAGGCGGGATTGCGGTCAAGCGCTAGTTTATAACTTATAAAAAAAAATAGGTATTATGTGTGACAAAAATATACATAAGGTCATACAGAACGTATTATTATACAGAGAATCATGTAAAATTAGCGACATGCTCGAGCTAGGTTTATTAAACCTGTGTTTCAGGCACAATCCGATTACTTTAATCCCGATCTATTCTCACAAACTTTCACATTTAAAACATTAATAATAGGAAAAATTAAATACCACTTCATGAACTATTGTGTTTGTAATATAATGATACCATCGTGCCTGTCTATAAAATGTATGGAAACTCGTGCACGTTACAACATTATCCTGGACTGAAATTTAAAAGTGTCTGTCTTTACTTCCGCGTTTTATATTGGCACCGTAACTTTATATTTATAAATAGTGGCTTTACAAGTAAAGAAAACTAGAACAGAACAATCGAAAACCAACCAATTCATAAATCCTTTCATTCGTTCGTTGAATTAATTCATAACGTCGGCTTTATGTATTCAATTAGTCTCCTATAAATTCTTTAAGTAAGGTCAACCGGGGCAATTGCGTCTTTGGGGCAATTGCGTCTAATCGAAATTATTTTAAATCTATTTGAAAACCTACCTCTCCTGCCACTTGTTTTGTTTACTTTGAATAAAAAACTATAACGTAAAGATGGCAGGAGAGGTAGGTTTTCAAATAGATTTAAAATAATTTCGATTAGACGCAATTGCTCCAAAGACACAATTGCCCCGGTTGACCTTATACAGAATAAAATGAAAACCACATAAGCACGTGCGTATAAAATATCGATATGTAAACAATCCGGGCGAGATATTCACATCACTACGTTAGGACTCTGCTCTCCACAAAGACATTAAAATTATATTTACAATAGACAGGACATCAAGAACAAAATCGTAATCCAATACTTCTGGCAAACTGGTTAAATGTCACTTAGTCTAGTGTGGTACCCCTGCGCATCAAGACGTAATTTGTGTCCACTAAGAATAAACATTTCCTAAGGAAATATGCCCGGTTACGCTTTGCGTTACTGTACATCTCGTTATGGTAAAACGACTGGACCTAACTTCGGATTATTTTCGTATGAATTGTTTATATTACCTCTGTAATTAAAATTTAAAAAATTTCGTAGATAGATCTAGAAAGTTTTCTATTATTGTAATAAGCGCCCTCTATTGTTGAATAGTTTTACTATTTACTTGTAGATATGTAGTAATGTTGTTTATCGATGTAGTTATCGATAATATTTATTAAGTTGAAAACTTATTGCTATATTTTATTGACATTTAAAATAAAGCTAAATAAACTTAAATATTTCTATATTTCAAGTTTATTTGTTTTTAACTCTATTTGAACATAATCATGTCATATTGATGAACAAAATTTAATGAAGAAGTACTATTCATTTACCTAGGTTTTTGTTATTTTTGGACTACCATTTTTGTCCTGATTGGGACAATTATCTACGTGACAAGAAATTTTCTTCCCAGGAGGCAGTTCTGTTTTCACACAGTTTGTGCAGTCTAGAACCTCAGAGTTCTATCGCAAAGGCATAAATGACCTTCCTATTAGAAGGCAGCAATGTGTACATAATAATGGTAACTATTTTGATAAAATAAATTAGTTGAAAATTAAAAAATAAACAATTCAGATTTTTAGTACAAATCGGCAACTTTAAACTTTAGCGCCTATTATATTAAAAGAATTATATAAATAAAAAAGTGTAAACAAAAAATATGAAATTACCTATAAACTTTCTGCTTCCTAATTTTTTTGTTTCAAACTATCAAAATTCGAAAACTTCTTTAAATATTATCGATAACTTTATATCGAAATGATACAAACCCTACTAAAGTTTTTAGTATTGCCATTTAATAACATTTGCAAACAAACGTGTAAAAAGAATAATTTTGTTAAAAACAAAATGCAAACAAAAATTGCAAAACAAAATGCGCTTTATGGCCTAAAAGGTTTATTATACTCAAAAATTGCAATAAAATGAGTATTATAATAATTCGTAAGCAAAACATATCTGAAATACCAATAGACGGTGTCACGGAAAATGAATAGTAGCGAACAAAATACTAAAACAGTTTTTGATGTTTGTACAAGACAAGTTTCACATAATTTGTTTACTTTTCAATATTTATTTACCCGATTTGAATTATACTAGGGTATTAAATCGGATCTGGCAACATAGACCACACTGGCCACCTACCGGGCAATAGCTGAATATATTTTGTCTCCAAGTGTCGATCTAATTTAGCTATATTGTACTAGATGGCGGAACTGAGACATGGGATCACAGTTTTTCTACGCCATTATGACACATGCCCCCTCTATTCATCTTAAATCTCTTTGGCTCTCCATCTTTGTTTACGTCCAATTGATTGAACAATTGAATTCAAGGATGAAATCAATTTGCAATTTGTACCTATAGAATCTGCCTCATCAATTTTGTTGATCATTTCTATGGACAGATCATAGAAATATGCTCGTCTAAACCCCTTAAACAGCATAGTTTTGAGGGGTTTATTCATAAACAATGATTAAACTTAAGTGTCATGCAAACGTCTTAAATGTATGGTTAAACAATCGCTAGTCACTAGTTAAATTTAAGCAACGTTTATGAATAAGGGGGTTTATCTACGATTATCTAACATTCCGCCAAGTAATTCTTTTCAACCCCATTCCTATTATTATAGGCATCGCAAATGTATTGGGAATAAACAAAAAAACATGGCCATTTATTTACTAGCTGCGGCCTGCGGTTTTACCCGCATAAGTTTCGATCCCATGGGAATATCGGCATAAAAAGTATGCTGTGTATTATTCCTAGTTGTACGGACGACAGCAGGTCAAGTTACCCGAAACTACCAAATATTGCCAATCAACCTTGAGACTTAGTGCTTTAGAGATAAGGTTGAAAATTTAATACAGAAATCTGACAGATTGTAGTAGCTCGATGTGCCCACCGGTTACACATATGTGTGCCAAATTAAATCTAAATCTGTGCAGTAGTTTTTGCTTGTAAGGGGCCTCACAAAATTTCGCCCGCGTGGAGTTCGGTTATATCGCGCTTTTTAGATTTCCCTCGGGAACATCAAATTTTTCAGGGATAAGAGGTAGCCTATGTTCTTGCTCAGGGTCTAAAGATTGTCTGTGCCAAATTTCATCAAAATCGGTCGAGAGGTTTAAGCTGGAAAGCGTAACAGACAGACAGACAGAGTTAATTTCGCATTTATAATATTAGTATGGATAGTACCTATGGATTAGTAGATTTGTTATAATGAAGTTTTCTTTAATATTCATATCCCATCGCCTTCAGCAAATTTAGCTATCTGTTTTACTTACTCTGAAATAACTTATGGTTTTTCCTATCCTACAATATAAACATAATAAAATCTATCAGAAGTTCTTACTACTTTATTCTAACTTCACTGTTTTATTATCACATCCCATCGCCATCATCACTATCATCATCATCATCATTTCAGCCGAAAGATGGCCATTGCTAGACATAGGCCTCCCTCCACGATGTCCGGTCTTGCGCCTCCCGCATCCAGCGATTTCCCACGACCTTCACCAGGTCGTCGGTCCACCTTGTCGGGGCCTACCCACGCTGCGGCTTCCGGTGCGTGGTCGCCACTCGAGAACTCGTCGGCCCCATCGGGCATCGGTCCTACGGTCAATGTACCCACTGCCACTTAAGTCTTGCAATTCTTATATGTCGGTTACTCTCGTTCTTCTGCGGATCCCCTCATTTCTGATTTGGTCACGCAAACCCCAACCATAGTCTTCCTCTCCATTGCCTTTTGAGTGACCTTGAGCTGTCTTATTGTTGGCGACCACGTCTACGTTCCATATATGTATTATCACTGGCAACAACACTGGTCGAAGACTTTTGTCTTGAGACGCTGCGGTATTTTGGACTAAAAGATTCTACATAGCTTCCTGAAAGAAGCTCGGCAGAGTTGGATTCGACGATTGACCTCTTTCTCGAAGTTGGACCACCAGTTGGATCAGTATGCCCCAGGTATACGTAACTGTCAACCCATCGCCATACTCCACAGTAACCCATACATACTCCACAGTAATTCATACTACATACCACAGTAACTCATACAGAATACATAGTTTACTTTTTATTCACAGAATGCAATACGTGGCTACTACTGACTGCAGTGTTTATGGTCCTAAGAAATATGAGGTGTGTATGTGACTCAAATCGCGTTCCTCGGTCGAATATTTAGGGAACCGAATGCGTACGTGAGAGGTTGAACGTAGTAGCATCTGCTGGTGAAAGTAACAGAGTTTATGATAAAATTGATGATGTATTATTATGTATCATTATAACCGTTAGTAGTTTATGATTTCATTAAGAACTGTTATACACTATTAAAACAGCTTAAATGCAGAGGTTATGACTAACTATGATACTAATATGTTACGTATTGGAGCTAATATCATGTAAAATGTAATGAAGTCTTCTTCGAGCGTTTTTGAAAATAATCCATCATTCCAAAAAAGTTTTAAGTACCGAACATTATAAACGTTCAATCATCCATAAACATGAATGCAGAATCATAAAATTATTTTTTTATTCGGTCATCGACTTTCCAACTTCATTAAATGATTTGAAAAATTAGATGTGCCAATAGGACGACTGGAACATCAAATTTTTCAAATTTCGAATAGGCTATTTGACAGATTTATAATTTTTATCTTGAACTAGCTTTCCACCCGCGGCTTCGCCCGCGTGGAATTCGGTTATATCGCGCTTTTTAGATTTCCCTCGGGAATATCAAATTTTCCGGGATAAAAGGTAGCCTATGTTCTTTCTCAGGGTCTAAAGATTGTCTGTGGTAAATTTCATTAAAATCGGTTGAGAGGTTTAAGCGGGAAAGCGTAACAGACAGACAGACAGATAGACCGACAAACAGACAAACAGACAGAGTTACTTTCGCATTTATAATATTAGTATGGATTACTTGGTTGCGGTTAAGAAGTTCACCGAAAGTATTTTTTTAATTTTTAAATACTTATTTCTTAAGAAATATGCAAATAAAAATTCAAACAAGCCGCGACGTCTTTTGTAAGTGACGTCACAACCGGTTTTTGGTTCTCAGTGGTGTTTGTTTTTATTTATTATTTGTTGTTGTTATCTAATAAAATGGGTTACAAGTGGTGTGCTGTACCGGGTTGTATAAATAAATCGATAAAAACGCCCGAAAAACAGTTTATAAGTTTGCCGAAAACAAGCGTTGATGCGCGTATGACGTCATTGCGACATTAGCCAATCCGGATCGTTTCACAATGTGTGGCGCGAGAAACAAAAAGCCAAACATATTTTTGTGTTTTGGATATATTAATTGTTATTATTTTTTATTAAAACTTATGTGACATAAAGAACCCTCATTTAATGCAATTAAAGCAAAAAATAACAAAAAAATTAATACTGTCAAATAGCCTATTGTGATACCTATAAAGGCGGGCATTTATCAGAAATCGATATCCGATAAAAAGACACGATTTTAAACAATAGACAAACACTTCGATATTTAAATTTTCGAACCCTATTCTCAGCATTGCACGAGCGTTATTGAGTAGGATGAATGTTTTGATGTCTGATTCTTTTCCTTCTTTTTCTCATGTAATTAAATACATAATTATTATACATTAGCTTAAGAGCAGACTCTAGTGGTGCTTTCTCTATACAAACGCATTCCGCTGTTTTCTTTGTGGATAATGCTTTTAGGACAATTTTACACAGTTTTCTTTTTCTTACACAGTTATTATAAGTGCCCCTATCATTAGATTTTTTCCGAAACTTAATTAGTAAAAGACATATGATACTTTAAAATCACGAAAAATAACCCATTTACACCGTGATGTTCAGATGACTATTAAACAAACGTGATAAGTTTTTGACAAAAAAGAAAATAATAGGAGCATAGGTAAACTTTCCCTCTAAATTTTGATATAAAATAATTGACATCTATGGTGTATTGAAAAAGAAAACAGCGGAAGACGAAACGTCTTTTGGTCAACGTTTTTGTATGTAAAATCAGCCTGAGCTGCAACTGACCTTTTCGCAATTTACCGGGAGAGGTTGGAAGCAGCGCGACGGCAATAGTGTCTTCAAATACCTATTTTCCAAATTCCTCAGCACTAGAGTCCCCTCTTAATGTAAAATTATTTTGATTTATAAACAGAGATGTGACTTGTTAATTCAAACATTCGATGCAGATATCAGTCGTGTCATTGCCGCTGCAAGGCTTGTAAGTGCAACCAATGCAACATGCGTACGTGAGGTGTCACCACGTAGTACCATGTTGTGCAGTAACTTCTACCTTGCGTCCTGTTCTTTCATTGATTTATGTAAAGTGTAAATTATGAACTGCTACAATATAAATTCACAGCTATTGTTATTTTTTTTTAATTATTTTTTATACATTACTAGCTTTCCGACCGCGGCTTCGCCCGCAGGAGTTCGGTTATATGGCGCTTTTTAGATTTCCCTCGGGAACATCAAATTTTTCCGGGATAAAAGGTAGTCTATGTTCTTTCTCAGGGTCTAAAGAGTCTGTGCCAAATTTCATCAAAATCGGTTGAGAGGTTTAAGCGGGAAAGCGTAACAGACAGACAGACAGACAGACATACAGAGTTACTTTCGCATTTATAATATTAGTATGGATGGATTCTGTTAATACAATGCCATTCCTTTATTTAAAACATAGGTAATTTATTCCGCACCAAAAAAGGAGCCTAAATAAGACAGCCAACCGGTGGCAGTAAATCACAAAACAATCCAACTTAACAACTATTTATACATAGTTAATATACATTATTTGATAAAAGAATTTAGTGCGAAATCATCTGTCACACAGCCTATAATCCCTGATGGGATATCGTTATGGGGTATAAATCAAACAAGCCTAATTTTATTTTACGGCCAGCTAGTAGAATCTGTATAAATTTTTGGAAGCTAGCCATAGCAAAAGGAATTTTAATCATTGCATGTTGGTCTAACTAAGCATGAAATCATCATTTTTGTTGGGGAGGTTCGTGGAACACAAATAACAACGCTATAAGTGGTGTAAGAATCACATAGCGCGAACTAATATCACAGAACTAAACTAATATTTATCTTCTGTCCTTTTCTTAATACAATAGAAATGAAATGAAATTTATTAAAAAACAGAACAATAATGAATGTACAAAAAGTCTGTTGGTATAGTAATAAAAATCTTAATAATAACAATCATAAAATCTAACTTATTGTAGTCTAATACATAATATAAATCTATAAAGTAACGATCTAAAACTAATGTTGGGACCACCCGAACTAGGTTTATTTAAACCTGTGTTTCAGGCTGTCATATACAAAGAATTTGATGGCTATAATATAAAGAAAAGAATGGAAAGAAAAATATGCGCTGAAATTAAATTAAGTTTAGTTTGTGACAAGGGAATCGGGGCCATTTTCAATGGCTTGTCTAAAGAATACGCTAAGGTCAGAATTTATCAAAGCGAACCAAACAAACGGTATTATCCTGCAAATGCCTGTGATACAGACTGTAAGTGACTCTTATCGTCACCATGCAAACGCTTATGAGAATTCAAGTTGAATTTGTTAGAGAATAGGGCGATGTTATAGGCGTCTGCGTTGGTTGGTCCTTTGATTCGATACGAAGTCCTTTTGACGTCAATCATTATTAAAAGTAGTCACCATTCTTGTATAAAATTAGTTATTTTGTGGGCTGGACTATATTTAAAACAAAAATCGGAAAGTTTTGGCGGGAAGCTAAGATGAGTGTCACGCTCATTTTTCATTGGACTTTTAAATTATTTATAGTGTCGTTTACTAAATAAAAACGCGTGATTTATGTAGTAAAAAGTGCATTCAGTGAATAATTTATAAAGAACAGTGAACTACAATATTTCATAGTGGCCACATCATGGCTTTGAACCAAATCTTCTTCCGTGTTCGGTCCGCGCGGCCATCTTTTTCGACATGAATAATTCATTACGTGACATTGGCTAAATGCACAAACCGTGCGAAGCCATAAGAGAAAGAAAGAAGAACTTTGAAGATTTTTATTTCACTTGACATTGGCACAAAGTCATAACTAGTGCCACACTACAAAAAAAAAAAAATCAGCAAAGTAAAGTGGCAATACTGACTGGTTTTTGGCCATATTTCCGCAATGATACTCAATTAACTAAACTAATACTACTTCAAATTTAAGTTCAGTGCATTTCTTTCTCTTATTTCATTAAGAAAAGGACAAATGATAAAATGTTAGGCGCCCCCCTCCCCTGAAAATCTCGCAGAACATGTATGAGCTCCCCTAATCCATACTAATATTATAAACGCGAAAGTAACTCTGTCTGTCTGTCTGTCGATCTGTCTGTCTGTCTGTCTGTCTGTTACGCTTTCCCGCCTAAACCTCTCAACCGATTTTGATGAAATTTGGCACAGACAATTTTTAGACCCTGAGAAAGAACATAGGCTACCTTTTATCCCGGAAAAATTTGATGTTCCCGAGGGAAATCTAAAAAGCGCGATATAACCGAACTCCACGCGGGCGAAGCCGCGGGCGGAAAGCTAGTAATATTATAAATGCGAAAGTAACTCTGTCTGTCTGTCTGTCTGTTACGCTTTCCCGCCTAAACCTCTCAACCGATTTTAATGAAATTTGGTACAGACAATCTTTAGACCCTGAGAAAGAACATAGGCTACCTTTTATCCCGGAAAAATTTGATATTCCCGAGGGAAACCTAAAAAGCGCGATATAACCGAATTCCACGCGGGCGAAGCCGCGGGCGGAAAGCTAGTAAAGTATAAAAGAGGACTTATCTCTAACTCTAACATATCTTTAAATAAACCACGCAATAGACACTAACAAAATGTACGGTTAAATTGCCAAAAAACTGCGTGCGCTATATAGACTTGCCTTTCCCTAGGCCTGTCTTACCCTGCCTAGGCCAAAAGCTGGGCATGCCCATAGTATAGCAGCTAAATCAATAGTACAGATGAGTGTACTATTGATTTGGCTTCTGTACTATTGTGATAACCTAATCGTCACTCTGTTTAGTTACTTATAGATATAGACAACACCTAGGTTTCTTTATCGCAGGAATTTTTCCCTCTTAAGCTTTAAAGTATTAAGGCTCAGGGTTGATTGGGAATAGGTATTATTTTGGCAATTACGGCTAGCTTGACCTGCTGTCGTCCGTACGTAAATTATTGTTATTTTTAACCGACTTCAAAAAGGAGGAGGTTACTCAATTCGACCGTATATACGCTTTTTTTTTCTATGTTTGTTCGCGCATAACTTCGTCGTTTATGAACCGATTTTGATAATTCTTTTTCTGTTAGAAAGAAGACGTTCCCAAGGTAGTCCCATGATTAGCATATCAGGGTTTGATGGTGGAAGACCAGAGAAAACAAGGGAAGCTTTCAAAAATTGCAGGGGCAACTAGTGCATTTCTTAGCATTTTCATTAAGTATTTTAAAGCACTACAACTATATTTGCGTCAGCTTCCAGTCTGACTGGATGCAACTGAATAAATAGTACTTTTAACAACTAAAAAGTGTAAAATAAAAACTTTTTTACAAAAAAACAACCGACTTCCAAAAACCACTACAAAGTGAAAAATAACTAATTTCGGAAGTCGGTGTCAAAAAAGAATATACAAAACCAAAGACAGCCGCAGGCAGGCGTGTTGACCGCTGCGCCACGGAGGACGTCAAAAGATGAGAAAAGATTAAAATGAGATTTTCCGTTAAACGCTAGGTCTTATACCTTGGATCGTGTAAGGTCATCTCCCTACTAACAGAGACGTTAAATAAGTAAGTACCGAACTTCAAGGGTGGCGTCTTGTAAGTTATTGTATTTCGTAAAACCTTGCCCTTTGTCGTTCAAATTAGTAGTCAAATTAGTTTGTAAACACGCATGGGGCAAAGTCTTATGGTTTTAAATATTCAACAGTGGGTCAGCTAGTGGTTTTGTTACTAAGTTGAGTTGTAATATTTGACGGCGCAGCAAATGGCGCCATCTAGTTTGTTATGAAGTAACTAAAAACATCGATAAGGGTAGGGTTTAAGAGTACCTACAAGAAAGAACAGTGAATGACGGGGTCTTAATAACTAATTAGTTATGAGTTCTTAATTATATAATTCTTTGCTTGGAAGCCACGTTACTTCCTTAGCTAATCAGGCCAATCTGTTGTCCAATGTTTACCTTCACTGTTTTTGACAGCAGCATTGAACACATAAACTTCACAAAGGAAAGCGCCCACGAACCCACGTCCCTACCACTCGTAAGTCGGCATCAGGATCCCACTAGGGACTATCCCCGGTCCGGTACTAATCCATGTTACTTCACTTTCATCGCAAATTTTAATTACAAACCGCTGAGAGACTCCTTTCAAACTTTAAATGAAACGAGACTTTTGCACTACAGAAGCAATTACTAGCTGACATTAATTAATCTTACAAGTTAGTAATAATCTAGAATAGTTCATAACAAGAATATGTTAGGAGATATTAAACATTGAAATACAGCCACAATTAATATTAATAAGTATACTTATAACTGACTGCTAAGCGGTATTGTTTGAGCCATTATTTATGTATGTGAGAGTGTGCAGGTACAATCACGGGCCTATACCTGGGACAATTTCCCTTTTCCTTTTAATGATTTTAAAGCGCACTACTTTATTAAAAGCCTATTCACTCTAGCCTTGAAGACACTTAAATTGCAGTCCGACAGAAACACCGCCGCTGGCAAATTGTTCCAGTCCCTCGATTTACGCGGTATAAAGGAGGAGGCGAAACGCTTCCTCCGGATCGTAGTGGTGTTAACAACGTAAGGGTGGAAACTCGCCGTACGACGGGTCGTCCGATGGTGGAACGGAGATGGGGGAATTAAATCATGCAATTCCCTCGCACATTCACCAAAATGCATCCTATAGAACACCGAAAGACTGGCTACTCTACGCCTGTGCTCTAGGCTTTGGAGACCGTCTCGAGTTAAGTCAGGGTCACCAATCAGCCTCTTCGCCCGCCTCTCCATTGAATCAAAAGTGGACAGGTGACACTTAGCAGCACCAGCCCAAATGTGGCTACAGTACTCCACACACGAACGGACCTGTGCTTTGTACATTATTAGAAGCTGCCCTGGTGTGAAGTGCCGCCGAACCTTTGCGATAACGCCAAGTTACCTGGCAGCCACCTTGGCCTTGGACTCAATGAATTATATTATCAAATAGGTCTTTTTTCAAAGCAAAATTTTTTGTTTCGCTAGAAATCATATTTAAATTTTACACAACTGAAAGGTGGTCGTAACAGAGTGCTTGTAACTGTACATTGTTTGAAATGGTTACAAGTTCTGCCATTAAAGGGTACATTATTGAGGTCATTGCCCTTAAGCGCGTTGTCTTGAAACTCAAGTTGGAATGTGTTAGCTGTTAAAGTTTGCTGAAGTAATCTATTGTAGATAATTTATAATATATCACAATAAAACTAAATTGAACTCTCCAAACGGCTTGTTAACATTTTTCCATGACCCGAGAGCTGACTTTTGCCTTAGACAGAGGCATTACCATTGTTACGAATGGGCCTTATGTCGATGGCATAAGGTTCAATATCGCGTGACATGCAGTGTGTCACTTTTAAGCCCTATTTCGCTAGATCTAGACATTACCTAGGTACAATAATAAAACGCATTACTAGACTTAGGACGGCCTATCGAATGGTACAGGTCTCAACAGTTTTGTCAACAAAGTGTCGACATCGAAATTTCTAGAAACCCGTTTCCGGGAATTACCGTAGGTACTTCCGAGTGACCTCGAAGTTATGTGCTATTATTATTACGTCTAGAGGAATCTGGAATGTTCGATCAGCTGGACTATATATAGCACCGTGACGCCCGCACAGAGTCAGTCTACACTCGACTAGCGATACGAAAACAGCGACAGTTAAGAAGCGATCTTTGAGAATACCTACTGCGACAACTATAACGAGAACTGTGAGTACTACGTGAAGTAACATCTGTACTGTTATTGTGTGATTACGACACGGACTTCGTGGACGTAAGAGAAGACTTCGGTGCGACATCAGCTACGTTCTACTTGTCATTGCCTACAATCGACTGTACCTTCGTTGCCAATAAACTTCGTAACCCTTAACCGGCGTTTAAGTACCCCTAGCCCGTAACAATTGGTGTCAGAAGCGGCATGCCGGTCACGCCAAGGGAAGACGAAAGAGTTCGCACGCGACGACAAGCAGCGATGGATTTGGCGCGTCAAGAGGAAGAATCGCTTGGTGTCCCTGCACCCGTAGAAGATGCGGCCGTCGTAACACCGACGAATGTGAGTGCGCCTAGTACCAGCACTATTCCCGGAAGCAGCGGACCCGATTTATCGGTGTTACTAGCTCACTTGACGGCGCAAATAAAGCTGAGTATAGCAGAATCCCAGGCGCAAATAAAAGGCATAGTAGCAGAATCACAGGCAAAATCCCAGGCAGAAATCCAGGCACAAATTAAAAGTGTAGCAGAATCCCAGGCAAAAATCCAGGCAGAAACCCAGGCAAAAATAGAAAAAACCCAGGCACAAATAAAACAATCCCAGGCAGCAACCCAGTCACAAATAAAGGAATCCCAGCAACTGGTATTACAATTAAATGAAAAGTGGAAAAAGACCAAAGAAGAGGTCGATGAACTTAGAATTAAAACAGCTCAACAAGATGCCCGTCTGGACCAGCAAGACACGCGCATTGACAAATATGATGCGCGTTTCGATAAATTAGACAATGCCATCATGGAGTTTGGGAGGGAAGTAGAATTTTTGCATGAGAAGGTACAAAAAGGAGTTATTAAAGGTGTGGTACCGGTACCCAGTGCTTTGCCGACTTTCAAGGTACCTCATTTTGACGGGACAACGTCATGGGTGGCCTTCCGTCTACAGTTTGAAAAGGTCGCAAAAGGCAACAATTGGGACGACGATCAAGCCGTAACCGCCCTTACGCTTGCTCTGCGTGGTGAGGCGGTCCAAATCCTCGAAAATATTTCCGGCGATTGCAATACCCTAGCCTGTCTGTTAGAAGCGTTGGAGTCTAGATATGGAGAGAAACACCTGGAACATGTCTACAGGGCTCAACTCCGCGACCGCACACAGAAAAGCAGTGAGGGTTTGCAACAATGGGCATCGGAAATAGAACGTATTGTTCGGAGGGCGTATGCTTCAACGCCGGGAGCAATTGATGCTACTACGGTGCAAGCTTTTACTGATGGAATTCGAGATGCGGAAGTCAGGGCTGCGGTTCGTCTGGGGCACCATCAGACTCTGAAGGCAGCCTTGACACACGCTCTGGAGGTGGAAGCAGTACGCCAAGATGGCCGACCACACCACCGTATTCGTGAGGTAACCGCACAAATGAAACCCCGACAAGGGCCAACATGCTATGAGTGCGGTGAAAAAGGGCATATTCGGATCAATTGTCCCAGGAAGGCTAAGGGAAGAAGCACTTCTGGGACACAGGTGGAAGCCGAGGATTTAAACTAGGAACAGCCAGGGCTATGGGGCGAGTACTGGCTGGTCGACATGTAGCCCCCATTATAACAGTATCACAAGTGGGTGACGGAAACAGTCTCATTATAGAAGGAGAACTGAATGGTAAATCCTGCAGTTTCACATTGGATACTGGTGCATCAAGAACCATTGCACGACCGGACCTATTTCCTCGGACCATAGTATGGAAAAGAGGATCTTCACAATGCCGATTACAAACCGCCACTGGCCAACCAGTACTCGTCCTTGGTGAAACGAACGTGACCTTGAAAATGGGTGATAAGACATTTACGCACCCCGTTTTAGTAGCGAATATTACAGATGATTGCATAATAGGACTGGACTTTTTGAAGAAACAGCAGTGCGTCCTTAATGTAGCTAAAGGAGTATTGAGTTTCCCAGAACAAGAAGTATTTCTTCAAGGTGGAAAACAAGGGTCAGTGTACTGTTTAAGGAGAACGGTATTACCACCAAGATCAGAAACCTTAGTAGATATTAGACTATCACCAATAGGATGCCGTAAACGTTGCATTATAATAGAAGATTCTGGAGATCACCCAGACTGGATAACAGCAAGGACACTGATGATGATTTCCGATAAACCAAAAGTACGCATTATCAACGTTAGTAACAAAGAAATAATTCTTGAAAAGAATTGCATGGTGGGTGTGTGCGATCATGTAGCATCTTTGAGAAAAACAGAGGCTCACCAAAAGGAACTTGATCAGAAGTGGCAGGAACATGTATCGACACTACTCGAAAATTGTAAGGGCAATTTGAACAAGTTCGAAAGTCGCAAAGTTAAGCAACTGTTACACAACTTCCATGACATCTTCTCGAAGATCGACGGTGACGTGGGAAGGACTGGGCTTGTCAAACACCACATAGATACGGGTGATACACAGCCGATAAGACAGAGACCACGTCGTATCCCCTTTGCAAGAGAACAGGAAGTCGCGGAAATGTTAAGAGATATGGAGAAAAACCGGATTATAGAAGCATCCACCAGCCCTTGGTCATCTCCAGTAGTCCTAGTCAAGAAAAAGGATGGCAGTACAAGGTTTTGCGTTGACTACAGGATGTTGAATGATGCCACGAAAAAGGACAGTTATCCTCTGCCACGTATAGATGACACTTTGGACTTGCTAAGTGGCATGAAATGGTTCTCCACAGTTGACCTCAAAAGTGGTTACTGGCAGGTGGAAATCTGTCAGCAGGATAAAGAAAAGACCGCTTTCACCACTGGTCCTGGGAACGGTCTCTGGCAATTCAATGTCATGCCTTTTGGACTGTGCAATGCTCCAGCTACATTCGAGCGCCTAATGGAGCGTATTTTGGTGGGGTTGCTTGGTGATGCATGCCTGGTCTATTTGGATGACATCATCATTATGGGACGAAACTTCGCAGAACACCTACGCAATTTGGAGAAAGTGTTCCAGAAACTGCGTGAAGCGAATTTAAAACTCAGTCCTAGTAAGTGCACACTATTCCAGAAAGAAGTTGGATACTTGGGACACATTATTTCGGCGCAAGGAATTCGAACAGACCCTGAAAAAATAAAAGCCGTGTCGAAGTGGCCACAAGTACGAGGGGTATCGTAATAAAACTGAGGTACGCTCTTTCTTGGGTCTGTGTGCATATTACCGTCGGTTTGTGAGGAACTTCTCCGAGTTAGCGAAACCGTTGCATCGTTTAACAGAGGAAAAGTCTCAATTTGAATGGAACTCTGACTGTGAACAGGCATTTGCCCTACTGAAAACTCACTTGTGTGAGGCTCCTGTACTAGGTTACCCTAGTAGGGAAGGCCGATTTTTTGTAGACACAGATGCCAGCAATGTGGGTATTGGAGGAGTTCTCTCCCAAACACAAGGAGATAGGCAGGTCGTTATCGCATATTTCAGCAAATGCCTTTCCAAGCCAGAAAGAAATTATTGTGTTACCCGCCGAGAACTTCTAGCCGTTGTTAAAACCTTACAACACTTCAAGAAATATTTGATTGGGAGGCAGTTTACACTTCGTACCGATCACGCTGCCTTACAGTGGCTCCTCCAGTTCAAAGACCCAGAAGGACAAGTAGCAAGGTGGATAGAGCAGCTGCAAGAATTTGACTTTGTCACTGAACATCGGAAAGGCAAGTCACACAATAATGCTGATGCTTTGTCTAGACGACCTTGCGAAGAATCTTGCCGACATTGTGCCAAACAGGAAAAGAAAGAGAACGTAAGGATTATCCAGGTGAACGCTTTGGACGAAGACTGGGATAATCAATCATTGGAAGACGCACAAAAGGAAGATAGTGACTTGAAGACAGTGATCGAATGGAATAAACGTGGCCAAAGGCCCACTTGGAGTGAAATATCAGCGCTTAGCCCAACAGTAAAAAGTTACTGGGCTCAATGGGACAGCCTGATAATTGATAATGGAGTCCTCAAGAGGAAATGGGAATCACCCAGTGGGCAGGAAGTCACCTTACAGATAGTTGTCCCCTGCGATAAAGTCGCGTCAGTGCTAAGACAGGTGCACGACGGAGTATCCGGAGGACATCTAGGAGTAAAGAAAACCCTGGAGAAGGTGAGGAAAAGATTCTATTGGGTGCATTGCCGCGAAGACGTAGAGGACTGGTGTAGAAAATGTGTAGCCTGCTCCTCAGTAAAGGGGCCGCAAACGAGGGCCAGAGGTCGGCTGAAAGTGTATAATGTTGGTGCACCGTGGGAAAGAGTTGCTGTCGATATAGCTGGGCCATTCCCTGTTACTGAAGAAGGGAATAGGTATATCATCGTCTTGCAAGACTATTTCAGCAAATGGCCAGAAGCTTTTGCAGTACCTAACCAGGAAGCTCATACAGTCGCCAAAAAGCTAGTTCACGAGGTGTTCTGTCGATTTGGCGTTCCCTTGGAGTTACACTCTGACCAGGGTAGAAACTTCGAGTCTTCACTATTTCAAGAGGTTTGCCAACTACTCGGGATACATAAGACTCGTACAACACCGTATCACCCACAGTCAGATGGAATGGTCGAAAGATTCAATCAGACGTTGGAGAATCATTTGGCCAAAGTAGTGGAAGAACATCAAAGGGATTGGGACCAATACATTCCACTCTTTTTAATGTCATACCGCTCAGCAACACATGACAGCACAAATTGCACACCGGCGAAAGTCAACTTCGGCCGAGAAATTAGACTACCCATAGATGCACTAACCGGAACACCTCCCGATACTCCTATCCTAGCCGTCGACTATGTGGCCGACCTGCGGCGTAAATTAGATGGAATACATGAGCTAGTGAGAGAGAATGGTCTGAAAACCAGTGAGAAGATGAAGATCCGATACGACCGCAAAGCTAACGTGCCCGGATTTGAAGAGGGAACTTTAGTATGGTTACATAACCCCATTAGAAGAAAAGGAAAGAGTCCAAAGTTCCAAGCCAAATGGGAGGGTCCGTACACGATAGTAACCAGAATGAACGATGTCACCTACCGGATAAAGAAAGGACCTAGAGGGAAGCTGAAGGTCGTACACGTTGACCGCCTAGCTCGCTATTATGGATCAAATCATGCTCGGGACGAGCATGACTAAGAAGGGGGCAATGTTACGAATGGACCTTATGTCGATGGCATAAGGTTCAATATCGCGTGACATGCAGTGTGTCACTTTTAAGCCCTATTTCGCTAGATCTAGACATTACCTAGGTACAATAATAAAACGCATTACTAGACTTAGGACGGCCTATCGAATGGTACAGGTCTCAACAGTTTTGTCAACAAAGTGTCGACATCGAAATTTCTAGAAACCCGTTTCCGGGAATTACCGTAGGTACTTCCGAGTGACCTCGAAGTTATGTGCTATTATTATTACGTCTAGAGGAATCTGGAATGTTCGATCAGCTGGACTATATATAGCACCGTGACGCCCGCACAGAGTCAGTCTACACTCGACTAGCGATACGAAAACAGCGACAGTTAAGACGCGATCTTTGAGAATACCTACTGCGACAACTATAACGAGAACTGTGAGTACTACGTGAAGTAACATCTGTACTGTTATTGTGTGATTACGACACGGACTTCGTGGACGTAAGGGAAGACTTCGGTGCGACATCAGCTACGTTCTACTTGTCATTGCCTACAATCGACTGTACCTTCGTTGCCAATAAACTTCGTAACCCTTAACCGGCGTTTAAGTACCCCTAGCCCGTAACACCATGCAACGCGGCAATACCACCAGTCTATTGGGCAAATTTCCCGTTAACAGTGATGCCGAGGAATTATTTTACGATAATAGTTTTAGTTAGGATAGGTTAATGTTATTCCTACATATTAATTACATTTTTCTACACAAAAAACATTTAAAAATATAAAAAATAATAACCCACCGGTGTCGGGAACAGCGACGGGCTACAAGAACTTCCTGACAATGCGATCCGTGTCCATAAATACAGCGTTCTGAACCATGCCTTTGATCCAGCTGCCTAACGAGAGCCTCCCGAGGTGATGGTCGAGGCGTCGAGCCATTGGCTGATACGACTGTCGGTATAATGATTGCTGAATCCACCTCCCACATGTCGACAGCCTCGTGAGCCAAGTCAAGATACTTGATTTGTTTATCTTTCTCGGCTTTCACGAGTTTATTATTATTATTTATTTTAATCATCATCATCATCATCATCCTTTTTTATCGTCCCACTGCTGGGCACAGGTCTCCTCTCATACAGAGAAGTATTTCATTTTTTTTCTTTATTCTGTGTATTTATTTTAATAATTTGTAGTATTTAGTATTCGAAGATTCTAAAGTATAATGAGGAATTGAGAACTAGAAATGTTTTAAAATCCGTGGGATGTCCGTAGTCCATTATTATAGGTACAAGTGTTTTGTATTTACGAAAATAAGTATGTATGTTTGAACACGCTAATCTCTCAAACAATTACCGATAAGGATTAAAAAAAAAAGACATTCAAAATTATCAGTTTTTCTTGGTACAAGCCTTTCGGTGTTCTATAGGATGCATTTTGGTGAGTGTGTGAGGGAATTGCACGATTTAATTCCCCCATCTCCGTTCCACTATCGGACGACCTGTCGTACGGCGAGTTTCCACCCTCACATTGTTAACAGCACTACGATACGGACGGAGCGTTTCGCCTCCTCCTTTATACCGCGTACATCGATTGACTGGAACAATTTGCCAACGGTGGTGTTTCCATCGAACTACAATTTGAGTGTCTTCAAGGCTAGAGTGAATAGGCTCTTAATAAACTAGTCCCATTTACCATCAACGATCGAGTCACTGCTTACCATCAGGCGGGATTGAGGTCTAGCGCTAGTATATAATTTATAACAAAAAAGGAAAAAAAAAATATATAAGACCGCCCTTTGTAAAATTCTTATAGTTATGTCCTGTAATCTATATGGTGTGCATAATAAAGAATATTCTTTTCTATTCTATATAAATATTATATTCTATATGTTGAGATGCCAAGACAAATGAACATTGATAGAATTCGCCATTAACTAGTGCCATTTACCATCAACGATCGAGTCACTGCTTACCATCAGGCGGGATTGAGGTCAAGCGCTAGTATACAACGTGTAACAAAAAGGGTATATACATACCATGGGCATGGCATCTTTAGATGATATCAAACGATATCGGAAGGGTTTCAACTCAAAATAAAATACTCAAAAAATTGGTACCAAATTTTCGGTTTCGTGTGTTTGTTAAAATCAAATCATAACAAACGTGGCAGCACACTACATACGTTAATAACTACTCGTTACCCGTCACGTTACTTGCCAAAATCCGAAAAATGTCTTCAATATCTCTTTGCGACTAGTATGATAGTAGCCTATCACAGGCGGTGTTTTTCCTCATAACTTCCTAACATAAAAGATAGGATTATAAAACCCTTCCAATATCGTTTGATATCATGTAAAGATGCCATGCCTTTGTTATGTATATACCCTTTATGTTACACGTTGTATAATTTATAAAAAAAAAGGAAAAAAAAATATATAAGACCGCCCTTTGTAAAATCCTTATAGTTATGTCCTGTAATCTATATGGTGTGCATAATAAAGAATATTCTTTTCTATTCTATATAAATATATTCTATATGTTGAGATGCCAAGACAAATGAACATTGATAGAATTCGCTCACGATTTTGATTTGATCGGATTACCCTACGGACCTTTTTTAGGATTCCACATCAAAGTTGGATGAACCGCTTTTCTGTAGATGATTGTTTCGATATGTTATCTGAATCTCATCAGTAAGTCAAAGCTTTCTTCTTGGAGAAATCGAATGCTATTTATTTAGTTAACTGCACTCTTTCTACAATTTTACAAGACTTGCGCTGTTTTTTGATATTTATATTGTATCTTACCTCGCCTCGCGGTTTCACCCGCCTAAGTTTCTTCTCATGTGAAAGAAGAGATGGGAGTTCTATCCTACATGTTAGTACTAACCAGGCCAGGTGGTAAAATATTAAGCGGATATAGAAGAAATATAGCACACAGGTGTGTGCTATATTTCTTCTATATCCGTTTAATATTTTTTTCGTGATACGTGTTACGGGTTACATCATTATCATCAACCTTTTTATCGACCCGCTGCTGAACACAGGTTTCCTCTCATACAGAGAAGGATTGAGCGTAATCATCACGCTTGCTCAATGCGGGTTGGCTATTTCAGACTTAAAGTCCAGGTTTCCTCAAGATGTTTTCTTTCACCTTATTATCAGTCACTGGTGTCCAAGATATACTTAGAACTCTATCACGCAAAAATTTCTATTCTAGTATTTATGGATGAATAATGAATGCCTGGATGGATTTGGATTGTTTAAGATTGATGATAAAAAATATACCGTCAATGGCGCCGATTCTGTTGTTTACAAACTAAACTAATTTTAAGTTATGTGCATCTTTTTCTTTCCATTTCGTTAAAAAAAGGATAGAAGATAACATTTAAGTTCAAATTAAGCTTCTGTCAAATTAAGATACTCCATAGACAGTTTAGACGCAATTATAAACATGGCGACTGAAAATACGCCCGTTTACGTCAGGAGCGCACTAATTTGACAGGTCTAAACTGACATTTTATCTTCTGTCCTTTTCTTAATGAAATAGAAAGAAAAGGGTACAACTTAAATTTAATTTCATTTGTGGACAACAGAATCGGGGCCAATATACAGTATGTTAACTAACAGAGGGCGTTCCCGTTAACCCGAAATAGTATAGCATACATACATGCTAAAAAAAATATTTCCATTCGAAAACAAAATGTTTTAAATTTTTTTCCAATAAGAAAATATTCAATAAAAAATTTAAATTGACATGTAAAAGAAACACGCTGTACACGCGAACATGAAAGACGGCAACGTCGCAATTTATTTCGACTGTCCCTATTAACATTGTTGGATGTGCATTTTTGCCATTTCCTTTTTATTTCATTAATCACTCTTAAAATGTCCCTTCTTTTAGTAGATGAAACGAAAAAATTAAAAATATCAGTAATTTTCAAAATAACCACATTAACATTGTCGGATATTGTCATAACCGCCAGTTAACAATGACGGATGTCAACTTACGACAACGTTCGCGGGGCACGAGGGGCGGCGGCGCGTGCGGTTGTGCCAGTTCGGACCATGTTACACGGGTGAGCGCACGTTGTGTGATATTGCGTGGCTAAAGATATTTTTTATTTTACCTTTGTTCTTAATAACTAACTTAATGTCTACAAGGTCCACACGCTTAATAAAACTAGCCACAAAACAATCTGAAAAACATTATGTGGATAAAAACAATTGTGTGGAGTTAAATATTTTGACTAATGGAGACGAAGATGAAAAAACAAGTACTTAAAAATTTATTATTATTTACTACTAACATAGCTTTTCGAACATGATACTAATTATTAAAAAACAAACTATTTAATACTTAGTTTTATATTTAAAGTAAATATCTAATTAGTTCAGTTAAAATTGTAGGAAGTGACATAACCGACATTGTTAACCGTCTTTTATGAAGTAAAATATGTCGGTAGTATCACATCCAACATTGTTAATCGTTTTTTGTGAGATAAAGTATGTCGGTAGTACCAGATCTGACTTTTTTGGTAGTTTTAATTTACGTTCTATTTGTCGGATGTGTTACTTCCAACTTTGTTAACGGTATTTATTTTAAAACGTTATGTTGAATGTGGTACATATTGCTTTATTCACCGATTAATCATGTAGTTTTTTTAAGTTGCTGGTGGATTTTAATGTTAGTTTTATAAATTTTCATTATAAAATTGCATTTTGTCGCTTTCGTGTCATTTAAACTGGTTTGGTTCTACTGATAAATATAATTTTCGCAAGACTGCTTTTTTATTTATTGCTATATAAGTATCTAATTTTTTTTTCAGTTAATAGAGAATCTCCGTTACTAAATGGTTACCAAAATGAATTCATTAACTTCAATGAAATGCTTGGCGACGTTTTCAATGAAGATTCAATATCAGAAAGAGATAATAATGAACCCACTCTTTCGACATCTGCTTATTTTGAAATTCCTACTGAAAGTAATGTTGCTGTTAACCACGACAAAATATCGAAAACACCAATACCGTCCCCATCTTCTCATGTAAATAGCAATAACGCCTTCAGAGTCACGTATTCTCAAAGTGAGTTCACAGTTTCAGAAAACGTGGCACCACTGTCCCCAATCTTGACCAACGACGACTTATATAGAAACTTACCTATACCTTCTGTGACTTCTTTTCAAGTGCACTCTACACCGCCGTCAAACTACTGAAGTAACCAAACATGATCGCAGAAATACTTTTCACTATTTTCTTCCTACCCGGGAAAAACAAACAACTAAGGTATGTAAGACTATGTTCTTGAACACAATTTCTTCGGGAGAGCGAATCGTAACTACATCGTGGAAGAAAAATGGAGAAATTATGGTATCAGAGGATAAACGAGGAAAATATACCTATATATAGAAATAGTGTAATAGATGAAGAAATGATCAGAGACGTATATGATCACGTCAAATCGTTTTCTTTGATGGAATCCCATTATACCAGAAAGGATTCAAATAAATTTTACTTGAAGGAAGTGAAAAGTGCATCTTGTATATACCATTTGTATTGTAAATTGTTTGATAGTGACAATATCGTAACTAAGCATCAACAAAACGGCAATACCGTGATATCCTTAACACAAATTTTAACATAAGCTTTCATGAGTCTAAGAAAGATCTGTGTGATATTTGTCATGTTTATTATAACAAAGAAATTCCGACGGAAGAAGAAAAATCGGCATTTTTAAAACATCAATCTGCCAAGAAATGACGCGTAACCTAAAACAGCAATACAAAAATGAAGCGGTTTCAGACGTAGGGGTTGTTGCAGCAACTTTCGACTTTCAAAAAGTTTTAATAACACCACATGGAGACATAAGTGTATTTTATTATAAAATAAAACTATCTACACTTAACTTTACCGTATACGAATTAGCTACAAAGAAGCTAGATGCTTTGTGTGGCATGAGGCAGTAGCAAAACCTGGCGCAAACGAAGTATCTGGTTGGCTCTATCAGTTTTTGAAACAAAAAGTTTTACAAAATGGAGTAAAAACATTTCGGTTCTGGTCAGATAATTGTGCGGGGTAAAACAGGAACCGTATTGTTTTTGCTCTTTACCTTATAGCTGCGAAAGAGTTTGGAGTCACAGTCCCCCATCGTTTTATGGTTGGTATATAATGTGGTAGTGTCCATTCAACTATTGAACATGCTAGTTATCGCAGGCTGATTTATGCGCCAGAAGATTGTTTCTATCTGGTTCATTGGGCTAAAGTCGAAGGTAAGCCTTATGTAGTGAAAGAGATGACAACCTCTGACATACTTGGCTATAAATCACTGCTAGCAAAAAAGTATTGTTCAATAAACAGTGACAATGAGAAAATCCAGTGGACTCGCTTAAGAGAAGTGACGGTACATGTACAGCACTATAATAGGATTGAGTATAAGTATAATTTTGAAGATGAACCGAAAACTATAATAGTGTTGAGATCTGGTAACCGAAACACTGAAAGGCTGTCTCGTGAATTTCAAATCAAGCAGGCTTATAATGAGGATATTTCTATCAGTCGTGGTAAATATAAAGATTTAATTCACATGTGTCAAAGTGGAGTAATTCCGAAGAAATATCACAATTTCTACCAAAACTTAAAATATGATCAAAAAGCCCACAAGACACACGAAGACACTGATAAGGAAGACTAATTAAAGTATAACTCTTAAGACTGATTCTTATTTTGTTCCTATGTTATAATAATAAAACCTAAAATGTGATGATAATGTGCCATTATTATAATAATGATAATTGATACTTATTAAAACTGATTTTAATTTAAAGAAGAGTTTTAAAAAAGAGTAGGTACTTTTATAAACTTTTTATTTGATCTAAGATTGTTATGTAAGTTATGCCGATTTTATTCTTTATGCTCATAATAATAAGATGTTTTTTTTTGGATTTATATTATGTAGGTGACGAATTTTATGTTTTTTGTTTCGGCTGTGTAAGTCACACGATTTTTATTTTTATCCTTTTGATGGTTTTTATTAATTACTTATAAAAGCCTTTTTTTTTCTTTTAAGGCTGTGTATTGTTAAGTCTTGTTTATACCCTCATATAAAATTGAAGTAGTTTTTTTGGTCCCAGAGGTTTGTTTTGATTGCTATTGACTTTAGCAAGAAATGTCTAGCTACAAAGATATTTAAAAGTTGTTTTATTAATAAAAAAAAGTAAAGTTGTTTTAAGTTGTTTTTTAATTTTGATTTAGATACGACAAACATTGGTCTAGTATTTACAATTAACAATTACGTATGTGCCACTTCCTACAAATAATCAATAATTTTATACACGTAACTATGTCGTATGTGGCACTTCCAACAAATAGTAAATTTGTTTGTACAGGTAACATTGTCGTATGTGGCAGATCCGACAAAATACCCTTGATTTGATACGGTTAAAAAAGTCATTTCTGACTTTTAACATACTTAGAAAAGCAATAATGATAATTTATTACCATATAAATAAACTTTTAATCTTATATTATAATTCTGTTAGTTACTATTAACCTAGTTCGTATAATAAAAAAAATATCAACAATTCAAACTTTGTCGCGCTCTCCTGTAAAGTAGCCGATTTTCACATCCGACAATGTTAATAGGGACCAACGATTTATACATGACGACTACTATTTTGATTTAAAACAGGAGGTTTCAAATTTATTTCCAATTAGAATTTTATTTTATTCGGATTTTTTTATGCTTATTTTTCTATGCTGATATTTTAATTTTAATCTATTAATGATATATATTAACGAGTTTAAGTGAACGCCCTCTGTTATTTAACATACTGTATATTATTATACTCCTTTCGTCTTTCGTTCTTCGTTTTTCTTCATAACAAAATACAATATGTTAAGAAAACCCTGTCCGACCCGTAAGGATAATAAAGGTTAGGTAAACACATGGCCAAATAAAATATGAAATTTTACATAATCATCATAGTAACAATATTATTGAATTTTGAAATTATCTTTTTTTCCCGCGAACTTCCCCAAAATTAGGTAAATTTTTAAAATGTGACAACACCATTTTCGGCGGTATCATCGTTTGATTTATTGTTGGATATTAAATGTATAAATTTATGTTCAATATTTGGCGGTCTCGTTTGTGATGCCGGCGCGCGGCGAGTTGTCGGTGTCCTCAAAGGAAAAAAAGTAGGTGAAACTAGGGATGCTATTTTTTGCGTAATAACGTTTTTTATCGCTATTAATCGAAACTTGTATCTGGTTGAAGGATTTGTTGTAAAAACACAGATTACCCAATGGTAAAAGTGCTTTTGTTTGTTTATCGATCAATTACTAATAACATTATTATAACACAAGTATTAGTAAACAGAAACGAGAAAGACTTATGAAACACAATTTTAGTAAAGTTTTACAAATATTTTATCGGTCAATATCATCGATATTGAGACAGAAACTGAAATTAAAACTGGCATGATTTTCATTTACAGCAGTGTACCTCGCTAATTTGAGTTTTGTAAAAGTTCTAAACAATTCCATGCGATGTTGAATCGAGAATAAGAATGAGAAACTACAATACCAAATCGATACCAAAAATAGACGAGTATCAATCGATAAAAAAAACAATATTGTGATTACTTACACATCTCTATCAAAGCATGCCGCCGAAAGCCGAGTAGATACCTATTTTTATTAAATAAAAATAATTTTTACTTTAAATTATTAGTTGCGCGTGAACATTGCTGGTGTACACACTATTCGTGTATTGTGTGATCATGTCGTTTTCTAACGTAGAGTAATGTAACATGCTGATGGAGGTAGTAACTGCAATTAGCTGTGTTGTGATCAGGTGTTAGACGATTTGGAAGTGGGCACTTATCGGTCAATGCACGAGGGATCCAGCATGACGGTGCCTCACGATATTCTTTCCGACCTGTACGTGAGTACATTATCATTATTGTCCATTATCAGTTCGGCGAGCAGTGGATTGGTAGGGGCCAACTGTGGCCAGCGCGGATTTGACACCACTTGATTTTTATTTGTGTGCATGTCCGTGCTAATCTCGTGCGACGAAATATGGAACATCTCCGCCACAGCAATTGTGCTCATCCAATGAAATGATACATTTGGAGAGTCAGACGACCTTCCTACTTAAAAAAATTCTTTTCTCGAGCTGCCTAAGTATCATTGTTTCTTTCGAGAGTCGATAAACGTGAACAAGCTACCTATACCTACAAGCATGAGGTCAACTGCGGTCATGACCTGTGCCTGTGTTGCCATGAAATTACCTATTTATTTTATTTAAGTTATTTATTTTTTAGGGGGTATTTTTTTTTAAGTTTAGCCAGGTTTTGCAGGCATTAGTAGAATCAGTTATCGATACCTAACAATACTTTCACGGATCGGACAGGGTTTTCTTAACATATTGTATATATACTGTAAATGTATATAACAATTAAATACATTCTCAATTATTATTGACTAGATTTAAATCTTATTATTATTATTTTTTGACATCTTATATTCAATTTATTGTTATTGTATCTGGTTGTTCATTTCATAATTTAGAATATTAATTTTTGCGCGAATGTCGTACACGTCTGTTATTGACACTAACACTAGAATAATACCTTTACAATGTTAAATAACCATGTTTGTGTTTGTGTTGTTGATGTGCCTTAAATAAATATTTAAATAAATAAATACATCGATAAGCAAGCATATTCATATATTCCCACATTTTTTCCCTTCAACCTCATTACCTGGCGGAGCATCCAATCAGCATTAAGGAATGTAGAACGAACCAAATTGAAGAAGTTTTTCCAATCACTCGTCAGTATACTTTTGCTTTCTTATCGTAACCCTGATTTGAATAACATCAAGTAACCCAAATGCAACCGCCAACGGCTTCATCTGGTAGAGGCCTCCATCCATTTCAACACACCAGGAGTACCGACATCGCCTGAAGCCCCCTGTATGTCTAACCTCCTCATTATGTGGGAGTGCTTGCCCGCGGTTTCTCTCCGTATTTCAATTTCAATATACTTAACGTACGCCTATTTTACAGTCTATATATCAAGGGAATATGAAACCAAAACATATACATATGTACATATAAGAAATATGGTCCCATGAAACGCCAATCCCGAGCCACTCGTAGTAAGGCTTTCAGATGAATTCATCGCGACACGACAAAGCTTTCATGATTACGTTCACTTCATCCAACTCCATCTTATAATAAACTGAACCCAATCTCTTTAAGCCGAGTTCTATTCCATTCACTCGAGTATTATCTCTCTCGATCAGTCTGACTCGGGTTTTGGCGGTTTAAGACTGGATGGGTGATATAAATCTTAACTTTTTAAATTTAAGACACTTTATTTTGTACTTTTTGAGTGTACATTTACAGATGATTTTCAGTTTCAGCCCTTGTCGACGGATACTCATCGGACTAGCTCTACGAGTCGCTGAAATTAAGTGGCAGTGGGCGGGGCACATTGCTCGTAGAACTGATGGCCGATGGGGCATTGAGGTTCTGGAGGGGCGGGTACCGGAAGACGCAGCGTAGGGAGGCCCCAACAAGGTGGATCGAAGACCTCGTGAAGGTCGGGGGAAACCGATGGATGCGGGCAGCACAAGACCAGTCATCGTGTAAAGCCTTGGGAGAGGCCTCTGTCCAGCAGTGGACTTATATATGCGAAATAGCAATCGAACACGAGTTTATAACACAAAAAATGCGTCTATCTATTTGTTCAGCATTGGACTATAAAACTGCTTTCTTGCATTTGAACTTCATCTTTAAAAAAACTGTTCTGAACTTCACATGACATGGCTATGGGTAGCTCTTGGAGGTAAATGGCATGTAGCATTTTGACTATGGCTTTTGATAAAAGAGGGTTACTTACATCAGGCAATACTTCTTCTTCTTCAGCCTATAGAGGTAAACTACTGGACAAAGGCTAAAGACTGGTCATTGTGGAAATCCCTGGGGCCTTCCCCAGGGATTTCCACAATGACCAGTCTCGTGCTGCCCGCATCCACCGGCTTCCCGCGACCTTCACCAGGTCATCGGTTCACCTTGTTGGATACATTAGGTACTAAACGACGAAAAAAGGAAACGGTTCTCAAGTAATTTCATATATTTTATAAAGGCGGCAAACCGATAATTGGACGAAAATTGAGGGTGAAATTTGAAGGTCGCGTCACGTCAGGCAGATATTACGTTAGATAAGAGAGAAGAAAGATATAAACTTTTGTCTTTTTCTCTGTCTGTCACTGTCATATGTCATTAAAAAAAAGGTGGCGACAACCACATTTTATTTGAATCTCTAACTCCTGTGTTCCATTTTGTTCTGTAGGTTTATAAACAAAAGCGTGTAAGTAGATTTTACCCGCTGTTTTAAAAATTATATCACAAGTGAGGGAATTAAAAAAAATACTCATTAAATCTCTCTTATTTTTTATTAATAACAAGATAAATGACATATGACAATGACAGACAGAGAATAAGACAAAAGTTTAAATCTTTCTTCTCTCTTAAGTAACGTAATGTTACTAAAAAAAAAAAAAAAACTACTTACACGCTTTTGTTTATAAACCTACAGAATAAAATGGAACACAGAAGTTAGAGATTCAAATAAAATGTGGTTGTCGCCACCTTTTTTTTTATGACATATGACAATGACAGACAGAGAAAAAGACAAAAGTTTATATCTTTCTTCTCTCTTATCTAACGTAATATCTGCCTGACGTGACGCGACCTTCAAATTTCACCCTCAATTTTCGTCCAATTATCGGTTTGCCGCCTTTATAAAATATATGAAATTACTTGAGAACCGTTTCCTTTTTTCGTCGTTTAGTACCTAATGTATCCAACAAGGTGAACCGATGACCTGGTGAAGGTCGCGGGAAGCCGGTGGATGCGGGCAGCACGAGACTGGTCATTGTGGAAATCCCTGGGGAAGGCCCCAGGGATTTCCACAATGACCAGTCTTTAGCCTTTGTCCAGTAGTTTACCTCTATAGGCTGAAGAAGAAGAAGTATTGCCTGATGTAAGTAACCCTCACAAACACACCAATGTTAGACCCTTTGGGGAATCCAAAGGGTCTAACATTGGCACTGTTTACCTGAACAAATATTTACGAAAAAGGTATAGACATACGAACATTTCTTTCATTTTTCACGCAGTTATGTATGTATGTATTTCACGAGCCAATCAACACTGAAAATATGGAGAACAAAGCAAATATTTTTATTTGTGTAGGTGGGGTCAGCAGTGATGGAAAACTGATCGTGGCTTAAATTAAAATTGCTTTGAAAAAATAAACATATTTTTATTTAAACTGTTTGCCCAAGCAATTCTATTTTCTTTTATAATAGACAACAGTATATTTGTTGCAGGTCCAAAACAATAGATTTTCACAGTACGTATTACTACCAATTTGAATAACGTTGAGGTATATTGCTAGCGGCCGCCCTCGACTTCATTCACATGGAGTTAGTAGTTATTTTTAACCTTTTTAATTTCAAAACTATTCTACATGGATATAAATCCCAGATGAACAAGTCCAAGTCCAAGTCCAAGTCCAAGTCCAAGTATACAGAATATTACAGAAGCGTATTACAGAAGGAAACTCAAGCATTGATCTGTGCTTAAGCATTACTTATAACTAGTTTCAACCAATCAAATGGCTTGAAACGAGACTTAAGTAGAGCTTGAGTTTTGAGTAACGTTCTGTAATACGGACCTAACTCTTTTAACCATGAGTGAGCGGCTCATACAGTTTTCAATAAGTTCGTCCGTTCGTTTTTTTTTTAAAAAGAATATCGAACTAAAAAGTTGAAAATAAATATAGTTTAAAAAACCAAAAAAACATGCTTTTAAAAAATATCAAACTAAAACTAATTTGAAAAAAAGCGTGTGGCGCTTTGGGCTATAATTTTTACCACGCTAACGTTTTTTTTTTTAAATTATTTTTAACTTCCTAGTTTGATATCTTTCATAAGCATGTTTTTTTTAGTTTTTTAAACTATACATATTTATTTTTGGTCAGCTCGCCGCTCGGTAAGGACCAAGCTCGGGTCGAATGCGCGTTGTGTTCATGGGCGCCTCAACGAGCCAATAGTGTCAGCACATCGTGACGAGGTCCACGAAGACCGATGCCTCCTGGGTCAGGGTTGCGGGTTGGTTAAAACAGAAACCGTGGCCCTGGCGCCCACGCAAGTGAACACAGGTGGGTTTAAGTTAGTAGAAGTTGGAGAGCACATTTGATGATTTCCCATCCAGAACAAAAGAAAGGACAAATTTGTTCACAATTAAATACTTTTAATTTATTTAGATCCTAAGGATTAATATTTGTTTTTTTTTCTGTTGTATGTTCAGCTCCTATTGGTCTCAACGTGATGTATATAAAGCCTAAAGCTTTCCTAGATTAATGGGCAATCTAACACAAAAATATTTTTTTTCAAATCGCACCAGTAGCTCCTGAGATTATAGCGTTCAAACAAACAACAAAAAAAATTCTTCAGCTTTATACATATATTAGTATACATTCATTTGACTTTAAGTTTGAAATCGCCAACCCACATTGAGCAAGCGTGGTGATTATGCTCAATCCTTGTCTGTATGAGAGGAGACCTGTGCCTAGCTGTGGGCCGATAAAAAAAAAGGTTGATGATGATGATACATTAATTGCTCTAAATCTTCAAAAAATGTGTCTGCTCAACAACGTACATATATAGTGCAATTAATGTTGTTGAACTAATAAATACTTATAGTTTAAAAAACAGCATGCCATAATTTTTGTATATTAAGCGCCTCACGCTTTTTTAAAATTATTTTTAACTTTTTAGTTTAATAATTTTTTAAAGCATATTTTTTTAGATTTTTAAACTATATTTATTCTCAACTTTTTAGTTCGATATTATTATTTTTTTTGTCAAAGAACGAACTAACGTATTGAAAACGGTGGGACATTTTATAGTAATGAGCCGCTCACTCGTAGTCCAAAGAGTTAGAGACGGACAAACAAACAAACAAGCAAGCAAGCAAACAAGCAAGCAAGTGAAGCTAATAAAAAGCATGTAACAAAATGAAACTTATACTGGTACTTATACCCAGTAATGGCGAGATCTACGTTACGTGTGAAATTAACACAGTATTTAAAATACAAACATCTACATACTAGCGTCTTCCCTACCAATATCCTGTAAGTAATCCTACGTATGTCCTGTCAGCGTTTATATTATGTGTCGCTGTTCTCAGTAAGTATACATACGCTGAGACTAGTATCGTCATTTCTATTTCCCGCACCCTCTGGGAGGAAGTTGGCAGTTTCCTTAACGCTCTCTGTCCCGACCTTCAAAGATTGTACTCTGCAGTGCGATTCTGTAACTACCTCACCGCGAAAACTTAGGTGAGAAGTGGAGTGAGTTGTCACTCGCAACTAATGATAGGAATTGACACTAGTGACAGCTCACTCTAAAGTCACTTCATCTAAGATTTTCACGGTCAGATTTTCACAGAATAGAAAGACATGGGTCGCCCCGCAGGTTTCAGTGTTAGCACCTTAAATTGCCTTTTATTTTCGTTACATGTAGTTGTAGAGCATTAAAAAAGCTAAACATTCCAAAGGAGATGTTTCAGAAATGTATGGAGCCGGGGCCAGCACATTGTACACTTAATACTAGATAGGTACAGTTACGCTATAGTTAACTGTTTTAATGTTAATTTCCTATATTTTGGCTTAGTTTTAATACAGATTCAATTTAACTCGGCTAAGGAGTGCAACACAACTAGTAATAAATATGGCGGTCAGCAATAAGCGAAATAAGATTTTGACAATGACATTTGATTGTCGTGTCATTTAACTAAGGCTATCGTATCTATATTATCTACCACAAGACTGCGAAAAAAACAAAACATGAATTCCGAACATACGGTCCATTAAATAAACACAATCAACTCAAATCAGCACTCGACACTAACACAACGGGAAAAAAGAACTTTCAAAGTCGCCAATTAAACGTCATAACCATTGTCATGGCTACCTTAATAAAGGGTTATCTCACTAACAAACGTTTAAAAAAATTAATTATGTATAAGTACTTTTATTTTTATTCAAATTAATTTAGTAGTATTTTTATGAAAATCTTTTATTTTATTCCTTTTTATCTATATAGCGTACATAGTGATGGCCCAAAATGAAACATCTCCTTTGAACAAAATTGTTAATCGCTCGGGTAGTGATGTCCAAACATCTATCAACTCATTTTGTACAAAATTAAAGAATTTTATCATAACAATTTAACATCTTCGCGATGGCCACACAACGATATATTTTAATGGCCACAAAATAGTTTTTCTACTAGTATAAATCTGATTAATCTATTCTAATATATAAAGCTGAAGAGTTTGCTTGAACGCGCTAATCTTAGGAACTACTGGTCCGATTTGAAAAATTCTTTTTGCGTTGGATAGCCTCTTAATCCAGGAAGGCTTTAGGATATATAACATCACGCTGCGATCAATAGCGGAGCATATGGAAACCTACGCGGGTGAAGCCTCGTGACGCAGCTAGTACAGATTATAGTAGCTAACCGTAAATTAAAATTAGGCTTGTTTGATTGGGGCCGTGTGATAGATGTTTCCGCACTAAATTCTTTTATCAGATTCAAAGATATGTAATCTAAATACAATAGTTGGTAGGTTGGATTGTCAGTTTGCGAATCACCACTGCAGGTTATGGGTACCATCTAGGTTCCTTTATTATTCACTATTCTCGTAGCACATATCGCCTCTCGACTGGGAAGTCACCGTAGGAGACACCCTGGTCGTCGGGAAACAGAAGTCCCGGGCACCGCAGGCGCGGGCTTACAGGCGACTCGCAGTGGACAACTCACCACCTGGTAAGGTCCACTAGTCAACGGCACGTTGTATTCCACGCGCGCCTCAAAGATATGTCAGCTTATCGTGACGGGGTCCATGATGACCAATGCCTCCCAGGGCCGCGGGTTGTTCCAAAGACATACCGTGGCCCGTGGCACACATGAAAATGTAAGAACACGGGTGGGTTTTAGTCAGTAATAGTCTGACACGCCCTTCCACTCCGCCTAGAGAGGAAGACTGTTTCAGTTTTCTTTTATTACTTTTTTTTTTAATTAATATAATTTGTTTATTTATTTTTGACAGTGTTTTGTTTAGTTTGTCATCTTTCTGTAGGTACATACCAGTCACAATCACAATCAATAATTTGTTTTTCTCAATGTGTGCAGATAGAGACTGGATTGTAGAGACACTGTACTGAGATTATCTACTGTGAAACAATAAATTTAAAACATGAAAGAATAAAAATATATCCAGATAACTGGTACGAGTATAAACCCATATTTTTACATGATGAGTCTTCGTGTGTGAGCAAAATATTTTATCTTGAATGAGGCGTTTTAGAAGTCACAGCTTTTCGTAGCATACTAAAAAGCGGCAAAGTGCGAGTCGGTCATGTAGGATTCCGTACTACCATATAATGTTAAGCATGCAAAATATGCAAAATTTTAAAGGACAGCGAGCGCGATATAACAAAACTTATAGAAACTACCTTCTTACCACAAATATTGTTACCAAAATGTTAATTGTAATGCTAAATGATATTATAATGTTAAATGTAATGTTGATTGTAAGTTTGTGCTACTCCCTGGACTACTAAAATGTACCTAATTTAGTCATATTAAGTATTTATTTCTGTAAAGTGATTTGTAATCTTTAGAAATAAATGAATTCAAACCGTAAACCGTAAATAAAAAACGTGTGCTTGGCGGCTCGATGTCTGTAAACCAATACTCGCACGCACACACGCTCGTTTATAATAGAAAGAAAATGGCAGTGAAAGTGTGAATTTACGCGTTTTTAGTATAGAGACATATTGCTTTTAAAAGCAATATGCCAACAAAACTAAAAACTAAAGCCATGTCAAGCAGTCTTCTACCATGTCTAACCTATGGCTGCCAAACGTGGAAATACACAGACCAAATAAGAAGAAAAATTATAACTTGCCAACGGGGCCTAGAAAGGAGCATGCTTAAAATAAAAAAAAAGGATAAAATAAGATACTCAAATATAAGAAGCGTAACCAAAGCTACTGATGCCCTTACCTACGCAAAAGCGAAAGTGCGCGAAGCGAGTTTGCGCTTCCCAAGTGGGAAGCGCAAAAGAGGAAGACCGCTGACAAGATGGACGGACGAAATAATAAAAATGGCTGGCTCTAGATGGATGCAAGCAGCCCAAGATAGAAACAATTGGGGCTCCTTGTAGGAGGCCTTCACCTGCGGAGGGGTTCTTGCAAAGTGATTACCTATTTCTAATGGTACTTAATATGTAGTTTAATTTCAGTTTCTTTTTATTATCAAGTAGATATTAGATTTAGTTTTTTTTTTTACTTATTCTATTTTCTTTTTTTTTTTGCAAGAAATAATAAAGGCCTTTTTATTTTTTTTATTTTATTTTATTAGTAGGTATAGAGACATAGTATATGTTTTTGGAAGCTAGGAGCTTCTAGCCATCCTCTTGATTTGTATTTTGACTCCAGCACCCTGAATAACCCATATTGAAAAAGTTTTAAATGTTCAGAACCGCTATCTTGCAATTCCAATTTGCTGACTAACGGCTATAGCACCGTCGACAACCATGAACACTATCTCTCTCCCTTTGTCTTCAAAGTTGCGTTGTCATTACATGATTTCTCCCAGTTTACTCCTACCGCAAGTCGTGACAAAAATTTCGTTAAAAAAAAAAAACACATTCTTCTTTCTGCTTTTTGGCAAGCTCACGGGCGAACGAATAGAGGAGCCTTATTATTAACGTCTCCATGGCACCATTTGGAATGGAACCCTAAAAAGTCTTCACAAAAAGTCTAAAGAAAAAGAAGGTAGGTCTACAACACAGATAAAGAAGTTATGACTACAAGCTCGTCTTCACTGCGTAGAAGACAGTACCATAAACATTGTGAGTCTACATTTTTTATTTTTATGACGTCATCTTTCGTTCAGTATGTCGTCAAGCATAACATCACGGTGCATTTATAATACTTCTTCATGTTTCGACAACAGTAACAAAGCGTTGAAAGGTGTAATAATTTATTCCAATACTGTGTTTTTGCATTTTATGTTATACTAGCTTTCCGCCCGCGGCTTCGCCCGCGTGGAGTTCGGTTCTATCGCGCTTTTTAGATTTCCCTCGAGAACATCAAATTTTTCCGGGATAAAAGGTAGCCTATATTCTTTCTCAGGGTCTAAAGATCTTATCAAAATCGGTTGAGAGGTTTAAGCGGGAAAGCGTAACAGACAGACAGACAGCCAGATAGACGGACAGACAGAGTTACTTTCGCATTTATAATATTAGTATGGATTTCAAGGAATGTACATCTTTGTAGATTCGCTTTTTCTTGCGACTGTCGTGTTTAGATTTTTTATTATGCTGGATTTTTCGCTGGATTCCCGCTGTTTTATTTTGATGTGGTATGCACATCATTTTTGCGATTGTAATACGTCAATTTACATGCCAATGTACTTATAGTTTTAAGGGCGGTTAATTTTTTGTGTCAATTCAAAAACTGGACTTCTCTGATATTAAAATTGACACACTGTTAAAAATTGTCGTCGTGTTGTTTTGCCTAGCATCTCATGCAGCCAATTTTGTAACACACTATCAGCACCAATGGGTTTCATTTTGACGCATATTGCTACTCCATATTGTTAGCATTTCTGGTATAGCTGTAAATTAAACTTGAATTTTATTTATTTTATTATTTATGTACACACAATAAAATACATAAGGATTATTTCATAAGAAATGTTTTTCCAGCAGATCTGCGAAAGGAGAAGTAAAACAGAAATGTAGACAATAATATGTAAGAACAAGGAGGAAATAAAATATGACTATGATAAGTATAAAAGTAATAATCTATACTAATATATAAAGCTGAAGAGTTTGTTTGTTTGTTTGTGCGCGCTACTCTCAGGAACTACTGGTCCGATTTGAAAAATTATTTTTGCGGTGGATAGCCCTTTAATCCATGAAGGCTTTAGGCTATATACCATCCCGCTATGACCAATAGGAGCAGAGCAGTAACAAAAAATGTTGCGAAAACGGGAGCTAACGCAGCCGTACATATTGCCAATAGGAGCTGAGCATGACTAATTCCACGCGAACGAAGTCGCTGGCGGCCGCTAGTAATAAATATACCTTAAAATATAATCAAAAAAATTATAAGTATACCTAAATGAATACATAATACTAAAACATATAAATATGTATGTATATATAATAAACAAATTCCCACAGTATACAAGAAAGCGCTCTTGCGATAGTTCATATTACACACATCCAGTAGGGTATTGACTAAGAGGATTTGATTATGAAGTTGACACAAACGTCCGTTCGTGGAGGTTGGTGGGAAAAGGTAGAACGAAAAGAGGGACCATACACGTGAGCACGAGTATTCGGGTTTTGGCGGTTCATCAAGGAATTTGTAAAAAATTTAAGAGCAAAGTGAATAAAAGTTACTATCCTGTATTTCAATTTTCTGACTTTTTAAAAATATTATGTTCGAAAAATGTGATCTTTGAAAATGAAACCCACTGTGTAACACAATTACCGCTGGACAGCCGTTAGACTTGCTTATACTTTTTATACGAAAATTCTGTTTTAAATAGTGCCAAGTTTAAACTTCGTCATCCATAATAACTTTCGAGGCTTCTTCTTCAGCCTATAGATGTCCACTGCTGGACAAAGGCCTCCCGCAAGGCTTTCCACGCCGATCGGTCTTGTGCTGCCCGCATCCATCGGCTTCCCGCGACCTTCACCAGATCATCGGTCCGCCATGTTGGGGGCTCCCTACGCTGCGTCTTCCAATACGTGGCCGCCACTCCAGAACCTTCCCCCATCGGCCATCGGTTCTACTAGCAATGTGCCCTGCCTACTGCCACTTAAGTTTAGCGACTCGCAGAGCTATATCGGTGACTTTGGTTCTTCTGCGGATCTTCTCATTTCTGATTTGATCACGCTGAGAATCTTCCGAGGCTGAATGAATGTTACATAAACTCTTCACCCACACCCACTTCATGCTATAAAACGATAATGAACTAAAATGTTCGTCATCTATCATCCGCATCTCTAAGTTGATTCAGATGTGATTTTAAAATTTATTTTCTGGAAAATCTTGATAAATTATTAAAACAAGGTTGTCAGTAAAAGATTTCTCTCAGCCTTTGTAAAATCTTTATATTTATGTTCTGTAATCAATATGGTGTACATAATAAAGAGTATTCTATTCTATTCTGAACAAACCGTCGCTTACTAGGTTCCAACTATATCCGATGGAAATTCGTCAACATACCATCCCAACTACACCTCCAATACTCAAAGGATTTTGCAGTGGTGAACCTTTAGTACTCCCACAATTCGTCAGCTATGTTTGTCTTAGTTCCTTGTAAGAGGAGGATTCTTCTGCCACCAACCGGGCAGAAACCCAGAGACCCCGTGCTGCTACCTGCTACAGAGAGACTCTAGCTGAAAAAACCTAATATTTTTTCCAAATTAAGGCACCGTTGTTCTACTGAGAAAATCCAGATAAGAAAACTCGATAAGACTTGGCCCAATCTGGGAAATCAAGAGTGGATTGCATGCAGAGGTACTGCCCAAATATCCCAGTCTAGCGCTGGCGAACCACTACTAACGGAGTGGTACATGTAATGGCACGGAGTGTGATGTAAAGTAATGGATGATCACCCATCCATGAACCGATAGTGACAAGGGCAGCTGCACTTTCGATTGACTCGAGCGACTATAATAATTTAGTCACGGCCGGCATCCTGCCTCTCTGCATCGTCGATTTTGACAATTGAACATTATTCATTGCGTTTTTAAGGTCAGTAACCCAAAAAACGCAATGAATATTGTTGAATTGTCAAAATCGACGGTGCAGACATATTCTTCAAATATATGGAGCAACGAATCAGCAATACGGTTAAAATGATTGAAATTGACAGTAATATTAAGTTACGCAATTAGGGTTCTGATGACCGTCAACGGGATTGCGCACCGAAAACGTGCTAAATTTTACTTCGTATCTTTGCCCAAAACCCTAATTGTATAACGTGCACCATTATGAATGTAATAAACTTAATTGAAATGGAAATTTCTATTTTGGAGTGAATAGCGCTCTTGATAAAGTTATGAAGAAGTTAGTTATGAAGTGATGAAGTTTACACAACTATTTTGAATATATTTTTTATAATTATAAACTAGTGTTTGACCGCAATACCGCCTGATGGTATGCATAAACGTATATTAGTTTACATTTTCTGCTAATAGATAGCAACTGCAGATTACTTAATATGCTTCTCCTACGATTATTATAAATATCAACAAATGGGTAAAGCTCGTCGCTCCTTCAGCCTAACCCTTCGTAGATTACAAGGACGGTATTATGCTATGTAAAATATGTATAGCACAGCTGATGTTTTCTTTTAACCTTTTTTTCTTCGGTGTTTGGTTTGAAGGTCAGATTGGAGAAAACAGGAAAATTTTCTGCACAATTTACCTACTTTTATGGGATAGCTGCGCCTACGGCTTATTCCACGAGTACATTAAGTACGATGAACATATTGTGTAATTTCCGAATACACTTACAGCACGGTTAGCCCTGTGGTCAAGCTATTGACTGCTGCACTGCGTGTCGCGGGTTCAAATATTCTTATGACATACAAGGAGTTGTTCCGGGTCTGGATGTTTGTGTATGTGAGTTTATATGTTTGCAAACGCACCCATGATACAGGAGAAATTCCTGGAGTGGATAATACATCTAAAAAAAAATGTGTATGGTACCTAGTTGCTTTACTAAGGACGCATTTTAAAACATGCCTAGTAGTACCAGAGAAAAAAAAAATCTGAAAGATTTCTCTACTACTTAGGACTGATAAACGTTCAATTTATTCTACAGATGGATGCGATATCTTACTTTGGCCCTTAATATAGGTGAAAGTTATTAGTTTATGATGTTCGTCATTCAATCTCTTCAAAACGACTTAGTTTATAACAGCTTAAACTACCCTTGCAGGGTTTTTTCTAATGCAACTGTTATAACTTAATCTAATAATCTAAAGACTGATTTACACAGTGCAATTTAATTGCCTATGGCATACAATAAAATTGATGCAACAAATGACTTGCATCGTCTAAATGGTGTTTAGACAATACAACTTTTATTGTTGCTTCAACTTTATTGAAGCCATAGGCAATTAAATTGCACCGTGTAAATCAGTCTTAAGCCTCATACTTAGAATAAACAAATTAGAAAAATTTAAACTAACAATATACAGTATGTTAACTAACAGAGGGCGTTCCCGTTAACCCGAAATAGTATAGCATACATACATGCTAAAAAAAATATTTCCATTCGAAAACAAAATGTTTTAAAAATTTTTCCAATAAGAAAATAATCAATAAAAATTTTAAATTGACATGTAAAAGAAACACACTGTACACGTGAACATGAAAGACGGCAACGTCGCAATTTATTTATACATGACGACTACTACTTTGATTTAAAACAGGAGGTTTCAAATTTATTTCCAATTAGAATTTTTTTTATTCGGATTTTTTATGCTTATTTTTCTATGCTGATATTTTTATTTTAATCTATTAATGATATATATTAACGAGTTTAAGGGAACGCCCTCTGTTATTTAACATACTGCATTTTAAATTTTTACGCTGTTAAACACAAAACATAACATAGTATAATTACTTACGTCACAAAGCACAACCATAAACAAAAATGTTTATTACTTACATTATGAAAAAGATAATTAATATTTTGCTTTTAGTTTAATATAAATCGAATTTAAGTAAAATACTTATTAATTGGACTTCTGTCTGAAACAAAAGTTTTCTATTCTATTAGGTATAAGATAACCTTTGCGAATTTACAGGAGACCTAATGTATATTGTAATATTATCCTTTGTGTATAAATCCAGACTAACCCGACACTACACCGACGATATCCCGGACGTCAGCCTGTACGAGATTAGTATGGCCCTGAAACAGCTCAAGAACGATAAGGCGGCTGGAGATGATGGAATTGCGGCTGAGCTTCTGAAAGCGGGTGGCCAACCGGTTCTTAAAGCGCTTCAGAAGCTATTTAATTCCGTCATACTTAAAGGCGAAACGCCTAAGGCGTGGCACAGGAGCGTGGTGGTGTTGTTTTTCAAAAAAGGTGACAATACCCTCCTGAAAAACTACAGACCGATATCCCTCCTGAGCCATGTCTACAAGCTGTTTTCTAGGGTCATCACGAATCGTCTCGCTCGCAGGTTCGACGACTTCCAGCCTCCCGAACAAGCAGGCTTCCGAAAAGGCTTTAGCACCATAGACCACATTCATACGCTGCGGCAAGTTATACAGAAGTCCGAGGAGTATAACAAACCACTATGCTTGGCGTTTGTGGACTATGAGAAGGCCTTCGATTCGATTGAGACTTGGGCGGTGCTACAGTCTCTCCAGCGGTGCCAAATTGACCATCGATACATTGAGGTGATAAAGTGTTTGTACAAAAACGCCACCATGTCAGTCCGTCTCCAGGATCAGGACTCGAAACCGATCCAACTCCGGCGTGGAGTGAGACAAGGAGATGTCATATCTCCCAAATTATTCACTGCTGCATTGGAGGATGTCTTCAAGCTCCTGGACTGGGAAGGACTTGGCATCAACATCAACGGCGAGTACATCACTAATCTCCGTTTTGCAGATGATATCGTGGTCATGGCTGAGACCCTGGAAGACTTAGGCAAAATGCTCAATGATCTCAGCAGAGCTTCCCAACAAGTGGGTCTGAAGACGAACATGGATAAGACGAAGATCATGTCGAACTCTCATGTCGCACACTCCAATCCTAGTTGGCTGCACTGCACTCGAAGTTGTTGACGAGTATATATACCTGGGACAAACAGTCCAACTAGGTAGGTCCAACTTCGGGAAAGAGGTGTCTCGTCGAATCCAGCTCGGCTGGGCAGCGTTCGGGAAGCTACGCTACATCTTCTCGTCGTCCAAGATACCACAGTGTCTCAAGACTAAAGTCTTTGACCAGTGTGTGTTGCCAGTGAAGACTTACGGAACTGAAACGTGGTCGCTCACAATGGGCCTCATACGAAGGCTCAAAGTCGCACAAAGGGCAATGGAAAGAGCTATGCTCGGAGTTTCTCTGCGTGATCGAATCAGAAATAAGAATATCCGCAGAAGAACCAAAGTCACCGACATAGCTCTGCGAGTCGCTAAACTTAAGTGGCAGTGGGCAGGGCATATTGCTCGTAGAACCGATGGCCGATGGGGCAGTAAGGTTCTGGAGTGGCGGCCACGTACTGGAAGACGCAGCGTAGGGAGGCCCCCAACAAGGTGGACCGATGACCTGGTGAAGGTCGCGGGAAGCCGATGGATGCGGGAAGCACAAGACCGGTCAACGTGAAAAGCCTTGGGGGAGGCCTTTGTCCAGCAGTGGACATCTATAGGCTGATGAAGAAGAAGAAGTGTATAAATGAAGAACAACTTACTAAAGCTCGTTTTATCCATACTAATATTATAAATGCGAGAGTAACTCTGTCTGTCTGTTTGTCTGTCTATCTGTCTGTCTGTCTGCCTGTCTGTTACGCTTTCCCGCTTAAACCTCTGAACCGATTTTGATGAAATTTGGCACAGACAATCTTTAGACCCTGAGAAAAAACATAGGCTACCTTTTATCCCGGAAAAATTTGATGTTCCCGAGGGAAATCTAAAAAACGCGATTTATCCGAACTCCACGCGGGCGAAGTCGCGGGCGGAAAGCTAGTTAATTCTATATTCAATGGAACATACCAATTAACAATTAAGTATTTCACTAACAATTCTTCACACAGCGCTCCTAAGGGATTACATTGTAAGCAGGCAGCTGGGAGCAATCAATCTAATTACGGTAGATAACAGTCAGTAGGATTAACAGGATGGCTCATTTATACGAAAGGTAAGATTCTTGCCAAGAATAAAAGCTAGGCGTAAAATCCGAATTTTGTTGCGTTTATCATATTTTTGGCAAAAAAATAAATAGACATACAACATAGTCAAAACCCTCGTGCTCAAGCAAAGAAAAAGTTGTCTTTGTCTATTGTTTGATTTTAGGGTCAGCGATCAAAGACAACACAAAATGGCGTCGATTCCCTTGTTGATAAAATAAAGTGCCTTTAAATCCTGTGCATCTTTTTCTTTCTGTTTTATAAAAAAATGGAGAGAAGATTAAATATTATAGTTTAGTCCTATCTAATTAAGTTCAAGTGGACAGTTTAGATGTGATTAAAACTAGGCTACCAAAAATACGTCAAACAGCAGGGCGATTGCGTAACACACTATCTGTAGCAATGGGTTCATTTTGACAGTTCAACAACATTTATTGCAGTGTTTACCTTGTTGAACCAACACATTCTTCGAACATATGGAGCAATAGATTAGCAATATGCTTTAAAATGATTCAAATTGAGAACAATAGTGTGATACGTAATCAGGGTGTTGGACGTGTGTGGCGGACAGTCGTTGCTTTTTTTGTGTAGCGGAAGGCTGTGACTGACTTTTACTGACTAAAACCCACCCGTGTAAGGTACACGGGTGGGTTTCACTTGCCTGTGTGTCAGGGTCACGGTTTTCCTTTATACTAACCCGCAGCCCTGGCAGGCATCGGTCTTTGTGGACCCCGTCAGGAAGTGTTGATGTCTCTCTGACGCGTGTGTGAAACACAACGCGCCGTCGATCCGTGCCGGGTCCTTACCTGCTGCGGCTGCTTTATGCCCGCAAGCCCGCTCCTACGGTAGCCGGGAGTTCGATGTTGTCTACCGACCAAGGAGTCTCCTGGGGCGGCTAGAGGCGCTGAGATTCCCGCTCCGCTTCTTCCTTTGCTAGTATCAATGGTTCGCATAATGAGGTGACGGCCTGCCATGCACTCTCGGTACGCATCATTCTCTGGATCAGGACCCGATGCGGGAGATCGCTGCCGATCGCCGCCACAAGAGCACGGGGGTGCTCCGCCCAAGCCAGGCAGCCCTCCGCCGTATGCTCCACCGTGTCCTCAGGGCGATCCCCACAGTGGTGACACCTTGGCGTTTCCTGCCGGGCAGTCGTTGCCTTAAGTGTAAGCACACACAATTTTTCATTTATCGAACATATAAAAATAGTTGGCGAAAAAGCTAAAAGGAACTTTTATGGCTTTTATGGCCTAACTACAATATCCAAAGCAACTTGGGGTCTATCATTCCTAACTTTAAAAACTATATATGGAGCTACCTACTTAGGATGTATGTGGTACGGTGCACCTGTTTGGGCCGATAGGGCCAGCATAGGGGCGGCGCGACGTAAACTGCTTCAAAGCCAATATTTTTATGCAAGGCGTATAGAACAGTCAGTACTGAAGCCTTACCCGTACTGGCAGGTGTACTTCCAGTCGATATTGAAGTACAGCGACGTGCTTCAATGTACTACTCCGCGAGGGGGGAGGCCATGGACACTAACTTTGTTACACAACACGACCTTAATAGAATTTCTAGATTATCTAAACCTCAGACTGACATCTGGGAGGACCTCTTATCCGAATGGTAAAGTAGGTGGGATAATTCCATCAAGGGCCGGCACCTCCATCTGTTCTTTCCATCCGTTGGCGATCGGCTGGCTAAGACATGGCTGGAGGTTGACCACTGCGTTGCCCAATTTCTCACAGGTCATGGCAACTTTAAAAGTAAACTGTATTCTTTTAAACTTGTTCCTTCACCTTTGTGTCAGTGTTCTACATCGAACTGTGAATTTGAACAGTCCGCACATCACATCTTGTGGGAGTGTATTCTTTGGCAGAATGAACGCAATATTATGTTGGATAGTGTACAAGTTACATCCGGAGTTGTTTGTTATACGGACCTTGTAGAAACTAGAACTAATTTCCGTGCGTTCAGGCGCTTTTGCGATACCTATTATTGGAATCAATTGTAACAGCACATACCTACTTAAGACCCATTAACTTAATCAAATTTTATTTCGTGGTGCTTGGCAATCTGGGCTTCTCCCAGTTGCAATAATGTCCCTTTGCGCCGATTGGCCTAGTTCTGTTCTGTCTCCTGCTGGTTATGGAGGAAAGTGGAAAAAATATTACTATTTTTTTCTTACTCCTCCACTATTCTTTTCTGATTAATTTCGATGCGGGACCCAAGACAGTTGAATCGTTTCTCCGGGACTCGTCGAGCTTCATTGCTCGGCGTTTTTCTGGCGGTCTCCACTGTTGATTCTGGCTTTCAGGAGTTCCAGTGGGTTGGGAAAAGTGTGGCGGGTTTTGTCCCATAAAAAAAACACACAATTGTGACGATTCAAGACTCGCCTATACACTCTCGCCTCTGGCTGGGCGAGAAACTGTGGTAGTGTAAATGAGCTTTACTAATTAATCGAATTGACTTAATGAGTGTATCCGACAGTGAGTGACTAATGTGTTAGAAGATCTAGATAAGAATCGATTGTTCTACTGATGCCTATCTCAATACATTGAATGATTGATGCTTGATTTGGGTGTGGGTGTTAATTTGATGTTAGGAATATATATAAATAGGTACCTATATTCTGCCACATATGCGTTCAATTTAATCATGATAAAAGAAAAACTCACACCCGAAAATTTTTTTTTTAACATTTTTAATCTAGGGCTTGCAATCGATCCTACCTGATGGTAAGCAGTGATGTAAGGTAAAACGCACTAGTTTATTAATAGCTTATTCACTGTAGCCTTGAAGTCACTTAAATTGTTGTCCTTCGATATATGCGGTATAAAAGACGAGGAGAAACGCTTCATTAGGATAGTAGTGGTGTCAACAACGTAAGGGTGGTTTTTCGCCGTACGACGAGTCGTCCAATGATGTAACGGAGATGGCGGAATTAGGATATGCAATTCCCGCACATACTCTCCAAAATGCATCCTACAGAACACCGACAGGCTGGTTGTCGTGGACTATCAGAGATACTGTCGAACACATATGGTGACCTTATCGTGTTCCTTGTTGAAGCACTTGCTATTGACACGTTATAACCATTTTAAAGATACCACCGAACCTTTATTAACTAGCTTTCCACCCGCGTCTTCGCCCGCGTGGAGATCGGTTATATTGCGCTTTTCAGATTTCCCTTGGGAATATCAAATTTTTCCGGGATAAAAAGTATCATATTATCTGGACTTCTAACTTTATGTCTGCAAAATTTCGAAGCAATCGGTTTAGTAGTTACGGCGTGAAAACGGAACAAACAAAGAACACTCACTTTCCGATTTACAATAATATAATTTTATAAAAGCTAGCGAAGTAATTCGTAGGCTGTCAAAATTTCCAGATGAAAGAGATATACAATAATAAAATTAAATGGTCATTCCAGCAGTCTCATCAACAGTGGGATTATAGCTTAAAACTGCCTCTTATACTTAAAATATAAATTGAAGAGTGTTATAGGCCGGGCGCTAAACTGAGACGTTGTCAGAGGTAGCTGCGCGGTGCGGGGGATGCGGGAGGAGTGATACTTTTTTTTTAATAATTATAAACTAATGCTTGATCGCAATCCCGCCTGATGGTAAGCAATAATGAAATAGTTGATGGTCAAGGGCGCTAGTTTATTAAGCCTTCTTCTTCAGCCTATAGATGTCTACTGCTGGACAAAGGCCTCCCCCAAGGCTTTCCACGATGACCGGTCTTGTGCTGCCCGCATCCATCGGCTTCCCGCGACCTTCACCAGGTCATCAGTCCACCTTGTTGGGGGCCTCCCTACGCTGCGTCTTCCAGTACGTGGCCGCCACTCCAGAACCTTACTGTCTCTTAGGCCATCGGTTATACGAGCAATGTGCCCTGCCCACTGCCACTTAAGTTTAGCGATTCGAAGAGCTATGTTGGGCGACTTTAGTTCTTCTGCGGATCTCCTCATTTCTGGTTCGATCACGCATTGCATGCATTGTTAAGCCTATTCACTCAAAAAACTGAGTGAATAGGAAGGAAGACGGCAGTGAGCGAGGCGATGCAATATTAGACCCAACAACACGACCAACGATGCTACGTCAGAGGGAATTGGATCTGGAGACCCTCCGCAACCAAACTCCCGACACTACAACATTTGGCGCATCGTACCCGGCATACATCACAACACAACTGTTCAGACCCGTCCTCCATACGGCTTTACGAGACTTCACGCCGGAACACAACCAACAGCTTGGCGGCAAGTCTTTGTCTGGTGGGTGGTGACTTCTGCCGGCAGCCGTTATTATGGCCTAAAACTCAAAAACCGATACTTGTCATAAGTTGACGAATCACTGAGTTCTCGCACACGTTACCCCTCCCGCAACTTCTACCCCAGGCAGCGTCTCAGTAAAGCTGTTGGCCTATAGTACCTACAGCGTTATTATTACGACTGGCTATAAAACGGGTAAGCAGTAAGCCAGGGTATAACGTTATGATCGTAACAGGACTAAAGATGGCGACTACAGTCTTCTACACTTAGTCTGCAGATGTCCGCAGTTTTTATTGCTACATTTTATTTGTGAGGCTTAGAGGATGGCAAAGAGGAATGGTGGGATATAATGTATGAACGTTCGTTCAGGGTGTACTATGACGTATTAAACAAAAATTAGATCGCTGTGAAAAAAGGATAGCGCTATTTAACCTGTATAGCTCTATCTTTGTCTGGTACTGGAACCACCACGGCATAATTACTCAAAGAATCTATATTCAAAGAAGGGACTGTCAAACTGGAGCCCAGCCAGTGAGTCACGTTTTTTTTAAAATAAAAGTTGCTGCCCCATACTAGGTATTATTCCTGTATCGTGGGTGTGTTTACAATTATTTAAACTGACATACACAAACAGCCAGACAGCCTACGTGGCGTAGCGGTAGAGAACGCGGCGCGGGGTGGGCGCAAGGAGGCGCGGCTTCGATCCCCGCACAGTGCAAATATTTGTATGCATGAATACGAATAGTTGCACTGGTCTGGTCGTGCCTCGGAAAGCATGTTAAGCCGTTGGTCCCGGTTGTCATACGAACATCTAGTGGCAGTCGTTACGGGTTGTTGGAGCCCTCAAAAGTTTAACAATTAGTTTAACTGCAATGCTTAGATATCGCCTTCGGGTTGTGGAGGTCAGACGGCAGTCGCTTCACGGAAAATATCGAAGTTTAGCCAAAATCAGCAGTTAGACTAGTAAAGCGGACCCCAGACTCAAAAGCTGAAAAGCTACGGATGCGACTGGGATTAATGCTAGATGATGATGATGATGATACAAACAGCCAGATCCGGAAGAACTACCTGTAGACGATACAAATACATATTTGTTCCGTGCGGTGTCGAACCCGCGACACGCGCAGCAGTCGATCGCTACTTGGCCAACCGTGTCGTCAAACACCGCTGGTAAACCATCATGTGGTAAACACAAAAATCCAATAACAAGAATTTCACAGAAACGTGAAATTTTAAATTGGATATCCTGCTCAGTTTAGTCCAAGTCCCTTTTTTTTGAGCGAGAGGAAAAATTGCGTGTTTTGAGGGACATGGACGTTAATTAGGAATTACCTCCGTTAGGGGTCTGATGGGCCTTTTTGTGACCCTCATCTGGATTCCTATCTGTCACGATGTTACACTTAATTATACGATAACAGAGGCTTGGTTGGTTTTTTGATAAGGCAATTCAATTTATAACCATTTTTTTAACCGATTTCAAAAAGGAGGAGTTTTCGCAATTCTACCTTTTTATGTTTGTTCGGGGATAACTTCGTTGGTTATGAACCGATTTTGATAATTCTTTTTTTTTTTTGGGAAGAAGTTATTTTCGAGGTGGTCCCATGATATGAACATCAGGGTTTGATGGTTGAAGACCAGAGAAATCAAGGGGAATTTTCGACGAAACAACAAAGATCATACAAAAAAAGACTAAATACTCCATGAACAAGATGTGTACGGGCGATAGCAGGTCAAGCTACCCCAAACAGCCAAATAGTCCCAATCAACCTTGACCCTTTATGCTTTAGAGATAAAGTTGAAAATCTAATAAGGAAATCTGACAGATGGTAGTAGCTTGATGTGCTGTCGTCTGTACATGTATTCGTTTTTACCATCGATTTCCGAAATAATTAATTTTTCACTTTGTAGCATTGATAAAATATTAAACAGATATGATATATTCTAACAAACTGACCAAAAAAAATGTGCCGAACACAGCAGCAGCACACATGCATACATTGGTACAGTGTGAGTGAGATGGGGCGCAATCTAAAGCATAGAGAAGAAAAAGATGGCTAGTGTTTGTCGTTTGTTTTTACGAGTGTATCGAGAGTGACTAAAGCGAGATACAGTACTTACTTCCTTTTGTACGCTTCATTTTTAGTGCGCTAGTGACATATCTACCTTAGTTTAATATTTTATCAATGCTTTGTAGTGTCTTTTTTTTAAATCGTTTTTTTTTTGTAAAATAGTTTTTGTTTAATAAAAATATAAAAGGTTTAGATTTTTTTTTGTGTTTTTCTAAGTAGTCTTTTTTTTATGAATGGGTACGTTGTGAGTGTGGCTTGTTAAGATTGCTAATTTGAAAAGTAAAACAAAATAACCTTGTTGCAATGTATGTTTCTCTCGGTGGTAGGCAACAACATCAGCCGCCGGCACAAGTTACCACCCACCAGACAAAGACTTGCCGCCAAGCGATTCGTCGTGTTCCGGCATGATGTCTGGTGAAGCCGTACGGAGGACGGGTCTGAGCAGTTGTGTTGCGGTGTGTGCCGGGTACGATGTGCCTAGTGTTGTTGTGTCGGGAGTTTAGTCGTGGAGGGTCTCCAGATCATCCTCTTGCGCAGCATCGTTGGTCGTGTTGTTGGGTAAAACATTGCATCACCTCGCTCAACTGCCGTCTTCCTTCCTATTCACTCACTTTTTTTGAGTGAATAGGCTTAATAAGCTAGTGCGCTTTACGGCTTTACCATCAACGATTGCATCACTGCTTACCATCAGGCGGGATTGCAGTCAAGCACTAGTTTATAACTACTAAAAAAAAAAAAAAAACCTTCTTACTTCGTTAAAGTTTGATATAAAGTCTCTCCTTTTGTTCAATTTTGTATTCTGTATCAATCGAATTGAAATGGATTTTTTTTTCAATGTTATAAATTAGTGCTCTACCGCATTTCAGAAGATCAAGACAATACATTCTTACAATTAAACAATATATTCTTCTTTATACGTAAGTAACAGAAGTTCGAGACATATTCCTCTGTATACATACACCGGCGACGGTGGTGACGTCCTCCGTGGCGCAGAGGTCAACACGCCTGCCTGCGGCGTGGAGGTCCCGGGTTCGATCCCCGGCCAGGTCATGATGGAAAAACGATCTTTTTCTGATTGGCCTGGGTCTTGGATGTTTATCTCTATATGTATCTATTATAAATATAGTATCGTTGAGTTAGTATCCCATAACACAAGTCTCGAACTTACTTTGGGGCTAGCTCAATCTGTGTGATTTGCCCGTATATACAATATGTAAAGAAAACCCTGTCCGATCCGTGAAGGTATTGTTTGGTATCGATAACTGATTCTACTAATGCCCACAAAGACAGGCTAAACTTTAAAAAAAAAAATCCTTCTAAAAAATAAATATTATTTCGTAAAAATAGGTAACTTAATACATGTGCGGTAAGCAACCCCATTCCGCGGGCGACGGGGGGCAGGGCACGCAGCACCTGTGACGTGATCGCGTCGCTATTCGCTTATAATAATACCGGTGTTGTCACTTTTTTAAAAATTACCAAATTTCGGGGAAATTGGAATTAATTCCCGGGAATAAAGGATTATTTCAATATTCATTAGTATTGTTACTATGATGATTATGTAAAATTTTATATTATATTTGGTCAAGTGTTTACCTAACCTTTACTATCCTTATGGGTCGGACAGGGTTTTCTTTACATATTGTATATATACAACGTGTAACAAAAAGGGTATATACATACCAAGGGCATGGCATCTTTAGATGATATCAAACGATATCGGAAGGGTTTCAACTCAAAATAAAATACTCAAAAAATTGGTACCAAACTTTCGGTTTCGTGTGTTTCTTAAAATCAAATCATAACAAACGTGGCAGCACACTAGATACGTTAATAACTACTCGTTACCCGTCACATAACTTGCCAAAATCCGATAAATGTGTTCAATATCTCTGTGCGACTAGTATGATAGTAGCCTATCACAGGCGGTGTTTTTCCTCATAACTTCCTAACATAAAGAGATAGGATTAAAAAACCCTTCCAATATCGTTTGATATCATGTAAAGATGCCATGCCTTTGTTATGTATATACCCTTTATGTTACACCTTGTATATTTATTTATTTATATTTACATAAACGTTACTTAGAGATAAGTAGTAGATAAGTAGTGACTGGCTAACCATATAATTTTGAAATATGAACGTCACTGTAATCATCATTTATAAATTGACCCTTAATTCTGAGTAAATGTTGTAAAATCGATATGAAAATCATATATTTATGGCCGAGAATCAGCAAGTTTAGAACATCAAAATTACATAACACTGCCACTCAATGCTTCCCCACTTAAAAAATTATGATAGACTTGTAACAGTGTTTGTATGTACAGACGACAGCTCATCAAGCTACTACAATCTGTCAGATTTCTTTATTAGATTTTCAACTTCATCTCTAAAGCATTAAGGCTCAAGTTTGATTGGGAATGTTTGACAGTTTCGGGTAACTTAAGCTGCTGTCGTCCGTTCAAGCCTACTTACAGAAATTAATTAACAGTGATATCTACAATCGTTGATGGTATAGCGTGCTAGTTTATTAAAAGCCTATTCAATCTAATTTTGAAGACACTTAAATTGTAGTCCGGCGGAAACACCGCCCCGAGGAACTGGAACAATTTGCGGATCGTTGTGGTGTCAACAACGTTATTAACGGTGGAAACTCGCCGTACGATGATGGGGGAATTAAATCATGCAATTCCCTCACACAGTCTCCAAAATGCATCCTATAGAACACCGACTGGTTGGCAACTCTTTGCCTGTGCTCCTTTGACGACCGTTTGGAGCTAAATCTGGGCCGCCAATTAGCCTCTTCGCCCGTCTCTCCATTGATTCTAAAGTAGCCAGGTGGCATTTTGCAGTAACAGCCCAAATATGGCTGCAGTACTTCACATACAAACGGACCTGTGCTCTGTATAACATTAGAAGCTATCCTGGTGTGAAGTACTGCAAAATCAGAAATCAGAAGCAGTTAGACTGGTAAAGCGGACCCCAGATTCCAAAGCTGAAAAAGCTATGGATGCGACAGGGATTAACGCTGAGATGATGATGACACAAGATAATACAAATAATTAATAAAATACATAAGCCAAACCTTACTAGTATTACAAATTTGAAAGTGAATTGGTTTGCTTCTACAATAAGACCCCCTAGGTACATAGTTCCCAAGAGGAATCATTGACCGTACCCCGGGGTGCACCGTCCCGAAGACCGGCTTTCCCCCCGGACGTATCCATAAGGGAATTCCAGTCCACACAGGGAGGTTTCCTATCCAAGACTACTGAACAGATTTGAATGAAATTTGGTATAGAGACAGTTTATAACCAGGAAAAACATATAGGTTACTCTTTATTCCTATATTTCAACGGGATCGAAACTTACGCGGATGAAACCGCAGAGCAAAGCTAGTAATTCTAATGTGTATTGCCTTCAAAAGTTCATACGCTTGACTTGCCTCTTACATATGTAAGTAATTAAATACTGTCAGCCTCTAGTCATAGTGCAAAGCCAGACAATTGTAGAACTTAGCCAAACAATATTATCTAAAATTCTAGACTGAAACAATATTAGATTTTAGCAAGTTTGTAAATTGAAAGTAATACTTGTTAATAGAAGATATTACATTTTGATTAAATAAAATTATAATACTTACTTCTAAATTTGAACTTGGCAGGTTTTCATGCTGTAAGTAACACTTGATTAATAATTGTATAATTAAAATTATTATTTATATAATTAAATTAACCTGCCAAGATTAAATTTGGAATTTTTATAATTTTATTTAATCAAAACATGGCATTGAATTGGATTTCTTTTTTAGGCGAACAATTAGTTAATAGGAACTTGGCCCCCAATGGAGGATGACCAAATATGACCTGAACGCGTGACTGCCGGGGGTACCGTAGAATTGGGAGGACCCGGTACCCCGGAAAGGCAGATGTCGAACGCACGTAGGTGATTTTTTAGCCAGTTAGAGTCCGGCACACCCCTCCGCGTCCCCGAGCGGAGGATAGTCCATGACGATTTTTCAAACTTCGAAAAAAAAAAATGTTGCTCTACTTTCTGTGCCTGAGCATTGTTTTACAATTGGCGGTATATCTATCTATTATACCGACAATTGTATATCTATTTTGTAGTTTTTAATCTATTTTTGTGTTACGTATGTTTGCGGTGTACAGTAATGTGTACAACGTTATTTTTTTAATCTGTTTTTGTGTTACGTATGTTTGCGGTGTACAGTAATGTGTACAACGTTATTTTTTTAATCTGTTTTTGTGTTACGTATGTTTGCGGTGTACAGTAATGTGTACAACGTTATTTTTTTAATCTATTTTTGTGTTACGTATGTTTGCGGTGTACAGTAATGTGTACAGCGTTATTTTTTTAATCTGTTTTTGTGTTACGTATGTTTGCGGTGTACAGTAATGTGTACAACGTTATTTTTTTAATCTGTTTTTGTGTTACGTATGTTTGCGGTGTACAGTAATGTGTACAGCGTTATTTTTTTAATCTGTTTTTGTGTTACGTATGTTTGCGGTGAACAGTAATGTGTACAACGTTATTTTTTTAATCTATTTTGTGTTACGTATGTTTGCGGTGTACAGTAATGTGTAGAACGTTATTTTTTTAATCTGTTTTTGTGTTACGTATGTTTGCGGTGTACAGTAATGTGTACAACGTTATTTTTTTAATCTGTTTTTGTGTTACGTATGTTTGCGGTGTACAGTAATGTGTACAACGTTATTTTTTCTTTATACGAAACCTGAATATAGTTTGTTCAGAATAAGCAACTGAATCGATTCCAATCATTTTTACACCATGTTATATTTTTTCCCAAATACATTTAGAAATTATTGCAGTGTGGTTACCGAGCGCACAACTCAGTTGACGTTAGATCATAGTACAAGGCGCGTGAGGCAAGAGCCACCCACGCTGCGCCGCCGGTTTGCGTGGCCGAGCGAGCAGTGCATTGACCATATTTTTGTTGGGACAATCAGGTAAGATAACAAGCTCACAACTTTGTGATTGTTCATATCTTTTTGAAATTTTGTACATAGGTTCTTTACTTGAAAATACTGGACACGTGTTTCGGGTTTCGCATATACAAAAAATAACGTTGTAAAAAAATAAATAAAAACGGGCCGCTGTCATATTGAGTGAACGTAATTACGTTTCTGACAAATTAACTATCACAGAACACAGCAAGGATAAATTGTTTTCTTTTCTTTCTGATGATTATCAGGCTTATTTAGATTGCTTTGTGGTGATAAAGAGATTAATCGCTGTGTTACGTTTAAACTGAGAGAGAATTGTCTGGAAAAGAAATAAGGGTTCAAACATATAATGTTATTTAGTAGGGTCTGGCCTTTATTTTTTTGCCTAAAAGCGTTTACTACGCACATCTGGCAACATCTTAATATAGTTTCATGTTTTGTGGTTTTCAATTTTTATTATTAAACTGGAGCTATATTTTAAAAATGTGTCCTACTTACTTTTTACATGCTTTTTTAAGTGAAGCTAATGCTTCACTTATATGTTTGCTTGCTTGCTTGTTTGCTTGTTTGTTTGCTAGTTCGTTTGTTTGTCCGTCTCTAACTCTTTGGACTACGAGTAAGCGGCTTATTACTGTAAAATTTCCCACCGTTTTCAAAACGGTCGCTGGTTCGTTTTTTATTTTAAAAAGAAACTTGAACTAAAAAGCTGATAAGAAATATGGTTCAAAAAACTAAAAAACATGCTTTAAAAATATCGTGAGGCGCTTTGTACAATAATTTTTGTACATTAAGCGCCTCACGCTTTTTAAAAATTATTTTTAACTTTTTGGTTTGATGTATTTTAAAAGCATGTTTTTTTTGTTTTTTAAACTATATCTTTTAGAATTAAGTGAATAGTGGATAGAAAGTAAGTAACCGTAATGATTACAGTTATTTTACTATGAAAATAACGCCTTGCAAGTTTCCAATGCATTGTTTGGGTATAAAACCTTACCAATATTTTAAATCAGAAAGTGAGTTTGTTTTTTTGTTTGTTCCGCTTTCACGGCGTAACTACTGAACTGATTGCTTTGAAATTTTACAGACGTAAAGTTAGATGTACACATTAGATAATAGGGTAGGTACTTTTCTGAAAAATTTGATATTCCCGATGGAAATCTAAAAAGCGCGATATAACCGAACTCCACGCGGGCGAAGCCGCGGGCGGAAAGCTAGTAGAACTATAAACGCAATGATTTGTTACCTTATACACACTTTCACCTAATTCAAATTGATAGTAATATAAAGTTACGCAATTAAGGTGGTGGTCGTTAAATATAAAGAGAAGATGTTGTTGTTCTTAGTTCCACCCGTACTTTAACAATTGGTGATATTAGACTCACACTATGACCACCTTCCGCCTGACGCAGGTCCTCACCGGACGCGGTTGTTTCGGGAGATTCCAGTTCAGAATAAGGCGGGAGGAAACGTCAGGGTGTCACCATTGTGTGGATCGCCCTGAGGACACTGTGGAGCATACGGTGGAGGTCTGCCCGGCTTGGGTAGAGCACCGCCGTGTCCTCATAGCGGCGATCGGCGGCGATTTCTCGCGTCCGACCCTGATCCAGGTCATGATCCGGAGCGAGAGTGCATGGCAGGCCGTCACCTCCTTCTGCGAAGTAGTGATAGCAAAGGAGGAGGCGGAGCGCGTGAGGCAACGGGAATCCCAGCGCCCTCACGCCACTAGCCGCCGCAGGAAACGCCCTGGTCGGGAGACGACACCTAACCCCCAGTCACCGTAGGCGCGGGGATGCGGGCGGTGAGCAGTGGGCAGCTCGCCGCCTAGTAAGGACCAGGCCCAAGTCGATGGCGCGTCGTGTTTCACGCGCGCCTCAAAGAGATGTCAGCTCATCGTGACGGGGTCCACGAAGACCGAAGCCTCCTGGGTCAGGGTTGCGGGTTGGTTAAACAAGAAACCGTGGCCCTGGCCGTCGCACAGGCAAAAAAAGAAACACGGGTGGGTTTTAGTCAGTAAAAGCCTGACACGCCCTTCCGCTCCGCACAGAGCGGGAGAAGTCAATTAATGATTTCCCAACAAAAAAAAGAGACCCACACTATGACCATCATCTTTCCAAGTAGGATATAAACACAGCTAAAATCAGATTTTTAAGGGTTAGTTAAGTGACGTTTAAACGTTAAAAATATATCCGGTGATATTGATAATCACTATTTTAGCCACGTTTTTGAGTAAAGGAGTAATTTATCGGATCTAAATTACAGCTAAACAGAAACAAAAAAAGGGTGAATCGAGATTGCCATTTTAGTCTAGCAAATTCAAAATCAGTTTTTATATAATTTCACTCGTATAGATAAAAAAAAAGCATCTTGATCCATTAGTAATACGAAAATTAGGTGTTTCTTTGGCTTCAGGAAGAATAGTTCTTAAAAGGCTTCAAATAATGATTCCACGAGACGGGCTCGTCCTAGTGTGGAGTCCACAAGTTAGAATACATAATCAGGTTTCCTTGGTAACATTAATTTTAGAAGTAGTTTATTTGTACTTAGTACAACTAAGTGGAAATGTAAAAACACTATTTGGTTAATAAAGGTTTTATTATTTATTAATGAAGAGTTCATGTAAGAACCAAAGTCACCGATATAGCTCTGCGAGTCGCTAAACTTAAGTGGCAGTGGGCAGGGCACATTGCTCGTAGAACCGATGGCCGATGGGGCAGTAAGGTTCTGGAGTGGCGGCCACGTACTGGAAGACGCAGCGTAGGTAGGCCCCCAACAAGGTGGACCGATGCCCTGGTGAAGGTCGCGGGAAGCCGATGGATGCGGGCAGCACAAGTCCGGTCAGCGTGGAAAGCCTTGGGGGTGGCCTTTGTCCAGCAGTGGACATCTATAGGCTGAAGAAGAAGAATACTTGCTCTAAAACAAATGGCATTCTATCAGCTATAACGATGCTGAAAGTATTTTAAAATATATAAGTCTATCATAAGCTACGGGAAAGCTTATGTCATCATATTCTTTTTTTTTGCGGATGGTAAATCATCAAACGTTAACTCCCAAGTCCCGCTCTGGGCGGGGCGGAAGGGCGTGTCAGACTATTACTGACTAAAACCCTCCCGTGTTCCTTCACATGTCTGGGCGCCATGGATCATAGTACCTTTTTCGAACTACCCTTGGAGCTTGTGTCAGTCCTATTGAAAGTCGTTAAGGAAATATAAAGCGCTTTGAAACTGATTGATACCTATCTTTTTCTCGGTGGTAGGCCATAACATCGGCTGCCGGCAGAAGTTACCACCTACGAGACAAAGTCTTGCCGCCAAGCGATTCGTCGTGTTCTATGATGTCTGGTGAAGCCGTACGGAGGACGGGTCTGAGCAGACGGTGTTCAAAATCTGTTTTAAATATAGGTAGAGTTTAATTTTCAGAAGTTTCTATTTTCACCAAGTTAAGATGTGATGATGGGATCCAGGAGAAATTGAGGGAAACTTATGCGTTTACACGGCGACTAGTGTGTTTGTAAGTTTTTTCATTAATATTTTAAATCACTAAAATTTTATGTTATCCAACATGCATTTATTATTCTTATATAATGTACCTTTTGAGCAAATAAATATATCTTATCTTATTACATTTTTGACTACCTAATTTTTTCAATAATCTGCAAGGAGTTAGAATATTTAGTATAGAAAGTTAGGGAATACTTTTATTCGCTTTTAAAGGCACTCAATATTCTTTTAAGACTATTAAAGCCATTTACAATTATTTATCAATCTTTTTAGACATTTGACAGGCACAGCTAATGTTTATGTTAAAACTTTAAAATGCTCTCACATGAGATAAGATTTTAAATTTTTCATTACGTTTGGCGTTGTTGTTATTTGATAACAACATTTTAACGACCATTTAAGACAGTGGTGTCCTAAAAATGACAATGCCTACGGCTTGGGTATTAGTCAACCGCACATTCGGGGTAACAAATTGACAGCAACTCTATGTCGTAGCTGTAAGGGCGATTTTAGAATGTTACATAGGATGAGCGGTAGGCTGTAACTACTGCATTATCGTTCACATTGTTGCGATGAGTTTTATGAAGGAACAAAGTACAAATTGAGTTTCCTAATCTTTATAAGTATACCAATTTGTTACGTTCCGTGGGAAAGCTTTTCCTTGTTTTTTTGTTTCGGGGACAAGCCTAGAGGAGCATTTTTTTTTAATAGTTGTAAACTAGTGCTTGACTGCAATCCCGCCTGATGGTAAGCAGTGATGCAATCGTTGATGGTAAAGCGCACTAGCTTATTAAGCCTATTCACTCAAAAAACTGAGTGAATAGGAAGGAAGACGGCAGTTGAGCGAGGTGATGCAATGTTTAACCCAACAACACGACCAACGATGCTGCGCCAGAGGATGATCCGGAGACCCTCCACGACCAAACTCCCGACACAACAACATTAGGCACATCGTACCCGGCACACATCGCAACACAACTGCTCAGACCCGTCCACCGTACGGCTTCACCAGACAGAGTTGTTGCCTACCACCGAGGTTATTCTGGTCATTTTAAAAATGTTTACAGTCTGATCAAATGATCAGTGATCAGTAAAGGCCTTGTGGCTAAAATAAGAACTTAAAATATAATAAGCCGCAACCTAGGGTAATTGCGTAACAGATTATTAGTAGCATGGGCGTACCCAGCTTCTGGCCTAGGTTTTTGGGGCAAGTCAAGCCTAGGAGGGAGCAAGTCAGGCCTAGGAGGGGCAAGTCAGGCCTAGGAGGGGGCAAGTCAGGCCAAGGAGGGGTAAGTCAGGCCTAGGAGGGGGCAAGTCAGGCCTAGTAGGGGCAAGTCAGGCCTAGGAGGGGGCAAGTCTGGCCTAGGAGGGGGCAAGTCTGGCCTAGGAGGGGGCAAGTCAGGCCTAGTAAAGGGGCAAGTCAGGCCTAGGGGGGAAATTTGTGAGTGAATACTCTTTGTGCGCTATAGTCACAAGCGGTGTTTTGGCAATTACACCGTACATTTTGTCAGTGGCTATTGCGTGGTTTATTTAAAAATTAGAGATAAGTTGTCGTTTATACTTTGTTTAGTAATTAAGGAGTTCATACATTGGGGGATGCCCCCCTGGGTACGCCCATGATCAGTAGCAAAGGGTTTTGTTTTGACAATTCAGCAATATTCATTGCGTTCTTTACGTTGTTGATGAGTATTCAGATTTTCGAACGCATAGAGCAATGGATTAGAAATATGCTTTGAAATGATTCCAACTGATACTATAAATAGTGTGTTACTCAATTAGGCTGCAGGTCGATTAATCAGGTTAAGCTACGCTTGCCGTGGTTGGTCTGTGGATGGGTGAGCGTATTTACATACTGAAATCCCATCTTGACTCGGAAAGCACGTTAAGCCGTTGGTCCCAGCTGTCATTTGTAGACCTTTGACAATCGTTGCGAGTCATCAGAAGCCCGAAAATCTGACAACCAATCCTACCAAGGGGTACCGTATTATCAAATACTTTTTCTCGGTGGTAGGCCATAACAGCGACGGCCGGCAAAAGTTACCACCCACCAGACGAAGTCTTGCCGCCAAGCGATTCGTGGTGTTCCGGCATGATGTCTGGTGAAGCCGTACGGAGGACGGGTCTGAGCATTTGTGTTGCGATGTATGCCGGGTATGATGCGCCTAATGTTGTTGTGTCGGGAGTTTGATCGTGGAGGATCTCCAGATTAATCTCCCTCTGGCGCAGCATTGATGATCGTGTTGTAAGGTTTAACATTGCATCATCTCGCTCAACTACCGTCTTCCCTCCTATTCACTAAGATTTTTAAGTGAATAGGCTTAATAAATTAGCGCTCTTTACCATCACCGATTGCATCACTGCTTATCATCAGGCAGGATTGTGGTCAATCACTAGTTCATAACTATTAAAAAAAATATTTAACTGGGTTGTAGAGGTCAGATAGGCAGTCACTCCATGTAAAAACTGTTATTCCGATGAATCCGGTAAGATTAGAAGCTGACTCCAACGTAGTAGGGAAAATTATAGTAATTTTTTATTGCTTTTTAAATTATAAACTAGCGCTTGACCGCAATCCCGCCTGATGGTAAGCAGTGATGCAATCATTCATGGTAAAGCGCGCTAGTTCATTAAGAGCCCATTCACTGTAGCCTTGAAGATATTCAAATTGTAGGAAGAAGAAGTGGCGGAAAAAACTCCCCAGCAGCACAGATAAAAAGAATCACATGACTTTATAGGGTAAAAGCCGAATAGTTGCCACACTTTTTAAAAAGCTCCTGTAAAAATGTGTACTAACACATTTTTTATTCAAAGTGTATTCTTAAACATAGTTGATTATTCTTCTAACATACCCGATTTATAAAAAAGTTATAAGTGTTATAAATTTTGAGTCATCATCATGATCAACCTTTTTTTTTTATCGGCCCACTGCTGGGCACAGGTCTCCTCTCATACAGAGAAGGATTGAGCGTAATCACCACGCTTGCTCAATGCGGGTTGGCGATTTCAGACTTTAAAGTCCAGGTTTCCTCAAGATGTTTTCCTTCACCTTCAGTCATTGGTGTCCAAGATATACTTAGAAAGTACATATAACTTTAGAAAAGTTGTATTGGTACTTGCCTGACCTGGAATCGAACCCGCGCACTCATACTTGAGAGGCTGGTGTTTTAACCACTAGGCCACCACGACATGTATACACATGATGACATAAATTTTGAATAAATCCAGTTTAATATGACCTCTAAAAAAGGGGATAGTTGCCTACTACAGCGGATAGTAGCCTAACGTTAAAAATGGTTCGGGGGATACTTGCCCAATTCGAGGATAGATGCCCGTCTGTCTTATTATTATTTTTATTATTAAATACAATCTTTTATTCAGTATTAATTAAAGTTAAATTATAATTATAAAATTATAACAATAATACTTAGACTCCAAAATAGTAAATGTCTAAAATAAAAATGCAATGTTATTATTTATTTTGAAGATAGAACAATGAACAAAATTAGAATTAACTTTAGCATTAGCTTCTACTAAGTAAGTATTCAGTCCATAAAACTAACTGAAATCCTTTATTATGTACTAAGTAGATTCTAATAGAAGTTAAATTATTACATAATCAATACTTAAAAATACTAAGGTTTTAAATTGTAAGTTAGTAAACATGTAACTTTTTAATTAAATATTCATCTTAAAAATTAAAAATATGGTAATTAACTTTGGCATTAGCATTGATGATCACTAGAGGTCAAGCTTTTCAACTTCCCACATCTCATGCAATGGTTTTTGAGTGTTGAACAAGTTTCATGCAACCACATTCGACACATCTGACATTCAATCCCATCTGATTTCGATTTAGTTAAATTATAATTTCCAAAACATTCTACACAATAATCATCAACTGAAACTTCTTTCTTGGTATTTTCTATTTTTTAATTAAATTAACATTTTTTACTTTTAATATATTTTCGGTGTCTGCAATAGATGTTTGTCTTTGCCCTTTAGTTACTTTTCCTTAGATAAATAAATATATACAGACAAATCACACAGATTGAGCCTAGCCCCAAAGTAAGTTCGAGACTTGTGTTATGGGATACTAACTCAACGATACTATATTTTATAATAGATACATATATAGATAAACATCCAAGACCCAGGACAATTAGGAAAAGATCGTTTCCCATCATGACCTGGCCGGGAATCGAACCCGGGGCCTCCACGTCGCAGGCAGGCGTGTTGACCGCTGCGCCACGGAGACTTATAACATTTTCTTCATTTTTACTGTTAGAACTGTAGATACCAGCTTTTCTTTTCCTTCAGTCAGTTGAATAAAATCTGTGCTGTCTGATTCTGGTTCATGCCATCTTCTTAATGTTTGAGAGGATATGCGATAAATCCGGGATATTTCGTTGATACTTTTTGTTTTTTTATTTTGTTTCTCGAACCCAAGTGTTAAACTATCTTCTGTCCAGTTGATGTGGCACCACGCCTGGCTTTCGTTTATACTTGCGAGGCATTTTGCTGTTGAGTATTTATATTATTTAAGATAAACTATAGTCAAACCAAATAAAAAAATCACCAAGAAAAAATAGTAAAAGCAAATGAAAAAAAATAACTATGAAAAAAATATCTTTCCTTGTTAAAAATGTATAGTTACGGATAGTTGCCGCAGGGCAACGGATAGTTGCCGCAGGGCAACAATCCGCAAAAGACAGTAGTGCAACTATCCGAATTCATACGGATACTTGCCCTTTTTATTTACGAAATAAACAAAACATATTTAACAATAAAACCTAATAAACAGTGCAATTTAAACTCTAATGCATTCAAAGAAATATTTTTTTTACTGAAATCGCAATCAGTTATAAAAATATTTAACAGAGATTACCTACCAATATAATTCTGGCGCTCGTCAAAGTATTGCCGCGGAAGATGTTTTCTCATATGGACAAAACCAAAACCACTTGCCCCTACTTCAGCGACATATGCGGCACTGAGGCCAGCCTGGTAGACGCTTTTAATAATGATCAAAAAGAAACACTGTCAATTTGGAACTGAGGCATGTATCCCCCCCACATGTGGGAGTGGCGAGAGGAGGCAAAACGCCGGGGCATAACTCCGCTGCCGCGAGATATTGCGGTACGGCGGAAAGAGCTCCGGCGGGATCTCATGGCAACATGGAGAGTGCGATTGTCGCAACCCAGTGCTGGGCACGCCACAATAGCTGCGGTAAGTCCCCTCTTTGAGAGTGGCTAGAGAGGCGCCACGGCGCCCTCACCTTCCGCCTGGCCCAGGTCCTCACCGGACACGGTTGTTTCGGGAGGTTCCTGTTCCGTATAAGGCGGGAGGAAACGCCAGGAGTGTCACCACTGTGGATCGCCCTGAGGACACGGTGGAGCATACGGTGGAGGTCTCTGCCCGGCCTGGGTAGAGCACCGCCGTGTCCTCCGTAGCGGCGATCGGCGGTGATTCTCGCGTCCGACCCTGGTCCAGGCCATGGTCCGGAGCGAGAGTGCATAACAGGCCGTCACCTCCTTCTGCGAAGCAGTAATGCTGGCAAAGGAGGAGGCGGAGCGCGTGAGCAAGCAGGAATCCCAGCGCCCTCACGCCACTAGCCACCGCAGGAACGCCCTGGTCGGGAGATGACACCAAACTCCCAGCCACCGTAGGCGTGGGCCTGCGGGCGGTGAGCAATGGGCAGCTCGCCGCCCGGTAAGGACCAGGCCCGAGTCGACGACGCGTCGTGTTTCACGCGCGCCTCAAAGAGATGTCAGCACATCGTGACGGGGTCCACGAAGACCGATGCCTCCTGGGTCAGGGTTGCGGGTTGGTTAAACAGGAAACCGTGGCCCTGGCCGTCCCACAGGCAAAGTGAAGAAACACGGGTGGGTTTTAGTCAGTAAAAGTCTGACACGCCCTTCCGCTCTGCCCAGAGCGGAAGAAGTCATTTGATGATTTCCCATCTAACAAAAAAAAAAAAAAAGGCATGTATCCCCCCGAGGCAACTATCCGGTTTTTATCCTACAATACCATGTATAGTAACTAAAACAAGAAAACACAGGACATTAAATCACATGGAAGGCGTAAAAACTAGACCTAGACTAGACTAACTTTAGACCTGTCAAATTAGTGCGCATCTGACGTAAACTGGCGTATTTTTAGTCGCCATGTTTATAATCGCGTCTAAACTATCTATGGAGTATCTTAATTTGACAGGTCTAAACTGACATTTTATCTTCTATCCTTTTCGTAATGGAATAGAAAAAAAGATGCTGTTAACTTAAAATTAGTATGTGTGTTAGGCGATAACATCGGCTGCCGGCAGAAGTTACCACCCACCAGACAAAGTCTTGCCGCCAAGCGATTCGTCGTGTTCCGGCATGATGTCTGGTGAAGCCGTACGGAGGTCGGGTCTGAGCAGTTGTGTTGCGATGTGAGGCGGGTACGATGCGCCTAATGTTGTTGTGTCGGAAGTTTGGTCGTGGAGAGTCTCTAGAGCAATCTCCCTCTAGCGCAGCATTGTTTGTTTGTGTTGGTCTTGGGTTTAACATTGCATCACCTCGCTCAACTGCCGTCATCCTTTCTATTCCTTAGTTTTTTAAGTGAGTAGGCTTAATAAACTAGTGCGCTTTACCATCAACGATTGCATCACTGCTTACCATCAGCCGGGATTGCAGTCAAGCACTAGTTTATAATTATTAAAAAAAAAAAACAGAATCGGCGCCAGTGTCAGTAACCTAATTCTGATGAAAGAACATAAACATTGTCTCGAGTTAATCAGAACGACCAGCATTTAAATACATAGTCGTTAGCAGAATAGGTTGCCTTTGAGATTGGATGGATTGCCGTTAGTTAGATTCCCAAAAAAAACTAGACAAGTATTTTTTCTTTTTTCATATAAACAAAAAAATAAAACGATACAGTGCGTTGAAAACTCGTGTGACGTCACTCCTTGCTACACTTTTTAGAAACAAGTGACGTCACCAGCCCCTCTCCTGATCTTTGATGCCTTTTATATTTGTCAATTTTTATTGATTTGATAAAACAAAATACCTATACGTATCCAATATTTTTCTATAATCTGAATGACGGACTAATTAGAATCAATTTTATTTCACCCAGAAAAAATCTCTATTATGCTTTAAAGGCATTACAAGGTAAATCTAACAAAGCAGAGGGTATTTGTTGTAAAAATTTATACCAAGCGTTATGATCCTTTTGAAGTCGGTGAAACGGGGCATAAAAGGGGGTGAAAACAATACATGATATGCGTTATTGGTGAAATATTGACACGAAACATTAAGAGGTATTCAAGTATTCTGTATTAGGTTTTCTTTTTCTTTGGGAGTAAACTCCAGTCGTGCGTCGGAGCTGACACACACACTTTTTTTTATAAATTACAAACTAGCGCTTGACTGCAATCCCGCCTGATGGTAAGCAGTGATGCAATCGTGGATGGTAAGGCGCGCTAGTTTATTAAACCTACTCACTCAAAGGAACTGAGTAAATAGGAAAGAAGACGGCAGTTGAGCGCGGTGATGCAATGTTAAACCCAACAACACGACCAACGATGCTGCGCCAGAGGGAGCTTGATCTGGAGGCCCTCCACAACCAAACTCCCGACACAACAACATTTCGCGCATCGTACCCGGCACGTACATCGCAACACAACTGCTCAGACCCGTCCTCGGTACGGCGTCCGGCGGCGGAGGTTTTTGTTTGGAAGAAAATAAGGAGAATGCAACTGGAGAACTGTTAAAACTTTCCTTCTGAAATAAAAGTGAAGAAATCATAATGTTGCTTTATTTCTTAGAAGTACTTATTAGTGTTTTGATAATCTATAATAATTACTACTAAATTTACCTCAACATTTTAATTTAATTAATTTATTCTATATGGCTGAAGGTGAAGGAAAACATCTTGAGGAAACCTGGTCTTTAATTCTCAAATCGTCAACCCCACTGGTAAACACCTGCATGCTGCAGCACGGAGACTGGCTAAGGAGATGTCCTTTAACTTTGTCTGGATACACAACGGCCGAATTCTTGTGCGAAAGGATATTCACTCAAAGTCGATTTACATTCGCAATCAGGATAGTTTAAAGTTAATGAAAGCTACTGTCGTTACTAATTAAATAGAGCTGTATTTATTTTTGTTTTTTATAAATGTTCTTGGCGTTTTTGTATTCGTAATGCTTGATATTTATTATCAAAATGTTCGTGGAATGAGGACTAAAACTGATGATATTTACAAAAATATCCTGCTAACTAACTATGACGTAATTGCATTTACTGAAACTTGGTTAAACCCTAACGTAACTAATGGAGAGTTCGTTGACCCACGATATGTGGTGTACCGTAGGGATAGACTGAGTTCCAAGGCATCCAAAAAAGATGGCGGTGGGGTTATGGTCGCAGTTAGTAATCAAATTAAATCTGTAAGAATGAAAAACTTGGAAAGTGATTTTGAACATTTATGGTTGTCTATTGAGTTAAATGTTAACAATAATATCAAGAAAATAGCTATCTGTGTTATCTATATGCCACCGCCTGTTAAACTAGACAATCTACAATGCTTTTTGAATAATGTTAACAACACACTAAATAATGTCGACGATGTTGTGATTCTTGGAGACTTTAACTTGGGTTTTATTGATTGGAACATGAGTAACGACGATCTGCATCTATCGCCGTCTAATTACGACAATTCGCTGGGCTACGAATTTGTAGACTTTCTGTCAATCAATGCACTTCATCAGTTTAACTCTTTTCTAAATGCTGACTGCCGAATTTTAGATCTAGTATTGAGTAACATATCGAACGTAACAGTTACTAAGCCCAACGATCTGCTAAGCAAATTAGACTCCCACCACCCGAATATCCTAATTTCTATTCCGTTTTCTAACTTAAAACAGTTAAAAACAAAATATCGTTCAGGCTACAACTTTTTTAAAGCAGATTACACCCAAATCAAAAACTATCTTAAAAATAGAAATTGGCATGATACCTTTCATGAATGTATGGATGCTAATGAAATGGTTAACGCCTTTTACGGTATACTACAGATCACTATTAACAATTATGTACCTAAATATGTAAGTAGAAAGTCTGAGTATCCCTCTTGGTATTCAGACTCACTTATTAGAACCCTAAGTGAAAAAGAGAAATTTAGGCAAAAATACCGTAAATACAATAATCCCCGTGATAAACTTACTTTTCAGTTACTTCGTAGTCGTTGTCATACTCTAATAAATCAATGTTACAATACATACAAATGTAAAATTGAAAACGATATTCCCAAAAACCCTAAAGCTTTCTGGAGATTTATTAAAGATAAACGTCGCGGAGAACCTTGCATACCTGCAGACATGTATATGAATGATAAGGTGGCTAACAATGGTCCAGAAATTGCTAACCTCTTTGCTGATCAATTTGTTTCGGTTTTTAATCAAAATCCAGCCACTTCTTATAACACTGCTAATGTTTTTTTCTGGTATTGACTCGGTCTTAAGCACTATTAAATTAACAGAAAAACAAATTCTTAACAAGCTAAAACTCATAGATGCTTCCAAAGGTGCTGGACCTGATTGTATACCACCCTTGTTTTTAAAACGCTGCTATCATGAACTTGCCCTACCATTGCAGATTATTTTCAATTCTTCTCTTGCTGAAGGAATATTCCCTGAAGTATGGAAAAGCGCAAGAATTGTCCCGGTTTTTAAAAAAGGTAATCCTGCGGATGTTCAAAACTACCGCCCAATTTCAATATTATCGTGTTTTCCTAAAATATTCGAGTCTCTTGTCTGTCCAGTTATTACTCGCCACATTGACAGAATTATTTCACCAAGTCAGCATGGCTTTAAAGCTGGACGCAGTGTAGAAACAAACCTCGTCGAGTTTGTGTCGGATGTGACTCTAGCTCTTGACAAAAGACTAGAAGTTGATGCCGTGTACACGGACTTCAGCAGTGCGTTTGACAGGGTTGACCATTCTCTATTACTGTCCAAGTTAGAGTATAATGGCATACATGGTTCACTTCTAAACTGGTTCAAATCTTATTTGCTTCATAGATCGCAGACTCTTGTTGTTAACGGTTACGAATCCTATCCATATTATGCTGACTCAGGAGTTCCTCAGGGTTCTCATCTTGCACCCGTTTTGTTCTTATTGTTCATCAACGACATTAGCGCCCAAATCTATCATTGTAAATATCTAATGTTTGCTGACGATCTTAAAATTTATAAAATTATAACTTCAAATAAAGATACTACCCTAATTCAGGAGGATTTGGATAGAATTGAACACTGGTGCAACCTTAATCACATGAAACTTAATATACGTAAATGTAGCCATATACGTTTCTCAAGGAAAAAGCAATCCAGTGCCGTCTCATATAACATAAACGGAGTGTTATTAGAAACTGTGAATGAGGTTCGCGATCTTGGTATCACTATGGATAGTAAACTCAACTTCATAAGCCATATTGATAACATTGTTACGAAATCGGCACGGCTACTAGGATTTCTTAAGAGAAGCACTAAAGGATTTAGGCTGGTAAGAACAAAAATTGTGTTATATAACGCATTAGTCCGTAGTCACCTTGAATTTGCCAGCGTAGTGTGGAACCCGCACTACGCAGTACACTCACAAAGAATAGAAAGCATCCAAAGGGCCTTCACTAAACACCTAGCATATATCTTCGGTGGTGTATCACCCCGGTGTCCATACGAGCAACGTATTCAACACTACGCAATGACAACACTGCGTGACCGGCGACTGGTACAAGATATTATGTTTTTTACAAATTAGTTAACAATAAATTAGATTGTATTAACTTGATTAATCAAATTAGAATAAAAGTCCCCAATAGAATACCCAGATATCCCATTACCCATTTATTCCATACTAAAGCTTCCAACACAAATATAGGAGAAAATTCACCTCTCAATAGGCTCAGCAAAGAGATAAATTTCTTGATAAAATCAAACCCAGATGTTGACATAAACCACAACACTATGAAAACCTTCAAGCGTTTTATTCTAAGTCAAAAAGCTCTTAAATAATAGTTTTGTCTGTTTGTTCCTATACATTTGCAATCTTTTTCTTGTATAATTTAAGTTATTCTGTGTATTTAATTTTGTAAGTCTCTTAGTTTAAGTTTTTTAAGTTTTATTCTAATTTTTGATCTCATATTTAATTTTAGCTTTGTATTCCTTTTTTTTTTACTTAAGTACAAGTCTAACCTTGTTATTGTCTTTGTATAGTTTATATCCAGTTAATATTAGTATTTACATTTATCTAGTTTAAGTTATCACTCATGTTGGTGAATGTTGGTTCACCTGTTATTGGCAACTGTATAAGCCTTTTACTCATATCTACTCTATTTGTTATTTTTTATACAGAAGCTGTTGGTGTACCTTTATTAATAAATAAATAAATAAACCCGCATTGTGCAAGCGTGGTGATTACGCTCAATCCTTCTCTGTATGAGAGGAGACCAGTGCCCAGCAGTGGGACGATAAAAAGGGTGATGATGATTCTATTTGAACTGGTATATATACAAAGTGATGACTCTACTCAATGGCTAGCTTGTGTATATCTAGTGTCTACTTTTTAAGGGTTTGGGCGCTAATAACTGAAACACAGGCTTTTGCCTAGTTCGGTTACAAATGTGCAACTCGGTTGTAACAATAAATTAAAGCCTATAATATATTTTTGTGTAACATTGTAAACAATTTCTGAATTAACGTTAATATTATTATAAATCTTGCTACTACCCGAGCTCTAGCGTCACAAAAATCTACTCTACTATCGATCTACCATTTTATATCTGCTTATAGAATGGATACCCACTTCATCATCCCCCCCCCCCCCTTTATATAAATAGATACATATAAGATTATTACACTGTTATAAATAAGGTCGTCCGGATATGTCAGTACCCAGATGTGTTAAAACATTGGACAACAACCCAAGCTGACGATCTACATATATCAGAATAACTGGAACATTTTTCTTAGGAAATTGTAACCGATTTAGTTCTGTAGCAAATAAAAAAGCGATTGTTTGTCAGCGGACCTTTTGCGTTCAGTGTGTTTGGAAAAGGGCTGTGGAATGGAATTATTGATGCAAGCAAGTTACGGGAAATATTATGCCCTAACGACGTGTCATTGCTTGATTGGATTGGGATTTTTGTTTATAATCCAAGGAATAGAATCGTATAAAGGTACCATTATGTACCGAAACAACTCTATGCTTCGGTAAGCAGAGGTGTACAGTAGCCAGCCTGTCGTGTTCTATAGGATGTTTTCTGGACTGTGCGAAGGAATTGCATGATTTAATTCCCCCAGCTCCGTTCCATCGTCGGACGACCCGTCATACGGCGAGTTTCCACCCTTACGTTGTTGACACTACGATCCGGACGAAGCGTTTCGCCTCCTCTTTTATACCGCGTACATCGAGGGACTGGAACAATTTGCCAGCGGCGGTGTTTCCGTCGGACTAGAATTTAAGTGTCTTTAAGGCTAGAGTGAATCGGCTCTTAATAAACTAGCGCGCTTAACCATCGACGATTTCATCACTGCTTACCATCAAGCACTATTATAAATCGGAAAATGAGTTTGTTTGTTTGTTCTGCTTTCACGCCGTGCCCACTAAACCGATTGCTTTGAAATTTTGCTGACGTAAAGTTAGAAGTCCGGATTAAATAATAAGGTGCTTTTTATCGCGAAAAAAAAAAACATATTCCAACGGGAAAGTCTAAAACGCGCGTTATAACAGAATTCTACGCAGGCGAAGCCGCGGGCGGAAAGCTAGTAATTATAAAACAAAGCATTTGGTCCGGATGTGATTCGTGGATCATTGACAGACGCTACAGGTATTCAGAGCAGTTATTATATATATAGCTCCATTTTTATATGGAGTGACTACATGGGAGGAAAATGCTTGGCCGATTGATTTAATGGTTTACATATTTTACACACTACTACGGGTGGTCGCGTCCTGGGATTGGCATAACTTGGCACTTCTGTGCGGTTCCATTTGATTCTATTGTATTTCGGTTTTGTGTACTAACAATAGATTTATAAGGTTTAATTTGTATTTTAATTTTTGTATGACTAACATTATATGGCCTAAGTCTGAAATAAATTATTATCTCCTTTATTTCAATAAATACACTTATAAATTATATTTTTAAATATTTCTACATAACAAAAATATATATAAAAACATTTAAAAATATAAAAAATAGTAGCCCACCGGTATCGGGAACAGGGTCCAAGCTACCGGCGGTCAGGGCTCCAGAGAGAGGAACTTCCTGACGATGCGAGCCGTGTCCAGCAGTACCGCTTTCTGAATCAAGCCCTTGATCCAGCTGCCTAACGAGAGCCTCCTGAGGTGTTGGTCGAGGCTCTTGGCTATTAAGCCATTGGCTGTCACGACTATCGGTACAATGATTGCTGAATCCACTTCCCACATGTCGACAACCTCGTGAGCCAAATCAAGATACTTGATTTGTTTATCCTTCTCAGCTTTCAAGAGGTTCTCATCATGTGGGATGGTTATGTCAACAATCATTGCACGCCGCTCTGATCGATCCACCAGCACTATATCAGGCTTATTGGCAACAATAGTCCTGTCAGTGATGATGGATCGATCCCAGTACAATGTGATACGGTCATTTTCGAGAACTGGGTCGGGCGTATACCTGTAGTACGGCACCTCCGATTCCACAAGGTTGTATTTAAGAGCAAGTTGCTGATGAATGATCCTGGCTACAAGGTTGTGTCTATGCAAGTACTCTCCGTTAGCTAGACGAGAACACCCGGAGATAATATGCCTTATTGATTCCCCAGGCCGGTGACATGCCCGACAGATGTCAACTGTGCCGTCTTTCACAACAAATCTCCGGTAATTGTTCGTCATCATAACTTCGTCCGTAATTGCACTTATAAAACCTTCGGTTTCCCCAAAAAGGTCACCGAATCGTAGTCAGGCCACGGACGCTTGTAAGTCTACGTCAGGCCCGTGTAGGGCTTTGAAAAAGCGTCCGTGAAGCTCCTTGCTCTTCCATACCTCCATGCGATCATTGGTGTCAAGCACTACTGGTTTGCGCCAGTTCTCTTTCGCCAAGGAGAGCGGAGTGAAGCCCTTGTCAACTGCGACCACATCTCGATGCATTCCCACGTCGGTTGTTAGGAAATATTCTCTGAGACTGCATATCTCACGATTGTGGAGTGTCTTAGCGTTTAAAAAGCCTCGACCTCCACATTTTCGCGGGATATACAGCCTCATAACCGATGACCGTGGGTGATGCAATCGATTTGCAGTCAGCAGTGTACGGACTCTCCTATCCAGGGCGTCGAGTTCGGTTTGATTCCATTTGAGTATGCCGAAAGAGTACATCAATACCGGCATGACCCAACCGTTGAAAGCGCGCACCTTGTTTCCGCCTGATAGAAGACTATTAAGTACTTTTTTCAGGCGGCCAAAGAAGCGTTCCTTCAACGATTGCTTCTTGTCAGTAACATTGATACCGAACGCTTCCGACATACCCAAATACTTATAGGTTTCGGATGCGGAGAGGGCTCTAAGGTTTATGGAACTCGTGAGTTGGGTTCCCACGGATTCCATAATCTCTCCTCGCTTTACATGCATGACTGCACATTTGTCCACACCAAATTCCATCCTGATGGAGCTACTGAAAGTTTCAGTAATTTTCAGTAGCTCCTTCAGTTGTGAATCGGTGTGAGCAAAAAGTTTCAGGTCATCCATGTAGAGGAGGTGCGATATAACCTGACCACCTCTCCTCAACCGATAGCCTAGACCTGAATCCTCTAATAGTGTGCTTAGAGGATTCAGTGCTAAGCAAAACCAAAGTGGACTCAAACTATCGCCCTGAAATATACCTCGCTCGATCCTTATCGGTTCGCTATTCCTCTGAATATTTCGACATCCTGGATAGCGAAGGACTGTCCTCCATGTCCTCATACACGTCATCAGGAAGGTGCGTAGAGTTGCATCCACTTTATACAACTCCAGCACCCGCATGAGCCATGTATGTGGCACTGAGTCATAGGCCTTCTTATAATCTATCCAACATGTCGACAGATCCTTTCGGGAACGACGAACCTGTTGGCTAATGGCCATATCAATGAGGAGTAGCTCCTTAGTACCGCGGGACCCGCTCCTACATCCATTTTGAGAGGCAGAAATGATAGAGTTGCTGTCAATATGCGTGTTAATTTTAGATTTCAAAATGGATGTAAGAACTTTATAGACCGTCGGTAAACACGTGATCGGTCTATAATTTTTGGGCTCCGCGGTGCTACCTGATTTATGGAGCAGGTGGGTTACTCCAGTTGTTAGAAACTGGGGTAGCGAACCAGACTCTAAAGCAGTCTGGAATTGAGATGCCAAGCGAGCGTGCGACTCGGAAAACCATTTGATCCAAAAGTTGTGCAGCCCATCCGGCCCTGGAGACTTCCAATTAGGCAACGGACGGACTGCACGAGCTACATCTTGGGGGCAGATGGTAATAGCCCCCATTTCTGGTCCTGGATCGCAGGCTCGCTCAACAACCCGAGTCCAACTACCTTCGGTGTGACTGACAGGCACCGACCAGATATTGCGCCAGAATGAACACGTGGCATCATCATCCGGTAGACACGTGTCAGTGACACCTTGGTCTGATCGCTCCCAAGCTCTATAGACCCGCCTTTCATCGCTTTGGAAATTGCGATTCTGAGAATACCGCTCAACTTTCGCCTGTACCGACGAATACGGTTTGCCCATGCATAAATCTTCTGCTTAAAAAAGTCGATGCGCTCTGTGACGCGGAACAAATAGTCTCGAGTACTAGTATCAGTCCCCGAGAACGCCCGCCTCACAAACGCATCACTCTAGGGCGTGTATTGCCCTCCCTGAAGCTAGTTAGCTTGCCAATGAGTGCTCTAGTCTCTCCGATACGACGTTCAATCCAGCACTGCCAAGCTGGTACAGCTGATTTTGGTCGTGTGGCTCTGTCACTGTCTGGGAATTTGACATGAGCCACACGACATATCGCAACAGCTCCACAGTACAAGATTGAATGTGTATCATTCAGATCTTTGCTATCCTTTAAATAATTAGACAGCTGAGAGTCTAGAGCACACACCAGCGCCTTGTTTTTTTTACTCATGGGCAATCGAGGCAAACGTGGTCTAAGTTCAGGCGGAATAGAGCGGTACTCACGGAAAGCATCCTCCAAAGCGCTCCTCAATTTTTCATTGCACTGGGGACTCACGGATATAGCCCTATCATCATCCTCTTCATCAACGTGGTTGGGTCGCGGTGAAACACTGTTAAGTTGTACCGCGACCAGTGACGAAGCAGGCGTAACATGACTATTCCGTGACTCGAGGCGTAGGCGATCAAGTACCACATCACCCAGCATATGGTTACGCTGGATGACCCGCACCTGATCCGACAGTCGTTGCGCCGACACGTTGACAGCTGGCTCAAGCACCTGAAACAGAGAGAGCATTCGAACACGGTACGCGGTCAGGTTGTTCCCTCCCTCTGTAGCCCCATAGTATGAGCGCATGACATTTTCGTTGATGGATTGTGTCCATCTCATGCGCTGCACACTTCCGCCGGGAGCTGGGACCCTGTCAGAAGCCGATGGGCCTCGAGGTCCTAAGCGGTCCGGCGGCCGGCGTCCTCCCCGTCGGCGAGCAGGTGGTGGCGTCGTTGGCGGAGAGAAATACTCGTCGCTCGAGCTCGACGCAACTACCGCGGCCGGTGTCATCACAGCGTTCACAGTGGGGCTGGAGACCGGCGGCGGCGAGGCGGAGCTGAGCGACGAGTCCGGAGGTGGTGGGCGTGCACATCGAGCGGCAGATGAAATTAAATTATTATTATTATTATCTTTCATCTCATATTCATTGGCATCTGTAAGTAGACATTTGTATCAGTTGTGACATGACCGTGTAGTAAGGAGGCCTGGAGAGTATCCACAACACATGGAGACAAAGATACACGTACATATTACAAAACACGAACTCCATTTAGAATAGATACCAAGGTAGAAGAATAAGAAACCGTGGCCTTGGCGCACAGGCAAGGGAAGACACAGGGTTGGGTTTAGTCAGTAAAAGTCTGACGCGCCCTTCTGCTCCGCCCAGAGTGGGAAAGGTCGTTTGTTGATTTCCCATACAGACAAAAAAAGGTAGAAGAAGTAAGGACCTGCCAGAGTCGCCGGTTCTTCGAAAGAGATACTCTACCCTGGCGCAATGGCAAGTAAAGGAACACTGGTGGGTTTTAGTCAGTCTGACATGCCTATCCGCCCCGCCCAGAGCTGGAGAAAATTCCCAACCTCAAAAAAAAAAAAAGGAACATAAGATTTAGGTAAGTACTCTCAGCTTAGAATAGACCTACAAGGTAAATATCAGATCAGATCCTATTGTTATATTATTATTGTTGTATGTGGCGACCTTTCACAAGAAAGCGGTGTTGCTGCTGCGCAGTTAGCGCACAGTTACCTGTCACTGTTCCTTCTTCAAAAATATTATGCGTTTAAGTATGATTTTTTTCAGTCTATAGGGGTCCACTGCTGGACAAAGGCCTTCCCCAAAGATTTCATTGCTTTGGGGGGCTTGCCATAATCCACCCGATTGGCAGGTGGGTTGGGGATCGCAGTAATTTGATATTTCACACAAGAAGCGCTGCCGCCCGCTTCCCTGGTGAGAGCTCCCTTAGTCGCCTCTTACGACACCCACGGGAGGATATGGGATGGTACTTTTCTAAGCTCGGTACTAAACGGTTAGTATAAAAAAGCCTAAAACTGTTATTAGGCTTTTTTACTGACCAAGTAGATCTTTTTTCTAAATCAATGAATAATAATTAAGTGATACTAAGTGAAGAAGGGCAATGGAGAGGGCTATGCTTAGAGTTTAACTGCGAAATCAAATTACAAATGAAGAGATCCGCAGAAGAACGAGAATAACCGACATAGCCCGAACAATTGCAACACTTAAGTGGCAGTGGGCCGGGCACATTGACCGAATGGCCGACGGGTTCCCGAGTGCCGACCACGCACCGGGAGGCGCAGCAGGACCGGTTGTCGTGGTGATCCTTGGGGGAGGCCTGTGTCCAGCAGTGGACGTCTTTCGGCGAAAATGATGATGATGAAGTGACTCTGACCGTGACCGTATTTTAAAATGAATCTTCGAAAAAATAAATAACGTTTATTCTATAATAACTTTTGATTCCTACGTAATAAAGTACCGTTTATCTTAAACTTCAAACATTTCTGATACTTTTTGAAGGGTTCTAGTCACTATAAAATAAATTTAATTTCAATCGAAAACTTGGCTATTCTTTAATTTGAGATAACATCACTTTCAAACATTTTGAACAGACTTTAACTCCGTTATTAAATGATCGTGAGATGTATGTATATAACCTTTTGCTATAAAACCTTATTATAAATTTATTTGAAACAAATATTTTAACTAACCTTTTAACTTACTTTTTACATTCTTTCAAAATTGTAATTTTGAAAGAATGTAAAAAGGAATTAACATTAAAAAATAATTAACATTGTAATGTTAATTATTTTTTAGAGCGTGGGGTGCAACAGGGTTATTATTTTTAAAGCGTTGCCCTACACTAGGAATTTCTCCTGTATCGTAGGTGCGTTTAACCATGGTACTTATGTCTATGGTTTTTCATATCATCATTATACGTTCGAAACAAGTGCAGGCCGCTAGCCGAGATCCGAGAGTCATATAGTGTAATAAGTATGATTTATTCCTCTTTAACTTGGCAGACAGATAAAATGCGTATTGGTTTATTCCCTATAGATTTACCCCACTTATAACAGGTACCTTTTTCTTTCACATCCCAGCAAAAAGGGATTCCTCGTAAGTAATATGTGCTTAAGAACGTTAAGTATAGGAATGTTCTCGAAGTTTTGAACAGCTGATGCTCACTTGTTTCTAAGTTATTGCTAATCTAAATTCAATTGCTTCATAATGCTCGAAACATGTTTATCTGCTCATTAAATGTAAATAACAAAATAAGTGTTTTTTAAACGTTATGAACTAATATTTGACCGCGATCCCGCTTGATGATAAGTATTGATGCAATCATTGATGGTAAAGCGCATTAGTATATTAAGAGCAAAAATAACATCTTAGCATCATCATCATCATAGCATCTCCTATAACAAAAATTAAACAAACCACTTTGCTGTGCCCGACAGGGTCCATAATTGATTCTATACTTACTTCTATACGAACTATTAAGTGACATTATGGAATGCAATTAAAAATATTGAGTATTGAGCCTACCTAGTCTTCAAGAGTAAAGCGAATATGCTACACAATACAATTATACGGTAATAAAGCCGCAGTCAAATTGATCCAGTCCCTCGATGTACGCGGTAAAAAAGACGAGGCGAAACGCTTCGTCCGGTTCGTAGCGGTGTCAACAACGTAAGGGTCGTACGACGGGTTGGGTGATTAGCTCTGGCGGGATCTCATGGTGACATGGAGAGTGTGATTGTCGCAACGGAGTGCTGAGCGCGCCGATAAGTCCCCTCTTTGAGATGTGGCTAGAGAGGCACCACGGCGACCTCACCTTCCGCCTAACGCAAGTCCTCACCGGACACGGCCGTTTCGGGAGGTTCCTGTTCCGGATAAGGCGGGAACATAGGGTATATCTGGGTCTATCCGGCTTGGGTGGAGCACCGCCGTGTCCTCGTGGCGGAGATCGGCGGCGATCTATCACTTCACGACCGCCTCAATGAGATGTCAGCACATCGTGATAGGGTCCACGAAGACCGATGCCTGGGTCACCTTCCGCTCCACCCAGAACGGGAGAAGTCATTTAATGATTTCCTGTCCACAACAAAAAAAGGTCTTCCAATGATGGAAAGGTGATGGCGCAATTATGTCATGTAATTTCCGCGCACTCTCTCCAAAATACATCGTATATATGTAATACAGAAAGGCTGGCTACCCTAGGCCTGTGCTCCAGGCTATTGTTGTCCAGAGAAGGACTCGTGCGATAGGGATGGTTTCATCAAGGTAGAGAAGAAGAAGAAGAAGAAGCCTCCTTGTCGGAACCAGTGCAGTACTGCGCTGGCAGGACCTAACATGCTGCTGCGCCCAGCAGTACCGACGACGTTGCTATACGTGTCCAGACTGCATCACTCCACGAAGGCCGAAGAGATAGTGGAGTATCTGCGCGTCAAGACTAAATGGACTGTGACGGTCGAGGTGTTGGAGCCGCGCCACAGTACGTACTTCAAGTCGTTCGTGGTACGTGTTCCGACGCATGATCTCGACAAGTTCCTAAATGAAGAGCTATGGCCGAAGGGTGTTGTGTACCGCCGGTTTCGTGGCCGGCTGCGTGACACCAGTCAGCGATACACGACGCCGATGATCCGTGTACAGTAGTTTTAGTTGTTTTGTTATGTGTATTTATTATATTTTTAAGTTTTAATAGCATAGTATTGCATTTGTTGTGATATTTGTTATATATTAGTTTATAAGTATTTTTATGTTATAGTTTGTATTATATGTATTTTCCATGGGCCCCAGTGGCTTGAATTAAATGAATAAATAAATAAAAATGAAACCCGTTGCTACTGATAGTGTGTTACGAAACTATCCCGCAGGTAGAAGACTAGACAAACTAAAACAACTGTATGCTGCAACACGGGACGAGAACTTGCTTTCATTAGCAGTTCTCAGAGTTATGTGGCGGTATATCGGTAACTATGAGGTTTGCGGGCAAAGAGTAAGTTTGCAGCTAGCGCAGAATTGATACAATTAAGAATTGGTAACTTGCTCCAACGTGGCAACGGTAGCGAAAAGATTTAAAAGAATCATCAAGTGAAGTTATTTTAAATATAAACCAAATGATGGGATACTATAGTCGTGGTGCCCTAGTGGTTAAAACATCAGCCTCTCTAGTATGAGTGTGCGGGTTCGAATCCAGGTCAGGTAAGTACCAATGTAACTTTTATAAGTCATATGTACTTTCTAAGTATATCTTGGATACCAATTACTGATTATAAGGTGAAGGAAAACATCTTGAGGAAACCTGGACTTTAAGTCTGAAATCGCTAACTCGCATTGAGCAAGCGTGGTGATTACGCCCATTCCTTCACTTTATGAGAGGAGACCTGTGCCCAGCAGTGGGACGATAAAAAGGTTGATGATGATGATGATGTATGTATGTTACTCTGATTGCCCGTGTGATAACACCAGGCCCTATAAGAATACCAGCGCTGCAACATTTACTTTTAAACATCGAAGCATTATGCTGAGACAGCAGCCTTTTGGCCTCGTAAGGGACATTCTGGTTATTGTTACTTCTTTTATAAAACTTGTTTTTATACTTGTGTCTACTTAGTTTAGAAATCAAAATCAAAAAAGAAATAAAAATCAAAATCGTTTATTTCAAATTAACATCACTTGGTAGGTACTTTTGAATAGTCAATGTCGGTCAGTTCAAGAAAAGTGAAGCTAAATTGCACGTTCCAAAGCGTAGATCTCTATGGAGAAGAACGTGCAAGAAACTCCATGGACACTCTTTTAAACTCATAATATATGGGTTACATTTCTTCGTTACATATTTATGTTGCTTCTATCATGTGAGCACAATGTAAAATTAATTAAAATATAAAAATGAATTAAGCCCACTGGCAGCTAAGAGATGACCAGTCTCCACTGACGGCCCCCGTTCACGAGCATGACGCGCGCATCAGCCCCACTTAGCTCAACCATATTGAAGGGAACCAAATGACCCAACAACACGCGCCACCATCAGCAAGACATTTGAGTGAGCATGACAATTCTCAACTGCCAATCTCGCAATGTCAAACAAGTTATATATACAACGTGTAACAAAAAGGGTATATACATACCAAGGGCATGGCATCTTTAGATGATATCAAACGATATCGGAAGGGTTTCAACTCAAAATAAAATACTCAAAAATTGGTACCAAATTTTCGGTTTCGTGTGTTTCTTAAAATAAAATCATAACAAACGTGGCAGCACACTACATACGTTAATAACTACTCGTTACCCGTCACGTTACTTGCCGAAATCCGATAAATGTCTTCAATATCTCTGTTCGACTAGTATGATAGTAGCCTATCACAGGCAGTGTTTTTCCTCATAAGTTCCTAACATAAAGAGATAGGATTAAAAAACCCTTCTAATATCGTTTGATATCATGTAAAGATGCCATGCCTTTGTTATGTATATACCCTTTATGTTACACGTTGTATATATATAAAAAAAACAAACTATAGTCCATGGTGCCTCACATTCACAAACTTGAAAAGTGCTTTTACATTATACAATACTATTGCAAAATATTGTGCACAACGTTGAAATAAACAAATAAAATAAAAAAGGAATATTTAGAAAACAACAAAAAGGGGGAATGGCATCTCTTCCAAACCTACAAAATTGTCTGTGGCTGTGGAGCAGGACTGGCATTTATCTTTAATGCAATGGCATTTAGTTTTAAGATTTTCCTTTACGAGTCACAGTAAATATTTTTCTTTCTTTCCTTATTCAGCTATCATCATCATCTCCGCATTAATCCCGGTCGCATCCGAAGCTTTTTCAGCTTTTGGAGTCTGGGATCCGCTTTACCAGTCGTAACTGCTCATTTTTGGCTAAACTTCAATATTTCCCGTGAAGCGACTGCCGTCTGACCTCCACAATCCGAATTCCTTATTCAGCTATAACCCCGTGAAATTGACTATCTGTCCTTTTTCTTTATTCTATGCCCCTTGGCCATTACGCATGCAGTCACTGAGGTGGACTTCAGAAGTTTAGCGCCATCTCGATCGTTTTCGACGTTTTTATGAGCCCCAACTGGCTGACAAGTGCTTCCAACATCGTCTGACTTTTAAAGGAAAATTTTTATTTTTTGTGAAGCTTTTTCTGTACGGCGAGTTTTTTGATAAATTGATTACTAATGGTTGGAACGGATGGATGGTAGGTACTTAGGTCCGCCCTTTAGTCGAATCATAAGCAGACAGCCTTGAAAAAAATTGTTCGTCGTCTTTTTCTGATGAAATGAGCCATTTTTTTTGTATACGTGGAATGGAAGAAAAAAAACCGGCCAAGTGCGTGTTGGACTCACGCATAAAGGGTTCCGTACCATTGATTTATGAAATTAAAGGATTTAAGTAATTTGTATGAAAGATTACGCGGTAATAAGCGGTTTACGATTTACGAGGTACCTATTAAAAAAAACTGCTTACTATATCTCGTTCAAAATAATTTTCGTTGGTAGTTTTTATAGTAATGCACATCATATGTTTTTTTTTAGATTTTTCATTTTCTTATTTTAGAAGTTACAGGGGGGGACCTACTTTTTTTCCACTTTGGAAGCGTCTGTCACGCAAACTATTCGGTTTAGAAAAAAAATATTTTAGAAACCTCGATATTATTTTTGAAGATCTATCCATAGATACCTCACACGTACATATGTTTGATGAAAAAAGAAATGAATTTCAGTTCTAAGTATGGGGAGCCCCCAATATTTATTATACTTTTTTCTATTTTTGCATCAAAATCTTAATGCGGTTCACAGAATACATCTACCTACCAAGTTTCAGCAGTATAGCTCTTATAGTTTCGGAAAAAAAATGGCTGTGATATACGGACAGACAGACATGACGAATCTATAATGGTTCCGTTTTTTGCCATTTGGCTACGGAACCCTAAAAATGGGTGGCCTGTGACCGTGATACCTCTTTGTGCCTCGGAAAGCACGTTATGCGGTTGGTTTCGACTGTCATACGCAGATCTTTGACTGCCGATATGGGTCGTCAGAAGTCCGAAAGTCTGATCACCAGTCTTACCAAGGGGTATCGTCTTACCCAGTAACTGGTTTGTGGAGGTCAGATAGTCAGTAATAATAATATGATAATGCGTGCTGTCGAATGTATGTGTGTGTGTGCTGTGTAATGTGTGCTGTGTGTGTGCTGTGGTCTATGACCCTGGCATCGTTTCATTCATATCATTTGACATCAAATCAACTTTCTTTATAGTTTGGCAGTCTTGCATGTTCGAGTACGAGACTTTTGGTGATATTATTATTATTTTTTTCATGTATTTTGTTTTTTATTATTATTTTATGGTATTTAGTTGTAACGTGCGTTTTGTTTGTGGGAAATAAAAAATCTTTCTTTCCTTCTTTCTTTTTCTCTTTTTTTTCTCTCTCTCTCTCTCTTTATTTCTTTCTTTCTTTCTTTCAGTCGCCCCATGTAATATACTGGTATTCAGTTGAATCCAGTTAGACCGGAAGTCGACCCTACATGATTGGGAAATGACAGATAATTATGAGGAGATGATAATCAATGATACACCTCAATGATGTGGAGAACAAATCATGGTGGCCTAGTGGTTAAAACACCAGCCTCAAGTATGAGTGTGCAGGTTCGATGTCAGGTCAGGCAAGTACCAATGTAACTTTTCTAAGTTTTATATATTTTCTAAGTATCTTATAACACCTATGTGTACAAATAAATAAATTTTAATTTTAATTTGAATATCTTGGACACCAATGACTGATTATAAGGTGAAGGAAAGCTTCTTGAGGAAACCTGGTCTTTCAGTCTGAAATCGCCAACACGCATTGAGCAAGCGTGGTGATTACGCTCAATCCTTCTTTGTATGAGAGGAGACCTGTGCCCAGCAGTGGGACGATAAAAAGGTCGATGATGATAATGATGAGGACATGGAGTTGAAGTTCTTTCTTTTTTCTTCGTTATGGTGAAGCGCGCCAGTTTATTAAGAGACTATTCACTAAAAAAAAACTGAGTGAATATGAAGGAAGACGGCAGTTGAGCGAGTTGATGCAATGTTAAACCCAACAACACGCCCAATGTTGCTGTGCCAGAGGGAGATTGATCTAGAGACCCTTTACGACCAAGCTCCCGACACATCAACATTTAGCGCATCGTACCAGGCACACATCGCAACATAACTGCTCAAATCCGTCCTCTGTACGGCTTCACCAGACATCATGCTAGAACACGATGAATCGCTTGACGGCAAGACTTTGTCTTTGTTTCGAGAGAAAAAATATACTAGTAATTATAAAAAAAAATAACAAAAAATTTGTGATTTGAAGTAACATGTTAAAGTTAAAAAAGTAAGCTTCTGGAAATACCACCACAAGTACACAGAAATAAACAGTGATAATGATTTGTGGTTTTCGTTACACGAAAATAATAATTTAATTTGGGCACGCAAATTGTACCGGAAAATTCTATGTAATTAATTGTTATTTCCAAAGCATTACAATTTGGTTAATGTTACTTAACAGTGCAATGGTTTACAAGTTGTTTGGTCATGAATTCGAAACCAAGCAGGCGCATTTCATCATCATCATCAACTTTTTATCGTCCCACTGCTGGGCACAGGTCTCCTCTCATACAGAGAAGGATTAAGCGTAATCACCACGCTTTCTCAATGCGGGTTGGCTATTTCAGACTTAAAGTCCAAGTTTCCTCAAGATGTTTTCCTTCACCTTGTAATCAGTTATTGGTGTCCAAGGTATACTTAGAAAGTACCTACATATAACTTAGAAAAGTTATATTGGTACTTGCCTGACCTGGAATCGAAACCGCACATTCATACTTGAGAAGCTGGTGTTTTAATCACTAGGCCATCACGACCCAGGGCCAGGCGACTTTAATGTATGTTATTTATTTAATCACCACAGCTCTCAAAACAGCGGAGGAAAACTTCGTAAGAAAATCTGTTTGACCTAGAACATTTACGAACCCGCACTGGGACCGCGCGGTGCCCGCTTCGTTACACTGAGATGAAATCTGTATCCTAGTACTTAGTGGGAATATTAAAGCTATGTTTATGTATTTTACAAATATACTGACTGATAATCTCTGTAGCGTAAGACAGAGGGTGTATTTATAGTGAAATCACGGGCTTAAGTATGTGTACGATTTCGGCTTGTATAGTAGACTTTTTTTAAATTCCCTATGTGTGGTCCCAGTCGCCGGAAGAAAATTATTTAATTTTTATGAATCCGGCGACTAGGACCGCTGTCCGAGTTAATTGCGGTCCCAGTCGCCGGAAGCCTCCTATACACTTGCCTTTATTCAAAAGCGATTCCTTTATTTTTGATAGAGATTGTATATTCATCATCATCATCATCATCATAATTTCAGTCGAAAGACGTTCACTTCTAGACATAGGCCCCCAAAGATCTCCACGACGACCGGTCCTGCGCCTCCCGTATCCAGCGGTTTCCCGCGAACTTCACCAGGTCGTCGGTCCACCTTGTCGGGGACCTAACCACGCTTCGTCTTCCGGTCCATGGTCACCACTCGAGAACCCGTTTGCCCTTTGAGTGACTTTGAGCTTTCTTATAAGGTCCATTGTAGATTGTACCTACATCCTATTTTTTTTTTAATACACTCGTCATCACAGGGTGTTATTTGGTCCTGCAGACTCTTGTTCCGCACCTTTTTTCCTTTTAATTTATTTTCGTGTTGAAGTCTATGTTGGACATACTACAGCAGCTTTATCTATTACTAATATATAAAGCTGAAGAGTTTGTTTGTTTGTTTGTTTGTGCGCGCTAATCTCAGAAACTACTGGTCCGATTTGAAAAATTCTTTTTGCATTGGATAGCGCATTAATCCCGGAAGGCTTTAGGCTATTTAACATCACGCTGCGACCATTAAAAAAAAACGCGGGTGAAACCGTGTGGCGCAGCTAGTATAATATAAAATGATACATACCTTTTTTATATCTATAGTGTATAAAATTTATTTTCCCCTTTTTTTCCCGGTGGGAACTTTTGTGTACACATGCATTATAAGTATACAACGTGTAACAAAATAGTATATTACGATATTAGTGCGTAATGATGGTTATAACATGCGAGGCGGAATTTCAGCCCGAGCCGAAGGCGAGGGTGTAATTGAGCCGAGCATGTTATAAACAATACGCACGTATATCGTACGACATTTTTTAACACACTTGCGAGGAAACAGAAAAAAAGATATTCAGAATACAAGTACAAAGAAAAGAAAATTTGAGAAAATGGCGCGAGGTTTATTTTCTGCCGTAGCTGCGTGAAAATGTTGGCAAAGATGCTAGAGCATGCAGTCAAGTTTTTAAATTACCGAATAAACTGTTTTTTTTTACAAATACTCATTTAAATACAAATAAATACAAATTTGTTTATTTCAAATAGGACATCAGTTATTTTAAATAACCTCAATCTTTGAATGCTCACTGTTGCTTTCCCGCCATTAGTATTATTATTTGCCATTTCAAATATGGAACAGCGCGCTGCTTACTGGCTAGAGCCACGCGGCGGCGATCAGTTCCATAATTATTTGAAATGACAAATAATGCTGTTATGGAATTTGTATGGACTATAACTTAACTATTTGCTTTGATAACACACGCGTTTTTTATGGCCCGCTTTACATATTTAAAACCGGTGGGATTACATCAGCTTTACGAGCAAGGGTGTTAAAAAGGGTATTTACATACCAAGGACAAGGCATCTTTAGATGATATCAAACGATATCGGAAGGGTTTCAACTCAAAATAAAATATTTCGGTTTCGTGAGTTTCTTAAAATCAAATCATAACAAACGTGGCAGCACACTACATACGTTAATAACTACTCGTTACCCGTCACGTTACTTGCCAAAATCCGATAAATGTCTTCAATATCTCTGTGCGACTAGTATGATAGTAGCCTATCACAGGCGGTGTTTTTCCTCATAACTTCCTAACATTAAGAGATAGGATTAAAAAAACCCTTCCAATATCGTTTGATATCATGTAAAGATGCCATGCCTTTGTTATGTATACACCCTTTATGTTACACGTTGTATATATAGTTACTAATTATTCTAAATAGTACATAGTATTTTAGAACCCCATAGGTTTTTGCATTGTGTCGTATTTTATAGTTGTTTTCGTTATGTTAAAATTGCTATCGAAACTTCCAAGTATTGACGTAATAGTGGTCGTAAATGTACACCCACACTTTACCCGACTATGTTGAATTCCCTGAGCTACTTTACTTTTATAGAAACTATCTTTATGCAAATTTGTGTCACAAGTTTTATACTTTGTATACTAGACAACTTCGCATAGTATTATTACAAAGTAGCATAGCCTTTGGCAACCTTATCAACTAACCCAGTTTTATAAGCTGTCCTCTTGCGAACGTCGGTCTGTTATATTTCCTAATCTTCACGCCTGTCGCATCAGGAAGGACACAGTATTGTTAATTGCCATAACTAGACACAGGATTATATCTATACTAATATATAAAGCTGAAGAGTTTGTTTGTTTGTATGTTTGTTTGTTTGTTTGTGCGCGCTAATCTCAGGAACTACTGGCCCGATTTGAAAAATTCTTTTTGCATTGGATAGCGCATTAATCCGGGAAGGCTTTAGGCTATTTAACATCACGCTGCGACCAATAGGAGCGGGACATATAAAAAAAAAAACGCGGGTGAAACAGTGTGGCGCAGCTAGTGCAACATAAAAAGCTTGTTATATGCATGCAAATATGCATGAAAAATGCTTGAATTATGCACGATGCCAGAATAACATCATAACATTGATTTGGAGTCGCAATACTTTTTCCTCTATTTTTTAATAATTATAAACTAGTGCTTGACTGCAATCCTGCCTGATGGTTATCAGAGATGCAATCGTTGATGGTAAAGCGCGGTAGTTTCTTAAACCCATACACTCAAAAAAACTGTGTTAATAGAAAGGAAGACGGCAGTAGAGCTAAGTGATGCAATGTTAAACCCAACAACACGACCGATAAAGATGTTGCAACAGAGGGAGATTGATCTGAAGACCCTCCACGACCAAACTCCCGACAAAACATTTGGCGCATCGTACCCGACACACATCGCAACACAACTGCTCAGATCCGTCCTCCGTACGGCTTCACCAGATATCATCACTAACACGACGAATCGCTTGGCGGCAAGACTTTGTCTGGTGGGTGGTAACTTTTGTCGGCAGCCGATGTTATGGCCTACCACCGAGAAAAATAGAATAGGGTTTTACTTTAGGTATATTCCTTAGGTACAGCACATCAAGCTACTATAATGTGTAAAATTTGTTTATTAGATTTACATCTTTATTCCTAAAGCATTATGGCTCAATGTTGATTGGGAATCTTTGACAGTTTCGGGATTGGCATATTTTAGAACTAAAAAACTCGAAGATATATGACATCTACTAACCAATACCAGGTCCGAGTGATGCCACCTCGAACCTACCTGACGTAAATTGACTTACGTTTAGTCCATAATTATGTTTTTAATCACGTCTAAACTGTCTATGGAGATATCTTAATTTGACAGGACTAACAAAAAAATTATCTTCAGTTCTTTTCTTAATAATATAGAAAGAAAAAGTGACAGCCTCCGTGGCGTAGCGGTAGCGAAAGCGGCCGCTGCGCAAGGAGGCGCGGGTTCGATCCCAGCGCAGTGCAAATATTTGTATGCATGAATATGATTATTTGCACTGGTCTGGTCGTGCCTCGGAAAGCACGTTAAGCCGTTGGTCCCGGTTGCCATACGAACATCTAATGGCAGTCGTTACGGGTTGTTGGAGCCCTCAAAAAGCCAACAATTGGTCTAACTACAATGCTTCGATATCGCCTTCGGGTTTTGGAGGTCAGACGGCAGTCGCTTCACGGAAAATGTCGAAATTTAGCCATATCAGCAGTTGGACTGGTAAAGCGGACCCCAGACTCCAAAGCTGAAAAGCTTCGGATGCGACTGGGATTAACGCTGAGATGATGATGATGATGATGATGATGATAGAAAGAAAAAGTGACACTGAAATTAAATATAGTTTAGTTTAAGGGAATTTAGGCTAATTTTATACTTAAATTAAGGACCTTAAAAGCAGACACGAATTTAAATAAACTCGGACTTTTAAAACCTTTTTTAGAAGACTTTTCTTACAAAAAGTGAGAGATTATACGGCCTCGGCTCCCAAATTGGCTAAAAAGCTACTTTATTTATCATTGTCTGCCGCCGCAGGTGATGGGGACTGGCTTCAATCCACTTTGCCACTGATCAAAGAGAATGGTGTACCTACTTGGATGTTAAATGTATGACTATATCTTGAGCCATTATAATCCATTATCACCAATAATGGATATAATGGTTCTATTTGAAAACCAGTGTCACGCATTAGTTGTTTGGCAATTTTCAGTACCTATTGACCCTTTTTGGCTTAGCCCAAAGACATCCATTTATTTGACTTAAAAAATTACATAGACAAAAAAAAAATAATAATCCATACTAATATTATAAATGCGAAAGTAACTCTGTCTGTCTGTCTGTCTGTCTGTTACGCTTTCCCGCTTAAACTTCTCAACCGATTTTGATGAAATTTGGCACAGACAATCTTTAGACCCTGAGAAAGAATATAGGCTACCTTTTATCCCGGAAAAAATTGATGTTCCCGAGGGAAATCTAAAAAGCGCGATATAACCAAACTCCACGCGGGCGAAGCCGCGGGCGGAAAGCTAGTAAGAAATATATTGGATACATTCCTTTACACTTTCTATTTAATTTCTATTTTTTGCTGTCTGATCTATGTCTTTCCACAATGACCGGTCTTGTGTTGCCTGCATCCATCGGCTTTCCGCGACCTTTACCAGGTCATCAGTAGGCCTTGGGGGAGCCTTTGTCCAGCAGTGGACCACCGAAGAAAATATATGTTTATCTGGTGTATAGTATATGTTTTAGTGTGTGCTAAATAGGCGTAATTTTAATGTCCCTACGCCTGAGATAGGCCCCCTCTCGGTGAAAGGGCCGTATCCAGGCGGGTGCAGTATAGGTTGGTAGTTGTCAAGTCTTCGTAATTTTATTACCTCTAAGACATGCTGATTTCCTCACGTTGATTTCCTTCGCCGTTTTCAGGGCAGCGGTGATGAACTAATTTACACAAAGTTAAGCGCTTGACGGGGTTCGAACACAACATAAATTGATACACATTAATAAAGTTGAAATAGAGCTAATTTGTAGAAGTACGTAACACACTATCAGTAGCAATGGTATTCATTGCGTTATTTACATTGTTAAGCAGACGCATTTTGCGAAGATATGGAGTAATGGATTAGCAATATGTTTCAAAATGTTTCAAATTGAGAGTCATAGCGAGTTACGCAGTTAGCGTGCAGTACGTATTTCTTAATTGCTCGTGAAACTGATGGCCGATGGGGCAGTAAGGTTCTGGAACGGCGGCCACGTGCCGGAAGACGCAGCGTAGGAAGGCCTGGTGAAGGTCGCTAAGCCGATGGATTCGGTAAGCACAAGACCGATCATCATGGAAACCCTTGGGAGGCCTTTGTCCAGCTGTGGACCTCTATAAGCTAAGAAGTAGAAGGTATTTCGTATAGGTGCTAGATTAAGTGCCCGCAACTATTTTCCCTAAACTATTTATAGGTGGCATGTTAGACGAACAACCTTCATATTCATTGTCAAATACATTGTGTTTAGAATAACTGCTATTTATAGTTTCAACACGTTCAAGGTACAGATAACTTCGGTCACGTAGTTGATTGTATTAATTACATGCAGCTGCTAATACCTTAATATTTAGAGGTACGGTTAGTGACAAAAGTCCAGTAACACACCTACTTTTAACATTCTTTATTTTATTTATAGAATTTCCAACATAGGCTACAGAATTGCAAGCCTCGTATTTTATACCACGTACATCGAAGGACTGGAACAATTTGCATGCAACAGTCTTTCCGCCTGACTGACGGAGTTACGTGGAAAGGCCGCATCAGGAACTCCCGCATCCGTTGCAGTCTTCGTGTCCGTAACATAGCAGACAAACTGCAGGAGGGTCGCCTACGCTAGTACGGTCACGTGTTACGTGGGTAACAAATGTCTTGCCATGGCGCCTCCGCCGGGCCGGAACAAGCGAGGTAGACCAAAGAAGTGCTGGCTTGACGTTGTAAGAGGTGACATGCGTGCCAACAATCTCACACCACGGGATGCTAAAGATCGTGCGAAATGGAGGAGTAATTGTAGGACAGCGGACCCTGTCCTGCAACGCGAAAGTCGTTGATATAACCGGGATTAAACGCTGAAGATGATGATGATGATAAGTCTTTCCGTCTGACTAAAATTTAAGTGCCTACAAGGCTAGAGTGAATAGACTCTTAATAAACTAGTGCGCTTTAAGATAAGTGAATAATGTGGTCTCCTATGAATGGATACGCACACTTGTTTTAATCCCTGTCCTATTTATATTTGCATGTATTTTTTTTATACTATAAACTAGTGCTTGACCGTGATCCTGATGGTAAGCAGCAATGATATAATATTAACAGATATGATATGATCTAACAAAGTAACCAAAATAAATGTGCCGTTCGGAGCAGCAGCGCACACATGCAAATTTTTTATTCTGCGTACATTTCACACGTTGATAGAGTGTGAGTGAGATGGGGCGCAATCTAAAGCATAGAGAAGAAAAAGATGGCTAGTGTTTGTCATTTGCGCTGTTAGTGTTTGTCGTTTGTTTTTACGAGTGTATCGAGAGTGACTCAAGCAAGATACTGGACTTACCTTCTTTTGCACGCTTCATTTTCAGTGCGCTAGTGACATATCTACCTTAGTTTAATATTATATCAATGGTAAGCAGTGATTCAATCGTTGGAAGTTTATTTAGAGTCTATTCACTCTAGTCTTGAAGACACTTAAATTGTAGTTGGATGAAAATACCGCCGCATTAAATTGCCCCAGTCCTTCTATGTACGTGGAATAAAAGACGAGGCAAAACGTTTTAAATATGTACATTTTTACGTTATAAATAAAATATTTGCTTGTTGTTTTGCTTTGAAGAAAAAAATACATATCTTTTTACAGCGACTCGGCAGTTTGGCAGCAGATAATAAATCATAGTTTGTTATTTATACCTTTTATTTTACTCTATTAAACATCCAGAAGGCTGAAATCTTTGGATTTCACTGATCTCTGGATTTTCCTTTTTATTTCAAACAAGGATTTGGAATTGGAATTCACTCATAGTAGGTACATGCTTTTGACGTTGCAAGACTGCATTAATAATAACTTAGTATAATAATAAGGAATAGAATATAATTTTGCAATAATATCTATCCAACCAAAACATTTTGTAAAAAAATGCCAAGCCTCGCGGGAGCGGCTGGTTTATCTCTAAAAAGTAATGAAATCTAGACAAAGCCGTGCCAACTTGAAGGTTCCTTACTGCGATTTCTTCAATATTATTATAGTTAATATTGTGTGACTTGGCCGTTGAACATTATACGTTAGTGCGATTTTGTTAACACGTAATGTTACAGCTGTTATATGTGAGAATAATAACCCATACTGGTATTTGTAATTGGACTTAATACATTGTGCAACACATGTATTAATCATTGACAATGATGACTTCTGTTTTTTTTGGAGCGTCAAATCGACCACCTATCTAATATAAAATAGACGTACAGACGGATTTCTATGAATGATTAGTCCATCTGTACTGGAAATGACTTTTGTGCTGTTCGTTTCCGGCTCGTCTATACATAAGTGTTTTTAAAATGCGCAACTTTATCAAGCCCTGGTTATTGAAACAAACGTTTTCCAAGTGGCAATTTTCCATGGTCAATGGGTAGCGGTTCTGGCGACAGATTGGTGCAATGGTGTCATGGAGCACCTGAAGTTGTAGCCTTGTATACCCTTCAACGGTCAAGTCACACAATATTAACTATAATAATATTGAAGAAATCGCAGTAAGGAACCTTCAAGTTGGCACGGCTTTGTCTAGATTTCATTACTTTTTAGAGATAAACCAGCCGCTCCCGCGAGGCTTGGCATTTTTTTACAAAATGTTTTGGTTGGATTTCACTTCTTTTTGTAGAAGCGTATTATATTGATTTTATTATTTAACACAGTTTTTTTTTCTTTTTAGAAGTAGTTATTACAAATCTTCCTTTTCTTTTTTTCCGGTTCCGATTCTTGTACACTTGTGCAATAGTTTCATGTATTGCCCATTTGCGTGGCGCGCGTGGTTGTATTCAGTGATCGCTGAAGCTTGAGTTTTTATAATCTTGAAGTCAACATTTATGTTTACTTCTTCAATCAATATGAGGTGCGCCCAATGAAAATTGTTTACTCGTGAAAGCGCCATATAAGCTTGGCCACGAGAGAATATGGAGGTGCCAATGTCCATTTTTTAGAGTTAGAACTTGGCTCTTGTGAAATGTTAGGTCATACGCCACACAGATTGGGAATTGTTGTCTGTACAAGCATGCCCGGGGTATGATCTCAAATTATAACTTACATAATAAGTAATAATTCGTGAATCAAATTATAAGCAAATTTTACTTACAATTGGGTTGTATCCTAAAAAATAATTTAATGTCCGTCAGATAGATTTATAAAAAATATTGCACACGTATTTTTTATTTTTTCTTTCACTCAAATACTTAGGATGATATAGTGATTTGAAATGTCGATGACGTCACGCCGTGTTACTAAATATACCACGGCGTGATGTAATTAGCCCCCACTCCGTAACTTTAATATGTTATATCTCAGTAGTTTTTGGTAATTTCGACGAAATAAAAAATACGGGTCCCAATTTTTTTTATTATCTATAAGACGGACTAATTATTTTATTGATTTTCATACCTTGGATACATCCCTATTGTTTAGGCTTTATTTGGTCTTCCGGGTCCCACCTCATTTTTTGTACTAGCCTGTCGAACCATTAACTAAACCAAATATCAATGTTTCTCTTAAGCATTACTTTAGCTCCCTGTTCAATGCTTATAGTTTCTTCCAGTCCAGCAGTCATCGTCGCATCATCCTCATATTTTTGTTAACAAGCCCGGGCTTTTGTTATCATACATTTTGAACAATCCAAGAAATTTTTAGCAATTAACTTTATCTCGGATTGCGGGACTGCTTTGAATATAGTATTATGCATACACATATTTCTCGACGGTAGTAAACAAACAGTACCTTCTGGTACGTCCCTCAAACATTGTGTTACATATTTCCATTAAACATTCCTTCATTAGAATGCGAGAGCAGAGGTATCAATCGGTTAGGCAGTATATCTCTGTCTGATTGAGTTGTCAATCCTACTTTGGTTCTTTTTGATATCTCAACAAACGTAGAATCATCCAGCGGTCTAATATACAACGTAAGATCATTGTTTAAAAAAAATCAGTACAAAAGATTGGAATTTTATTTATTTTAATAATTATAAACTAGTGCTTAACTGCAATCCCGCCTGATGGCAAGCAGTGATGCAATCGTTAATGGTAAAGCGCGCTAGTTTATTAAGAGCCTATTCACTCAAAAAAACTGAGTGAATAGAAAGGAAGACGGCAGTTGAGCGAGGTGGTGTAATGTTAAACCCAACAACACGACCAACGATGCTGCGCCAAAGGGAGATTGATCTAGAGACCCTCCACGACCAAAATCCCGAAACAACAACATTTCACGCATCGTACCCGGCATAAATCCCATCACAACTGCACAAACCCGTCCTCCGTACGGCTTCACCAGTAATTATGCCAGAACACGACGAATCGCTTGGCGGCAAGACTTTGTCTGGTGGGTGGTAACTTCTGCCGGCGGCGGATGGCAAGGCCTACCACCTTTCTAAGAGGATTAGTTTTTTAAACAGCGACTTTTCTCTGACGGCACCCTAATTACGTAACACACCATTGATATTAACTGGAATCATTTTGAAGCATATTGCTAATCCATTGCTCCATATGTTTAAAAAATGAGTGCTCAAAAACGTTAAAAACGCAATAAATGTTGTTGATCTGTCAAAATGAAACCCATTGCTACTGATGGCGTTTTACGTAATTACACTGCTGGTTTGAGTTGCAAAAGATCCCCAAGCACTAAAATATGTTTTTTTCCAAACCAACCATCTTCTAGATCAGAAGAATCAAACACTTTGCATAAACGAAGATTTATGTAGGTTAATTAGATATCATAGACAATTCACCTATAATAAATAGTTCGATAGTTTTTAAGTATGTCCTTAAGCGGGTATCACCGCCACTCGTAAGTCGAATGCACTATAAGTTAAAGCTTTCTAAATACATATGATTGTGGTACTCTAACTTGCGCTTGACCGCAATCCCGTCTGATGGTAAGCAGACCAGTGATGCGATCGTTGATGGTAAAGCGCGCTAGTTTATAAGAGCCTATTCACTTTAGCCTTGAAGACACTCAAATTGTAGTGTGACGGAAACAACGCCGCTGGCAAATTATATAAATACTAAATGCTACTAAATTTAGCTGAAGATTTACAAACTTCATTGGACCTTATATCTGTAATAAGATAAATAAAGCAATCAATATCTACCTTTTAACGAAAACTCAATGTAAGAAAAAGGTTACAAAATACTTACAAAAACTTAATTACGAAGAGACTAAGTTAATACTACATATACCACAGTGATTGACAATTTACCACATACACACACCCTCTTACATTCATACACACATAATCATATCACACAAATAGAGGACACATGTACTGTTCAGTGCATATTCTTAATTTAATCTAATTTTAAGTTAATTTATTATTTCTGGTAAATTATAAAAAATGTTAATTTTATTTGAGAGGAGGCATGTGTCCTAGGAGTGAGAATATTTTAGGCTGATTATATATTCCTGATTTCTGTCTCAGTATGTCAAAAATGCATCTCATTTCTCTATATTTATGAAAAAAAAGAAAAGTGAGTTTGTTTGTTCCGCTTTCACGCCATAACCACTGAACCGATTTCTTTGAAATTTTGTAGACACAAAGATAGAAGTCCGGATTAAATAATAGGGTAGTTTTTATCCCGGAAGAATCGATATTCCCAAGGAAAATCTAAAAAGCGATATAACCTACCTATAGCTAGTGGATTATATTTTGGCCAAATTTTGAGTGAAATTTATTTTAGGGTAATTTGTTCATTTCATTTGTGTAATGTTTATGTTCGAGTTGAAAAGTTAGTAGTAAGTACTTAGTAATCGTTCGACTATTTCTTCATGTAAACTAAAAAGTATAAAAGCCAGTCTAGTCTTATCCACAGTTTTTATCAAAGCAGAAGGGGAGGCATTTCCAGCAGTGGGGCGCTCTAAGCTAGATTAGATTAGAAGATATATTATGTATCCCACTACGCTGGATTTTTGCAATGACAATCATTTTTTTATGTAGCAATAGTAGATTTGATTATAGATTACTGAACGACGAACATTTCTTCCTTCTGATCTAATCACGTAATACCGTTCCTTCTGATCTAATCAATAAAGATCTGGCACAAACACAAGGTAGCTGCTGTGAATCGCTGAGGACTTCCTTCGTTTGTCTCTCGACTCCAACATCAAATCTACTTCAGACCTTCATTATAACCCATATGGGTGCAAACTCCACATGAATATAAATGATATAAGTCCAAACACAAAGTAACTACTGTAAACCGTTGAGTACTCGGGACTGACCTTTGTCTTCATCATCAGAGCCTTTATGACAGTCACATCCCATCGAGGTGTAAAGTTCTCATCAATACAAATTAATCAAACATAAACACAAGGTAGCTGCTGTGAATCGTTGAGGAGTTCTCACGACTGTCTCCCAGCTTCATCATCAGATCTACTCCGTACCTTTATTAAATTGTAGTGTTTTCTAATACTTATTGAAAATACTTAGAAATGCACTAGTCACCCCTACGATGTTTGAAAGTTACCCTTGATTTCTCTGGTCTTCCATCTTCAGATCCTGACCTGGTAACTATTGGAACACCTGGAAAGTATACCCTTTCAAACAAAAAGAAATTTTAAAATCGATCCAGGCGTCTTAGGGTATTTGGTGAACACAAATATATAAAAAAAAAAGATTACGACGAATTGAGAACCCGCTCCTTTTTTTGAAGTCAGTTGATGAAGCGGCCCACCAAGTTGAATATTTTATTGACGGTGGTACGTCAATCTGTACTAGTTTGGTTGGGCTTTTCTGCTTTCTAATCAAGGTCACCAGGTACTTCAGATCTTCGATTATTCTAGTTTTTATATTTTTCCCTTTATGTGACCATTAAATCCTGGCTGTGTACCAAATTTCAGCTCTCTGAGTTTATGGGAAGTACTACTTCTATTTTGATGATCATGAGTGAGTGAGTGTCGAAAACACGGAAATTTACTTTCGCTTAACTTCAGAACTGGATGAGCTACAGACTTGAAATTTTAGATTTGAAGTGTGTTAATACAGCTTACTGGATGACCAAAATTTCAGCGTTCTGGTACTATCCAGAGGTTCTTAATTAGGGGCCTGAAAATGCAGCGAAATGGTTCGGGTAAAGATGGTACGGCAGTGTTTGCTTCGCGCTCGACTTGGCGAGGGCACTGCCGTGCCCTCAGATTTTAATAACAAATGGAATATTATTTTGCAATCATGTCATATTTTGATAATAAATGAAAAATAATTTTGCATTAATATTATATTTTAATAATAAACGGAATTTAGATTTGCTATGATATCTGTCGGCGCAAGGCTAAATAAAACCTTTAAAATTTTAACCTTAAGTTCAGAATTCACAGTTAATATGACTAGCTAGCTGTAAATTGATTTAGATTTATTTGTTGTTGTCAGTTTGCTCTTTTTGAATGTAGAAATTCAGGTTAGGGTTTCCGGTTGCTTGGATAGCAACCCATTATTGAGAGTTTATCCAAACTGAGGTCTAAGAAAATAGTTATCTAGAGTTAATTCATTTCATGATTAATAAGAGACATGTGTATTCTAAAGCATGTCGCTGGATGGATTTGGATTACAGACTCTTGATAAAAGGAAAAAGCATGGCGCATGTTTTAAATAAATGTTTAAACGTGTTAAGCAATGAATAATTAATTCAATGTTAAAATCGAGTGTTAGAAATAGTAAAACGAATTAGCAAATTATAGTTTGTAACTCTAATTATTGTTACCTGCAAATTGTTGTAAAAGCAGTGTAACGACTAGTTCGATGCCATGACGTTTTTTATAAAAGAATGGCCTAGCGGCCGTAAACAGAAATGTCAACGAGGATTTTGATGAATATGTTGTTTTTCACTAGAATATGTTGTAAGTACGGCTTATGTTATTAGTAGAGACATTCCTGTTTAATTTATTGTGTTTGTGATCGCTATTAAGCGAGAACAATAAAAATGTACGTAAAAAGAAATAGTTGTATTGATTTTTGCTACATCTGAGCCTAGTCTTTGAGACAATGGCGTCAACCCTGTTGACGCATCAGTTTCTACGAATTCTAATGACCATGGTACTTCGTTATCAGAAGTGGGACAACCACCACTGCCGACATATCATATTTTAATAATAACTGGAATATAATTTTGCATTGATATCATATTTTAATAACAAATGAAGTATAAGTTTGCAATGATATCATATTTTCCATAAAAGCAAATGCCGTTGATGCATGACCCCTAAAGATGTCGTAGCACCGGAGAAATATATTGCATCGTGAGGATTTCTGAGAATTAGGGGCGGTAATGACAGAGATGTGTTGGTTAGCAAATGCAGGCTATTAATCAAGGATGAGAGGGGCGTGAAAGTGGAGGGTACTGGGGCTATTAAATAAGAGGAAGAACATTAAAAATAACAAAATACCTTTTTAATGCTGCAGCTAAAAATAATTTATATTAGCTATATAGGTATACCTACATAATAATGTATCCTTACTATCTAAATCGGAAAGTGAGTTTATTTGATCCGCTTTCACGCTGTAACTACTGAACCGATTGCTTTGAAATTTTGCAGATGTAAAGTTAGAAGTCCGGATTAAATAATAGGATACTTTGAGGGTATTTTTGATATTCCCGAAGAAAAACAGAAATATTGTTAGCTTCATACCAGTTTGGTGATAGATGGCGCTGCGTGTCGTTTAAAACAAGGTAATATATTGCAAACGAATACCTATCCACTTGTTAACTTAGAAGCTAAATGATACGGTAATGAATCCAAATTCTACGCGGGCGAAGCCACGGGCGGAAAGCTAGTAGGTACCATATACAATATGTAAAGAAAACCCTGTCCGATCCGTGAAGGTATTGTTAGGTATCGTTAACTGATTCTAATAATGCCTACAAAGCCGGGCTAAACTTAAAAAAAAAATCCCCAAAAAAAATAAATATTATTTCGAAAAAGCGAGGTAACTTAATGCATGTGCGGTAGGGTACCCGATAGCCCCGCCCCCCCTTCACCCGCGCATGTATGCGCGGGTGAAGGGGGGCGGGGCATGCGGCACGTGGTCGCATCGCTATTCGCTCCGTCACAAATGGTGTTGTCAGTTTTTTTAAAATTACTAAATTTCGGGGAAATTGGAATTAATACCCGGGAAAAAAAGATTATTTCAAAATTCATTATTATTGTTACTGTGATGATTATGTAAAATTTTATATTATATTTGGTCAAGTGTTTACCTAACCTTTATTATCCTTATGGGTCGGACAGGGTTTTCTTTACATATTGTATATTAGGTACAGAACAAATATGAAGGTTTATCAAGTCTCAATTTAATATGTCAACACTGGCAACACACACTGGTCAAAGACTTTTGTCTCAGGGTCAGGGTTGAGGGTTGGTTAAAAAAGAAACCGTGGCCCTGGCCGTCGCACAGGCAAGTGAAGGAACACGGGTGGGTTTTATTCAGTAAAAGTCTGACACGCCCTTCCGCTCGCCCAGAGCGGGAGAGGTCATCTGTTGATTTCCCATCCCAACAAAGACTTTTGTCTTGAGACACCGCGGTATTTGGGACCAGAAAATTCAACATAAATTCCCGAAAGCAGCCCAGCCGATTTGGATTCGACACAATGGGCGGTCTTATAGCTAAGAACGATATATTACAGGCAGCCTTTGGATGGAATACCAAGGCAACAAAGAGACAAATAGTGTAAGTAGTTTGCGGTGGACCTACTGCTTAGATTATAATGTAAACACAAACTACAAAACACAACATTAATTGAAGTTAAAACGAAAGGACGAGGCTGACTTGAAAGATAATTAGGTACTGAATCAAACATTAGTTTATGCTATTTAATGATAAAATTAAAGATTTGATCATTTTGTGAATATTAAATAAGTAATCAGCCTCTACTCGTCCACTGCTGGACATAGGCCATGGCACGCCAACAAGCTCGATCCTGAGCAGTTCTCCGCCAGCCACTATCAGCCACCTTTTTGATGTCTTCGCTCCATCTCGCCCAAGGGCGTCCTACGCTACGTTTGCCGAGACGCGGTCTCCACTCGAGGACTCGTTTACCCCAACGGTTGTCAGCCCTGCGGCATTTGTGACCAGCCTATTGCTACTTCAGCTTGCTAATCCTCTCAGCTATGTCGGTGACTTTGGTCCTCTGTCGGATCACCTCATTTCTGATGCGTTCCTTTGGAGAGACGCCCAACATAGCCCGCTCCAAAGCTCGCTAGGCAGCTTGAAACTTATGGACTAATCTGATCGTTAGTGCCCACGTCTCGGCTCCGTAAGTCATGATGAAATAGCTAATTATGTCAAATCACATTTTTTTTTTATTTGGGACAAAATCCGCCACACACTGTTCCCAACCCACTGTAACTCCTGAAAGCCAGAATCAACAGTGGAGACCGCCAGAAAAACGCCGAGCAATGAAGCTCGACGAGTCCCGGAGAAACGATTCAACTGTCTTGGTTCCCGCAACGAAATTAATCAGAAAAGAATAGCGGAGGAGTAAGAAATAAGATATTTTTTTCCAAATCTTATTTATTAAATGTTAATATTATTTGGTAGTTTGTTTTATGCTAATTGTTCATTGGTCTAAAAAAGCGGCCACATGGAAGCCGGACATACCCGGTTTATTTAGCTACACAGGTAAACACTATAATATAACCCTTTTCACATTTGTTCTAAGGGAATCCCACAGACATTTATTTTATTCTATTTTTAGTATTTTGTTGTCATAGCGGCAAAAAAGTCTAGCTATAGACTTCTATTAGATTTTGATTTTCCGTTTTATATTTGGGACTTCAGGAGCTTCTACATCTACGATATAAAAACCCCACCGCACTTTTGCTTAACAAAGCATTGATAAATCTGAATGTATTTTTTTTTTTTTTTGGAATAAAAAGTGGTTTTCGTTGCCCCAAAAGAGGCTGGGTGTAAATTGCCCATGCTGCATCTGACGCAAACGAAAAAAAGTAAAGTGAAACTGTTAGAGCTCTTCTTTTGAGTGAAATATGATTTATTACTCGTTTTACTCCCATTATTGTGGTTAAATCGTCTGTATATTTTATTTCCACGTTATTTACGGACGACTAATCTAAGGATGAATAAGTAATACAAAAATACCACAGTTTTGTTTTTAGGATTTTCATATGTAGCTAATAAATAAATTAACATATAATATCCCTTTTGTCGTATTGGCCTAGTGGTTAAAACACCAGCGTCTCAAGTATGAGTGTGCGGGTTCGATCCTAGGTCAGGCAAGTATCAATGTAACTTTACTAAGTTATACCTATGTACTTTCTAAGTATATCTTGACACCAATGACTGATTAAAAAGGTGCAGGAAAACATCTTGAGGAAACCTGGACTTTAAGTCTGAAATCACCAACCCGCATCGAACAGGCGTGGTGATTACGATCAATCCTTCTCTGTATGAGAGGAGACCTGTGCCCAGCGGTGGGACGATAAAACACAAAAGGTGTATAATGATGATAATGATGGTTCCTTTTGAATAGAAAATTGTGTAGCAGTTAAAAAATGATAAGATTTTGAGGTATCTACCGTATTATAGGCATGTGCCGCATATGTATGAGGCCCAACTCCCGACCCAGTTCTTGAAAATGACCATGTCACGTTATACTGGAATCGGTCTATCATTACTGACAAGACTCATCATCATCATCATCTCAGCGTTAATCCCAGTCGCATCCAAAACTTTTTCAGCTTTGGAGTCTGGGGTCCGCTTTACCAGTCTAACTGCTGATTTTGGCTCCACAACCCGAAGGTGATATCGAAGCATTGCAGTTAGACTAATTGTTAGACTTTTGAGGGCTCCAACAACCCGTAACGACTGCCATTAGATGTTCGTAGTGCAATCGGGACCAACGGCTTAACGTGCTTTCCGAGACACGTCCAGACTAGAGCAAATATTCATATTTATGCATACAAATAAATGCACTGCGCGTGGATCGAACCCACGCCTCCTTGCGCAGCGGCCGCTTTCGCTACCGCTACGCCACGGAGGCTGTCATTACTGACAAGACAATTGTTGCTAATAAGCTTGATACAGTAGTGACCAGTGACGGATTAACCCGTAATCAAATTAAGCAATTGCCTAGGGCATCACGTCTGGGGGGGCACCAGAACAAGCACAAAAAAGTCCATCCTGAGGGCATCACGAATCACGTCCTCACTCTCACGTCACCAAAAACCACACCAAAAAAGTTTCTAAGACTAATTTGAAAATTCGCGCGTTTTAAGTTGACAGAGTCCGACCTAGAGTCATAACCCCGCACCCGCTTGCCCACTCGCTGCCCGCTAGTGCATTCGGCAATTCGAATGTACCGGAATATGCGATGCGACTTTGATTCTTTGGGCCGTTGAAGAATTTAGACATCCATTGAGGATTTCCACACCGGAAAAAAAAATAAAATAAAGGTACACGTAACTGTCAACAACTTCGAGAACAGAGTCTCCAATCTTTACAGGAGTCGGTACAACATGGGCGTTAGACATGACTGGTCTTGTCCATGTTCATTTTAAGACCGACTCGCTCGAAGGCTCTACTGAGGTCTTCGAGCATTGTACTCAGGTCCTCCGTGGTCTCAGCCATGGCTACGATATCATCAGCAAACCGAAGGTGTGTCATATACTCGCTATTGATGTTGATGCCCAGTCCTTTCCAGTCCAGAACCTTGAAGACATCCTCCAATGCAGCGGTGAACAGTTTCGGGGAGATAACATCTCCCTGTCTGACACCACGCTGCAGAGGTATTGGTTTCGAGGTCTGGTCCTGTATTCGGACTGACATGATGGCGTTTTCGTACAAACCCTTCAGCGCTTAATATACCGATAGTCTATTTGGCACCGCTGGAGAGACTGCAGTACAGCCTAGGTCTCGATCAGGTGTATAAAATAATACATGATGATAAAATTGAATCAGCTTTCCCTAATATGGAAACAGATCCCTGCGTATATTTTTATGGCTTATGATTTCAAATTGCTTAGCGGAGCGTTCTTTTACAAAATTAAAATTATTAAAAAAGGACAAAGATGATACAAGAAAGGCTCGATTGTTTATCGATATTATACATAGAGTCCGATATGATAAAAACATTACACGTTAATACTATCTTGCGTGAATCCAATGCCCGAAAAAGCCGCAAGGCGCATTTCAATAAATAAATAAATTATGCTTCAATTGGTTTTTATTGTTGTCGCGCCTACTCTACTTCTAAAGTACGTTACATCTGGGCACGCCACAATAACGGCGGTAAGTCCACTCTTTGAGGAGTGGCTAGAGAGACGCCACGGCGCCCTAACCTTCCGCCTGACGCAGGTCCTCACCGGACACGGTTGTTTCAGGAGGTTCCTGTTCCGTATTAGGCGGGAGGAAACGCCAGGGTGTCACCATTGTGTGGATCGCCATGAGGATACGGTGGAGCATACGGTGGAGGTCTGCCCGGCTTGGGTGGAGCACCGCCGTGTTCTCGTAGCGGCGATCGGTGGCGATCACTCGCATCACACAGCACACAGCACAGCACAGGTCCGCTCGTGTGTGGAGTACTGCAGCCACATTTGGGCTGGTGCGGCGAAATGTCACCTGGATACTTTGGATTCAGTGGAGAGGCGTGCGAAGAGGCTGATTGGTGACCCAGACTTAACTCGAAACGGTCTCCAAAGCCTGGAGCACAGGCGTAGAGTAGCCAGCCTTTCGGTCTTCTATAGGTTGCATTCTGGTGAGTGTGCAAGGGAATTGCATGATTTAATTCCCCATCACCGTTCCACCATCGGACGACCCGTCGTACGGCGAGTTTCCACCCTTACGTTGTTGATACCACTGCGACCCGGACGAAGCGTTTCGCTTCCTCTTTTATACCGCGTACATCGAGGGACTGGAACAATTTGCCAGCGATGGTGTTTCCGTCACATTACAATTTGAGTGTCTTCAAGGCTAGAGTGAATAGGTTCTTATTAAACTAGCGCGCTTTACCAACAATGATCGCATCACTGCTTACCATCAGGCAGGATTGCGGTCAAGCGCTTGTTTATAACTTATAAAAAAAAATCCGACCCTGGTCCAAGCCATGGTCCGGAGCGAAAGTACATGGCAGGCCGTCACCTCCTTCTGCGAACCAGTGATGCTGGCAAAGGAGGAGGCGGAGCGCGTGAGACAGCGGGAATCCCAGCGCCCTCACGCCACTAGCCGCCGCAGGAGACGCCCTGGTCGGGAGACCACACCGAACTCCCAGCCACTGTAGGCGCGGGCCTGCGGGCGGTGAGCAGTGGGCAGCTCGCCGCCCAGTAAGGACCAGGCCCGAGTCGACGGCGCGTCGTGTTTCACGTGCGCCTCAAAGAGATGTCAGCACATCGTGACGGGGTCTACGAAGACCGATGCCTCCTGGGTCAGGGTTGCGGGTTGGTTATACAAGAAACCGTGGCCGTGGCCATCGCACAGGCAAAAGAAGAACCACGGGTGGGTTTTAGTTAGTAAAAAATCTGTCACGCCCTTCCGCTCCGCCCAGAGCGGGAGAAGTCATTTGATGATTTCCCATCCCAACAAAAAAAAAAAAGAAAGAAAAACATCTCATCATCTTATTTTACAAAAAAACGAATGTTTTTAGGCGGTAAAGGTTTAAAGACAGATTCTAGTTGACCTTGACATACGGATAGGGGGGCCCACAGGCGTGGATTGCTTAGGGCATCAAGTAGTCTTAATCCGTCACTGGTAGTGACAGATCGATTAGCGCGCCTCGCAATGATTGTTACCATTCCACATGAATCCCGGAAACACACACATGAATCCGGGAACACATGAATCGCGGGAATCCCGTGAAAGCGGAGAAAGAGAAACAAATTAAATATTTCGACTTAACTCACGAGATTGTTGACACATGGAATGTGAACTCGGGAGTCGTTGTACTGATTGTCGTATCGGCCAATGTTTTGATAGCCAAGAGCTTCGACCAACATCTATTGACGCTCTCGTTAGGCAGTTGGATCAAGGGCCTGATTAAAAAGGCAGTACTCCTCGATACGGCCCGCATCGTGAGGAGGTAGCTTGGACCCTACTTTCGACATCTTTGGATCGACTATTTTATTATATTTCTACCGTCTTCCCTCTTATTCATTAAGTTTTTTTAAGTTCTATTCTCTAAGTTTTATTCCTAAGTTTTTTACCTGATAAGGCTTAATAAACTAGTGCGCTTTACCATCAACGATTGCATCACTGCTTATCATCAGGTGGGATTGCAGTCAAGCGCTAGTTAATAATTATTAAAAAAAAATAGTTTTTGTGTATTTTTATATAGAAATATTTAAAAATACAATACATCTACTATGTATTTATAGACAAATAAAAGAAATCAAAAAACAATGTTAACAATAGTAGTACTCTGTAGCTACACTTAGCTTATGCTAGTCAACAAATGAGGCACGTGTTGCAACCGAAATCCTTACCAAATTACAGAGTAACTTGTACTAAGGGCAGTGGTTTTCCACCCACCCATTATTTACATACGGCTTTGAGAAAATACTTTGGGATACTATCGGGCGTGGTCAGTACTTGCAAGGGTGATCGCCTGAAAACACCCTGGGAATTTTTGCCTAACTTGCAAGATATCAGAGAAGCATAGAAAGGAGTATGTTAGGGTTCAAATTAAAGGGCAAAGTAAGAAGTATAGACACGACACTTAAGACGAAATTAACAGACATCTTGGAACGTATCAATCAACTAAAATGGCGGTGGACTGGACATATGCTCCGTATTATGATGTGCAGTTGGTGAATAACTTAAAAAGGGTAAGGTATATCGAAGAAAATTCAATGAATGGTGACTCTAAGAAGCAAAAATTCTTTAACCGTATCCAACACTTTTAGTTTAATACAAAATATACTACATGTTCCCTAAAATCGATATACACGTAATACGCTAAAACACGAAATCGAAAATTAATGTAAAATTTATTCAAATTCAGAAAATACAGATCTTTTGTATTTTTTTTAAATCTATGTCATGTGCACAAATTGTTCTATGCCTGAACAACCTAAACCGGTACAAAACAATAAAATAAAACAATATTTTTCTGCGAAACACAGTTATCTTACTGTTACGGGCTAGGGGTACTTAAACGCCGGTTAAGGGTTACGAAGTTTATTGGCAACAAAGGTACAGTCGATCGTAGGCAATGACAAGTAGAACGTAGTTGATGTTGTACCGAAGTCTTCCACTATGTCCACGAAGTCCGTGTCGTAAACACACAATAACTCTACAGATGTTACTTCCCGTAGTACTCACAGTTCTCGTTGCAGTTGTCGCAGTAGGTATTCTCGAAGATCGCTTCTTAACTGTCGCTGTTATCGTATCGCTAGTCGAGTGTAGACTGACTGTGCGCTGGCGTTGCGGCGCCTTATATAGCCCAGCTGATCGAACATTCCAGATTCCTCCAGACGTAATAATAATAGCACATAACTTCGAGGTCACTCGGAAGTACCTACGGTAATTCTCGGAAACGGGTTTCCAGAAATTTCGATGTCGACACTTTGTTGACAAAACTGTTGAGACCTGTACCATTCGATAGGCCGTCCTAAGTCTAGTAATGCGTTTTAATGCGCGTTTTATTATTGTACCTAGAACATGTCTAGATCTAGGAAAAATAGGGCTCAAAAGTGACACACTGCATGTCACGCGATATTGAACCTTATGCCATCGACATAAGGTCCATTCGTAACATTGCCCCCTTCTTAGTCATGCTCGTCCCGAGCATGATGTGATCCATAATAGCGAGCTAGGCGGTCTACGTGTACGACCTTCAGCTTCCCTCTAGGTCCTTTCTTAATCCGGTAGGTGACATCGTTTATTCTGGTTATTATCGTGTACGGACCCTCCCATTTGGCTTGGAACTTTGGACTCTTTCCTTTTCTCCTTATGGGATTATGTAACCATACCAAATTTCCCTCTTCAAATCCGGGCACGTTAGCTTTGCGGTCGTATCGGATTTTCATTTTCTCACTAGCTCATGTATTCCATCTAATTTACGCCGTAGGTCGGCCACATAGTCGACGGCTAGGTTAGGAGTATCGGGAGGTGTTCCGGTTAGTGCATCTATGGGTAGTCTAATTTCTCGGCCGAAGTTGACTTTCGCCGGTGTGCAATTTGTGCTATCATGTGTTGCAGAGCGGTATGACATTAAGAAGAGTGGAATGTATTGGTCCCAATCCCTCTGGTGTTCTTCCACTACTTTAGCCAAATGATTCTCCAACGTCTGATTGAATCTTTCGACCATTCCATCTGACTGTGGGTGATACGGTGTTGTACGAGTCTTATGTATCCCGAGTAGTTGGCAAACCTCTTGGAATAGTGAAGACTCGAAGTTTCTACCCTGGTCAGAGTGTAACTCCAAGGGAACGCCAAATCGACAGAACACCTCGTGAACTAGCTTTTTGGCGACTGTATGAGCTTCCTGGTTAGGTACTGCAAAGCTTCTGGCCATTTGCTGAAATAGTCTTGCATGACGATGATATACCTATTCCCTTCTTCAGTAACAGGGAATGGCCCAGCTATATCGACAGCAACTCTTTCCCATGGTGCACCAACATTGTTCACTTTCAGCCGACCTCTGGCTCTCGTTTGCGGTCCCTTTACTGAGGAGCAAGCTACGCATTTTCTACACCAGTCCTCTACGTCTTCGCGGCAATGCACCCAGTAGAATCTTTTTCTCACCTTCTCCAGGGTTTTCTTTACTCCTAGATGTCCTCCGGATACTCCGTCGTGCACCTGTCTTAGCACTGACGCGACTTTATCGCAGGGGACAACTATCTGTAAGGTGACCTCCTGTCCACTGGGTGATTCCCATTTCCTCTTGAGAACTCCATTATCAATTATCAGGCTGTCCCCCTGAGCCCAGTAACTTTTTACTGTTGGGCTAAGCGCTGATATTTCACTCCAAGCGGGCCTCTGGCCACGTTGTTTCCATTCGATTACTGTCTTCAAGTCACTATCTTCCCTTTGTGCGTCTTCCAATGATTGATTATCCCAGTCTTCGTCCAAACCGTTCACCTGGATAATCCTTACGTTCTCTTTCTTTTCCTGTTTGGCACAATGTCGACAAGATTCTTCGCAAGGTCGTCTAGACAAAGCATCAGCATTATTGTGTGACTTGCCTTTCCGATGTTCAGTGACAAAGTCAAATTCTTGCAGCTGCTCTATCCACCTTGCTACTTGTCCTTCTGGGTCCTTGAACTGGAGGAGCCACTGTAAGGCAGCGTGATCGGTACGAAGTGTAAACTGCCTCCCAATCAAATATTTCTTGAAGTGTTGTAGGGTCTTAACAACGGCTAGAAGTTCTCGGCGGGTAACACAATAATTCCTTTCTGGCTTGGAAAGGCATTTGCTGAAATATGCGATAACGACCTGCCTATCTCCTTGTGTTTGAGAGAGAACTCCTCCAATACCCACATTGCTGGCATCTGTGTCTACCAAAAATCGGCCTTCCCTACTAGGGTAACCTAGTACAGGAGCCTCACACAGGTGAGTTTTCAGTAGAGCAAATGCCTGTTCGCAGTCAGAGTTCCATTCAAATTGACACTTTTCCTCTGTTAAACGATGCAATGGTTTCGCTAACTCGGAGAAGTTCTTCACAAACCGACGGTAATATGCACACAGACCCAAGAAAGAGCGTACCTCGGTTTTATTACGAGGGGTAGGCCACTTCGACACGGCTTTTATTTTTTCAGGGTCTGTTCGAATTCCTTGCGCCGAAATAATGTGTCCCAAGTATCCAACTTCTTTCTGGAACAGTGTACACTTACTAGGACTGAGTTTTAAATTTGCTTCACGCAGTTTCTGGAAAACTTTCTCCAAATTGCGTAGGTGCTCTTCGAAGCTTCGTCCCATAATGATGATGTCGTCCAAATAGACTAGGCATGCATCACCAAGCAACCCCACCAAAATGCGCTCCATTAAGCGCTCGAATGTAGCAGGAGCATTGCACAGTCCAAAAGGCATGACATTGAATTGCCAGAGACCGTTTCCAGGACCAGTGGTGAAAGCGGTCTTTTCTTTATCCTGATGACAGATTTCCACCTGCCAGTATCCACTTTTGAGGTCAACTGTGGAGAACCATTTCATGCCACTTAGCAAGTCCAAAGTGTCATCTATACGTGGCAGAGGATAACTATCCTTTTTCGTGGCATCATTCAACATCCTGTAGTCAACGCAAAACCTTGTACTGCCATCCTTTTTCTTGACTAGGACAACTGGAGATGACCAAGGGCTGGTGGATGCTTCTATAATCCGGTTTTTCTCCATATCTCTTAACATTTCCGTGACTTCCTGTTCTCTTGCAAAGGGGATACGACGTGGTCTCTGTCTTATCGGCTGTGTATTACCCGTATCTATATGGTGTTTGACGAGCCCGGTCCTTCCCACGTCACCGTCGGTCTTCGAGAAGATGTCATGGAAGTTATGCAGCAGTTGCTTAACTTTGTGACTTTCGAACTTGTTTAAATTACCCTTACAATTTTCGAGTAGTGTCGATACATGTTCCTGCCACTTCTTATCACGTCCCTTTTCGTGCGCCTCTGTTTTTCTCAAAGACGCTACATGATCGCACACACCCACCATGCAATTCTTTTCAAGAATTATTTCTTTGTTACTAACGTTGATAATTCGTACTTTTGGTTTATCGGAAATCATCATCAGTGTCCTTGCTGTTATCCAGTCTGGGTGATCTCCAGAATCTTCTATTATAATGCAACGTTTACGGCATCCTATTGGTGATAATCTAATATTTACTAAGGTTTCTGATCTTGGTGGTAATACCGTTCTCCTTAAACAGTACACTGACCCTTGTTTTCCACCTTGAAGAAATACTTCTTGTTCTGGGAAACTCAATACTCCTTTTGCTACATTAAGGACGCACTGCTGTTTCTTCAAAAAGTCCAGTCCTATTATGCAATCATCTGTAATATTTGCTATTAAGACAGGGTGCGTGAATGTCTTATCACCCATTTTCAAGGACACGTTCGTTTCACCAAGGACGAGTACTGGTTGGCCAGTGGCGGTTTGTAATCGGCATTGTGAAGGTCCTCTTTTCCATACTATGGTCCGAGGAAATAGCTCCGGTCGTGCAATGGTTCTTGATGCACCAGTATCCAATGTGAAACTGCAGAATTTACCATTCAGTTCTCCTTCTATAATGAGACTGTTTCCGTCACCCACTTGTGATACTGTTATAATGGGGGCTACATGTCGACCAGCCAGTACTCGCCCCATAGCCCTGGCTGTTCCTAGTTTAAATCCTCGGCTTCCACCTGTGTCCCAGAAGTGCTTCTTCCCTTAGCCTTCCTGGGACAATTGATCCGAATATGCCCTTTTTCACCGCATTCATAGCATGTTGGCCCTTGTCGGGGTTTGATTTGTGCGGTTACCTCACGAATACGGTGGTATGGTCGGCCGTCTTGGCGTACTGCTTCCACCTCCAGAGCGTGTGTCAAGGCTGCCTTCAGAGTCTGATGGTGCCCCAGACGAACCGCAGCCCTGACTTCCGCATCTCGAATTCCATCAGTGAAAGCTTGCACCGTAGTAGCATCAATTACTCCCGGCGTTGAAGCATACGCCCTCCGAACAATACGTTCTATTTCCGATGCCCATTGTTGCAAACCCTCACTGCTTTTCTGTGTGCGGTCGCGGAGTTGAGCCCTGTAGACATGTTCCAGGTGTTTCTCTCCATATCTAGACTCCAACGCTTCTAACAGACAGGCTAGGGTATTGCAGCCGCCGGAAATATTTTCGAGGATTTGGACCGCCTCACCACGCAGAGCAAGCGTAAGGGCGGTTACAGCTTGATCGTCGTCCCAATTGTTGCCTTTTGCGACTTTTTCAAACTGTAGACGGAAGGCCACCCATGACGTTGTTCCATCAAAATGAGGTACCTTGAAGGTCGGCAAAGCACTGGGTACCGGAACGACACCTTTAATAAATCCTTTTTGTACCTTCTCGTGCAAAAATTCTACTTCCTTCCCAAACTCCATGATGGTACTATTTAATTTCTCCATACGAGCTTCTTGCTGGTCCATGCGGGCATCTTGTTGTGCTGTTTTTATTTTAAGCTCGTTGACCTCTTCTTTGGTTGTTTCCCACTTTTCATTAAGTTCTAATACTAATTGCTGGGATTTTGCCTGGGATTCTGCTACGCTTTTAATGATTTGTGCCTGGGTTTCTGCCTGGGATTGTTTTATTTGAGCCTGGGTTTCTGCTTGGGATTCTGCTATACTCAGCTTTATTTGCGCCGTCAAGTGAGCTAGTAACGCCGAAAAATCGGATCCGCTGCCTCCGGGAATAGTGGTGGTAATAGGCGTACTCACATTCGTCGGTGTTACGACGGCCGCATCTACTCCGGGTGCAGGGACACCAACCGATTCTTCCTCTTGACGCGCCAAATCCATCGCTGCTTGTCGTCGCGTGCGTACTCTATCGTCTTCCCTTGGCGTGACCGGCATCCCACTTCTGACACCAATTGTTACGGGCTAGGGGTACTTAAACGCCGGTTAAGGGTTACGAAGTTTATTGGCAACAAAGGTACAGTCGATCGTAGGCAATGACAAGTAGAACGTAGTTGATGTTATACCGAAGTCTTCCACTATGTCCACGAAGTCCGTGTCGTAAACACACAATAACTCTACAGATGTTACTTCCCGTAGTACTCACAGTTCTCGTTACAGTTGTCGCAGTAGGTATTCTCGAAGATCGCTTCTTAACTGTCGCTGTTATCGTATCGCTAGTCGAGTGTAGACTGACTCTTCGTCGGCATCGCGGCACTTTATATAGGCCAGCTGATCGAACATTCCAGAATCCTCTAGGCGTAATAATAATACTGCACATAACTTCGAGGTCACTCAGGAAGTACCTACGGTAATTCCCGGAAACGGGTTTCTAGAAATTTCGATGTCGACACTTTGTTGACAAAACTGTTGAGACCTGTACCATTCGATAGGCCGTCCTAAGTCTAGCAATGCGTTTTATTACTGTACCTAGAACATGTCTAGATCTAGGAAAAATAGGGCTCAAAAGTGACACACTGCATGTCACGCGATATTGAACCTTATGCCATCGACATAAGGTCCATTCGTAACAGTATTAATGGGACCAGGGTGGGGTGTTCATCCAAACCACTTAAGAAAATTATATATTTCCCTTATTCGTAGTCTCATCGACTTCGGTAGCTTTTTACTGGACAATAGCGCCGATACTCATTTGACCAAACTAGACAGATTACAAAACATTTGCTTGCGATTAATTGGTGGGTTTATCAAAAGCACTTCCATTCACGTGATCGAAGCCGAACTATTATTCCCTCCCCTTTTTATTCGCCGCCGATATTTAGCAGGTAAACTTTATTTAAAATCTAAGTGTTACGATTTCCCTTTAATTCATTTACTAGATAAGCTACATAATATTTGTAACCATAATCCTTACTGGAGGTTGAAAAAAAAACCTCTTTTAGTTTTGTCTCACGATGATCGAAAGCAAGAAAAAATGTACTGCAGTAATAAAATTGGCATGTTCTCCATGTATACTTGGGTCAGCAATATAGACTTATCAAATGCTGTTAAGTCTAGTTCAGATTCAGTAGATAAGCCAATGCATCGTTATAATGTAAATGACCTTAGATCAATATCTTGTAAATCTCTAAATGCACTTTATTCTGACTTTTACTGTGTGTTTACAGACGGTTCTAAACACGAGAATTACTGTGGCGCAGCCTTTTTTGATCCACAAATAGGTACCTCTTTTGAATTTCAAATTGAAACCAAAATTTCAATAATGCATTTAGAGCTAATTGCTATAGCAGAAGCTTTGGCATATGTCGAATCTTTGTCCGGTGATCGATATGTAATTTTTACAGACTCAAAAAGTGCTCTATTCCATTTGACGAGATGCACAGGGTCTTCACCTTTTAGGGGCCTTCCCTTGGCTTACACTATATTAAAAATTCTAACTGATTTTGTCGCCATGCATAAAATAATTATGTTGCAGTGGATTCCATCTCATGTTGGACTGGAGGGAAATGAGATGGTTGATCGTTTGGCAAATGAAGCGGCGTCTGATGGAGAAATATATCCTTGTTTTCCCTGGCACACTGAGCTCTTACCCTTGGTTAGAGACAGATGTTTTCAATCATGGGCTGAATATTTTGATGAAAGGTCTTTAACTAAGGGTATCTGGTACAAAACCATTCAGCCATCTCTTCCTCGGAGACTGGTTCAGCGAAGGTAGGATGAGCAGGCAAGAGGTAGTGACGGCTTTGAGGCTTCGATCCGGACACATTCCACTAAATAGCTTCGGATTTATGATGCGCAAGGTCGATTCACCGAACTGTGCTACATGTGGGGTTATCGAAGATGTGCATCACATCCTTGCGGAGTGTGCTCGTTTGGAAGTCCAAAGGTGTCTAATCTTCGAAAAAAATGCTAATGTAGGCTTTTTCAATAGCATCCTGTCCTCTCCATTGTCAGATGAGGCTAGAGCACTTCTTAAAATTATAATGATGGGTATAAGGTTGCGGGTAGGTTAGTTATAGCATAATTATGTACTTGTATACAATCATCGGGGTGACATATTCTCTACAGAAAAATCCCCGGAAAAAATAAAGAAAAAAAAATAAGCGAAATAAGATTTTGACAGTGACATTTGATTGACGTGTCATGTATCTAAGTCATATGACTGCGAATGAATTGCGCGTGAAAAAGCGCGTGAATTCCAAACATACGGCCCATTAAATAAACACAATCAGCTCAAATGGGTTATCTCACTAAAGACGTTTCAAATAATTAATTACATATACATGTATTTTTATTCAAATTAATTTAGTAGTATTTTTATGAAAATCTTCTATTTTTTTCCTTTTTATCTATACACAGTGATGGCCCAAAATGAAACATCTCCTTTAACGAGTTTCATGCATAAAGAATAGAAGTGTTGTTCTGATTAACTTGTCTATCTCGTTTAGTGCAACTATGTTTGATGTAACTGTTGGTTTAGATATTTTATGAAGCTGCAGGATTGATGAAAGTTTCCGAAAGCATCTTGAAGTAAATAAATAAAGTACATAGATTATTTTCTGATAAAAAGGGTCATACATACGAACAGGTACACATGTAAAAGGAAACGTAGAAGGTAATAAGCAGACTACTAGTTCACATGTCTGCAGTATATCTGCCGCAACATTGCTGGTTATAAGGGCAATAAAATCTATTGGTCGCGAAGACTGTGAGTTGGCGCCTTAAATTGATAAATTTGAATCTCTTGCCAGGTGTTGTGGTTGGTACGGACGACGGCAGGTCAAGCTACCCCAAACTGTCAGATATTCCCAATCAACCTTGAGCCTTAAAAGTAGACTCTAGTGCCGAGGAATTTGAGCAATAGGTATTTGAAGAAACTATTGCCGTCGCGCCGCTTTCAACTTTTCCCCGTAATGTACGAAAGGGACAGTTGCCAATCAGGCTGATTTTACCTATAAAAACGTTGACTAAAAGATGTTTCGTATTCCGCTGTTTTCTTTTTCAAAACATGACAGATCTCAATTATTTTTATATCAAAATTTAGAGGATGAGTATACCTATGCTTCTATTATTTTCTTTGTTGTCAAAAGCTTATCACATTTGTGTAATAGTCCTCTGAACATCGCGGTAAAAATGGGTTATTTTTCGGGATTTTGAAACATCACATTTCTTTTATTAATTAAGTTTTCGAAAAAATCAAGGGGCGCGTATAATCAAAGTGTGAAATTGCAGAAAAAAATCATTGCTCTAAAAGCGTTATCCACGACGAAAACAGCGGAATACGTTTGTATGGAGAAAACGCCGCTAGAGTTCCCTCTTAATGCTTTAGAGATAAAGTTGAAAATCTAATAAGGAAATCTGACAGATTGTAGTAGCTTGATGTGCTGTCGTCTGTACAACATCGAACTCATAACCACCGTAGCCACAGGTAGCTCGTCGTCAGGACCAAGTCGACGGCAGGCTGTGATCCGTGCGCGCCTCAGAGATGTCAGCACTATGTGACTGGGTCCACGAGGATCTTTGATTGCCAAGGCTGCCCTTTTTGAACCAGATACCATGACCCCAGGCGCACAGGCAAATGAAGGAAAGCGGGTTGGTTTTAGTCAGTAAAAGTCTGGCACCCTTCCGCTCTGTCCAGAGCAGGAGAGGACATTTGATGAGTGTACATTCAAAACAAAAAATTGTGGTTAGTTACGGTTTTAATACAATGTAATGTTAGTGATGGTTCTTGGCAGATCTTGCGAAATATAGGTGGATAGATTAGGGATGAGGCTTTTTCCCAGCAGTGGACATTAATAGCTAATGCTGTTTTCTTCTATGTTTCTACACAATCTTCATTTGTAGTATTCTCTTGGTAAGAACGAATTACGTCGTCATTCGTATTTGATCATAGCGAGTCGTACGTTTTTGTGGTCTGCCGGGCCTCGAGATCAATGTTTTTAATATGAGCATTTTAAAATTGAAATAAGCCTCTTTGTGATATCTCTTTTGATCACGAAATGAGAATTTACGCGTATTTGTACTTATGATACTGTTTTTAATCAAAACGCTTCATCTTAATTATATTTTTTGTTACATTATCTCTTCTTCTTCTGTAACTACTTTTGTAATTAGTATAGTAAAGTTGTATGCAACCTAACCAGCAAAATGATCTAGAGGGAAATTGGCAATAAGTTACTGACCCCGATGTTCTTGTTCAAAATTGGCAATTAGTTACTGACCCCGATGTTCTTGTTCAAAATTGGCAATTAGTTACTGACCGCGATGTTCTTGTTCAAAATTGGCAATTAGTTACTGACTCCGATGTTCTTGTTCAAAATTGGCAATTAGTTACTGACTCCGATGTTCTTGTTCAAAATTGGCAATTAGTTACTGACCCCGATGTTCTTGTTCAAAATTGGCAATTAGTTACTGACCCCGATGTTCTTGTTCAAAATTGGCAATTAGTTACTGACCCCGATGTTCTTGTTCAAAATTGGCAATTAGTTACTGACCGCGATGTTCTTGTTCAAAATTGGCAATTAGTTACTGACTCCGATGTTCTTGTTCAAAATTGGCAATTAGTTACTGACTCCGATGTTCTTGTTCAAAATTGGCAATTAGTTACTGACCCCGATGTTCTTGTTCAAAATTGGCAATTAGTTACTGACTCCGATGTTCTTGTTCAAAATTGGCAATTAGTTACTGACCCCGATGTTCTTGTTCAAAATTGGCAATTAGTTACTGACCCGATGTTCTTGTTCAAAATTGGCAATTAGTTACTGACTCCGATGTTCTTGTTCAAAATTGGCAATTAGTTACTGACCCCGATGTTCTTGTTCAAAATTGGCAATTAGTTACTGACCCGATGTTCTTGTTCAAAATTGGCAATTAGTTACTGACTCCGATGTTCTTGTTCAAAATTGGCAATTAGTTACTGACTCCGATGTTCTTGTTCAAAATTGGCAATTAGTTACTGACCCCGATGTTCTTGTTCAAAATTGGCAATTAGTTACTGACCTCGATGTTCTTGTTCAAAATTGGCAATTAGTTACTGACTCCGATGTTCTTGTTCAAAATTGGCAATTAGTTACTGACTCCGATGTTCTTGTTCAAAATTGGCAATTAGTTACTGACCCCGATGATATTCTTGTTCAAAATTAGCGAATTGATTACTGACTTCCCGATATTTCTTGTTCAAAATTGGCAATTAGTTGGCTTCCGATGTTCTTGTTCACGAAATTGGCAGTGAATTACTGTTTAATGTTCTTGTTCAAAATTGGCAATTGGTGCGACCCCGATGTTCTTGTTCAAAGTGGCAATTAACTACAACTTCCGATGTTCTTGTAAAATTGGCAATTAGTTGCGGCCCCGATGTTGCTTGTTCAAAATTGGCAATTAGTTATTGACCCCGATATTTCTTGTTCCAAAATTGGCAATTTGGGTTACTGACTCCACGATGTTCTTGTTCAAGGTGGCAATTGGTTACTAACTCGATGTTCTTGTTTAAAATTGGCAATTAGTTCGCGGCCCCGATGTTCTTGTTCAAAGTGGCAATTGGTTACTAAGCCCCGATGTTCTTGTTAATTGGCAATTAGTTACTGACCCGATGTTCTTGTTCAAAATTGGCAATTAATTACTGACCCCGATGTTCTTGTTCAAAAATTAGTTATGACTCCGATGTTCTTGTTCAAAATTGGCAATTAGTTACTGACGATGTTCATTAAAATTGGCAATTAGTTACTGACCGCGATGTTCTTGTTCAAAATTGGCAATTAGTTACTGACTCCGATGTTCTTGTTCAAAATTGGCAATTAGTTACTGACTCCGATGTTCTTGTTCAAAATTGGCAATTAGTTACTGACCCCGATGTTCTTGTTCAAAATTGGCAATTAGTTACTGACCTCGATGTTCTTGTTCAAAATTGGCAATTAGTTACTGACTCCGATGTTCTTGTTCAAAATTGGCAATTAGTTACTGACTCCGATGTTCTTGTTCAAAATTGGCAATTAGTTACTGACTCCGATGTTCTTGTTCAAAATTGGCAATTAGTTACTGACCCCGATGTTCTTGTTCAAAATTGGCAATTAGTTACTGACCCCGATGTTCTTGTTCAAAATTGGCAATTAGTTACTGACTCCGATGTTCTTGTTCAAAATTGGCAATTAGTTACTGACTCCGATGTTCTTGTTCAAAATTGGCAATTAGTTACTGACCCCGATGTTCTTGTTCAAAATTGGCAATTAGTTACTGACCTCGATGTTCTTGTTCAAAAACTAAACTAAATTTAAGTTCAGGGGGGTATTCGTGCTAAATAAAACAGTAGAAGTTCAATTTTTGTTCGTATCTAATCCAGTTAAAGTTGTGGTTTAGTTTCGATCACATTTCGTATCGCGCTAAAGTTTTAAACTCGATTGAAGTAAAATCAATATATGAGTGATACATTACGTCAGATATAATAATTAAAACTAAATAATTTATAAGTAAATCTCATCGTTTAGATGTAAGTTTGACAAAAGGCATAGATTGTTTTTACTTTTTCATTTGACAGCGGTTACGTTCCAATTACGATCCAGTTATGGTTTAACCATCTGTCCAAAGGTTAGCGTGACACGGAACATAACAAAAGTTATGGTTAGGTTGCGTCTTTTTCTTTCTATTCAATTAAGAAGGAGACAGAAAATTAGTTTAGTCCTATTAAATTAGTCAGCGTCGTATTAAATTAGTGATCATCATCATCATCATTTCAGCCGAAAGACGTCTACTGCTGGACATAGGCCTCCCCAAAGGATCTCCACGACGACAGGTCCTGCGTCTCCCGCATTCAGCAATTTCCAGCAAACTTCTCCAGGTCGTCGGTCCACCTTGTCTGGGGCCTACCCACGCTGCGTCTTCCGGTGTGTGGTCGCCACTCGAGAACCGTCGGCCCCATCGGGCATCGGTCCTATAGGCAATCTACCCGAACGACTGCCACTACATATTTATCTACGTTGGATGTCAATGCTGAGTTTTTAGGTGTTTGGTGATGTCCCGAATAATTCGATGGCCACTTAATTGCTTCGATATCAACTGGAACTTGAAACCGGGAACAACATAAGAAAATACATAATCAGTCAATGTTTTTCTAACTCAATTTTGTATAAATTAATTAATTTGTATAATTATATTGACTATTGCGAACGGCTTTTACATTTAGATATTACATATAATATCCAAAATCATACGTACTAAATCCCCAATAACAGTTTGCGATTCAATGTCCCTGACATTCTGTGTGTTATCTGGAACAGTGAAAATTTCTCTTTCTTTGTAATACATACAATTTGGTGACATTTCCTTTGTGAGGTAAATAGGAATGGTGATAAGCCTCCGTAGGGTATTTGTCTTTTGCAAGCAATGTTATAAAGGCGTGATTTTTGCTTTATTCACTCCTAAATATTTGGGTCTCTGGGATATTGCTGTCAGGACTTTATTTTATTTTTTCTCGCTCTGGTTTTGGAGTTCGTTAAGCAATGAATTGTTTTCATTCATAATACAATAATCATCCCTAAATATGATAACTTCTATAATATTAAAGGCTATTTCAATTGTCTGATAACTATTTTTTTATAACTTTGCCCCACACTAGGTATTTCTCGTGTATCTTGGGTGCGTTTACAAACATGTAAAGTCACATGCACATATTTGTTCCGTGCGGCAATCGAACCCGCAACACGCAGCGCAGCAGTCGATCGCTCAGCCACTATAACGCCTACATAAAACTTCATAGAAATGTTATTGTTTGAAGTTTTTGTACCTTCGTTGTAGGAGTTACGCTATATTATTTTCAGTATTGTGCAGACATGAAAAGTTCCTAAACCTTTTGAATTACAAAATACAAATTTTCAGCTATTCAGCATTATATATTGCTAGGAATCATGTTTATACATGCGTTTTCATTGCGGGGTCTTTTCCATATTTCAGTTTAGCCATGTCATTTTGGTAGTTATTTCATTTTAAAATTGCCAAGCGTCAATTTTATTGCTCCTATAAAAGACATTTTGCGCTGGGAACGTCTCTCTATAATAATAATCTAATCCAACTAATAAACGCGAACGTTTATATGCTTGGATTATTGTTACCTTTTCAAATTTGGCATAACTAAGATTTACAAATAGAATATATTTTATCTTGATATTTTCTCGGGATCCGAGAATAAGCAGGTGAAGCGGCGGGGCGCACCTAGTCATAATATAAACCTACTAGCTTTCCGCCCGCGGCTTCGCCGGCGTGGAATTCGATTATATCGCGCTTTTTAGATTTCCCTCGGGAACATAATTTTTTTTCAATAAAAGGTAGCCTATGTCCTTTCTCAGGATCTAAATATTGTGCCAAATTTCATCAAAATCGGTTGAGAGGTTTATGCGGGAAAGCGTAACAGACAGACAGACAAATATTAGTATGGATGACATCTTAGTTCGGTACTAAGTTGTCACCTTTGTATTAAGAACTATGACATTATGTAATCTCAATAAAGTTCGAAATACAAATACTGACTTAAAGATTAAGGCTGGAACTAAAGTTCGATTTCATTTCTTTTTTCTTTCTTTCTTTTTTGGCTTCGCACGGTTTGTGCATTTAGCCAATGTCACGTAATTATGAATTACTAGCTTTCCGCCCGCGGCTTCGCCCGCGTGGAGTTCGGTTATATCGCGCTTTTTGATTCCCTCGGGAACATCTAATATTTCCGGGATAAAAGGTAGCCTATGTTGTTTCTCCGGGTGTAAAGATTGTCTGTGCCAAATTTAATCAAAATCGGTTGAGAGGTTTAAGCGGGAAAGCGTAACAGACAAACAGACAGACAGACAGAGTTGCTTTCGCATTTATAATATTAGTATGGATAGTAATTTTGTGTAAGCATTAGCGTAAGTCGTGGTGGCCTAGTGGTTAAAACACCAGCCTCTCAAGTATGAGTGCGCGGGTTCGATTCCAGGTCAGGCAAGTACAAGTATGTATATGTACTTTCTAAGTATATCTTGGACACCAATGACTGAAGGTGAAGGAAAACATCTTGAGGAAACCTGGATTTTAAGTCTGAAATCGCCAACCCGCATTAAGTAAGCGTGGTGATTACGCTCAATCCTTCTCTGTATGAGAGGAGACCTGTGCCCAGCAGTGGGACGATAAAAAAGGTTGATGATGATGATGATGATTAGCGTAATATTAGCATCAGGGCTGGATCAACATCAACCTATATCTTTGTTTTTTTATTCCCACTACTGGGCACAGGGTCTCCTGTCATACAGAGAAGGATTGAGCATAATCACCACGCTTGCTCAATACGGGTTGGCGATTTCAGACTTTAAGTCCAGGTTTCCTCAAAATGTTTTCCTTCACCTTATAATCAGTCATTGGTGTCCAAGATGTACTTAGAAAGTACAGACGACAGCACATCAGGCTACTACAAACTGTCAGATTTTTTTATTACATTTTGAACTTTATTTATAAAATGTTGAGGCTCAAAATTGATTGGGAATTTCTGACATTTTCGGGTATGTTGACCAGCTGTCGTCCGTAGAAACTAATAACTTAGAAAACAAAACCTAAAAAAAACTCACGACACCTTATTGGTGCAAAAAAAAAATCAAAGCATTTATTTCAAATAAACCAGTTACAGGCACCTTTGAATTGTCAGAAGGTCGGTCAGTCAATAAGATGAAGCTAGTCGCCTATTCCAAAGAGTAGGTACCTATGGAGAAGAACGGGCAAGAAACTCCATGGACACTTTTAAATTTTCAAGCTATTGTTACAAATATTTGATTACATTATTCTTGTTGAAATCAACCGTGTGAGAACGATGCAGAAATATATTGTACGCTGAGAGCGTCCATTATGGAAAACACACAAAAATCAATTCAGAAATTAAAATAAGCCGTGGCAGCTAAGAGATGACCAATCCCCTCCGACGGCGTACGTTCACGAACATGACGTATGGATCCGCATCATTCAGCTCAACCATATTGAAGGGAACCTAATGACCCAACACACACGCCACCATCAGCGAGACATTTGAGTGAGCATGACATACTCTCAACAGCCAGAGCACAATCAAGTCAATAAAAAAGACTAACCCAACAAAAAAATGCCCTACAGCACATTCGTACATTGTACTCACACGTCTGCCATGCAATTATACAATACTTAGAAATTGAATCTACGCAGTTGCGAGGCTCACTTTTCTGCTATTATTTATTTAAGTACCTATATTTTATTTCATTTTATCTGATGCAGATACCTGCTAATACGGATACACATACGCATACACTTACGTGTATGCGTGTCTTTTAGATCCGTATTGCAGAACCTCACTCAAAACTCAAGCTTTACTTAAATCTCGTTTGAAGCTATTTGATTGGTTGAAACTAGTTTTAAGTAATGCTTAAATCTTGAGTAAGGTTCTACTAAGGTTGGTTCGGTAATACGGTCCTTAGTCACTGCTAAATAAACATAATTTCTTTCTTTTTCATTTAAAAGAAAACAGTAAGTATAAAGTCTTCCTAGTGTTGGGCTTTATAATCTAGTGTTTGAGTAGTCTGCATTTTCATATCCTTTGTCCGACACTGAATTCAATTTATCGCCAGTGAATGGCAGGCTGCGTCTCGGAAACACAATCGCTGTCGAACCCATTCTGTGGTACAACAAATATTTAAACACGCTTTCATTTGATCTTGAGAATGCAATCGGTTGGCGGAGCATGTATGTTGTCGGTTGTTTAATGTTCGAAATGTCTGTATAAAAAACATAGTTCAAAAAAGATTGTGTGTTCCTTAGAAAATAATTCATACAATCAATGTTCAATATGTCTACCAAAGAGTGAAGTAAGCTTTCCTTAGAATGTAATAATTTTGTCGGAAATTGAAAAATACAAATATTAGAAAGATGTGGGGAGGACAGGACCGATTACCTACAGAAAATAAGATTATTTTATTTCAAATAAACCTATCGAAATATTGCGAAAATATTCAGCGTAAATGTCAACAAAATATTTTAAATATCCCGTGTAGTACTGGGCTTAGAATAGTACCAACCCATATCCTCCCGTGGGCGACTAAGGGGACAACGCTTCTCCTGTGCAATATTAAATTACTGCGATCCCAACCCGCCCGCCAAGCGTGGCGATTATAGGGGGAAGAAGAAGAGCGGAGAGCGGGAATCCTAGCGCCCTCACGCCACTAGCCGCCGCAGGACACGCCCCGGTCGGGAGACGACATCGAGCTGCCGCACGGTGCGGGCCTACGGGCGGTGAGCAGTAGGCAGCTCGCCGCCCGGTAAGGACCAGGCCAGAGGCGACGGCGCGTTGTGTTTACGCGCGTCTCGAAGAGATGTCAGCACATCGTGACGAGGTCCACGAAGACCGATGCCTCCTGGGTCAGAGTTGCAGGTTGGTTAAAAAAGAAACCGTGGCCCTGGCGCACAGGCAAGTGAAGAAACATGGGTGGGTTTTAGTCAGTATTACTCTGACACGCCCTTCTGCTCCGCCCACAGCGGGGGAAGTCATATTTTGATGATTTCCCACCCTAAACAAAAAAGGGCCAATACGGTTCCAAAGCCTGAAAAACAGGCGAACAGTAGTCAGCCTGTCGGTTTTCTATAGGATGCATTTGGGAGTGTCCGAGGGAATTGCATGACTTAATTTCCCCCATCTCCGTTCCTCCATCGGACGACCCGTCATACGGCGAGTATCCCTTACGTTGTTGACACCACTACGATCCGGACGAAGCGTTTCGCCGCGACTTTTATACCGAGTACATCTAGGGACTGGCACAATTTGCCAACGGCGGTGTTTCCGTCTGAATACTATTTAAGGGTCTTCCAGGCTAGAGTGGGCTTACAATAAATTAGCGCAGTTTACCATCAACAAATGCCAAGCACTAGTTTATTATCATAAAAGAAATGAATGAAATTGAGGTTCAACGTCCACCCTACCTATTAATATACCTATAAAACTTTCGTTATCTCTTTCAAAACATTGCATATAATAACAAAACATAATGCGCAATACTTCTTATCAGTAATCACACTTTGTCTAATCAGTCGATGCTTGTTTGTGTATCCATTTCTTTCATAACACAATTGTGTCATCATCGATCAAACGTTAATAGATATTCAAATTAGTGTCGCGACACATCTGCGGAACGTATGACCCCGAAAGTTCGACTAAATACGCTCGCAGTGTATTCAAGTACTCTATGACACATCAGCCGCAATTACGCCGCGTTCGACGTAGGCCTTCCTTCGGGTGGTTTTTTCAGCTAAAACGCATTTAATGTACTCTGCATAGCAAGTGACACATCACGCGATGCATTGCGCGACCGAAAGTTGGGCGGGCGTAGCTGAACGTTCGGTGTGTGTTGTGCTTCGCGCGTGGCGGTAACGAAGAGCGGCAACGTCTTTTAAATAGTTAAAAAACGTCTCTATAATAGCTAATATTCTAATTAAATCAATCTTTCTGGGCAAGTCAGGTAGATCACAAAAACCGCACACACGTGTCGACACAGACAGACTGACGCTAACGCCACGTAATTTTCCGTCGCGTAGCGCGCTGAACACACCGACGACGCGTTTTCCCCGTTTGGTTTGTCATAACAACTGAATATTATGACTGACACTTCAGCCGCTGAGCTTTCTAGGGCTTTGAGTTCAGGATCGAAAGTATATGATGGAATGTTGATTGGATAGACATTTTATTCGACACTTTTGTAAGCTTCTACGTGGATTGTCCTTGAAAGGAGTATTCAAAATCTACATATCTATCTGTCTAGCTTATGGATCAATAAAGGGTGAATCGGTGCGTAAATATGTCAAAGAATATTTGCCGATTACTTACTACCTGAATTTTTCTTACCCAAAAGGTAACTGTATAATTTACATACATACCCCAAAGCCCGCTACGTGACTTCGAAATATGCGACGCCGAATAACGCAGCGCCGAAACTTACTTTGCAATAACGAATTATTTAATGTCGAAAGCACGTAGCAACGAATATCATTACAACGAATCATGGTACGGGCGACAGCAGGTAAAGCTACCTGAAACTGTCAAATATTCCTAATAAACCTTGAGTAATAATGCTTTAGAGATAAAGTTGAAAATCTAATAAAGAAATCTCACAGATTGTAGTAGCTTGATGTGTTGACGTCTGTACTGTGAATAGGCAGTTTAATAGGGCATACTGTGACTGTGATTAGTGAAGGTGTGAAGGAAATCACACTAAACACTAGGAGAAAGTTTGTGAGTGAGTGAGTGAGTGAGTGTTAATGTAAGTTATGCATTACTTCTTCACCCTCAAACGGCTGGTTCTTTTTATAAAACTATAAACTAGCGCTTGTTCGTTCACCGTGGAAATTGTGAAAGTGCAGGGAAGCCTCCCTGCACTTTCATTAGTTCTACCGTGTCTCAAATTGACGTTATTTCAAACTAAACAAATACCAATTTTATTGTAATAGTGATTAAGTCGATTTCGGTTTGACTAGCACTAAGTATAGAAATGTTATAAAAATATTTGAAATTGTCGCGTAAACCGAAATTTATTTTGTAGGAATTATAGTTATTTATTTGTTCTTTTTTTTTTTTAAAAAAAAAAAGGAACGTCTCACTACGCTGCGTCTTCCGGTACGTGGCCGCCACTTTGGAACCTTACTGCCTCATCGGCCATCGGTTCTACGAGCAATGTGCCCCGCCCACTGCCACTTAATTTTAGCGACTCGAGGAGCTATGTCGGTGACTTGGGTTTTTCTGCGGATCTCCTAATTTCACTAGTTTATGATGTTACTAAAATATGAACAAAATGAGTGGTTTATTACAATATGAACAATAATAAAAGAAAGAAAGATTGAACACACGAATCCTTTTTTTTTGTTTTGTATGGGAATTTATCCAAACACCTTTGCCGCGCGGGGCGCTCATGTTAGACTTTTGCGGGCCAAAAACCACCCGTGATCCTTCACTTGCCTGTGCGCCAGAGCCACGGTTTCTCTTTGAACCAACCCGCAACTCTGGCCTACTCATAGGTCTTCATGGACCCCGTCACGATGTGCTGACATTTCGTAAAGGCACGCGTGAAACACAACGGGCCGTCGACCCGGGCCTGGTCTTTACCGGGCGGCGAGCTGCCCACTGCTCGCAGCACGCAAGTAGCCAACGAATCCTTATTTGTACGAATAAAACTTAACTACGATTAAAATACCTACAATCTTCATTTCACTATAATAACATGTAAAAGTTCATTGTACTCGTGAAAATAAACAACATTAATACTGTTTGTGAAAGCAATTTTCATTTCAATCATTCTATATTAGAGAGAGCGGAGAAAACATGTTTTCAAACCAAATAAAAGACTACATATTTTGTTTTCGTTAGCTCGATAGACTTAAAAGGGCAGAGATATTAGGTATTATAAGAACCCTTGTTGGAAATTTGAATGTTATTAGAATTCATAAAGATTTTTTACTTGCAATCGGCAAAGCAGATTCTAAAGTTAAGAATACATTTCAATGAAAATTTTGATGATATTTCAATTTGGATTTCTACAATGAATATCCCAAGCAGCCATATAGAATAATATACAGGGTGTATTTGCTTCTATACAAAGATCTTGGCGCGTAACGGCTAAATTTGGAACTAAATGCGCCATCTTGTTTTGATTTCTACAATGAATATTCCAAGCAGGCAATATAGAATAATATACAGGTTGTGCATCTATACAAAGATCTTGGCGCTTAACGGCTAAATTTGGAACTAAATGTGCCATCTGCTATTGATTTCGACAATGAATATCCTATACAAGCATTATAGAATAATATACAGGCTATGAGTCTATTTTTTTTATTAGTTATAAACTAGTGCTTGACTGCAATCCCGCCTGATGGTAAGCAGTGATGCAATCGTTGATGGTAAAACACACTAGCTTATTAAGCCTATTCATTCAAAAAAACTGAGTGAATAGGAAGACAGACGGCAGTTGAGCGAGGTGATGCAATGTTTAACCCAACAACACGACCAACGATGCTGCGCCAGAGGATGATCTGGAGACCCTCCACGACCAAACTCCCGACACAACAACATTAGGCACATCATACCCGGTACACATCGCAACACAACTGCTCAGACCCGTCCTCCGTACGGCTTCACCAGACATCATGCCGGAACACGACAACACAAAGACTACACAAAGATCTTGGCGCGTAACGGCTAAATTGGTAACTAAATCCGCCATCTTGTTTTGATTTCTACATGAATATACCAAGCAGGCATTATAGAATAATATACAGGTTGTATTTGCATATAAACAAAGATCTTGGGGCGTAATGGTCATATTTGGAACTAAATCCGCCATCTTGTTATGTTAATACAACTTTTATGTCAATTTTCTAATGTTTACCAAACAACTTCTCAAAGTCAATGTCATTCACTTTCCTCAATACGACGATAGGACGACAATTGGACATAATATGAGATCAGACAACACACGTGACTCGTCTGACAGTAACTAAAACAAACTCCTAAAACTCTATGCTTTACTTCTGTTTCTTGTTTATCTGTGTAAACTTTTAGCTCTTGTGTCCACTTCACAAATTTGTTAGAGTAATTTAGTTGCGGGTTAACGTAGTTTGGACTCTGTTTGTTGTTAAATAACTAGCAAACCCAAGCCCACGTGGTTGGACAGTAAAGACTTTACTTGTGATGAAATCCGAGTACCTTCAAAAATTGTTTGATTTTCCGGGTTCATGACACTCGCAAATAAAATTACTTTCTATTTCATCGGTATAAGTAGTTAGCTGAAGGTAAACAGGAAAGCCACGAGGCTTCATTAACTGATTAAACTTAATAACACCTCTATTCATTAGTCATGCTATGTCATCACATTAGGACTTTTAAATATAGCAATGTCATAATTATTTTAATAACGTTGTCACATCATCATCATCATTATTTCAGCCGAAAGACGTCCACTGCTGGACATAGGCCTCCCCCAAGGATCTCCACGACGACCGGTCCTGCGCCTCCCGCATCCAGCAGTTTAGCGCGAACTTCACCAAGTCGTCGGTCCGCCTTGTTGGGGGCCGACAGGGGTAGCCTGCAAAATTATAAAGTTGCTAAATTGAAGACTACAACTGTGACGTAGCATGGCAACTGAAGTGAATGGTATTACGTTTAGTCGGTTAGGTACGAAGAAAACTCGTGTTTTATTTGTTTACCTTTAACTCATCATCATCTTTTCAGCGTTAATCCCAGACGCATCCAAAGTTGAGAAGTGAGTTTTGGAGTCTGGGGTCCGCTTTACCAGTCTAATTGCTGATTTTGGCGAAACTTCGACATTTTCCGTGAAGCAACTGCCGTCTGACCTACACAACCCGACGGCGATGTCGAAGCATTGCAGTTAGACCAATTGTTGGACTTTTGAGGGCTCCAACAACCCGTAACGACTGCCATTAGATGTTCGTATGGCAACCGGGACCAACGGATTAACGTGCTTTCCGAGGCACGACCAGACCAGTGCAAATACCTATTCATATTCATGTATACAAATATTTGCACTGCGCGAAGATCGAACCCGTGCCTCCTTGCGCAGCGGCCGCGTTCGCTACCGCTACGCCACGGAGGCTGTCCATTTGTTTACCTTTAACTAACCAAAAATATTCCTATTATACACATTTTTTTCTTTCACCTGATTCGCTAGTCCTTTGTAGGCAAGTGAAAGTCTCTGAAATATATATTTAAATATATATATTTTGTTGAGCTATATCGTCTCCTGTTTTCCTTAAGTTAATCTTTCTACAGCCAATTGGTTAGGTACGACACCAAATTGTCACGGCAACGTTTTTAGGGTTTCGTATTCAAAGGATAGAAACGAGATTCGTTTATTAAGATTCCACTGACTCTCTGCAACCGGATTGTATCTCATAAACCGTTGACTACACAGTTGACGTTTTCAAAGATGATATATTTCTTTTGACGGTATAACTAGCAAATAATAAAAAGTAAAAAAACTAAAACCCAACTACGACAAAAAACGACGCTGAAAAAGTATAAAACAAGATTTTCAGAATACTGAACTGAACAAAGTTGCTAATGTAGTTGCAAGTAAATGGACACAGTAGACTCTACCAAGATGCCTTCGTTGTAAATTGACAACAATGTCTTACAATACTATTCTGAAGTATGCAATATTCACTATGTAGAGATAAATTTTCATGTTTGGAAAACCGCAGTCACACGTTATCAAAGTGCTACGGTAGGTAGGCATATGTAACGTGTGACTACGCCTTTCCAAACATGAAAATTTATCTCTACATAGTGAATATTGCATACTTCAGAATAGTATTGTATGACATTACTACTGTGTCCATTTACTTGCAACTACATTAACAACTTTGTTCAGTTCAGTATTCTGAAAATCTTGTTTTATACTTTTTCAGCGTCGTTTTTTGTCGTAGTTGGGTTTTAGTTTTTTAACTTTTTATTATTTGTACTATTTTGGTGTTAAAGTGTATTTGTGGCGCATAATATTAACAAAAGTTAAATTGACGAACTAAAAACTAGGTAGTTAACATACGACATCTCTTATGACTTATGTATCGGCGTATAGTAATATGTAGAGATGTCCTATTTTACTATTTCGTAGCTTTTAGATCGTAGCGCGTATAGCAACGGTTTCCGCGTATGAAGCTCCCGGTTTTTCGTAGTAGCGACGCACATTTGCGTCGATGGCACCGAATGGGTCATGAATTAGTAGACGAGGTCGTTAGTATAAATAGATTGGATAGTTTTCTAACGGTGGTAGGCCAAAACATCGGCTGCCGGCAGAAGTTACCACCCACCAGACGAAGTCTTGCCGCTAAGCGATTCGTCGTGTTCCAGCATGATGTCTGGTGAAGCTGTAGGGAGGACGCGTCTGACCAGTTGTGTTGCGTTGTGTGGCGAGTACGATGCGCCAAATATTGTTGTGTCGGGAGTTTGGTCGTGGAGAGTCTCCAGATCAATCTCCCTCTGGCGCAGCATCGTTGGTCGTGTTGGTCTTGGGTTTAACATTGCATCACCTGGCCCAACTGCCGTCATCCTTGCTATTCCAAAGTTTTTTTAAGTGAATAGGCTTAATAAACTAGTGCGCTTTACCATCAACGATTGCGTCACTGCTTACCATCAGGCGGGATTGCAGTCAAGCGCTAGTTTATAATTATTAAAAAAAAACATATATTAAGAGGACCTGGGAAGATTTCTTAATCTATCTAATTCTCCTAACGATCGACTGTCATGTGGATTTTTAAGTAATTTATTATGATCCAATGCACTTATAAATAATCCCTCTATGGTTTTAACTCTACTGAGAGCGACATAGGCCTGTCCTTTAGAAAACAATGACTTTCCTAGATCTGTAACTTTTTTATCTAGAGTACAACCTTGTAATTTATGTACAGTACAACCCCAAGAAAGAATCAGCGGGAGCATTTTACGCTGAATTTGCCCAGAACCCCTCAAGCCGTCAAATTCAGTGAGGCAAGGCTCGATTTTGATAAGTCCGTTAATATTTGCTTTTATGGATGCGTCGTCAAATTGTATGAGAACAGCGCTTGGCTGTTCTCCTGTTCCAACTGATCACGCCGAAGAGCAGGCCATTCGAAGGCCTTCACCACTCCCATCGCTCCGTTTACCAATCCCTGGTTTACATTCAAATTTCTACGAAGCATTACTAGGGATTATGTACAAACATAAAGTACTCGTGAAGCTCTTTCAGATGATACCAAATACGGTGTAATATATTTATTTTAATTTTATATTAACATAGAACTTTTTGTCCGCTAGAGGGCGTAATACTAAATTTGGTGACAAGCTTTATAGCTCATAACCAACAGAATATCAAGGCCCTTCTAATGGTTCCGCAGTGGTCTTATTCTGATAAGTAGTAAAGAAGCTATCTATGAACGAAAAGATGTGAATTATATGCAATCAGCCCATTAATACAGGTAAAGTCACAAGCAAATGCTAGTAATATATATATATTCAAAATGTACAAGTAAACCCCTTTCAAAAGATACCAAACACGGTATATTTATCTTAACTTTTTTTTTTTACTCTGTATATTTTGTCCGCTAGAGGGCGCCTCATTAGATTTTGTAAAACTCCATATAGCCTATAACCAGCGGACAATTAAGACGCTTCTAATGATATGTGATTTATCGAATTCGAATAAGTAGTTTAGAAGTTACGAGGGAACAGATGAACATACATACATACATACATACATACATACATACATACATACATACATACATACATACATACATACATGCATACATACATACATACATAGCCTGTCAAAATCATAACCCTCCTTTTGCTTTGCCGTAGTCGGGTGAAAATAGCTTTTTTTTAATACTTATAAACTAGTGCTTGAACGCAATCTTGCCTGATGGTAAGCAGTGATGCAATCGTTAATGGTAAAGCGCGCTAGTTTATTAAAAGCCCAAGCCCAGCACTCAAAATAATAACTGAGTGAATAGGAACGAAGACGGCAGTTGAGAGAGGTGATGCAATATTAAACCCAACGATGCTGCGACAGAGGGAGACTGATCTGGAGATCCACCACGACCAAAGTCCCGACATAACAACATTTGGCGTATCGTACCTGGCATACATCGCAACACAGCTTCTCAGATCCGTCCTCCGTACGACTTCACCAGACACACGCCACACACAAACACAAGAACACAACACAACACGCAACGCAGAAACACGTCGAATCGCTTGGCGACATGACTTTGTCTGGTGGGTGGTAACTTCTGCCGGCAGCCGATGTTATGGCCTACCACAAAAACAACTTTTTTTGTATTGATAATGATACGAAACTCTTTGTGCATGAGTCTGACCCAGGTAGATCGGTTTTTAAGCCTACCTCGGTAACGCCGCTTGACTTGAAGCTCCCACTCTTAACCATTACTTAAATGAGGCAACAAATTTTAACTATCTGTCCATACCATTTTCACCCACTGATATAGCTTCTATGAGCTATTTCCATAAGTTTCAGTCCAGCTATGAATAATTTTCCTATAACATCAAAATTTAACAAGCAGAAAATATTACCACAAAGGCATAAACATGTTCACTTCTGTAAAGGTCCACTTCAATCTACTGAGAGACAACGCATGAATTGACATCATTTGCATATCAGAACGAGGAGGTCCGCAGAAGAACCAAAGTCACCGATATAGTTCTTCGAGTGCCTAAAATTAAGTGGCAGTGAGCGGGGCACATTGCTCGTAGAGCCGATGGCTGATTGTGGAAGAAAGGTTCTGGAGTGGCGGCCACGTACCGGAAGACGCAGCGTAGGAAGGCCCCCAACAAGGTGGAGTGATGACCTGGTGAAGGTCGCGGGAAGCCGATGGATGCGGGCAGTACAAGACCGGTCATCGTGGAAAGCCTTGGGGCAGGTCTTTGTCCAGCAGTGGACCTCTATAAGCTGAAGAAGAAGCAAAAGAAGACATACATGCGTGGCTGGCTTGAATAGGCGATTGCATAGTTCAACGCTGTCCACGAGTCCATGTTTCTACTAAAGTACACGAATATGACTCTCGACTATGTATAGTATAGTGTGGCACGGACTACGTGTGGAGGCATGCTGAACAGGGAGTAAAGTTCATTCATCCTTCATAGAAAAGAGAAAATCCTCCGACCAGACGGGTATTACGTCTGGGGGGCACTTGCCCAACGGTTGATTTTGGGAAGTCGTATGTATGTTAATTGCACGGTAAACTCTGCTTGTGAGATGTAGAATTCGTGTGATGATCTGAACATCTGTGATGCAAGTTTGACGTGTTGTTTGTTTGTGTCCTTTTGTAGGTTGGTACATACGTAGCGGCTATGCACGTGCTACTTCAATCCACAGACACGAGTTTCAGCAAGTTTGATACACGTGCGCACGTTGTAAAATAAATGAATACACGCAGCTAAAATACGCCGCGTGTTTGTGCTCAGCATGCGCCCCGGTGGAACCTTGCCTTTATCAACAAGTTTCAGCAAAGCCACGTAGACAATTTCAGTTATATTCAGCTCAGTTTGGACGTAAAGCTCTATTTGTAGTTGATGACGTATTTATGCAAACTACGAAGTTTTAAGCTCGTAAAACTTAGTAGTATGCATACATACGTAAACTGTGAGGCTTGCATATAAATCTGTAGTTAATATTATATGTGAAGAGGCAAGATTTGTTTGTCTGTTTTAGTAGTTACGTAAATACTTACAAAAAAAGGCTAATTCGAGTTGGACTTAAGAATTCCGTGTAAAAATCACGGTTGGTGTATTGGGGCCCCTTAATTATGTCTTTCCTTTTTTTTTTACATATTTCTATGGGTATGCAACTGACAGCACATTTGTGGAGAGATACCTGCCGGAAGCTCGGGCTAGTAAGAAATCAATCCGGTCCGAAAGAGAGGCTATGGTAGAGTGTACGAGTGCTGCACTATAGGCAGTCTCCCAATGGGGCAAAGCTAATCTTGTAGCATTCAATGCCGCCAAAACACAGGCGTGTCTTTTCACCGCCAAAAGGAGTCCGTTCGCCTTGGCTCCTACTTTTCAGAATGTATCCTTAGAGTGCACTGACCACCTTCAGCTTTTGGGAGTTGAGATTTCCTCGAACCTTAACTTTGGGCGGTTCATTGAGTCCAAGGCCAAGGTGGCTGCCAGAAAACTTGGCGTCATCGCAAAGGTCCGGCGGTACTTCACACCAAGGCACAAAGCACAGGTCCGCTAGTGTGTGGAGTACTGCAGCTACATTTGGGCTGGTGCTGCGAAATGTCACCTGGCTACTTTGGATTCAGTGGAGAGGCGTGCGAAGAGGCTGACCCAGACTTAACTCGAAACGGTCTCCAAAGCCTAGAGCACAGGCGTAGAGTAGCCTTCGGTCTTCTATAGCATTATTTCTATATATATTATCTTCAATAGCATTCTATAGTCTTCTATAGCATTCTGGTGAGTGTGCAAGGGAATTGCATGATTTAATTCCCCCATCTCCGTTCCACCATCGGATGACCCGTCGTACGGCGAGTTTCCACCCTTACGTTATTGACACCACTGCGATCCGGATGAAGCGTTTCGCTCTCTCTTTTATACCGCGTACATCGAGGGACTGGAACCATTTGTCAGCGATGCTGTTTCCGTCACACTACAATTTCATTGTGTTCAAGGCTAGACTGAATAGGCTCATAATAAACTAGCGCGCTTTACCATCAACGATCGCATCACTGCTTACCATCAGGCGGGATTGCGGTCAAGAACTTAAAAAAAAAATATGGCGTATATGTTATAGCGGCAATAGACAAAATAATATCATCTGTTAAAATTTCAAACGTCTGCCTAATGCTGTTATTAACATCAAGCTAAAAATATAATAGAACAAAAAAATCACATTTGTTGTAAGAGAACCCTACTCAAACTTTTATTCTATTTAAAAGTTTTATTCTATTTTTATTATTTTTGATATAGTGGCAACACAAATACATCATAATTATGTGAACATTTCAAATGCCTAGCTACCACGGTTCATGAGTTATAGCCTGGTGACAGACAGACCGACAGACGACGGAGTCTTAGTAATCGAGTCTCGTTTTTCTCTTTCGGTTACGGATACCAAAAAATCACGTGACTTCGTTAGCCGACTAAACTTAATACCTGTTTTATTCCGTTTTTATGCTACCTCACAGTTGTACTATTCAATTTAGCAAAGTTATAATTCGATCAGTCCTTCGTAATGAAATCAATCTTGGGATTACTCTGTCAGGTTTAAAAAAATGTTTCTGCTTTCATAACCCAATTCTGGACGAAGGCTATGGGCTACTTAATATCACGCTTTGACCTTCAAATGATGAAGGCTAACGAAGAGATAGTGCAGGCACGTGATGTAATAAATTTTACACAGGCAAAGTTCCGGGCAAAAACTAGAGTACGATAATAATGCATGGCTGATATATGAAAACTTTGTCTGGAGATGTATATTGTTTATGAGATGTAAATTTGTGTATTGTTGTTAGTGAATATATGGCAAATATGAGTAGGGATTTTGATGTTTTAAGCCAGTTATACAAAGTGGTGATGACAATAAATTATACATCTTGTACCTTAACACATTCTCAGTCTACCCATAAAGAATCATATAAATACATCCATTAGTTTAGGTCACAAGAAATTATTTTTCATTTTTCACATTTTCTACATGATAGTACATGTTGATAAGGAAGCGCTTACAGGTTGATGATCTGTTGTGTTTTTTCTATGGTTTAGGATTATTCCTGTGAACCAGCATTGTCCGTGTTTTCATTTATTGTCGTATTATCAGCACCACTCTGTAAAGAAGATTAATTGATCATTTTGAAACATTGTCTCATTAAGTACCTGCAAAAATACGCGTAGGGGCCGTCATCATTGCTATATCGAGGGTCCTAACCCCTGATATAGCAATGAAGATTAAAATGAAAATCGAAAATGGCAGTTAGTACAGTTAAGACCAATCTTTGAAGCCTGGAGGTCAGGCGTAGATTTTCCTTTAACCTTTCAAGAGCAGTGGTGATGAAATAATTCGTACAAAATAAAGTGGTAATTTCGTAATTCTGCTCACTAACCCTACTGCTCAAAATAAATAAAACCACATTATCACTAAGACCACAGACAAATCCATACTAATATTATAAATGCGAAAGTAACTCTGTCTGTCTGTCTGTCTGTCTGTCTGTCTGTCTGTCTGTCTGTCTGTTACGCTTTCCCGCTTAAACCACTCAACCGATTTTCATGAAATTTGGCACAGACAATCTTTAGACCCTGAGAAAGAACATAGGCTACCTTTTATCCCGGAAAAAATTGATGTTCCCGAGGGAAATCTAAAAAGCGCGATATAACCGAACTCCACGCGGGCGAAGCCGCGGGCGGAAACTAGTTAGATTATATATTTTCTCGGTGGTAGGCCATACATCGGCTGCCGGCAGAAGTTACCACCCACCAGACAAAGTCTTGCCGCCAAGCGATTCGTCGTGTTCCGGCATGATGTCTGGTGAAGCCGTACGGAAGACGGTTCTGAACAGTTGTGTTGCGGTGTATGCCGGGTACTATGTGCCAAATGTTGTGTCGGAGTTTGGTCGTGGAGTGTTCAGATCAACCTCCCTCTGTCGCAGCATCGTTGGTAGTGTTGTTTGGTTTAGTATCACATCACCTCGTTCAATTGCCGTCTTCCTTCCTATGCACTCAGTTTTTTGAGTTGCCTAATAAACCAGTGCGTTTTACCATCAACGATTGCGTCACTGCTTACCATCAGGCGGGATTGTAGTCAAGCACTACATAGTTGATAAATATAATAAAAACCTGTTTTTTTTTTTAATATCTACTCTCACTCGCCATCTTGGTCTTTTTATTTCGACCTCAGTTTCGGTTTCAGCTACTTCGAAAAACATACACAGTCACATTGACTGTTTCCGACGACGCATGTAGCTGACAGCCGTCAACAAGTCGGCGGTTTGAACACCGTACTCAAATACTTAAGCGGCACACTTACTTGACATTTAATCACTAACATGTCAAATTGGGCCTCAATTTTTCTCCATTAAAAAATATATTTCTGTAAAGATAAACAGAAAGCAATCAAGTAGTAATAACGTTCTCTGTTAAAAATATTTGAAAAACAGAAAATAATTACTTACGTAGTAAGAAATAACACACATAGATTTAATGTGTTTCCCTATTATTTGTAGAAAAGAATACCGCGGATTCATTATATTAACGTCTATTAAGCCCCCGACAAGGTAGACCTATGACCTGGTGAAGGTGGCGGGAAACCGCTGGATGCGGGAGGCGCAGGACCGGTCGTCGTGGAGATCCTTGGGGGAGGCCTATGTCCAGCAGTGGACGTCCTCCGCCTGAAATGATAATGATGATGATGAACGTGCCAATCGTCTTTCAACGTTATCTTCCAACCTAACCATATTATACAGCAGAATTACAGCTATTTTACCTGGAGTAACTGCCTATGTAGAACAGCGGTGGCCTAGTGAGTCGTACTCAAACCCCAACAGGCGCTTTACTTTGTGTAAGTTAGTTCATCACCACTGCTCTGAAACGTGAAGGAAACATCGTGAGGAAACCGGCATGTTCTAGAGGCAAACATTTGGAAGACATGTGACATCTGTTCATCATTATTATTCTTAAATCATAAACGGGTTACCGTGGCTTTCGTTTTTCTTGATAATTATGGTTACTAATCCACGGATCAACTGCGGCACTTGTATTTCTACGCTACAACCAATATCAATATAACTATTAATTATAAAGATAAAGATAAGTTTATTTGTCAAACATGTGTGTGCATACAATTAATTAAGCATGCAGGATGTCACAATATAATTTTTTCGTCCGAACATATTTCACCCTTAAGGCGTACAAATTTGTGAAATTTACAATTTTAAAATTAGAAAATAAAACAAATACAAAATAAAAACGAATAAACATCAATGTCAAAAAAATATTAATTATAAACTGTCACAAAATATAAGGGTTAATCATTACAAATGTCAAATAATGTTAAAAAATAATTAATTATAAACTGTCACAAAATGTATGGGTTAATAAATACAAATGTCAAATAGTGTCATTCAATAAGTCATTCACATTGTAATAACACTTGTCTGTTAATAAACTTCGAATTTTCTGTTTAAACATATTTACCGGCAATTCTTTACATGACTGTGGTATTTAATTACAAATTTTAGGGGCCATACAGAAAACGCTTTTTCCCATAAATACCGTCTTTGACGCATGCAAACACAGTTGACTATTGTCACGTCTGTTACGGGGGAAGTTAATCATTACAAGTGTCAAATAGTGTTAAAAAATAATTAATTATAAACTGTCACAAAATGTATGGGTTAATAAATACAAATGTCAAATAGTGTCATTCAATAAGTCATTCACATTGTAATAACACTTGTCTGTTAATAAACTTCGAATTTTCTTTTTAAACATATTTACCGGCAATTCTTTACATGACTGTGGTATTTAATTATAAATTTTAGGGGCCATACAGAAAACGCTTTTTCCCATAAATACCGTCTTTGACGCATGCAAACACAGTTGACTATTGTCACGTCTGTTACGGGGGAAGGTGAAGGCGTCACAATAGCGGCGGTAAGTCCCCTCTTTGAGGAGTGGCTAGAGAGGCGCCACGGCGCGGCGCCCTCACGTTCCGCCTGACGCAGGTCCTCACCGGACACGGTTGTTTCGGGAGGTTCCTGTTCCGTATAAGGCGGGAGGAAACGCCAGGGTGTCACCATTGTGTGGATCGCCCTGAGGACACGATGGAGCATACGGTGGAGGTCTGCCCGGCTTGGGTAGAGCACCGCCGTGTCCTCGTAGCGGCGATCGGCGGCGATCTCTCGCATCCGACCCTGGTCCAGGCCATGGTCCGGAGCGAGAGTGCATGGCAGGCCGTCACCTCCTTCTGCGAAGCTGTAATGCTGGCAAAGGAGGAGGCGGAGCGCGTGAGGCAACGGGAATCCCAGCGTCCTCACGCCACTAGCCACCGCAGGAGACGCCCTGGTCGGGAGATGACACCAAACTCCCAGCCACCGTAGGCGCGGGCCTGCGGGCGGTGAGCAATGGGCAGCTCGCCGCTCGGTAAGGACCAGGCCCGAGTCGAAGGCGCGTCGTGTTTCACGCGCGCCTCAAAGAGATGTCAGCACATCGTGACGGGGTCCACGAAGACCGATGCCTCCTGGGTCAGGGTTGCGGGTTGGTTAAACAAGAAACCGTGGCCCTGGCCGTTGCACAGGCAAGTAAAGAAACACGGGTGGGTTTTAGTCAGTAAAAGTCTGACACGCCCTTCCGCTCAGAAGATTTCCCATCCCAACAAAAAAAAAAAAAATAATAATAATAGGTGTCAGCTAGTCGTGGAAATAAAACCTGATTTATTCTAACAAATGTCGCAACTTCAAATATATACAAAGATGGTAATGTTAATATCTTGTGTTTTTTAAATAGTGGCATACAGCTGTCAGTCGATTTCAAGTTGAACATAGCACGAATGCATCTCTTTTGGGCTTTAAACGCTATTTTTTATCTGTGGAGTTCCCCCAAAATATAATACCGTAGCGCAATAACGATCCTACTATACCATGATACGCTGTTACTAAAGCATCTGTGTTTAACTCTGGGGTTAGTTTATATAAGGCGTACGCAGATGAACAAAGCCGTTTAGTTATGTATTCGATATGTGCCACTAGTAGTATAAACTAGTGCTTGGCCGCAATGCCGCCTGATGGTAATCAGTCATGCAGTCGTTGATGGCAAAGTAAAGCGCGTTAGTCTATTAAGAGCCTATTCACTCCAAAAAACTGAGTGAATAGGAAGGAAGACGGCAGTTGAGCGAGGTGATGCAATGTAAAACCCAACAACACTACCAACGATGCTGCGCCAGACAGAGATTGATCTTGAAGCTCTCCACGACCAAACCCTCGACACAACAACATTTGGCGCATCGTACTCGGCATACATCGCAACACAACAGCTCAGACCCGACCTCCGTAGGGCTTCACCAGACGTTATGCCGGAACACGACGAATCGCTTGGCGGCAAGACTTTGTCTGGTGGGTGGTAGCTCCTGCCGGCAGCCGATGTTATGGCCACCGAGACCTTCATATTATGATAAAGTAGGTAATTTAAAGTGACTGTTTGTACACAATTATTCAGTACAATAACAGGAATATTACATATTACCAATCTTTTGTGTAAGGCGTCCTCGTTCAAGAAGAGATTGGTATTATATTGGGGCGGCTTTTTATCTTTTAGCGGATAACTAAGGAGAATGTTGGTGAATAAATAAACGTGTTATCAATAAACGCTCAGCTAAATAGATTGCAATCAATAAACTAAAGGCTTATTTATATACTGGCGGCATCTAGCGGTTTATGCCGCAAAAGGTTTGATCACATATTTGACATTTGACAGCCTCCATAGTGTAGCGGTAGCGTACGCGGCCGTTGCGGAAGGAAGCGCGGGTTCGATCCCCGCGCAGTACAAATATTTGTATGCATGAATATAAATATTTGCACGGGTCTGGTCGTGCCTCGGAAAGCAGGTTAAGCCGTTAGTCCCGGTTGCCATACGAACATCTAATGGCAGTCGTTACGGGTTGTTGGAGCCCTCAAAACTAACAATTGGTCTAACTATATTGCTTCGACATCGCCTTCGGGTCGTGGAGGTTGGACGGCAGTCGCTTCACAGAAAATATCGAAATTTAGCCAAAATCAGCAGTTGGACTGGTAAAGTGGACCCCAGACTCCAAAGCTGAAAAGCTACAGATGCGACTGGGATTAACACTGATATGTTGATGATGGAGGTTTTGATCACATAGGAATATGGGCCTCATAAGAAAGCTCAATATCGCACAGAGAGCTATGGACAGGGCTATGCTAGGTGTGTCTGTAGAGACACACCTAGCATAGCCCTGCCCATAGCTCTCTATCATATATATCTCTCTATCATAGATCTGTAGAGATCTGGATCAGGAATGAGGATATTCAGAGTACAAGAACGAAAGTCGCTGATATAGTCCAGCGGATTAGTTCTTTGAAGTATCAGTGGGGGCGGCACATAGCACGTAGAGCCGATGGCCAATGGGGCAGAAAGGCTCTTGAAAGGCGATCACGTACCGGCAAGCACAAAGTGGTCGGTTGACCTGACCAAAATCGCAGGGAAGCCCTGGATGCAGGCCGCGTCCAACCAGTCTTTATGGAAATCCTTGGGGAAGGCCTATGTCCAGCACTGGACTTCCTGTGGCTGACATGCTGAGTATCAGTAAGCATCTTTAAGTTAATCATGGTTATGAAATGTATCTATGTGCCAAAGATATAAATCGGTTTCGTAGTTTTTTTGCGGGATCGAGTAACACACTTCCATTCTTCCATACAACCATCCATTCTCACTAACTCTCGTATTTATCATATTATATACATAGATATTTATATACATAGTTATAGGATTGATATCAGGGTAGCATGGTGTTGGGCCAGAAATTATGGTGCTCTTGCCACAGAAAATAAAATATACTGGCTATATTAATTTGTAACATCATCATCATCATTTCGGCCAAAAGATGTCCTCTGCTGGACATAGGCCTCCCCCAAAGATCTCCACGACGACCGGTCCAGCGCCTCCCGCATCCAGCGGTTTCCGCGACCTTCACTAGGTCGTCGGTCCACCCCGACCCGCACTGCGTCTTCCGGTGCGTGGTCACCACTCGAGAACCGGTCGGTCCCATCGAGCATCGGTCCTACGGGCAATATCGATATTGTTGCAATTCTTCGGGCTATGTCGGTTACTCTCGTTCTTCTGCGGATCTTGTCATTCCTGATTCGATCACGCAGTGAAACGCCAAGCAATTTGAAACATGAATGGCTAGTAATCATACAGATTATAACATTACCTATACTTAAATATATAATTTGTAATTTGAAAATCACCGCCTGATCTACTTACAGATGGTTTAAGGCTCTCTTTCTTTCATATTAGACACTATGATCCCTCACCCCAGAAAATTATCACGGCCTGAGGCATTTCACCAGGGCGAAACAGTCGGTTTGCCTATTTAAATTGTTACTGCCAAGATTGGAGGGTATATTTACACTTGGTGCTTTAATTCAAAACTCACCTACGAAATGGAGGCTTTACCACCACATCAAGATGGTGACGACCTTATCGTTCCGCCGTTGCTAACCTCGTCAAATATATAGTTTAAAACTTAGTCAAAGTGGCTCAAGTGATTGATGGACCACTGCCAAGTTCGTTATCGATTACTGTCAACATGATAAAGCACATTGTATTTTATAAACTACCACAAGAATGATATGCTATACAGTTACGTTGTTATAAAACTAGCGGTATCTACAAACGCCATACACGAAAAATACGTCATACTGACGTCACTAAAATTCTGCATCTCACAAGCACAGTTTACGAGCGTATAACTAGCATAATAATTATAAAACATTATTTTTTGTTTATGCGAAACCCGAAACACGTGTCCAGTATTTTTAGGTAAAGAATCTATGTACAAAATTTCAAAAAGATATCAAGAAAAACCACAATGTTATGAGCTGGTTATCCTGCTTGGTTGTCCCAACAAAAATATGGTCCAACCCAATGGTCCAAGCTCTATCTTCTTTCTTTCTTTTTTGGCTTCGCTCGGTTTATGCATGTTGAAAAAGCCGCGTGAACCGTCTTACGAGCGAGGTTTGAAACAAAGTCATGATGTGGCCACTATGCTGCGATATTTCAGTGTTCTTTATGAATTATTGCAATTTTCAATTGAATGCAATTTTTACTACATAAATCACACATATTATTTAGTAAACAATACTATAAATCATTTTAAAAGTCCAATGAAAAATGAGCGTGACACTCGACTTGACTTTCCCGCCAAAACTGAGGTCCACGCTCTGTTCAGGCGGCCGAGCCGGGGGCATTGATCTGAGCATCAGCTGAGCGCGGGCTTGCGCTTGCGTAAACTGCGTAGCGCACTCAGTAACCATATCGCAACAACTTCTAAATGTTTTTGTTTAAAAATATAACGTATTGTAAACATCATTGGAATCGATTCAGTTGCTTGAATGAACTTTACCCAGTATTATTCATACCTCTAAGTAACAATCATCATCATCAACCTTTTATCGTCCCACTGCTGGGCACAGGTCTCCTCTCATACAGAGAAGGTTTTAAGTAACAATAATATTTAGAAATAGTTGTTTATTAAATACTGTCTTTGTCTAAAAATGTAACTTTTTAAATCCTTTCAGCAGTAACAATTGAAGTTGTCTGCTCATCTTGAAAATGTTAGTATAATGTTTATTTCAGTTCTGCAGTCATTTACTTAGAATGCTTAGCAGTACATTAGCTTAAATGTTTTGTGCAAAGCTTTCTGCTATCTGCGTTAACACTAATAAACAAAGTCAATAAATATATTTGAAGGAAAAAATACTTAGAAATTAAAATTGTACTGCAGCTCTCTGCTACTGGCGAACGTAACGTAAAAATGCATAAAAAGTCGCTTCTAGTGAAGGATGACTTTATGACCCTTACTCTGTTGATTTTTTTCTACAAATTAAATTCATTGCGAATTTTACTTCCTTAAAAAACTTCATTACTTTGAGAATTTTTTAAATGATTATTGACAATAGTTATAAGAGTTGCTAATAAACATACTGAATAATTTAAATAATTATGATATTTTTGATATTTATGTTTTGTAGTTTATATGATGTACTTACATAATAAAAAATATTCCACATATTTCATAGTCCAGATTATACAATCATGGTACAAGTAATCCGCCATATCCCTTAGTATATTAAAAAAAAAAAAATATTTAGAAGGCTGCCCTTCATCGATCACATAAAAGTGTCCTAGATTCACAATCAGCGTAAAAATATGGTTGAACTGAACAAGCGCACAACACAGCACTTGAGTGCTTCTTTCATTTAGTACTTACTTTATAATTCTGACTTTAATGCATGCGTGTAAGTAAGGTTGAATTTGGTTTGATGTTTGATGAACCACGGACTGGGTCGTAAAAAATAATGGCATTTTGTACTGCTTTGTGATAAGAACTTTATACCCTGCACTTAAGGCTGATTATAAATTAATGTACCTATATTTATTTTGACTACTTTAGACTGCTTAATACTTGTCGCCATTTTTGATAAGAGTTTTGTTCGAGACTGTGAATCTAGTCTATATGTGACCGATGCTGACCCTGCTTATAAACCTATTGCCGTTGTTGCCTAATTGCGTAGGTCACTATCGTATATATACCTATACTATAGATATACTATAGATTACACACAATACAATAACAGTCATTACGTTATTAATGTTGTTGAGCAGACATATTTTCGAATACAAAGATCAATGGATTAGTAATATGCTTCGAAATGATTGTAACTGATAGTACTTAATAGTGTGTTATGCAATTAGGGTGCTGCTTTTATATTTGTTAACATTGCCCACTGTTGGGCAAAGTCTTCACTAGTTTTTGTCAATCTGAGAAAGATTTTGAAAGCAGCTAGATCATGCCCCCAAATCCATCAACAGCTTTACTTTGTGCAAATTATTGCTCTATGTACTCCTCTCAAAATGGTAAAAACACATCGTGAGGAATCGACCGTCTCGTAGAACCATTCAGCACCCCACACTAGGCCCGCATGGTAGATTACCTTACGGCCTACTCACAGAGAGTGGGTCTGTTCCCAGCAGCGGGAATATGAAAGGTTCATTTGGGGTAAGACTGGCTTTGTCATGACATTCTCTTCCTGGAAGTGTAATATTTTATTTTCAATATTTTTGTTATAGGAGAATCAGTGCATGCGCATCAAGATCCTGGGCGACTGCTACTACTGCGTGTCTGGTCTCCCGGTGTCCCGCCCCAATCATGCCTACAACTGCGTCAATATGGGCTTACAGATGATTGATGCTATAAGGTAACAAACTTTTAAAACTATAAGTACCCTACTGCACAATTTATAAATGATCATCGTTCCCTATTACGAGTTTTTCTGAATTATAAGTGATGTCTATTAGTGCTGTTTCTTGGGAAACCTTATTCAGCAGAAAGTTATTAAATAAATACATAATATATACGGACACATCACACAGATTGAGCTAGCCCCAAAGTAAATCCGAGACTGTGTTATGGGATACTACTAACTCAACGATACTATATTTTATAATAGATACATAATTATATAGATAAACATCCAAGACCCAGGCCAATCAGAAAAAGATCGTTTTCCATCATGACTTGGCCGGCGATCGAACCCAGGGCCTCCACGTCGCAGGCAGGCGTGTTGACCGCTGCGCCACGGAGGACGACAAATGATAACTTATTTTATTTTCTAATTAAAAACGTTTATACAAACACGTGGTAAGGCCGAAACGAACTCACAGGTCAGTCTCTTTTAAAGCCCGGACATCATCTAGTCAAGAATAAATAACTACACAAGTTGAGTGGACTCGTCTAGTCAGTGTACGCATTTGTAAGAAATCATGCAGTTCCACTCAAAACTTAAGGACTTCAACGATTCGACGAACCACAGAAAGGACATTTAGGCAGGTCATAATTAAATTACTTAATTAAACCACCAGACAAAGTATAGCTGCCAAGTGATTCGTCGTGTTCTGGCATGACGTCTGCTGAAACCGTACGGAGGATGGGTCTGAGAAGTTGTGTTGCGATGTGTGCCGGGCACGATGCGCCAAAAGTTGTTGTGCGGGAGTTTGGTCGTGGAGGGTCTCCAGAGCAATCTTCCTCAGGCGCAGCATCCTTGGTCGTGTTATTGGGTTTAACATTGCATCACTTTGCCCAACTGCCGTCTTTCTTCCTATTCGTTAATACATTCCTTGTTCTCAGGTTTGTCCGCGAAGCCACTGGTTTCAACGTAGACATGCGCATAGGTATCCACACCGGTAACGTGTTGTGTGGCGTTCTCGGACTGCGCAAGTGGCAGTTCGATGTCTGGAGTGATGACGTCACTCTGGCCAATCACATGGAGTCGGGCGGTATTGCTGGGTAAGTATGTAGATTAATATAGTGAAAGCATTAAACAAATTTGTTTTGATTTTAGGACATGGGATGATGTCGACTTGTCTTTGTAGGTAACGGATAAAGTTTTAACGCTCCTGAGAAATTGTTGTGGATTCTTTCTCTTGTGGATGTGTCATTTCATGAGTCATCCACTGTTTTGTTTAAAGAGTTTTGTGCGCTGGATTATTGTTTTATATAACAGCCCTTCGACAGTGTATTTTACAACTTTTTTTTTGTTTGAAAAATGTTTTCCCACACTAGGAATTGCTCCTGTATCGTGGGTGCGTTTACAAACATATAACTCACTTACACAAACATCCAGACCTGTAACAACTACTTGTCATACAAACATTTGTTCCATGCGGTAATCGAACCCGCGACACGTAGCGCAGCAGTCAATAAATAGCTTAACCACGCCACTAACCGTGCAGTAATATCGGTTACAGAAGCGTAATAGCGACTAGACCATCGATAACTTATACAGTAGATTCACAATCAGCGTAAAAAAATGGTTGAACTGAACAAGCGCATAACGCAGCACTTGGGTGCTTCTTTCATTTAGTACTTACTTTATAATTCTGACTTTAATGCATGCGTGTAAGGTTGAATTTGGTTTGATGTCAGACTCGGTCGTAAAAAATAATGGCTTTTTGTACTGCGTTGTGATAAGAACTTTATACACTGCACTTAAGGCTGATTTTAAATTAATGTATATTTATTTTGACTACTTTAGACTGCTTAATACTTGTCGCCATTTTTGATAAGAGTTTTGTTCGAGACTGTGTTTCTAGTGTATAAGTGATCGATGGACTAGACACGTAAATATTTTGTTATTTTATACGCCAGCCTGCTGTGTAGCTGGGATAGCATTACTACATAGTATGTTGCCTACGTCGTAGCGCATAATTATCTCATGGGCTACGAACACACTTTCATATTTTTTTAAAACCTACTCGCCTCGTATATTTACTGCGATCTACGTGTTTTTTGAACACATGTAGCTTCTAATTTCCAAGAGTTACAGAAAAGTGGGTTATGAAAACGAAATTCTTTCATTTCGGGATATAAAGCAGAGCAGAACATTGTAAACTCCAGTTGCAATTGCATTAATTCATCAACAACAGGCTAGCCTTTTTCTATGTTAGAGGTTGCTTCCATTAATTCATCTTCTGTTAAGTATTCCCTTGAAACTCAGCTGAATTTTCCCCCATCTCCGTCCCATCATCGGATGACCCGTCGCGCGTTGTACGGCGAGTTTCCACCCTTACGTTGTTGACACCACAAGGATCCGAATGAAGCGTTTCGCCTCTTATTTTATACCGCGTACATCAAGGGACTGGAAAAATTTGCCAGCGGCCGTCTTTCCGTTGGACTACAATTTAAGTGTCTTCAAGGCTAGAATGAATAGACTCTTAAAAAACTAGCGCGCTTTACCATCAACGATTGCATCACTACTTACCATCAGGCGGGATTGCGTTCAAGCACTAGTTTAAAGTTTGTATAGAAGAAAGAAAAGGGACCAATTCCTTTGTATCCCAAGCTTTATACTACTTTTCATGCTCGTTTACTATGAACCACTGAATCCATTTAAGCTTTTACCGGCCCACAAACAAAGGCGGTCTGCTATATAATAAAATGGCAGCACTATTCACTAATTACGCTTTCAGAATATTTTTCTGCGTATTTCATCAATTCAGCGAAGTTAGGATGAGCAATGTAATTTTGAAGGTGAATGTGTTTTACAAGCGGAAAATGGTATGTTTCCCTTGTGTGTTTAATTTACTAAAACCAAGCTAATATGAAATATAAAATACTGAAACTTTAATATATGGGGGTACGGGGGGACGGGGTAAAACCGTCAGGAAGGCGAGGCCGAAGTTCCGGATAATTGAAGTGTTTTCTCATCCCATGATTCTCATCCATCGTGGGCGGTATTTTCGATAAAACTATACGACTAACGATAACTATAGTGTGAGGTTCAATTCTTATTATTTTAACCGTACACACACTTAGATCACTTTAATATTAAGGGAATATAATGATAATCTCAGATTAAAACAGATAAGAGCCAATAGGTTACAACGCGTGCTTTTCCGTCGGCAGCTGTCAACATGGCTGTCAATGATTCATATCATTGACAGCTGTCGACTGTCATCAATCGTCACCCCTTCAAATCACGCCTGCTACTCTATTCGGGTTTACCCGCTCATATTTGAAAATTACTCGAATCGAGTCGACTAAAACAATATTGATTAAATCGAGTTATGATCTTTCTTATTAATCTTCATAATCAGCGCGCCGTCATGTATAAATTAAAATATAAATATTTATTACAACTTGCACATTTACAGTTCGCGCGATTTAACACTTCGGTCTGTGACGTCATTTGACCGGTATCATTTATAAAAAAAAAACCGGCCAAATGCGAGTCAGATTCGCACACCGAGGGTTCCGCCGTACAAAGGTAGCGGTTTACAATTTATGACGTACTAGCTTTCCGCCAGCGGCTTCGCCCGCGTGGAGTTCGGTTATATCGCGCTGTTTAAATTCCCCTCGGTAACATCAAATTTTTCAGGGATAAAAGGTAGCCTATGTTCTTTCTCAGGGTCTAAAGATTGTCTGTGCCAAACTTCATCAAAATCGGTTGAGAGGTTTAGGCGGGAAAGCGTAACATACAGACAGACAGACAGAGTTACTTTCGCATTTATAATACTAGCGTTGATTTAGAATTTTTCACAGTTTAGAGGCAATTAGATTTAAGAAGTGTTTGATATGAATTATCTCTATGCGTTCATGTGAAAAAGGGTAGGTAGTAAGTTTATAATTATTAAAAAAATATTTTATGTTATGTAAGCAAAAATAATATTTTAATATTTTATGTAACTTCAAATTTATAATTTTCACAATTTTTCCTTTATCTGTCTGTACTATAATATAACGTTGCTTCGTGCCGAATTTCAAGATTCTGAGTTCACGGGAAGTACCTTGTAGGTTTTGATTCCCTAGCGTGTGACGGAAATTCGTCCAAGGTGTCGGTATAAACTGCTGTATCTTTTGATCGCTTTAACTTAGAAGTTTGATTTTTTCACTGCTTAAAGGGACAATAGACCTAGGTATTTGGTATAAATTTCAATTTGGTACCTTTATTAGTTCGTGAGAAATAAGGTAGTAAGTTTCATTTTATTAAAATATGTTTATTATATTACACAATATGTAAATAAAACCCTATCCGACCGATAAAGATAATAAAGGTTAGGTAAACACTTGACCAAATATAATATAAAATTTTACATAATCATCATAGTAACAATATTAATGAATTTTGAAACAATTCTTTTTTCCCGGGAATTAATTCCAATTTCCCCGAAATTTGGTAATTTAAAAAAAAGTGACAACACCGGTATTATTATAAGCGAATAGCGACGCGGCCACGTCACAGGTGCCGCGTGTCCTGCCCCCCGCCGCCGCCCGCGGAACGGGTGGCTTATCGCACATGTATTAAGTTACCTCTTTTTGCGAAATAATATTTATTTTTTTAGGGGGATTTTTTTTAAGTTTAGCCTGTCTTTGTGGGCATTAGTAGAATCAGTTATCGATACCTAACAATACCTTCACGGATCGGACAGGGTTTTCTTTACATATTGTATATAGTCAACCGGGGCAATTGCGTCTTTGGGGCAATTGCGTCTAATCGAAGTTATCTTAAATCTATTTGAAAATCCACTCTCCTACCATCTTGTTTTGTTTACTTTGAATAAAATACTATAACGTATAGATGGCAGGAGAGTGGGTTTTCAAACAGATTTAAAATTATTTCGATTAGACGCAATTACCCCCAAAGACGCAATTTTTCCTATATTTGCATTATATGACAATGTTTCATGCCAAATTTCAAGATTCTGAGTTTACGGGAAGTATCCTGTAGGTTTTGATTCCTTTGCGAGTGTCGAAAATTTGTTGAAAATATCGAAATATCGGCTGTATCTTTTGATTGGCTTGGCTTAGAAGTTTGATATTTTCACAGCTTAAAGGGACAATAGACCTAGGTATTTGGTATAAATTTTAATTTGATAACTTTATTCGTTCGTGAGAAATAAGGTAGTAAGTTCTATTTTATTAAAATATGTTTATTATATTATATAACTAAAAAAATGTGTTTTTCGCAATTTTTCCTATATTTCCATTATATGACAATGCTTCATGCCAATTTTCAAGATTCTGAGTTTACGGGAAGTATCCTGTAGGTTTTGATTCCTTTGCGAGTGTCGAAAATTTGTTGAAAATATCGACATAATCGGCTGTATCTTTTGATTGGCTTGGCTTAGAAGTTTGATATTTTCACAGCTTAAAGGGACAATAGACCTGAGTATTTCATGTGAATTTCAGCTTGATACGCCCACGCGTTCTTGAGATAAAGGGTCTTGACAGACAGACAGACAGACAGGTCCGTCTGTCTGTCCTTTTTTTAGTTATATAACAAAGTGATCCTAAAAATGAGAATTAGGTATGTTAAAAAAATATAAATTACAATTATTTTCTATATTAATAAAAGGTCGTTTTGATGATAAAGCGTCATAATACTAGATCAGTTTACTCGTGACGTTTTGCAATTAAATTGATACATATAGACTGAAATATAATGATGGTGCAACCAATAGGCTTCACTAACGCGTCGAAAATGTAAAAAAACAAAAACAAACTGAATAAAAAAAAAACTTAACAAAGCAAAAACACCACAGAAACAGTAATAACAACAGGGGATTTAAACTGTATTTAGACAATTGTAACAAAGATGCTATCGCTACTCAGCGCTTACGGCGAATGCGGGGCGCCGCGCGGGGAAGCGGGAGAGGGGTAGTATTCCAGCGAGGTGCACAGTTTACTCGCGCGAGTTATAGTGATTCCAACGTTAATTACTTAAAGATTTGCATTATTAAACTTAATATATTATTTAGGTATTTGCATGCATAGTGTGAGTATGGATGGATGTTTATTACTCTTTCAGGCAAAAATTACTGCACGAATTTAGACAAAATTTAGCAAAAATTTAGTTTATAACCAGGGATAACACATAGGATACTTTTTATCCCTATCTTCCCCCGGGATAAAAACTTACGCGGGTAAAACCGCGGGGCGCAACATGTTTAAGATAATAGTATCAGACTGGAAGAAACTGTCACAGGTTGACTATTGACGTCACGATCAAGATTCTATAAATAGTAACTCTTTTTTGGCCAAAATGACCAAAATAACTTTCACTGGCCCATATCAATTTCTTCGATAATTTGTAATCTTTTGTTTCTGATATCTACGCTTTTCCCCATCCAGTAAAAATGCTCAACGTCACTGATGTATTCACTTCAAAAATTGTTGTTTAGCTATCGTAATGGAAGCCATTGGTACTGATATTGTAACGCAATTACCTCATAGATATACCCCCACGTAAGTGGAATCATTTTGACCTAGCCGAGAGAGTCAGTTCCCGTATTTAACATCGTTCACAAATCAAGGTGGACCGACGACCTGGTGAAGGTCGCGGGAAACCGCTGGATGCGGGAGGCGCAAGACCGGTTGTCGTAGAGATCCTTGGGGGAGGCCTATGTCCAGCAGTGGACGTCTTTCGCCTGAAATGATGATGATGATGATGATGACAAATCAAAAGTCATTTATTCAAATCAGGCTAAGAATCAGCACCTTTTGAACGTCAATATCACATAAGACAGCCCCGCCAAAACGCCCGCCACCCCCCTTCGCTAATTCCTAGTGCTATCGCTGGGAAGAAGAAGTGGCGGAATAAACTACCCAGCAGCACAGCTGTCTGTTCATTAAAAACACATGACTTTATACAATACTGTGTATAGTAATGAACACAAGAAAACAGAACAACAATGAAATTATTTACCACATGCCAGCTAGCCACGCCAAAATACCAACAAAGCAGAAACAAAAAATAAAATATCATTAAATTGGAAACGTAAATAAGGAAAATATTATTAGCTAAATAGAAGCCTCAGGTATAAAAGGCGTGGCAGCTCACATATTTATGCATTGTAAAAAAATACAATTATATATATTCATATAACGTGTCAGTAAGCTAATTCTGGAGAAAAAACACAAACATTGTATTGAGTTAATCAGAACGACCAGCTACTCTTAACATTTAAATAGTAATTTACAGAATAATGTGCCTTTGAACAAAGCTTGGATTTGATTTGTGCTAAGGCAAGTCTAGCAAAGCAGAGGATATCTTGTTATAAAAAGTTATACCAAGCCCAACAAAAGAGTTATGAAGTCGGTGGTAAAGGGCTCGTAGTTTGTCCTTATTTCTGGTGTTACCATTATGGATCTCACTGTTTTTGGTCTAAATGTGAATGTTTTACCTAACATACCTACAAGATTCTTATCACTTGCAGCCTATCTCAATCTGAATTAGCTAAAAATACATACCTCTAATATCAACAATTTGACGGCGGTTGTCGATGAGATGAGGTGACTATTTTTAATCAAAATCGATAAAAAAGGAATTGGTCTTTTGGCTCAACGTAATAGGCACGGAGTTGCAATAGGGTTAGAGGTTAACCACTAATTTTGTTAGCACGGACATGCTAACAAAACACTAAAAGTTTATGGTGTCAAATGACCAGTAAATAAACCTATTAAACAACTACTAAACCAGCGAGTAACATTTATAGCTCTAAAAGGTTGTAATGTTCAGGTCAATATTAAATTTTATAAAACTTTAAATTAGGATAGTGACCTTTTTTTTGTAAAACGTTGCCCCACACCCTACCCACGATACAGGAGAAGTAGATGCATTTACATACATATAAACTCACACACACAAACATCCAGACCCAGAACAAAACAAACGCAACAGACGCAGCGCAATAGCTTAATCTTCATCAACTGCACTAACCGTGCAGTTGATGAAGATTACGGCCTACCCCTTCTCACCGAGAGGAGGTACGTGTCCCAGGAGTGGGAATATGTTATATGTGACTATGATCTCGCCTGATGGTAAGCAGTGATGCAGTCGAGTGATTTCATCATCATTCTCTGCCCTTATTCCAATTTATTTGCGGTGGATGCAATCTGTCTTGTTCTTCCATACTTCTCTATCAGTTGACATCTTAAGAGTCATCCCCTTTTCTAATCATATTATCATCACCCATTCTATTTATGTTGTAACGGTATCTACACGTCATCTGCTAACAATGCATCATACTTACGTCACACAAATTCTACATCTCGCAAGTAGAGTTTACCGTGCAACTAGCATATATACAACTTCCCAAAATCAACTTTTGGGCAAGTGCCCGCCAGACATACCCGTCTGGTCGGAGGATCCTCCCTTTTCTATGGAGGATGAGAACTTTACGCCCTGTTCCTGAAGCCTCCACAATGTGAATGTGTGATGAAAATCCTCCCAAATTTTTCGATCGATTTTGAGTGAATGCTATACGTTGCTTAAATAGGGAAAATGCCCGTGTTAATTACAGTATTATAGCGTCATTGGGGAGCGGGATGAGACTCGGATATCAAAATCACGGTTTGTTGTCAAAGAAAACAGCCTTAAAACTAACAAGGACACCAACCTTGGGAAACCGTCGACCTAGAAATTAAATATGCCTGAAAGACTATTGATATTCATCCGAAGACATATCTGATTTCGGATATTGTGAACTTTATCTGTAAATCTGCTAGTCTAGTACCAAACTTGGGAATCACAGATTCCGTTAATTTTATACAAAGTTACTTTTTGTATATGCGAAACCCGAAATACGTGTCCAGTAAAGAATTTATGTACCTACAAAATTTCAAGAAGCTATCATGAAAAATCACAAAGTTATGAGCTTGTTGTAAAGTGGAGAAAATGTGGAGCTTGTAAAAGTAAACAATAAACGGAAATATGAACACAGTGCATGTAAGTTCTTTGTGTCCGAAAGTAACATACATATGTATTTAGATGACAAGTTGTGGCCACAGGGTATCATATTTCGACGTTTTGTCAATTATACAATAAAACGTAATAATACAACATCAAAAGACGTAGATCTCGGCATTATTGATTAACAGAGTTCTTAAGGTTTACTAACAATATGAGTCTTTGTTACTTGAATAAAGATATTATTATTATTATTACCTGGTTGTCCCTACAAAACTATGGTCAACGAGCCACTCGCCCGCCCGCTCCTGCAAGCGGTGCCGCGCAGCGGGGGCCTCAGGACACTATGATCCGCTGTGAACTGTGTTGTTGCGTTCGGTAACCAGGCTACAACATTTTTCATATACAATATGTAAAGAAAACCCTGTCCGGCCCATAAGGATAATAAAGGTTAGGTAAACACTTGACCAAATATGATATAAAATTTTACATAATCATCATACTTAGTAACAATACTAATGAATTTTGAAATAATCCATTTTTCCCGGGAATTAATTCCAATTTCTCTGAAATTTGGTAATTTTTAAAAAAAGTGACAACACCGGTATTAGCAACAGCGAATAGCGACGCGACCACGTCACAGGTGCCGCGTGCCCTGCCCCCCGCCACCCGCGGAACGGGGTTGCTTACCGCACATGTATTAGGTTACTTACCACTTTTTGCGAAATAATATTTATTTTTCAAGGGGGATTTTTTTTAAGTTTAGCCTGTCTTTGTGGGCATTAGTAGAATCAGTTATCGATACCTAACAATACCTTCACGGATCGGACAGGGTTTTCTTTACATATTGTATATTTGGGCAAAAATATAACTCGGTGTAAAAATGAGTGGAATCGATGCAGTTGCTTGTTCTGTACAAACTATATTCAGGTTTCGTATAAAGAAAAACTAAGGTTGTATTATGTTGTAGAGCAATGGGTTAGGTAACCCATTCATTACCACAAATTGCCTTAATTTGTAAAGTTGAAGTTTTTTTTTTTTCTAAATTGAAAGTGAAGTGCGTCTTACCATGTTACCTAGTAATTTAGGGGAGACTACTCTACAACATATGTAAGGTAAACCGGGGTAATTGCGTCTTTGGGGCAATTGCGTCTAATGGAAATTATTTTAAATCTATTTGAAAACCTACCTCTCCTGCCATCTTTACGTTATAATTTTTTATTCAAAGTAAACAAAACAAGTGGCAGGAGAGGTAGGTTTTCAAATAGATTTAAAATAATTTCGATTAGACGCAATTGCCTCAAAGATGCAATTGCCCCGGTTGACCTGTATATAGAAAATCAATGGAATCTGTGATTCCCAAGTTTGGTACTGTCTGTCTAAAAAAATCTGACAACACTCATAATTCGCACATCACATCTTGTGGGAGTGTATTCTTTGGCAAAATGAACGCAATATTATGTTGGATAGAGTACAAGTTACATCCCGAGTTGTTTATTATACGGACCTTGTAGAAACTAGAACTAATTTTCGTGCGTTCAGGCGTTTTTGCCATACCTATTATTGGAATCAATTGTAACAGCACATACCTACTTAGGACCCATTAACTTAATCAAATTTTATTCCGTGGTGCTTGGCAATCTGGGCTTCTCCCAGTTGCAATAATATCCCTTTGTGCCGATTGGCCTAGTTCTGTTCTGTCTCCTGCTTGTTATGGAGGGAAGTGGAAAAATATATTTTTTCTTACTCCTCCGCTATTCTTTTCTGATTAATTTCGTTGCGGGACCCAAGACAGTTGAATCGTTTCTCCGGGACTCGTCGAGCTTCATTGCTCGGCGTTTTTCTGGCGGTCTCCACTGTTGATTCTGGCTTTCAGGAGTTGCAGTGGGTTGGGAACAGTGTGGCGGGTTTTGTCCAACACTCATAATTACTCGAATTTTCTATTAGAGCGCGAGTCGTTAGCGCGCGAATGTTTTCACGCCAAACTCTTCGAGCGCGCTCTAGCGGACGGCATCGAAAACGCCCTTTGGGGTTGCCACCCTACCTATAGTATCCTCTATATTTGCTCTACCCCATTGCTGACCACAAGCATCCTTATAGTAAAACTTGCACAATTTTCAGACGAGTACACATCACCAAACCTACATTGCTACAGCTGGGAGGAAGATTTGACGTGGAACCAGGAGACGGCGCATCGAGAGAGGGTTACTTGGCCGATCACAAAGTGGAGACGTTCCTCATAGTGCCACCGAGGGTATGTTAAAATGTTTTATATAGTACTAGCTTTCCGCCCGCGGCTTCCCTCGCGTGGTATTCGGGTATCGCGCTTTTTAGATTTTCCTCGGGAATGTCAAATTTTTCCGGTATAAAAAGTACCCTGTTATTTAATCCGGACTTCTAACTCTACGTCTGCAAAATTTCAAAGCAATCGATTCAGTAGGTAGTTACAGCGTGAAAGCGGAACAAACAAACTCATCGGTTTAAGTACTTAACTAAAGGGAAAACAAACAAAAAAGTACGTGAATTATTTAACCGACTAAACGTAGGTAACACCAGTCACTAATCATGCTACTTTACTGTTGTATTCTTCAATTTAGCAACGTTTTTAACGAATTATAACGTTGCTAAATTGAACAACTGAATAGATAGAACTTCTATTAATCTATCCTAATATATAGAGCTGAAGAGTTTGTTTGAACGCGCTAATTTCAGAAACTACTGGTCCGATTTGAAAAAGTATTTTTGCGTTGGATAGCTCATTAATCCAGGAAGGCTTTAGGCTATAGAACATCACGCTTCGACCAAGGAGCGGAGCATAACTAAACCACCGGAACGAAGTCGCTGGCAGCCGCTAGTATTGTCTTTTATTAGATGAGCGATATGACTTCATGGGTAAATAATTGACTTTTACAAAAACAGATTTTGTGAAATGACTTAGGTAAAAAAGAAAACACAGAATGGTGGTATTACTGTTGATGTTGGTCACATACTCACTAAAAGTACCATTTTGAGATTAATTTTCAATAAATCCCTAGATACGAAAACAATGAGGATGATCAGATGACATGTGTCAATAAAAAATCCATTCAATTCATTACACGTCACGTTAGATACGCCGCGCCGTCGGACTGTCATGTCAAGACTGACGTTTTCATAACACACGAGAAATTTCTAGAAAGCGGAAATGTTAGGCACTAGTTGTACCTCGCGTTTTTACCTCCATACGTTTCGATCTAGGTTCAATGTCGGGGCAAAACCATGATGTTAATACTAATTATAAACCATTTTCGTGTCATATTTCATCCTCACCTATTTTAAATACATACATAATATCAGCCTTTAATGCTCCCAATGTTGGAACATAGGCCTTCTCTCGGTGTGAACGAGTGGGCCGTAATCTATCACGCTGGCCCAGTGCGGTAGATGTCACATGTCTTTTTTTGGCTCTATGACATGCCGGTTTCCTCAAAATGTTTTCCTTCACCATTTTGAGAGTAGTGGTGATGAAATAATTTACACAAAGTTAAGTGATGGGGTTCCTGTGTTCAACAACTTGTAAGTCGCGGCCGATACCAGACAATTGAGTAACAGACATCCATAGATCAAAGAAACTACAAACTTCCACGTTTATAATACAGCAGGGTAATTGCGTAACACTATCAGTAGCAAAAAAAACAGATTTTATGAGTTTGTTACCCCAATGTTTGAAGACAAAAATCTTCAACCAGTGCGTCCTACCCGTCATGACTTACGGAGCCGAGACGTGGACACTAACGGTCAGACTAGTCCATAAGTTTAATGTCGCCCAGCGAGCTATGGAGCGGGCTATGTTGAGCGTCTCTCTGAAGGACCGCATCAGAAATGAGGTGATCCGACAGAGGACCAGAGTCACCGACATAGCTGAGAGGATTACCAAGCTGAAGTGGCAATGGGCTGGTCACATATGCCGCAGGACCGACAACCGTTGGGGTAAACGAGTCCTCGAGTGGAGACCGCGTCTCGGCAAACGTAGCGTGGGGCGCCCTTGGGCGAGATGGAGCGACGACATCAAAAAGGTGGCTGGTAGTGGCTGGCGGAGAACTGCTCAGGATCGAGCTTGTTGGCGTGCTATGAAGGAGGCCTATGTCCAGCAGTGGACGAGTAGGGGCTGATGATGATGATGATGATGATGATAAGTAGCAATGGGTTTAATTTTGACAGTTCAACTACATCATTGCGTCACTTACGTTGTTGAGCAGACACGATTTCGAACATAACGAAACAATGGATTAGCAATATGCTTCGAAATTCTTCCAACTGATAGTACTGATAGTACTGATAGTACTGATAGTACTGATAGTACTGATAGTACTGATAGTACTGATAGTACTGATAGTACTGATAGTACTGATAGTACTGATAGTACTGATAGTACTGATAGTACTGATAGTACTGATAGTACTGATAGTACTGATAGTACTGATAGTACTGATAGGACGAGGTGAGAAGTTGTGTTGTGAGCTAGATACGATGCTAAATGCTGTTGTTGCGGGGCGGGGTCGTGGAGGGTCTTAGGATTAATCCCTCTGGAGCAGCATCATCGGTCGTGTTGGGTTTAACGTTGCATTACCTCACTCAACTGCCATCTTCCTTCCTGTTTACTCTTTTTTTTTTGGGTGAAGAGGCTCTTGAACTAGCGCGCTAAACCATAAACGATACCATCAGGCGGGATTGCGGGCAAGCACTAGTTTACAATTTAAAAAAAATAGTGTGTTACGTAATTATGATGCAGGATGATGGATCGCTTCTTTTCAGCGCCATATTTGTTACTAGCTACGCCACGCGGTTTCACCTACGTTTTTTTATATGCCCCACTCCTATTGTTTGCAGCGTGATATTACATATCCTTAAGCCTTCCTGGATTAATGGGCTATCCAACGCAAAAAGAATTTTTCAAATCGGACCAGTAGTTCCTGAGATTAGCGTGTTGAACCAAACAAACTCTTCAGCATTATAAATATTAGGATGAAAGGCTAAGTATGGATGAGTGTTGTTTACTGGTTATGTTTAGTTAGTGGTGCCATGTGGTACCGGGCTTAGAATAGTACCAACCTATATCTTCCCGTGGGTGTCGTAAAAGGCGACTAAGGGAACTCTCACCAGGGAAGCGGGCAGCAGCGCTTATCCTGTAGAATATTAAACTGCTGAGATCCCCAACCCGCCTGCCAAGCGTGGGGTTTATGGCAATGGAATGAAAGCCTTGGATGAGGCCTTTGTCCAGCAGTGGGGACCTCTATAGGCTGAAGAAGAAGATGTTTAGGTTTAGGCTTTGTGATTTGATTATATTTTTCTTAGTCGTCGATATAGAAAGAAAGACAAACATAAACCGGCCAAGTGCTAGTCGGACTTGCACATGAAGGATTCCGTGCCAATTGCCATTTTCTATAAAGATAAAAACTATTTTTAGCATATGTTGTTATAGCAACAACAATTACCAGACACGGTTTTTTTATTTAATCTTTTTAATTATAACTATTGCTTGTCTGAACGCAATACCGCCTGATGGTAAGCAGTCATGCAATCGTTGATGGTAAAGTGTGCTAGTTTATTAAGAGCCTATTCAAGCACAAACTTGAAGACACTTAAATTGTAGTCCTCCAGTCCCTCGATGTACGCGGTATAAAAGACGAGGCGAAATACTTCGGCCAGATTGTGGTGGTATCAACAAAGGGTCGTCCGATGATGGAACGTAGATGGGGGAATTAGGTCATGCAATTGCCTCGCACATTCACCAAAATGCATCCTATAGAAGACCGACAGGCTGGCTACTCTTCGCCTGTGCTCCAGACTTTGGCTTTGGTTCATAACATAAAGCCTGGTGACAAACATTAAAGTCTTATAAAAGGAGCCCGTTTTTACTTCTTGCATACGGAACCTGAAAAATAATATTTAAAAAGCTAGAAATTATAAATGAGAAAAAGACGATAGGAAATCATTAAATATTAATCAGTAGGTACAGACGAAGTCGTGGTGGCCTAGTGGTTAAAACACCAGTCTCTCAAGTATTAGTGCGCGGGTTCGATTCCAGATCAGGCAAGTACCAATGTAACTTTTCTAAAATTATATGTACTTTCTAAGTATATCTTGGACACCAATGACTGAAGGTGAAGAAAAACATCTTGAGGAAACCTGGACTTTAAAATCTGAAATCGCCAACCCGCATTGAGCAAGCGTGGTGATTACGCTCAATCCTTCTCTGTATGAGAGGAGACCTGTGCCCAGCAGTGGGACGATAAAAAGGTTGATGATGATGACAGACGACAACACATCAAGCTACTACAATCTGTCAGATTTCTTTATCTGATTTTCAATTTTATCTCTAAAGCAAAGCAAGTTTGATTGGGAATATCTGCAAGTTTCGGGTAGCTTGATCTGCTGTCGTCGGTACCTCAAAGTGTCAGTTTTCTCGCAGATTCAGCAACATCATTCAAATTAATGAACAAAAAATGACCCTTGACTAACAAATACACAAAAAAAAGAAATATCTATCAAATTTCTCTTACCTGAATTCAGTTTCGACTTTCGTCAAAAAGAAAATTATCGCCACTCTCACAATCGATAACTTCCGCTCCAATTGATTGATTCCTGTCGCTGGATCTCTCCAATAACTTTTCAAATTCATCCTTCAACAAAAATGTTTGATAATTCAATGCTGCGCAAACGAACTATTCATGGCTGGACTCAATGATGTAAACACAATTAGTTGCAGTTTCATTGAATTGTAAATCAATTGTGTTCAGTTCAGCGGGTAAAATAATTTAATAAAGATGATCTTGAATTCTTTTTTATTATTTGTTTTATTATATTAAGTGTACAAATCGAGAGTCTCCGTGGCGTAGCGGTAGCGAACGCGGCCGAAGCGCAAGGAGTCGCGGGTTCGATCCCCGCACAGTGCAAATATTTGTATGCATGATTATGAATATTTGCACTGGTGTGGTCGTGCCTCGGAAAGCACGTTAAGTCGTTGGTCCCGGTTGCCATACGAACATCTAGTGGCAGTCGTTACGGGTTGTTGGAGCACTCAAAAGTCTAACAATAGGTTTAACTGCAATGCTTCGATGTCGCCTTCGGGTTGTGGAGGTCAGACGGCAGTCGCTTCACGGAAAATGTCGAAGTTTAGCCAAAATCAGCAGTTAGACTGGTAAGGCGGACCCCAGAGTCCAAAGCTGAAAAGCTACGGATGCGACTGGGATTAACGCTGAGATGATGATGATGATATTAAGTGTACCAATAAGTTGCTGCCGTTTTTGGAACATGCGAACCAGCATTATCATGTAAAAGAATAATTTTGTCATGTCTGGAGTAGTAATGGGCGCGTCTTTCCTCTTTCTTCTATCTTCCTCCAATAATGCTTTCAATTCCGTGTCTTCGTGCGATTTCGGACTTCCTCTACCTACGTTTTTTGTCTGTCACACCAAAGTGACAGTTTCAAAACTTTTGAAACGACTCAAGACAAGTTCTCTCGCTTAAAGCAGCTTATAAGCTTCTACAATCAGTCTATGGGCCTCAGCTGCAGATTTATTCAATTTAAAGAAGTGAATCAGAAGTTCCTTTGAGTGACCTTGAAAATGCGAAAGTATCTCTGTTTGTCTGTCTGTCTGTCCGGCTTTCACGCCAAAACTACGGAACCGATTGTAATGATATTTGGTACACAGATAGTATAAATCCTGAGAAAGGACATGGGCCATATAACATTCCGCTATGACCAATAGGTGCAGAGCAGTAACGAAAATGTTGCGGAAACGGGAGCGAACGCGGACGTACATATTGCTCCCATTATTTTATCAGGCGCTTATTTAAATCAACTGAGCCCTTTTAATTTTTTTCGGGACGAACTACAGGTTTGGCAAAAACTACTTAATGGATTTTGAAGAAACCATGCAGTACATTACTGCATGGTTTCTTTTAGGCATAGGCATAGGCATTTATCTTGGCATTCCCACGGAAACGGGAACCACCGCGCGCTGTAAACTGAAGTCAACGCGGACGGAGCCGCGGGCAACAGCTAGAAAGGACATATATCTGATGTATGTGTCTATATTCTTGCCTAGCTCCATAAAGAATAGAGGTAAACAAACCAATTTAGGGTTATCACAACTCACAATTTACAAATCTCCTGTTATTTACATGATTATCGACTTTCACATGTATAGTTACTAACAATTCCTATTGCAGCATATTTCAATAGAATCACTAAAAATAACATGCATAATAGCTTGGTATTTCGAAAAACCATTAAAAAGTTGACATTAATTTTATGTGATAGCCCTACAAAAAAAGAAAGATGGATGAAATCCAGATATTAAACACATTTTGTGTAATTCAACCAATGAATAAAGTTTAAGCATTTGTCAATACGATTTTGCGTATTTTAATTACTTTAAAATCAACTGCATAACACATGCATTGTAATACTTCCAAGTATGGACTAAGTATAATATATGTGTATCAAAAAATTTTACCTATTAGGAAATTAGCTTACATGTGTGTCATATTTCATTCAAATTGGTTAAGCATTCTATGCAAATCATAAATATCTAAACAAATAAACTGTTTACATTAGTAGGAAGTAGAATTATTACTTTTATGAAAATCATCTATCTAGAAAAGGTTGTTAACATCTGTCTTTTAGGCGTAAACTATTCGTTGCCTAGCAACGGTTTGTTTACCTCTATTCTTTATCGAATTTGGCCGACATATAGTGTAGATATTATAATATGCTTTTTATGCTGAATAAATAAATTTTCTCTCTCTATCTCTATCTCTACACGTGATTATCTTTTCGTGTTTATGAAACCTACATCCATTCATCATATTTTAAACAAACATAAGAAAAGCAACTGCTATCAATCGCTGTAACGACTTCCACTCGATCAAGTTACATGATAGCTCTCATATCGTGTGTGTAGTTCAATCAGGTCTGAATCGATGTCATCGGTATCAAATATTGCCAATATCCGCGAGTACAAATTGGAACTGAAGTGTCAAGCCAGTGTTATTGTTCCACGTTATTTGCTTGCACGTTGTTTTGCGTTACTTTCGGGCTGTTATTTTAAAAATTCTCCTTCTCCTCTTGCGAGCGGAGACCTGTGCCCAGTAGTGGGACGATAAAAGGGTTGATGATGATGATGATGGTTTTAAAAATAAACGATAAAGTGTTTATGGAAAAATAACTAGAAATTAGTTATTTTTCCACAAACACAATAAAGTTCTGTTTGCCCTAAAACTTCTGGTTACTCTGAAATCAACTTAATTACCTTTAAATTAAAGTTGATACTTTTTTTATTTAATATATTAAAGCGCCTGACAGGATTACATTACAGAAATTTTGAGTCGGGGCCCTTATAACTAACTACCACTGCTCTCTCACGGTTAAACAGTAAATACTTCAATACTGTCGATTTTCCTAGGATGGCCAAACAAATTAAATTAAATTTATATAAATTCCCGATGCGAGAATCGAACCTGAGAACCTCGTGCTTAGAAGTAGCGCTTCGGGTCACTAGAAGAAAACGATAGTTGAAATGTTGTTACCATTAACGATTGCGTGCCTGCTTACCATCAGGCAGGATTGCAGTCAAGCGCTAGTTTATAATTAAAAAAAAAATTCTTTATAGATAGGCGTTGTGAGTTTGAATTGACGCATTTATTGTCATCGTATTAATGTATATAAATAAATAAATATAAATATTTTATACTGACAAATCACACAGATTGAGCTAGCCCCAAAGTAAGTTCGAGACTTGTGTTATGGGATACTAACTCAACGATACTATATGTATAATAGATACATATTATATAGATAAACATCCAAGACCCAGGCCAATCAGGAAAAGATCGTTTTCCATCATGACCTGGCTGGGGATCGAACCCGGGGCCTCCACGTCGCAGGCAGGCGTGTTGACCGCTGCGCCACGGAGGACGTATGTGGGTTTATATTCCAACTTGTGGAATAAACTTCACTTTTGATAGTGACTCGTGGAATAAACTCGACTTTTTTTTTAAATAAAGTATCTATCAATATTTCAAAATCATTTTCCCAGTATAGTTATCATATATTTAAAAAACTCAGCCCATTATTAGTTAACTTGTGTTAGTAACAAATTGAACAGATACCCACGCTTAAGTAACTTGGCTCTCAGGGATTACTTAAGATATCACTCAAATATCTCTTGAGATTAACCCGGAACATCAACTTGAGCCACGAACTAAGTTAATGGAAGCACGTGCCTCGAGGCATCGCTTTATCGTAAGTGTTAATAGTGGCACGCGAAGAAATACACGTTTTTTTTTTAAGGAAATATTACGAAACGGTCATTTTATCCAAATGCGAAAGTTTCTGAAGATGATGTTTGTTACTATTTCACGTTAAAACTACTGGACGGATTTGGAAGAAATTCGGCAGACATATTTTCCCACGGAATCGAAACTTACATGGGTGAAACCGCGGGTCCCGGCTAGTATATATGAATACTAGCGGGGGCCAGCGATTTCGTTCGCGTGGAATTAGTAATTTGAACATGTTATGCTCCGCTCCTATTGGTCACAGCGTGATGTTATATAGCCTAAAGCCTTCAAGGCTAGAGTGAATAGGCTCTTAATAGACTAGCGCGCTTTACCATTAACGATTGCGTCACTGCTTACCATCAGGCGGGATTGCGGTCAAGCACTAGTTTCTTCTTCAGCCTATAGATGTCTACTGCTGTACAAAGGCCTCCCCCAAGGCTTTCCACGCTGACCAAGGCTTGTGCTGCCCGCATCCATCGGCTTCCCGCGACCTTCACCAGGTCATCGGTCTACCCTGTTGGGGGCCTCCCTACACTGCGTCTTCCAGTACGTGGCCGCCACTCCAGAACCTTACTGCCCCATCGGCCATCGGTTCTACGAGCAATGTGCCCTGCCCACTGCCACTTAAGTTTAGGGACTCGCAGAGTTATGTCGGTGACTTTGGTTCTTCTGCGGATCTCCTCATTTCTGATTCGATCACGCAGAGAAACTCCTAGCATAGCTCTTTCCATTGCCCTTTGTGTGACTCTGAGCCTTCGTATGAGGCCCATTGTGAGCGACCACGTTTCAGTTCCGTAAGTCATCACTGGCAACACACACTGATCAAAGACTTTAGTCTTGAGACACTGTGGTATCTTGGACGACGAGAAGATGTAGCGTAGCTTCCCGAACGCTGCCCAACCGAACTGGATTCGCCGAGACACCTCTTTCTCGAAGTTGGACCTACCTAGTTGGACTGTTTGTCCCAGGTATACATACTCGTCAACAACTTCGAGTGCAGAGCAACCAACTACAATTGGAGTGAGTGCGACATGAGAGTTCGACATGATCTTCGTCTTATCCATGTTCATTTTTAGACCCACTTGTTGGGAAGCTCTGCTGAGGTCATTGAGCATTTTGTCAAAGTGTTCCAGGGTCTCAGCCATGACCACGATATCATCTGCGAAACGGAGATATAGTGATGTACTCGCCGTTGATGTTGATGCCAAGTCCTTTCCAGTCCAGGAGCTTGAAGACATCTTCCAACGCAGCAGTGAACAATTTAGGAGATATGACATATCCTTGTCTCACTCCACGCTGCAGTTGGATCGGTTTCGAGTCCTGGTCCTGGTGACGGACTGACATGGTGGCGTTTTTGTACAAACACTTTATCATCTCAATGTATCGATGGTCAATTTGGCATCGCTGGAGAGACTGTAGCACCGCCCAAGTCTCAATCGAATCGAAGGCCTTCTCATAGTCCACAAACGCCAAGCATAGTGGTTTGTTATACTCCTCGGACTTCTGTATAACTTGCCGCAGCGTATGAATGTGGTCTATGGTGCTAAAGCCTTTTCGGAAGCCTGCTTGTTCGGGAGGCTGGAAGTCGTCGAACCTGCGAGCGAGACGATTCGTGATGACCCTAGAAAACAGCTTGTAGACATGGCTCAGGAGGGATATGGGTCTGTAGTTTTTCAGGAGGGTATTGTCACCTTTTTAGAAAAACAAAACCACCACGCTCCTGTGCCACGCCTTAGGCGTTTCGCCTTTAAGAATGACGGAATTAAATAGCTTCTGAAGCGCTTTAAGAACCGGTTTGCCACCCGCTTTCAGAAGCTCAGCCGTAATTCCATCATCTCCAGCCGCCTTATCGTTCTTGAGCTGTTTCAGGGCCATACCAATCTCGTACAGGCTGACGTCCGGGATATCGTCGGTGTAGTGTCGGGTTAGTCTGGCTCTAGGATCATTAGCCAGGCTTACAACAGGTGCGTGTGTTGATGTGTATAACTCTCCGTAGAATTTCTCAATCTCACCCAAAAGCTCGGGCTTGGAAGTGACGACCTACCATCCCCAGTCTTCAGTTTCACACTAGTTTAGAATTCAGCACTAGTTTAGAATGTATAAAAAAATGTAAATAAGTAAAAATTTATTACCCAAATAAAAGCACCAGGTATTAAGGGCGTGACAGCTTACATGTTTATGCATTGTAAAAAAAGGAAATTATATGAACTCATATAACGTATCATTAAGCTAACTCTAGAGATAGAACATAATTATTGTCATGAGTTAATTAGAGCGATTCTTATCAATGGTCATTTACGGAATAATATGCGTTTGAACAAAGCTTGGATTTGATTTGTGCTTTAAATGCATTGTAAGGCAAGTCTAGCAAAGCAGAGGACATCTTCTTCAGGAAATCTCTTAGAGAATCACTGCCACCGAGCTCGTAAATTTCTCGAACAGCTCATTTCGGAGTATAAATATATTATGTATGTTAACGGCTTTGCCCTATAGTAAAACACCGTAAGATATAACGCTATGGAAATAACTAAAATAGACTAAACGAGCTGTATAAACCTCAGTGTATTGTCTTATTTTCCTGACGGCGTAGGCGGCCGAACTGAGCCTTCCTGCTACAGTTGATATGTGTGGTCCCCACTGAAGTTTAGCATCTACTGCGATTCCCAGAAAAACTGCTGTGCCCACAGTTTCAAGCACCTCTATATCTAAAATGATGTTGGGTCCTAGATTTATAACATTTAATGCTAAGGATAACCCTACAGACGGCTCTCACCAAGATCACTTCACCCAAGTTTATACTGTGAGACTTTTACAAAATCGGTTGGCTGGACGTCTTGTATTCATTCTGGGGCTGATAACTATACTGTTGACAACGTTTACAGGAACAAAATAATAGGGATATATTTTTATTATTTATTTCTCTCTTCACAATATTGGTTTAACAATATTTTACTTATATTCCACCATTGGAAGAGACTGGTGCCTGAAGTAGGTTTTTGAAGAAACCTGTGTTAGGACCAGGTTCTCCCCCCCCTCCCCCGAAAGATACAATCTTGAGATTCTTGAGTATACATTTGATAGTGCCAAGAAGATCACAAAGAGACAATCAGTTAAAAGTTAACGATAACAATAAATAATACAGAAAAAAATAACAATTAATACAGAAAAATCAATTAACAATGCAGAACTAATGATGCAGGGAAGGTAAGGTAAGGTATGAAAATCAAACAAATAATTAGTCCGTCTTATAGATAACTAGCGGCCGCCAGCGACTTTGTTCGCGTGGAGTTAGTTCTGCTCCGCTCCTATTGGTCGCAGCGTGATGTTATATAGCCTAAAGGCTTTCTGGATTAATGGGCTATCCAACGCAAAAATATTTTTTCAAATCGGACCAGTAATTCCCGAGATTAGCGCGAACAAACAAACATACAAACAAACTCTTCAGCTTTATACATATATTAGTATAGATAAAAAAAAGACCTGTATTTTTTATTTTGTCTAAATTACCAAAAACTACTGAGATATTTTTATTTTATTTTATTTTTTATTTTATTTTTACATTTTAAGGAAACTTACAGCTAGCATATATACAGAGAAGATAATTAGTGAAAGAAAGCCAATTAAAAGTTTCCACAGATAACAATAGGTTAGCACAAGAGACAGTAACAGGTACAGCACCGGACAGGAAAGCGAAATTAAGAGCAAGTAAGCACTCGGAGAGTATTAAGTAAAGACTGAAATTTTTTTAGTGATTAACAAAGAAGTTATCACAAAGTATCTTTTTTAGTTTCGGAACACTGGTGGAGAATAAATCGAGATCATTAAACCTCTGACACAACAAATTATATGCTCTGCTAGCTCTTATGATATAAGAGTTTTGTCGGTATACGCATCGCACAGAGGGAACATACAGAGGCTGATGATTCCTTAAAGTGAAGGATGGAACACGCAGCCCAATTTTGCTCAACAATTCAGAACAGTCGATTGAGCCATTAGCCATATTGAACAAAAACACCATGTCGGCAATTTTTCTCCGCTCAATTAGTGGAAGAATGTGAAATTTTCTACAACGGTTGTTGTAATTAGGCAATTATGTTCTGGATCTAAACTGAATGCACCTCAAAAATTTTCTTTGGATACTTTCGATGCGATTGACGTAAGTATCGTAGACAGGATTCCATACCGGTGAGCAGTATTCGAGATGACTGCGCACAAAAGCACAGTACAGAATTTTTAGTGTTTTAATATTTTTAAAATCCGCCGATATCCTCAAGATAAAACCAAGGGCTTTAGAAGCTTTTTTAATAATTTTATCAATGTGTGTGTCAAAGAGAAGTTTCGAGTCAAAAGTGACTCCCAAGTCTGTAATCGTGTTAACTCTGGCTATTGAAGTATTGGCTAGTTTGTAGTCATAAATAATATAGCGTATTAAAGGTACGGAGTGGGGGCTAATTACGTTTCGCCGTGGTATATTTTGTACCACGGCGTGACGTCATGCGACATTTCAAATCAATATATCTTCCTAAGTATTTGAATGATAGATAAAATAAAATATACGTGTTCAATATTTTTGTTAAATCTATCTGATGGACATTAAATTATTTTTTTAGGATACAACCGTATTCAACGTCATTTTCTCTAACAAACTTGAATATACCTAGTTCGTTCAGAATACGCAACTGATTCGATTTCAATAATTTTTACACCACGTTTAAAAAAAAAATAGTTATATTGTATATTATATTGTAATTGTTAAATTAAATTGTATGAAAATGAAAACCAAGTAATAATATTTATGAAATTTAAATCAACTTATACAATATATAAAGAAAACCCTGTCCGATCCGTGAAGGTATTGTTAGGTATCGATAACTGATTCAACTAATGCCTACAAAGCAGGGCTAAACTTAAAAAAAAACCCTAAAAAAATAAATATTATTTCGACATACATTATTTCACATGTGCGGTAGGCATACATGCGCGGGTGAAGGGGGACAGGGCACGCGGCACGTAGTCTCATCACTCTTAATAATACTGTCTAAAATGGTGTTGTCACTTTTTTTTTAAATACTAAATTATGGGGAAGTTTGAATTAATTCGCGGAACAAAAATATTATTTCAAAATTCATTAGTATTGCTACTATGATAATTATGTAAAATTTCATATTTTATTTGGTCGGACGGGGTTTTCTTTACATATCGTATGTGTCAAATTTATTATGCATGAAATAAAAGGCTTTTATTTTTTCCAAATACATTTAGAAAAATGTTGTAGTGGGGTTACCGAGCGCACAATTCAGATTGCGGTAGATCATAATACTTGGCGCGTGCGCACACTCGCAAAACCGACAAAAACAAAGAAAATAAATCTGTAATCCAGTAATTTTCAAACAATCGTGGCGACCAATCGAAAACTTCTCACCAGACTCGAGATGGGTACAGTGGATAACGTCACAAGTTGAATTGAAGGATTACTGTTAATTGCATTTGTAATCTCATTCGAATCCGACTGATGAGAGACGGGATTGCTTCGGGCTTTATCTTCGTTCATCTTTGTTGTTTTTACTACTGGTCCTAATTTAAGAAGACTTGGCTGAGACGGATCAGCCGGGGATGCGGGAGGTGACTATTGTTTTATTGTTCATTAGGGAGTAATCGGGACCGCTTTCATCAGCTGCAGTAATTAGTAGATTAACTGACGCGAACGGGTATGGCACGCTGGCCTTTTGAGTAAGCTTCCAGCGTACGGCATTTCCCCTAGCCTGACTGGCTGGGTAAAAGACTTCCTGACTGAACGGTCCCTCCGAGTTGTTGTCGATGGATGCTCTTCTGAGCCCATGTCAACTAATGCCGGTGTTCCTCTGTTCCTCCGTCTGTTCTCTCTGCAACTCTGTTCCTGCTGCATATTAACGATCTGCTGATGCCCGGTATCTATGGGTATGCAGATGACAGCACAGTTGTAGAGAGATACCTGCCGGGTGCTCGAGCTAGTAGGGAATCAATCCGGTCCGAAAGAGAGGCCATGGTTGAGCGAACGAGTGTTGCACTGCAGGCAGTCTCTCAGTCTCAGTTGTTTTCACCGCCAAAAGGAGCCCGTTCACCTTGGCTCCTACTTTTCGGAATGTGTCCTTGGAGTGTTCCGACCGCCTTCAGCTTTTGAGAGTTGAGATTTCCTCGGACCTTAACTTTGGCCGGTTCATTGAGTCCAAGGCTAAGGTGGCTGCCAAGGAACTTGGCGTTATCGCAAAGGTCCGGCAGTACTTCACACCTGGGCAGCTTCTAATGTTATACAAAGCACTTCGTGTGTGGAGTACTGCAGCCACATTTGGGCTGGTGCTGCCAAGTGTCACCTGGCCACTTTGGATTCAGTGGAGAGACGTGCAAAGAGGCTGATTGGTGACCCTGATCTAACTCGAGTCGGTCTCCAAAGCTTAGAGCACAGGCGTAGAGTAGCCAGCCTTTCGGTGTTCTATAGGATGCATTTCGGGGAGTGTGCGATGGAATTGCATGATTTAATTTCCCCATCTCCGTTCCACCAGCGGACGACCCGTCGTACGGCTGGTTTCCACCCTTACGTTGTTAACACCACTACGATCCGGACGAAGCGTTTCGCCTCCTCCTTTATAGCGCGTACATCGAGGGACTGGAATAGTTTGCCAGCGGCGGTGTTTCCGTCGGACTACAATTTGAGTGTCTTCAAGGCTAGAGTGAATAGGCTCTTAATAAACTAGTGCGCTTTACCATCAACGACTGCGTCACTGCTTACCATCGGGCGGGATTGCGGTCAAGCGCTAGTTTATAATATAATAATAAAAAAAAAAAAACTAATTTCATATCGCATACTTTTTTTTTGTTCTGGATGGGTAGACAAATGCTCTCTCCTGCTTTGGACGGACCGGAAGGGCGTGTCAGACATTTACTGACTTTAACCGTGACCGAAGAAGCCCGTGTTTCTTCACTTGCCTGTACGCCAAGGTCACGGTTTCTTTTTTAATCAACCCGCAACCCTGACCCAGGGTAATCGCAGTAATCACCCACGCAATCAACGCATCTTTGCCAAAGCAGTGGCAGTTTATTTTTGTACTGCTTCTGGGGTATTGAATTTTTTTCCCACAAAGAAGTTATTCCAACCTCAGTTCTTGCAACTTGGAGACCGTCTGCTGTACACTGTACAGTATGAGGTCGCACGATATATACATATGTATGTGTATCTTTTAATGAACTATACATTTACTGTTGACAATGAATGTTGATGGCTATAAGGGTTGGGGAAGACCATAATAACGATGGATGGAACATGTGAATGATGTTTGATTAGAAAGGGAACTATGTACCAAGATTCCGGCTAATAGAGAAGAATGGTACAATAAGACATGGTACACCGGTCCCAAATAAATTGGGATGAGGGTAGCAAAATGATGGTGACAGTTATTGTTCATTTCTGAATATAAATACAATCTGAGTGAGAAAATAGTCGTCCTTCGCGTGGGACAGTTCCCTAAAGGGTCCAAGCTTAGTGGTAGGCTTAACAAAGTTTGTTACGTGAATTATTCATAGAGCAGTACAGATCCTGATTGAGCTAGGTATATGGATCTTTTCTTCGTTGGTTGAGTTGTACTCAATGCTTGATAAATGTCTTCGTCATCATGATATGTCTCTCTTTTTTCCCCAACTGTATTGGGGTCAGCTTTCAGGTTTACCCGATGCAAGTTAATACCATTACTCTATATGGAGAAACTGCCTACGTGACGTCCAAAATCTACTAACTGGGTAATATAATTCACATTGATAAGAGAGGTTATTAAAACTTTCAGGCTTGTGATTACCAGTAACGACTGTCAAAGAATAGGGTAGTTGAAAAAAAAAACTAATTAGTCCGCCAGTCAGATTTCCAAAAAAAAAACTCTACACGTATTTTTCTTTTTTCATACAAACAAAAAATGAAGACGATACGGTGCGTTGAAAACTCGTGTGACGTCACTCATTACTACACTTTTTAGCAACGAGTGACGTCCCAGCTCCCACTCCTTATCTTTGATGCCTTTTATTTTTGTCAATCTTTATTGATTTGATAAAACAAAATATACGTATCCAATATTTTTCTATAATCTAAATCTAAATAGAATCAATTTGTTTTTACCCCGTAAATGAGAGCCAGCCAAATATAATCAACGACTTTAATGAGATTTCCGAGGCACGGTGAGGTCTTAGGATATGAAGATGGTTATCCATCTACTAACCAAAGGGACGGAGAGACGGAGTCAGTTGGCGTTCCAAGTAACGCTTATGGGATTGACACTAGCGGAGAGCGTGAGGGAGCGGGAATCCCAGCACCCTCACGCCTCTAGCCACCACAGGAGACGCTCTGGTCGAGAGACAACGTCGGACTCCTGGCCACCGTAGCCGCGGACTTGCGGGCAGCGAGCAGTATGTAGCTAACCGCCCAGTAAGGACCAGGCCCGGGTCGACGGCGCGTTGTTTTTCACGCGCCTAAAATATATGTCAGCACATCGTGATGGGGTCCAAGAAGAGCGATACATCCTAGGTCAGGGTTGCGGGTTGGTAAAAAAAGAGACCCTGGTGCACAGGCTAGTGAGGGAACACGGGTGGGTTTTAGTCAGTAAAAGTCTGACACGCCCTTCCGCCCCGCCCAGAGCGGGAGAGGTTATTTGATGATTTTCCATCCACAAAAAAGGGGGATTAAGACTACTGACCACTCACTCAAAGATCATAATCACGTAACTTTTCACGATGAGATTATTCTAGTTCTCTTATTAGTTTTGGCGCTTAATATTATATTGTATTTCGTCTGCGAGTGAGATATAGATAAGGCTCCTAATCCTATTTACTTTCTGTTCAAATTAGTTATTATGTATTCTGTGCTTACACATAATACGGCGAACTCATCTAGATTTTAAATTACTTCCAGAAAATAAATTATTTATCAAATATTTGTTCAGAATGGGACTATGAAAATATTGAAAAGGTCTATTTGAAAATAAGGCAAAGACTGTGCTCCACTTTTTTAATAGTTAGCAAACATAGGTTTTACAAGAGAGTTGAGACTGTTTATAGTATTGATTAACATTGGTAGTATTAGTAAATATACTTAAATATGGAAAATTTCATGAAGAAATGAAATCGTTTATTAGGCAAGTAGGATCACAGATCACTTTTATACGTCTTTTTTTTTGCATTGCCTGACTACCTCTGAGATGAAATAGCCGAAACAAACGATCATCGTCTTTTTTCAAGTCCAGACATTAAAAATGAAAACGTCTACAATCATTTACGTGACTTAAAAAAAAAAGAAAACAGTGTTTAAAGTAAGTCTTAGCCTTATAAGATGTATTGGCACGACGGCTTTTCACATTTTGTTGGGAAAAAACTTCTCCACTTTCTTCCTTCGTTTATACAACATTTTACGAGGTTCGACTTTCACCGTTCTACCTAGGTTCGGACATAGGACCAGGGAAACAGAGGAAGGTCGCACTCTGCTGAATGATGCTCGTTTGGTGGTAGATAGTGATTAGTGGGCGTCGCCGCGTCGTCCAGGTCCGTAATGGCCACATGAGAAAAAATTATATTTTCTTTCAATTTCATTCCTTTTTCCTTGTCAACTTGGTTTCGATTATTTATCTGTTATTCACGATGGTAATATCAGTTTGTAGGAAAAGTTCCGTTGTTATGTTACATCGATATGTTAGATAATTTGTCTTTCGTCTCTTCTTTCGAGTAAACGTTCAGCAAAATTCTTACTTCTGACAGATTTTTTAATTATAATCTGTCAAAAATGTAATATTTATAGTCAGGATAAGACTTAGTCTAAGTTTGACGGATTCGTTTAGATAAGATAAGATAAGATAATTTTATTTGTAAAAACATGTGTAGGTGATAATAATACATGGCTGTGATCATTACAGGTGGAATGGTTATTTCGTTTCAACATGTTTGACCATGACTGGTGTACAAAAAATATACTTCAAGCTAATAAGATTAATTAAGAATACATTATCTTACAAATATGAATTAATTTACATTAATTAGTCGAACAATATAATAATTAATTTACAATAACAACATGATTACATTTTTATAAAAGATATACATAATTGCATTTAAGTTTAAAGGTAGGAATAATTCTGTTCAGTCAAAGAGATTTGTCATTTAGGAAGTCATCAATATTATAATAACATTTTGCAGTCAATATTTTTTTAAGTGTTTTTTTAAATTGGTTTGTATTTAATTGCTTCACATGTTTTGGAATTTTATTGTAGATAATTGGAGCCTTACATACGACACTTTTACGCATTAGCGCTGTTTTAGCAAAGGGAACACAGAGCCTGCTATTATCACGGCGATTACGTTCTATAATATCAGATATGCGGGGAAAAAGATACGGGTTTTTGTGGACAAATAAAGCTATTTCAAAGATATAGAGTGACGGTAATGTAAGGAGGTTGTGCTTAACAAAAAGTGGTTTACAGCTGTCAGTACTATGTATACCGAACATAGCACGTATGCATCGTTTTTGCATTTTAAAAACCATATCTTTATTGGTTGAATTGCCCCAAAAAATAATGCCGTATCTGAGGACAGACTCAACAAGGCCGTAATATGCTGAAAGTAACGCTTCAAGATTAATAGTGGGGGCAAGTTTATATAATGCATAAGATAGACTACTGACTTTTTTACATAATATGTCGATATGTTCTTTCCAATTAAGTCGACTATCTATAGTTAAACCGAGAAAACGGGTAGCAGTAGTATCGTTTACAACGTAATCATTATGTATCAATTGTATGTTTAACGGATTTTGAAGTCTTTGTGTAAAATGCATTATGTTTGTTTTCGTCAAATTAATTTTTAAATTATTATTATTTAACCATGAAATTATAGATGTCAAAGAGTTATTTATGTCACGATTATACTGACCAATGTCCTTACATGCAATTGTAACAGTGCTATCATCAGCAAACAATGTCATGGGTTGATTCGTTACGTACGGTAAGTCGTTGATGTATATAATAAACAGAAGCGGCCCCAGGACACTACCTTGGGGAACACCATACTTTACATCATGTTTCGTTGAGCTGTATATTACTTCTTTTTTAGTTTTAAGGTTTACCTTAGTGATTACTGTTATTTGTTGTCGATCTGTTAGGTATGACTTGATTAAATCTAAAACATTACCTCTAATACCATAGGCATCAAGTTTACTGATTAATATATTAGGGTCTACATAATCGAATGCCTGTGACATATCACAATATACAGCACAAACGGGAGTCGTTTTATCAACGTGGTATATAACCTTTTTGAAAAATTCATAAATTGCCATATTTATTGTTTTATTTTGTCGAAAACCTTTTTGTTCAGTACACAAAATATGATTTTTTTCAAGATACGAATTAATTTCACCATATAAATATTTTTCGAAAATTTTAGAGAATATTGATATTAACGAAATAGGCCTGTAATTCTTCATAAACTGTTTATTATCTTTTTTAAATAAAGGTTTTATGATAGACAATTTGAGATCATTTGGAAATATACCTGATGATATTGATAGATTAATTATGTGGCTCAAGTGGTGACAGATATCCTCATTTACTGTTTTTATAATTTTTGTGCAGAATTCATCGTGTCCTACACTGTTTGTATTTTTCAGCGTTGTTATGATTTGTTTAACCTGATTGGGTGAACATGGTGCAAGAAACATTGATTTTACACGGTGATTAATTAATGAAGTTACATTCTTCCCAACATCCGGAATGGGAATGACTTTGTCAACAAAATAATCATTGAATGCATTTGCTATTTGTGTAGGATTATTAATTATTTTGTTAACATCAACTTCTATGCTATCAATAGAATCTTTTGGTAGGCTGAGTCTAGTTTTATTTATTATTCGCCATGCTGTTTTAATTTTATTACTTGAAGTGTTTATTTTATAATTATTTTGTGCACGTTTTGTCAATGATATGATTCTTTTAAATAATTTGCAATAGTTTACATACTTCAATTTATTCTCTTTTGAAGGATTTAATCTAGCATGCCATAGCAAGTCCCGTTTCTTCCGGCTGCAAACTTGGATTCCGCGTGACACCCATTTTGGTGTCTGGTAGACTTTTATTAAAAATTGAGTTTGAGGGAAACAAAGGTCATAAAATAATTTAAAGTCATCTATAAAATATTGATAAGCTATGTTAGGGTCATCAGTATGATAAATACGTGAGAAAGATAGGCTTTTAATACATCTTTTGAATTTTTTTATATTATCTAGGCTATAATCTCGCCTAGTTGAACGCCAAGATTTAAGTGTTGGTATTTTTTTCACAGGAACTTTCATTAATTGAGCTGCATGGTCAGACAGACCTAGTTCTAACGTTTTTGTTTTACAACCCTTATTAAAATTATGTGCAAAATTGTCGATACATGTTTGACTAGCAAATCGCGTCGGTTCATGCAATGCTAATTTTAGATTATAATTTAACAACAAACATTCAAAATCTAAAGTAACATTATTGCTTTTTAAAACGTCTATGTTGAAGTCACCTGCAATTATAGCATTTTTATAATTACATTTAGCAATATAGGTAAGCAGTTTTTCTAGCCTATTAAAAATGTATACATGTTATTTTGTTTTGGCACTCTATAGAGACAGATAATAACAATTTTATAGTCAGTAAGTTCGACTGCACAGCACTCGAATATAGACGACAGACAGAACTTGCTGATTTCGCAAATTTCCCTGAATTTGTGTCCCTTTTTCACTATAATGCATGTTCCTCCTCTTTTACTATTGCTCCGGCTGTACGACGAGGCCAGCGTATAATTAGGTTGATTAAGGCTTATCTCTTGTCCCGCCATCATAAAATGCTCAGATATACATATAACGTCCACAGGGCCGTCCTTGTGTCTGAGCTCTTCCAAGTTGATACATAATGCATCTGATTTATTTAGAAGCCCTGCAATGTTTTGATGTAGAATATGTAAATACTTATCAGAGAAAAAGCTGTGTATTGGGACTTTTATCGATTTCCTGAGAATTTGTCGTAATATTTTTGAGTTTTTCACCGTTAATTACGTTTTTGTCGATCTCATCAACTGTGGACCAATCAACTATAATATTTTCCATAATACAGTCATATATGTGTTTCATTCCGGCTTTATTAATTTTCCCAGTTGTTTGAGACAACATTTCCATTGATAAGTCACGGTTACTGTCAAACATGTACGCGTAGTCATGATTTTGTATGTCCAAATAAAGAAGATTGTTGAACATATCGACTTTAAAATTGTATATGGGTGCCCCTGCTATGTATGTCGGTAAGCATATAATTTTATTAGTATGGGTCACATTTTTTAGGGATTCTCTTATCGTGGTTATTACGTCTATTTGATTTCGTTCAGCTTTAATGTCATTTTCACCAATAAAAATTATGCAATAGTCATTTAATGTAAAATCTTTTAATTTGCTTTTTATGTTTCCCAATACTTCCTTTATTGTTCCGTTTTGATAAACGTAATTGCAGAAATTAAAGTAATCCGAGAATACGTCTTCAGTTAGGGACAAGGACCACTTAGATTTGGAACTACTTAGTATACATAATTTCTTCTTTTGTTTTCGTTTAGCTTCCTTATTATCTGCCAATTCGCTATATGAAGATTTTTTATTCAATAACGATCTAGATTCTTTATTGGGCTTGTTTACTGTCTGCGTATGAGAGTAACAAACTGTTTGAGTCTCTTTATTGTGCATAGTGGTCAATCTTTGGACACAATCCCTCGGGGATTGTAATGAGCTCGTCTTTATATTATTATTTTGGGTTATTAACTCGTTATTTGAAACAGTCTTGATTTTACGTACTGATACTGGTGTTTTTGGACTTCTTCTCTCAGGTGTTGAACACACTTTTTTGTATGTGTTGACAGTCTTTAACATGTTTTGGAGATCGGTTTTAAGACGAAAGTTTTCCGAATTTAAATTTTCAATTTCTTGATGAGCGCTTTGTAATTCTACCGTGAGAGTTTTAACTCGTTCGCTCAGATTATTTATTACGTCAGTGTGGTCATGCAGGCTGCTATCGGGTAAACTCATCATTGTAGCGTCAAGTAACGATTTCTCACTAGTACTTGATAAGTTAGTGAGGTCGTTTAGTGAACCCGTTCTGCCGGGTCTACGATATGTTATGTTATTGTATTGCTCATCCATCTTTATCGAGATCGCGTATCTACCACAGCGCCCTCTATTGAACTCAAACAGCAATGTTACGCACAATTTTTTACTTTTGTTAATGTTATAGGGTAGTCCTTATTTCACTTTAAGTCGTGTTAAAATTAAACAATCTTGATGGATGAATATCATAAATACACAAAAAGACAAAGAATGACTGGGATTCGAGCTCGCGCCCAACCGAGTACGATCCGACAAGGTTCACTTGTATGCCACTTAGGCACGGAGTAGTTAGCCGGGTTGACGAAATTAGGGTACGCTTTTTATGAATTTTGATTTTTAAATACAAAAGGTCGGTTATTATGATTCATGTCTCAAGTTTTTTTCCATGTTATGTTTACTGTTATGTTTACGTGATTTATCACTTTTGTAAAGTAATTGAGCACTTTTCTGACACTGTATGTACACTGTTTAGTTTAGATTGTAGCGGATACGAATTTGAATCAGTTCATTTTACGTTTTCCCGTTGAGTTATTTATACTGTTCATTGAACACTGTTTATGGTTATTAATGTTTGAAAACACTTCCACGCACGTAGTAATACTTTGTTTAGATAATAAACTTATATTTAGACTGAATAATTGTTATTAACTATTTTATTTTATTTAAATTATCTGGAGCTTTAAATAAGTACGTATAGCCGTAAATGTGCGGCTACCCACCATTTGTTTGTTATCTGAAGTTTCATTTATAAATATTTATCTAATTTTGTTTACAGAAACCTTCGGAAAACGGCCGTCTCTCAGTCTGTACAGTGGACAGAAAAGCGAGCATCGCATCATCACTGTATCAGGACATATCTCCTACCAAGCCAAAAGATAACATCAGCCCTGCACCGTCACAAAACAGCTTCAATGAAATGGAAACCTTCCCCAGCAAAGTGCTGAGGACTGAGTCTCTTAGGACTGCTGGGGGTAAGTTCTAAAACTTTTTACAGGTATCAACATAGATCTTGTGGTTGCTATGTTCGTAGCTGGTGACTAACCTTCATTAATTGGAGGGGCACCTAAAGAAGAAGACTTGATCCCAATTAAAGGCATTTTTGAATTATCACGGCGTCGGTCAGTAAAAAAGATGAAGCTAGTTGTCGATTTTAAAGCGTATTAGGTACCAATGGAGAAGAACGAGCAAGAAACTCCATGGACAATCTTTAAAATGATATGGTAACAAAGTACATATAGATGAATAATATAACCATATTATTCATCTTAAAAATGATGCGTCTGAGAACGATGCAGAACGTTAAAAGCATCCGTAATGAATATATATCGTGGATAACGGTAACATTTTGATAGAAGTTGCTCATTTGATTTACGTAGTAGTGGGGAAAATGCTGTGACGTCATTTTGTAATGGCGGCACGTGGAAAGAGTCGTTTTGGAAAGTGGGGATTGTCGAACGGTCACTTGGGCGAAACTGTCGGTTTGTTTATTTAAATTTTTATTGCCAAGATTGAAGGTTATATTTACACTTGGCGCTTTAATTCAAAACTCACCTAAGAAATGGAGCCCTTACCACCACACCAAGATGGTGACGACCCGCTCCCCCGTCGCTGACGTCATCACACACATTTAGAGAGGTCATGTTTGATGAGTTATGATTATGTGAAATAAATTGCAACGTTCTAATGGCTTGTTGCATTGCCTTAGCATTACTATAATAATGTAAGTCGTATCTCTTACAAAGATGGTAGTTTTTAAATATATGTATTTTTAACACCTGATGGTAAGCAGTGATGCAATCATTGACAGTAAAGTGCGCCCTAGTTTATTAGGAGTCTATCACTCAAAAAAAAAAAAGAGTAAATAGGAAGAAGATGGCAGTGAGCGAGGTGATGCAATTTTAAATCCAACAACACGGCCAACGATTCTGCGCCAGAGGGAGATTGATCTGGAGACCCTCCACAACCAAACTCCCGGCACAACAACATTTGGCGCATGGTACCCGGCACACATCGCAACACAACTGCTCAGACCTTTCCTCCGTACGGCTTCACCAGACATCATGCCGGAACACGACGAACTTCTGCCGGCAGTTGATGTAGTCTACCACAGAGATTATTAAAAAAAAAACCGGCAGCGATTTATTTATTAAAAATCTTCAGCTCTTTGATATATGTTCATATTAAAATGTATCAACAAGCGAATAATCTCTATACAATGTTTTTTCCAGATCTGAGTAGGAGAACATCAGTAAAAGTAGTTGCTTTCGACAACAATCAGGCGACAAGTCCTGGTGAAGGACTTGGCAATGGAACTGTGGTCACTGCTAAACCTAAGAGTCGCAGTGGATCTATCATTGGAGCCATCAGTCCTATTATGGGAACAGGTAAGTAGTTCTTAAACCACAACTAACACAGACTAAAACAACATATTTTGCGAAATAATAATACACAACTTACTTGATGTACAGACACCAGCAGAATCAACAGAATCTATCCGAAACTGTCCATTTTCCCATTCTTCTAAACCTCAATGCTTTCGCGACAAAGTTGAAATTCTGTCAAAGAAATTTGATAGATTGTAGTACTTTGATGTACTGTACGTAAATATTGATGTCCTAAAATTGGTAGGCAATATTTTGCAAGAACAAAATTTTTGTTCCTTGGACTTCCATTTTTTGTCATGGAAATTCAAGATTGTTTTTTTTTATGTATTTCTTTTGTCGCAAATTTGAAAGAGCTATTGACACGATAATATTGAAACATTAAAATATTATGCAGTACGTTAGTAAGTAGAGGATATAATTTTCCTCTAAGTCTTCTACTGCCCGCCTTGACAGCCACCAACGCTCAGGAGGCTGATGTTGCCCACGTTAAGAACCTAAGGTTTGAATTAAGAAATACTTTACAGAAGTGTGATATAACTGAAAGTATATGTAATACCAAATGCATCATTAGCAGCATCAGTTAGCATAATCAAACCAACCAATCCTTACAAGAACTCGTCAAGTATTTGAAAGTTCCGATTACTATGAAGAACAGAAATTAACTCTTCTACACTTTTTTCTAAAAGATTTTAGTAGCCACAGTGACCAACCAACACCTACTGAGGCTTCAACGCCGTCCGGTGCTTTAACGCCTACTCGAGATATGACGCCTATTCGGGCGATGATGCTTACTGGACATTTGACGCTGACTGGGGCTCTAACGCCAACTGAACCATTGACGCCAACTGATCTCTTGACGCCCACTGAGCTGTTAGCGCCCTTATTCCATAGGATGATAAGTACAATGTCGACGGATTCATTATGTTAGTGTTTTTTAGACCTCAGATTTTTTTTCGTCGTGGCTAACATTATGGAGTTCCATCCTAACTTGGCCATCTGTTTAAATGTGAAATCCCTATAGACTACCATGAAATTTGTCGCAATAAATCTGGCAATATAAGACCATTCATCAGTTCCAACAATAACTATAAAAAAAATGTGTCGATCTCATTTATTTTAAGTGTGATTGTTAATGTCAAAAAAGCTTCTTTAGTATCTAGATATCATTAGATAACTGCGCATGGGATATCCAGAACTAGTTTTATTGTAACTAAACCAGCTGATAGTTTATATAATTATGTATAAATACCACCATGAAAAATTATGCAAAGTAAGCTTAGAGTGAGCTAGAGTGACTTGTCAAGAATGTCATTGCAGACTATTCGTAGGAACGACAGCTCGAAGAAGAAGGCGTAGAGGAGGCAACCGCCTTGACGCCTAATAAGCTGAAACCCCGCCTGCATCATCTAAGACAGGCGGGAACTGGTCGCTGTCATTAGAGTGGGGACTCTGTCGGCCCACTTAGTGACCTCAGGGAAGGCGAGGCACATTGGTGATGATGCTTTGTAAGGTTCGGGGAGACGGGAGAACTTAAAGGATTCTTCCCAGAAATGTGCCCTAACAGGCGTTGCACAGAAGGGACTCCGAAGTAGTCTTCTGAGAGATGACGATGCCCCTATTATATGCAGATGCTGACCACCGTGGTGGTTTTGGTGAGGTAAAAATCCCACACTCCCTGGTCCGATCCCCAAAGACCAGGAGCCTTTAGAAGGTTTACCCCAGAAAACAAAAAAAAAAATGAACGACAACTCACAATATGCTTACTTCAACTAAGTTTTTACGGCAAAATGGCTACTGAGTCTCACTGCAGGTGTAGATACATGAAATGTCAATAATGGAGTGATTATTTTAACGTAAAACTATACAGGTACCTAGACCTAAATAAATACGGCGTCTTTTACTTTGGTTAATAATTGATATCTGTTCCAGCGACTCCTGGAGTACCATCGAGGTCTCGCCCTTCAAGTAAGATGACTAAATATGTTGAATGTTGGGGCGCAGACAAACCTTTTGCTAACATTACTGACTCAACTCTTGCCAAGAATATTGGAATTTCTGTAAGTTTAGCTCTTAATTTTATTTAATACGCAACTGCTTACTATACTTGCAGTATATTTTTGTTTTTATTTTTTCCAAGTATCAAATACCTTTTTTAGGAATGACTAGCTGTTGCCCACAACTTCGTTCGCGTCAATTTCTGCAGTTATGATCCCGATTAAGAAGTTTTATATCATACTAGCGGCCGCCTGCGATTTCGTTCGCGTGGAGTTAGTTATTATCAAATAACTAACTCCACGCGAACGAACGTTTTATTTTAACCCCAAAAGAGTCAAACTCTATAGATACATTTTAGATCACTTTTAGATTAAAGCATATATTTTAATTTTTTGTTATTATCCGCTCCGATCACAGCGTGTTATCATGTTATATTAAAGGACTAATGGGCTATCCAACGCAAAATTTTTCAAATCGGACCAGTAGTTCCTGAGATTAGCGCGTTTAAATAAACAAACTCTTCAGCTTTATATATTAGTAAAGATGATTTGGGTAATTTCAAACGTTTACACAGCGCATACAACAGAAGCTCTCATTGATGAATAATTTTCCCAGTTTTTCCCACATTTTCTACTGATTCTTCGCTCCTATTGGACGCAGCGAGATAAATGTACTATCCGTCAAGAATTTTTTAATTCGCTTTTTTTCTAATTACAAACTAGTGTTTGACTGCAATTGTTGTTGATGGTAAAGCGCGTTAGTTTATTAAGAGCCTATTCACTCAAAAAAACTGAGTGCACACAACCAATAACACGACCAAGAATGCTGCGCCAAAGGGAGATTGATCTGGAGACCCTCCACGACCAAACTTCCGACACAACAACATTTGGCGCATCGTACTCGGCACACATCGCAACACTATATCTATCTTCAATCTTTTTAAGTTGTAACAGTTATTTCTTATTATCTTTGTTTCAGAGTCTCGCGATGATAGAGCAGAACCTTCTTCCCCAAAGGACTACCTGTTGTGATTGCAGGTTCGTTATTTGATCTTTCTAGTCTCTAAAGCTTCAAGGGTATACTGCGATAAGAACTGTCATTAGTGACTTTACTACAATCCCGCCTGATGGTAAGCAGTGATGTAATCGTTGATGATAAAGTGCGCGATTTATTAAGCCTTAAAAAAACTTAGCGAATAGGAATGAAAACGGCAGTTGAGCGAGTTGATGCAATATTAAACCCAACAACACGACCAACGACGTTGTGCCAGAGTGATATTGACCTGGAAAGCCTTCACGACCGAACTCCCGACACAACAACATTTGGCGCATCGTACCCGGCACATATCGCAACATAACTGCTCAGACCCGTCGTACGTACGGCTTCAACAGATATCATGCCACGACACATAAATACGACGAATCGATTTAAAGCTTTCAAATTATGTTTTCTTTTTCTAGTGCCAACTCTGAAGGTATGAATCGGGTCACCCTCTGGTTCAAGAGCAGTACTCAGGAGCGCCAGTACCGCAATCAACCTGATGCACAGTTCAAGTATAACGTGGCTTGCGCAGCGGCGTTGTTCGGTTTATTGGCGTTTATACAGCTACTGACTGTTCCTAAGTAAGTATACACCATATTGAGTTTTTATTTGGTAACATAATTGTAATTACTAGTCGAATTCGTAGTTGATTGGTCGCTTTTGTCAGTAATTTCCCTTTTGGATGTCTATCCAAAAGGGAAACCTACCTACCTATATATCATTATAGGTACCCTTTCCTCCTACTTGTCCTTCTTGTTAATATAAAATTCTCTAATTATATAGGCAAATATAATCCTGTTTATTTAGAAATGCTGCTTAAATTTAACTAGGGGTTAGTAGGGGATAGTAAATTACAATTTTTACCGTTAACAATTATTTAATTTTTACGATATTGGGGTTTATTTTCAAGTTAAATGGCGTTCAAAGGCTAAAAATGTAGACGACTGTCTGACCGTACATTTTAAAATTGTAATTTATTTCATCTTATTTAATAAATTAATATAAATATGAAGCCATTTAATCAGGCTAGGTTCAGGTTAAGGGTTATGAAGTTGTCTCAGATAAGGCGGGAGGAAACACAAGGGTGTCACCATTGTGTGAATCACCTTGAGGATACGGTGGAGCATACGGTGGATGTCTGCCCGGCTTGGGTAGAGCACCGTGTGATCGGCGGTGATCTCTCGCGTCCGACCCTGGTCCAGGTCATGGTCCGGAGCGAGACAGCATGGCAGGCCGTCACCTCCTTCTGCAAAGCAGTGACGCTGGCAAAGAAGGAGGCAGAGCGCGTGAGGCAACTTGAATCCCAGCGCCCTCACGCCACTAGCCGCCGCAGGAGACGCCCTGGTCGGGACAAAACCCGCCACACTGTTCCCAACCCACTGCAAATCCTGAAAGCCAGAATCAACAGTGGAGACCGCCAGAAAAACGCCGAGCAATGAAGCTCGACGAGTCCCGGAAAAACGATTCAACTGTCTTGGGTCCCGCAACGAAATTAATCAGAAAAGAATAGCGGAGGAGTGAGAAAAAATATTTTCCACTTCCCTCCATAACAAGCAGGAGACAGAACAGAACTAGGCCAATCGGCACAAAGGGACATTATTGCAACTGGGAGAAGCCCAGATTGCCAAGCACCACGGAATAAAAATTTGATTAAGTTAATGGGTCCTAAGTAGGTATGTGCTGTTACCATTGATTCCAATAATAGGTATGGCAAAAACGCCTGAACGCACGGAAATTAGTTCTAGTTTCTACAAGGTCCGTATAATAAACAACTCCGGATGTAACTTGTACACTATCCAACATAATATTGCGTTCATTCTGCCAAAGAATACACTCCCACAAGATGTGATGTGCGGACTGTTCAAATTCAAAGTTCGATGTAGAACATTTACACAAAGGCGAAGGAACAAGTTTAAAAAAATACAGTTTACTTTTAAAGTTGCCATGACCTGTGAGAAATTGGGCAACGCAGTGGTCAACCTGTAGCCATGTCTTATCCAGCCAATCGCCAACGGATGGAAAGAACAGATGGAGGCCCTTCATGGAATTATCCCACCTACTTTGCCATTCGGATAAGAGATTCTCCCAGAAGTCAGTCTGAAGTTTAAATAATCTAGAAATTCTATTGAGGTCGCGTTGTGTAACAAAGTTAGTGTCCATGGCCTCCCCCCTCGCGGAGTAGTACATTGAAGCACGTCGCTGTACTTCAAGATCGACTGGAAGTACACCTGCTAGAACGGGTAAGGCCCTGGTCGGCAGTCGACATCGAACTCCCAGCCACCGTAGACGCGGGCCTGCAGGCGGTGAGTAGTGGGCAGCTCGCCGCCCGGTAAGGACCAGGCCCGGGTCGATGGCGCAACGTGTTTCACGCGCGCCTCAAAGAGATGTCAGCACATCGTGACGGGGTCCACGAAGACCGATGCCTCCTGGGTCAGGGTTGCAGGTTGGATTGAAATGGAAACCGTGCCCCTGGCGCACAGGCAAACAAGAAGAACGTAGCTGACGTCGCACCGAAGTCTTTCCTTATTTCCACAAAGTCCATGTCGTACACAAATAACAAAAATACAGAACTTACTTCACGTAATCCTTGCAGTGCTCGTTGCAGTTGTCACTGTAGATGTTCTCGATTGTAACTTCTTACTTTTTCGCTTCGGTAGTCAAATGCGGACTGACTGACGCCCTGAATCACGCCGCTTTGTATATGCAAGCTCATCGAAAATTCCAAATCTGTCTAGAAGTAACAATAATAACGCTTAATTAGGAGTCAGTCGTGCAGTACTAATTCTAAACTAATTCAATTTTGTTGTAATATACCCACTTTATGTTTCAGAGGCGTAGTTCTATATGCATCCTTCGGGCCTACACTCTTCACGCTATTGGTTTTCGTATATCTATCCTGGTATGATGACAGCATGAGGCCGAGAGGACTGCGGCCGGTATCTGACGTCCCTGACGACTTGTATGCTGATAATTGTACTAAGCCTGGACAGGTTTGTGTGTTTTTAATGAAGGCTAGACTTATGTCAGTGCGGTCGATGTCCGTGTCCGTATGGTACCGGGATTAGAATAGTACCGTCCCTATTCCTCTGGTGGGTGTCTAGAGAGGCGACTAAGGGAACTCTTACCAGGGAAGCGGGCAGCAGCGCTTCTCTAGTTTAAAATCAAATTACTGCGATCCCTAACCCGCCTGCCAAGTGTGTGGATTACGGCAATGCCCCTCAATATAATTAAAGTCTTAGGGAAGCCTTTGTCCAGCAGTGGAACTCAATAGACTGAGAAGAAAAATAGTTTTGTAAAAAATCTGAAGGTCAATAATTCCCGTGTTCAGACACGTTCAAATTTAGCCTCAATCTCCTTTCAGCGATAATCAATATCAAAGGTGAGCTGCAAGATTTCTGATGAATACGTCCACTGATTGGACGGATCCTCTCAACTTGTGTGGTTCTTCCTTCAAAAGACCATCTCAGACATCGATTTTACATGGTGTTCATATAATTTGACCAAGATTATGTCTGGACTTTAAGAGAGGCTGTGACCTCTGAGTTTGTTTCGGCCTTTCGTCTTAGAGTAGCTTCGTAAGTAAGTAAGTTCGTGAGTAAGTTCGGCGTTTCCTATCTAGCTAGATAGGAAACGCCGAACTTAACAAAAATATTCAACAGCAAAAATCATTTAAAAGCTTATGGGAAATTTGAAGTAGTTCAAACTGAGATCAGAAGTCTAATTCTTGTAATTGAAACCGTTAAAAACCTAATCGCAGTGTCATCTCAGCGACTAATCGAGCGACCCAGTCCACTATTGTATAAATAATAGTTAAAGCGCTGAATCACTGGCTCTCAAGATACAGGCTACCGTCTAGTTTGAGAGGCAGTTTCCTCTTATGGTGTACAGATCAGTTCTTGGCACATATTTTATTGTGCTAAGTCTACTTCAACTATTTTTTGTATAAACTATGTGAAATCTGTTACTTTTTTGATGAAATAAAAACCTTAATAATTATTAAATAGACGTCAAAAACTCGTTAAAAATGTAGGGACATTAAAGTTTTTTTTGACACACTAGGTGATCCGTGCGAAATATTCGCAAATCCTTGATTTTCAATTGTATAATTTAAAAAAACCAGTAATTTTAACTTTAGTTCAGTTTGTTAGTATTTTAACTTCAATAAAACGAATCAATCTCGATGGTTTGATACGATCCCAGATCATTACATCGGGTAGCTAGCAATTAATAACGAATTAATTTTTACAAAATATTAGCGTTTATAAAATTATAAATATTAAAATTACAAAACTTAGCTCTAATTTTATAAATTGCTTTTTCAGGTGGTGGCTAATAACCGGTTCATACGGCTAACGATTTTCACGGTATCTGTCCTACTAATAGGCGCGTGCGCAGTAATCAATTTGGTAAGATATTTTATGTCAAATAAGTATGAAATAAGGAAAATGTAGTATTTAATGAAGGTTCCTACAAGGACTGATGACCTTGTGAAGGCTGCAGGTATTCTCTGGACGGGGGAAGCTCAGAACAGTGATCGAAGTTGAGGCGCTTGCTCCGCCTATGTCCATAAGTGGACGTTTTTCGGCTGAAATGATGATAATTATGTTGAAATACCTATACAACCTGTACAAGTTTGTTTGGATGATTTGTGGAAATGTAAATCCAAAACCGAGTAACTTTCATTTACTCGGTTTTGGATGAAATTTGACGCACTGATGGTTTATAACGAGGGTGAATAAAAGTTATAGATCGCAGCTAATTACTATTTACAACGGTATGTTTTGTTTTTGCGAAACCCGAAACACGTGTCCAGTATTTTTAAGTAATGAATCCGTGTACAAAATTTCAAAAAGATATAATGAAAAACCACAAAGTTATGAGCTTGCTATATTATTTGTTTGTCCCGACAAAAATATGGTCAACGTACCGCTCACCCGTCCGCTCCGAGGGAGATTGATCTACAGACCCTCCAGGACCAAACTCCCGACACAACAACATTTGGCGCATCGTACCCGGCACACATCGCAACACAACTGCTCAGACCCGTCCTCCGTACGTCTTCACCTGACATCATGCCAGAACACGACCCTATACAACGTGTAACATAAAGGGTATATACATAACAAAGACATGGCATCTTTACATGATATCAAACGATATTGGAAGGGTTTTTTAATCCTATCTCTGTATGTTAGGAAGTTATGAGGAAAAACACCGCCTGTGATAGGCTATTATCATACTAGTCGCATAGAGATATTGAAGACATTTATCGGATTTTGGCAAGTAACGTGACGGGTAACGAGTAGTTATTAACGTATGTAGTGTGCTGCCACGTTTGTTATGATATGATTTTAAGAAACACACGAAACCGAAAATTTGGTACCAATTTCTTGAGTATTTTATTTTGAGTTGAAACCCTTCAGATATCGTTTGATATCATCTAAAGATGCCATGCCCTTGTTATGTATATACCCTTTTTGTTACACGTTGTATATACATGGTTTTTAAGTTTGTTATTCCCTTTGAGTCAACAAATATATTCTTTTTCCAGTTCCAGACGTTCGTAATCATAGACTATCCGATGTACTTGCGCAGTAACGGAAGCATGAATTGGACCGAGTACAACTATACCGAAGACAACAGCATGGCAGGCTTTCGCATCCACAATGATGTAGACTCTGCTCCTGTAAGTTCCTTTGTAAGTTGGCTAGATCAGAATACAGTTAACGCTAACAAGAAAATACTACCATTTGAGAGTTTTTACACTGCATCCACTTCGAATCTGAGAAGTATCGGTCCGTAGTATGGAGAGAAAAGGCCAACTTTACATATCATGACCTTTTGGTGTGGATGGGAAATCATCAAATGACCTCTCCCGCTCTGAGCGGAGCTGAAGGGTGTGTCAGACTTTTACTGACTAAGACCCACCCGTGTTCAACACACTGATTGCACTTGCACACTCTCCCCTCTCGTATTCTATTTCTTTCTTTTATTTAACTTTTAAATTTTATTATAAAATCCCAAAACTTTCGAGTTAATCGAAATTTGTTGCTGACTCGTTTAAAGGGTTGATTACTAGATTCGAATTTTGATTTTTCGAATCAACTTTAGATTCAGATCCCTATCGGATGCAGTGCGTAAATGCATTGAATGGGAATAAAAAAAAAATTGGTAGCAACATTTCTTTTTAGCTACAAGTGCATAGTGATTAAAATCATAGGCACCTTTATAAAAGTGTATACAATATATTAAGAAAACCCTGTCCGACCCGTAAGGATAGTAAAGGTTAGGTAAACTCATGACCAAATAACATATGAAATTTTACATAATCATCATAGTACCTAACAATACTAGTGAATTTTGAAATAATCTTTTTTTGCCGCGAATTAATTCCAACATCCCCAAAACTTGGTAATTTACAAAAAGTGACAACATTATTTTAACGGTATAATTCTGAGCGAAGAGCGATGCGACCGCGTGCCGCGTACCCTGCCCCTCTTCGCCCGCGCCTGGATGACCTACCGCACATGTTTTAAGTTACCTCTTTTTGCAAAATAATATTTTTTTTTAAGTTTAGCCCGGCTTTGTAGTCATTAGTAGAATCAGTTATCGATACCTAACAATACCTTCACGGATCGGACAGGGTTTTCTTTACATATTGTATATATACATAATCAAATTTTTTCATAGTGTTTTAATATATTTTCAGAGCTACCTCTACAGTTCAGTCCTGACTTTAGCCTCAATATCCGTGTTCCTCCGAGTCGGCTTCGTGCTCAAACTGGTTCTGATGCTGGTGACATTGGTATCACACATTACGTTGTTTGCGTCTGCTGAGCTGTTCTACGAATACCAGAAGAAGGATTTGGAGAATGAGTGAGTAAAACTTTTATTATACTATGGCCAAGCGGCTATAGCCTCGCATCACTTGCACAGGATAGAAAACCGGAAAAGCACCACAAGTGCAACTTCTTCACTTCATAATTAAAATTCAAGTTGATATTTTCCCTTTTTTGCGCAATCTTGCTCTGTTTCACTGGACAGGCTTCTTCAAGCTTATATAGTACGATTAAAGGCAAGTTGGTAGTAAAATTTGAACTGCAAAAAGTGCTCCTAATGCTACAATCACGTCGGTACACGCACCGCAAATGTCTTGAAGTTGTTGTTGCAGCGCGACTCTAGCTGTTGAACTCTCCGCACATACTTGGTCTTCTATCGCTCGTACTCCAAGAGGTCCTCCACCGTGGTGTAATGTAGGCGGGAGATAAGCACCGAAGTGTTTGGCTTCGAGGCACGAATCAACGAATGCCGAAAGAGAAGCCACGTTGAACTCTGTAACTGTCGTGCCCTAGCGGTTCTTATTGCTCGGTGCCGGGGCTCACTCCTCAGTCCTAACGTATGCTTTTAATAGCACAGGCTCCTTAGTGGGAGCACTCGTACTGCTCGCAACGGTGCTAGCACAATCTCCCCGAACACGACGAGATTTCGATTTTAATACCTATAAACAACACCATATAAAATATATGTCAATGACATTCTAATAATTCAGCTTCTTCTTCCAGGTTCACAATGCTTGCCTACGCCACGAAAGCCGGCATGGTGTTGATATTCCTGGCTGCGTTACTCCATATCCTGGACAGACAGATAGAGTTCACATCACGTACAGACTTCTTATGGAAGGACAAACTCAAATTTGAACAAGAAGAGGTGGAGACTATGAGAGGGATCAATAAGGTGAGTTGAGTTCAATTAAATCGTACTTCCTACTAAAGTTTGTGAGGTTGGATGGATGGATGTTTGCGACTCATTCACACAAAAACTACTAAATCATCATCATCTCAGCGTATAATCCCGGTTGCATCCGCGGCTTTCGCGTTAGAGCCCAGGGTCCGCTTTCCTACAAATACTCCTCCATTTCGCACGATCTTTGGAATCCCGTGGCGTGAGATTGTTGGCACGCATGTCATGTCTTACAACGTCAAGCCAAAACCTACTGCATAAACTACTAAATGAATTATCATAAAACTTTACAGTGATTTAGCTTATATCATTATAAAGTTCATGCATTATACAAATATCAGAATATCATATATAAAATATCTATGGAGTATCTTAATTTGACAGGTCTTTATCATCTGTCCTTTTCTAATGAAATAGAAAAAAATACTCTGAATTAAAATATAGTTTTCAAATAAGGAAAAAATCAATCGCTAAAATGCTTAGTTTTTTTTTCTTTATTCCAGATTCTTCTAGAAAACATACTACCGGCTCACGTCGCGGAACATTTCCTAACTAATGTTGCTTCTGAAGTAAGTTAAAGAAATTATGGAGTAAAGGTCTTTTAGATATTTCTTCCGTTTAATCAACGAGTTTTTGATAATAAGAAGTCAATTCTGGTAATTAACAACATGCAAATTCAAGTTTTTGACTTACGTACTTTATCCTACTCTCAGGCCGAGTTGTACCACGAGAGGTATTCCACGATAGCTGTGATGTTTGCATCGATACCGAACTACAAGGAGTTTTACGATGAGACTGACGTCAACAAGCAAGGCTTGGAGTGTTTGCGACTGCTCAATGAAATTATTTGTGATTTTGATAAGGTAATTTCTTCATTTATAATCTTTGGTGGTTATGTTATACTAAAGCAGGAGAAACGATTGCGTCATTCTGTTTTAAATTATCCATTACCCTTTCTCTACATGTCTATGAACAAACATACAGTGTTTGTTAAAAAGTATAAAGACTTTCTTAGAAAGGCAGAGGATATTCTACAACATTATAATTTTTTTATATGCGAAACACGTGTCCAGTATTTTTAAGTAAAGAATCTTATGTACAATATTTCAAAAAGTTATCATGAAAAACTACAAAAAGCCTGTTATCCTACTTGGTTATCCCAACAAAAATATGGTCAACGCTCGTGCGTTGACCTGTGGCGTCAGCTGTTGTGCGTACTATGATCTGCCGTAAGCTGCTTGGCGCGTTCGGTAACCACACTGCAAGAATTTTTAAATGTATTTGGGAAAAAATATAACATGGTGTAAAAAATATTGGAATCGATTCAGTTACTTATTCTGAATAAACTATATTCAGGTTCCGTATAAAGAAAAAATAACTTTGTATATCTTCGAACCTGGTGAGTTCCTCAGAGCATCATTTAGAATCAGGAAAGATTAGTGCAATAACAGTTTACGTTTTGTCTTTTTCAGCTACTCCTGAAGCCCAAGTTCAGCTGTATAGAGAAAATAAAGACAATAGGAAGCACGTACATGATTGCCTCTGGACTGCGGCCAGGGAAAGAGGAAAAAAATGTAAGTTACCAATTTATTATAGTAGGCCAGCACTACTCAACTCTGAAATAAATCAGTAGATACATATTCTGAATTATCAGCAGCCATTATCATCATCATCATCATCATTAGACTACCGTCGTTCACTACTAGCTTCTCAAATCTCGTCGATCACCGAAATAACAGAAGGCCAATTAATAAAAAAAACTTCCAAAACTTTGCCGTCTCATCCCGGTGACAAAAAATTGATAAATTCTTGTCAAAATGTAGGAAAATTAGAAATATGTTTGATAGATTGGGACTGAGATCAGGGGCCGTACTATGACGTATTAAAACCATTAAACCGTTGTGAGAAAGGGATAGCTTTATTAATCCTGTATAACTCCATCTTTCTCTGACACTGGAACCGTGGTGGTTTTAACACGTCATAGTATTGTAGCAGACTGTACAGGTACACCCTAAAAGTAATAAGAATTAACCCTCTGGTCCCGCAGAGTAACATACTATGAGCAGCAAAGGGTTTCATATTGACAGTTCAACAACATTCATTGTGTTATTTACGTTGTTGAGCAGACAAACTTTCCGAACATATGGAGTACCTAATGGTTTAGCAATTGGTTTCAGAATGATTCCAATTGACAATATGGGAGTGTTACGCAATAAGGGTGCCGGTTGTCATTCATTAAGCGTGATCAGTCCAAAAGGCTGACACTTATTATATTGTAGCAAGAGGGATCGTACCTACTGTCCCCTAATAACTAGATTGTGGAGTTGGAGCAAGTCTTGCTAGCCAGATGATGACGAGACAATAAGTAATGTTGTTGTGTTGGGAGTTTGGTCGCATCGTTGGTCTTGTTTTGTGTTTAACATTGCATCACCTCGCTCAACCGCCATCTTCTTTCCTATTCAATCAGTTTTTTTTAAGTGACTGTGCTTTTAATAAACTAGCGCGCTTTATCATCGACGATTGCATCACTGCTTATCATCAGGAGGGATTGCGGTCAAGCCCTCTTAAAAAAAAGCTTTTTTATTAAAGTTAGGTTTAGAACTACATAATTATAAAGAGTGTTGTCATGTACCTACGAATGCTTGTATTTTCAGGATGCAACCAGTAAAGAGGAGCATACGGTAGCTATCTTGGTGGAGTTCGCGATCGCTCTAATGACGATGCTGGACCAGATCAACAGAGAATCCTTCCAGAGGTTCAAACTTAGGATAGGTAAGACCATTTTAGTGTTTGTTATCAACTGTATATGTGCTTTCTAAGTATATCTTGGACACCAATAACTGATTACAAGTTGAAGGAAAACATCTTGAGGAAACCTGGACTTTAGGTCTGAAATCGCCAACCCGCATTGAGCAAGCGTAGTGATTACCTACGCTTAATACTTTTCTGTATGAGAGGAGACCTGTGCCCAGTAGTGGAACGAGAAAAAAGGTTGTTGAAGTTGATCAACTGTATTGCATTGGAACTTGGTGGTAGAGGGCCAGATAGGCAGCCGCTTAATCCAAAATATCCAGTTGTAGCCAGCTGGACTGCAAGCCAACCTCAACGTGGTTAGAAAAACCGCCAAGATCATGTTGATCCACGCTCAGTGTAGGGTTTCTTAGTTTCCAGTCCGTACCAATAAGGCGTGATACGCTCTGTTATAATGTGTTGAGTTGACATAATAAGTAGTTACGGAGTTCTAAAACGGTACCACGAAGGACGTGATGATTAAAGAAAGAGCTGTTATACATTCACTTTTTTCGTTCGAAAAAAATTTGTCGTTTGAGTCCCACCACGAGTGGTTTGAAGGGGTTGTAACATGAAGTAATAGCCAGGCAAGTCTAGCCAGCCGAGCTGCTACTGCTAAATAAATGTCACGTATGTCATTGTCTGCGGATCAGTTACCCTGGAAGTATTTATGTAGATAATGTGCGTTATAGACAATGAAGAAATTTCAATGACAACGAGAGACAAACCGAACAAATCGACAATTTTATAGCTTATACTGTTCCATGGGGGCGGAACTTTGAAAAGTCTTAACAGCGCGAAGTAAACCGATTTTAATAATCCTTTATTATTTGAAAGAAGTTACGTCCAGGATAATAAAAAATGTAAACTATATTAAAAAAAAAAAACCGTCGCATGTACGGTTACATTACAAACTTAGTTCAGAAGTTATTTTGTACAATTTTTGAAAAACTATTGTACATAATATAATATAATAATTAACTATAACTATAACCTTATGTTCAAAATAATTTTCAGAATTTTTTTATAAAGTTCGGCGTGATTGATAGATAGATTCTAGACGAAGAAGGATTCCTAGTTTACCAAGAACCCTAAAAAGCAGACATGAGAGGATTTTTTGAAGAAATATATTATTATAATACTATCAACTGGGAGCGACATCTTGTGAAGCTTTTAGTAACTACATTTATTGGTCCTCAACTTATCCGGTTGTAACTAAACTTCTCAAATAGAATAAATCTTTTCATTGAATTATAAGATTTTTGAGGAGGGTAGACTGCGGTGCTACTGACTACATCGAGCTGCTGACATATTGTGAATTTAAAAATAATAAAAGTGCTTAATGTGGACAATTAAGTGTTTAAAACGTCAACAAATGAACTAATATACAACATACAGTGTGGGAGTTTAAAGACTAAAACTGTTTAAGGCATAGCGCAGGAAGAACTTGAGTGCAACTATCAACTGTATTGTGTCAATTCAACGTATCTCTCGAAAAAAACTCTGACAATTTAACTAGTGGCAAAAACAACTCGTGATAATTAGTGTAAACAATTCAGTTCATCGAAATTACATGATTTTAAAAAACTGTAAAAACATAACCTAACTTTTATAATAAGTAAGCAAAATATCTACGTCTAATAGTAAACAGCGCCATCTATTACAACAATCGCGAACCACATAGCTGCTTAGAAACTCAGGCGTCTCTTGATCGTAACATCCCTATTCGAGAAATAGTCACAAGCAGGCACTACTGGTATCAGTTATATCAATCGTCACTTATTGTTATTAAACATCATGGAAGAAGTTATGAATATGTTACGAAAAATTCAAAGCGAACTTGATGAACAAAAAACCACTATTTTGAAAAACGGAGAAAAGGTGACTGAGCAAGTTACCCAAAACATAAATAGTTTATTAGAAGAAAAATTTGCAATACTAGAAGGTAAATATGAAAACCTTAAGGAAAAGTTAGAAAATCAAGAAAGAAGGTTAAATTTTTTAGAAAAACAAGCAAGGCAGAGAAATATTGTTTTCTTTGGAATAGAAGAAAACGAAACCTCATATTTGAATTTGGAGAAGAACTTAATCAACTTTATTAAAAAGCATTTTTCTCTAGAATTAGATCAAAGAGATATCCAAGAAGCTAGAAGAATTGGAAAAAAAGGAGATAAAGCCAGACCAATAACCGTCACCTTTTCTACACTTAGCGTGAAAGTGTGTATCCTTAAACAGAAAAAATCATTAAAGAACTCCGTCTACTACATTCAAGAAGATTACCCGTTAAACGTTTTAGAAAAAAGAAAAGAACTACAAGAACAGGCTCGGGTTGAAAAGAAAAAAGGAAACCTAGCTATTATAAAATACGACAAACTAGTTATACTGGAAAAAAAGGAAGAACCAATGACTAACAATAAAAGAATGCTTTCAACTTCTCCAGAAAATAATCAGACTACCAACATTGGAAAGGAATCACGCCAGGCCAGTAAAAAGAATAAAACCCAGACATCGCTAAAAAGAACTTCTAGCTTGTCAGATGGAGTCCTGAAACCCGGAATTTTGAACTACTTGACAACGAAAGGCCCACATAAAACACCAGCGCAGCAAGACAATAAGAACAATAATATATAGCAACGAGCCTCCCCTTCGCCACAGATAACAAAAGAAGATTTGAAAAACAAAACAACAAATATCTCCCAAGCCGGTTGGTCACCGTGGGAGATCATGACCAAAACCCTCCAAAGGAATCAACAGAATTTACAGTACCTAAACTCTAATAAAAAAAAATCAAATTTTATGTCATTGGAGGAGGCCTTTGAAGAAAAATTTGCAATACTAGAAGGTAAATATGAAAACCTTAAGGAAAAGTTAGAAAATCAAGAAAGAAGGTTAAATTTTTTAGAAAAACAAGCAAGGCAGAGAAATATTGTTTTCTTTGGAATAGAAGAAAACGAAACCTCATATTTGAATTTGGAGAAGAACTTAATCAACTTTATTAAAAAGCATTTTTCTCTAGAATTAGATCAAAGAGATATCCAAGAAGCTAGAAGAATTGGAAAAAAAGGAGATAAAGCCAGACCAATAACCGTCACCTTTTCTACACTTAGCGTGAAAGTGTGTATCCTTAAACAGAAAAAATCATTAAAGAACTCCGGCTACTACATTCAAGAAGATTACCCGTTAAACGTTTTAGAAAAAAGAAAAGAACTACAAGAACAGGCTCGGGTTGAAAAGAAAAAAGGAAACCTAGCTATTATAAAATACGACAAACTAGTTATACTGGAAAAAAAGGAAGAACCAATGACTAACAATAAAAGAATGCTTTCAACTTCTCCAGAAAATAATCAGACTACCAACATTGGAAAGGAATCACGCCAGGCCAGTAAAAAGAATAAAACCCAGACATCGCTAAAAAGAACTTCTAGCTTGTCAGATGGAGACCTGAAACCCGGAATTTTGAACTACTTGACAACGAAAGGCCCACATAAAACACCAGCGCAGCAAGACAATAAGAACAATAATATATAGCAACGAGCCTCCCCTTCGCCACAGATAACAAAAGAAGATTTGAAAAACAAAACAACAAATATCTCCCAAGCCGGTTGGTCACCGTGGGAGATCATGACCAAAACCCTCCAAAGGAATCAACAGAATTTACAGTACCTAAACCCTAATAAAAAAAAAAAACAAATTTTTATGTCATTGGAGGAGGCCTTTACCTGAAGAGGGGTTCTAACAGAAGAATAAAAAATAAAATAAAAAAAAAAAACCGTAGATTAGAATACTTTTTTATTTAATGTTACTTTTTATTTTTTTTTATTTGTTAGCTACTAACTATGTTACTTTTATTACAATTATCTAATACTTACAACTAATTACCTACTATTATCTACTTACCTTCTGTTAAGAAATTAAAGGCTTTTTTATTTTATTTTTTTATTTTTTTATTTTATTTTTTTTTATTTTTATTTTATTATAAGATTTTTACAGATGAAAAGTTTTTGCCAAGTCAAGTTTCAAAAGATGAAGTAAATTTTTGAAAAAGGGAGCTTTCCTCGTTTTGGTGCTGATTCTATTCAGCTTAGACAGATGGCGCTAGCAGTTGTACGCAAAGTTTACACCCATATTCAGTGAATACATTAAAAACGCATAGATGGCGTCTTATATAATAACAATGGCGCCAATTTTCTTGTTCGAAAACTAAACTTATGAATATATAATAATTTATAGACTGGTATAAAGTATGTGGATCTTTTCCTATCTATTGTACTAAGAAAAGGACAAAATACATTTATTATTTTAGTCCTAACAAATAAAGAAAAAATTTAGAAGCGATAAAAAACACGGCGACTAAAATACTTTGTTGTGGTTTAATAACCCTATTATTTATCATGAAGAAGTAAAACTAATTCACTTACTGAGAAACTAAATGTAGGTGCATATATTATTTACGGGTATACAAAAAAAAATCATCGTTTTAAACAAAGTTAATAATGAATAGGAAGGAAACTTTAAAATAAAGGCTAAATATCAGCTAATACTATTATTATTTTTAAATATTTTGTTCTAGTATTTAAAAACAATAGTTCTAGAACGAATGATATTTTTTTTAATTGTATTTTTTTATACTAGGATTGAACCACGGCCCAGTGATAGCAGGCGTGGTGGGTGCTCAGAAGCCACAGTACGACATTTGGGGCAACACCGTTAATGTGGCCTCAAGAATGGACTCCACTGGTATTATGGGCAGGATACAGGTCACGGAAGATACTGCTAAGTAAGTATATTATAATTTGTTTAAATATTGTTTATAGAGCATCTATTTGAAAGTAACAAAGTAAATAGGATTCGTCTCGAAGGATCAAAATAAATAGTATCCGTCTCGAAGGACCAAAATAAATAGTATCCGTCTTGAAATATCAAAATAAATAGTATCCGTCTTGAAGGATCAAAATAAATAGTATCCGTCTCGAAGGATCAAAATAAATAGTATCCGTCTCGAAGGACCAAAATAAATAGTATCCGTCTTGAAGGATCAAAATAAATAGTATCAGTCTCGAAGGATCAAAATAAATAGTATCCATCGCGAAAGATCAAAATAAAATTAATGGTCTAAGAGAACCGATTTAAAGGGGTTTCATTTCGATCGATCAAAAAGTCTTTGGTTTATTTGTTTATCCTATGTGTAGGAATAAATACTTTGATAATTTTTGATCTAATTCTCGTGTACCTATGAGATAAACAAAACTTAGTGGTTCCTCGTAGGTTTGGGTTTAAATCCAGCAATATTGTATGATATTTTCAATGTAATTTATGAGTAATATGGACGTATGGAAACCTAGCAGTGGCAGTGGGCTGGACACATTGCCCGTAGGACCGATGCCCGATGGGGCCGACGGGTTTTCGAGTGGCGACCACGCACCGGAAGACGTAGCGTGGGTAGGCCACCGACAAGGTGGACCGACGACCTGGTGAAGGTCGCGGGAAACCGCTGGATGCGGGAGGCGCAGGACCGGTCGTCGTGGAGAACCTTGGGGGAGGCCTATGTCCAGCAGCGGACGTCTTTCGGCTGAAATGATGATGACGATGAGAATTATAAATAACTACTTTCCTTTACAGAGTATTAATGAATGCGGGCTACACTTGTGAATGTCGCGGTCCTACCTACGTCAAAGGAAAAGGAACACTAATAACATATTTTGTGAAAACACCTAACATTGGTGGAGGAAATTAAGCCGGTTCAGTTGACCTGTGACTTCAGTGATTTTACAGCAGATTGAAAACCTAGGAAGATCACTGGGGAGAGCAAAGGTCAAATTCAGAAAGTCGAGGATGAGAATGGGGTGACGAATGAAAAAGAGCATCGAAAATCAGGGTCTGTAACTATATTCAGGGAGAAGTGACACCAAGATGGATGGAGAATATGGTAAAGATAATACATAGTTTGAAGCAGAATACTAAAATTAAAATAAGTCTTAACAATGTTTTGATTATCGAAATAATCCTATTGGGAATAAATGAAAAACGGAATTGCGATGGATTGTAATTCAAAGTATGAACATTTGCGACTAGAATTTTTATGCTTAAATTGTGTATCTGCATTATCATTTAAATATTTGTAATAGATAAAAAGAATTTGGATAAACTTACCAATATATGTAAGATCAAACTATACCAAATTGTTTCTAAAATTTCTGACTATAATGCCTTCCCGAACCGTATTTATTGTATATGCAGCATTACCAAATACACTTAACCAGTAAAATCGACGTTTTTAAGTCAAAAATAACTTATAGGTATATCATATTTTAAAAACAAAACAATGAAAAAGAAGATGATAATATTGCGCATGTAAGGCCTAAATAAATTAAAAAAAAAAATAATATATACCTACCTAATATAATATATACCTAGTGTGGAAAATGTGTAGAAAAAGCATATTTTATAATAATCAATAGCTGAATGATCTGTATACAGTATACTGTGTAATGTTTACACTATTATGGTATCTATAGTATAAAATAAAAATTACATGTTTTGTGTATCTAAATATTTTACCTTCTCAATAGATTCTATTATACGATAATCTTTTTGAAAAATAAATGAAACGCCTGATGAATAAAATTAGCAATGTTTCACGCGTGTGAGATATTTAGTGTTATTACTTCCACAGGTGTCAGGAGTTTTATCACAAATATTTTTTTTTTAATTATTCATTGTTAGACTTAGTAACCCGTACGTAGAGAATGCATTAATATTTCTTAGATGAATATTACGTAAATTATACCTAAGTATTTTTTGTAAATATAAAATTACAATTTATGTTTTAAACATATTGTTAGTGTTGTATAGTATAAAATGTGATAAAACAGAGAATTATTATTAGATAACATGACAGAAATGCATGACTCCCAGTAATTAGTTTTTAATTTGCATTTAATAAAAATACCATAATTTTAATTTCCATAATTGTTGTTGATTTGAGTAGGTACTCTTTAGTATTATGGTGCTAAATCTATGTTAGATTAAAAATAGAAAAAAATAATAATACATATCCCACCTTTTTAGGCGACCGTGATTTTGGTAAATAATATTTAAAAAAAATGACAATATTTTTTTAGTCAAACTCCAACATTTTTTAGTGATGTTAATAAAAACAGTTTTCGACGGCCTCTTTAAAACCATTAGACTTTTTTATAATCCTATAACATAGTACTAATATTAACCTAGATATAGTTACTACCTATGCTCATTATTTTAAATATTATCCACAGCGCAAAATGTTAAAAAGAAAAAAAATATTTTATTAAATATATATAATCTGTATGTACCATTATGGTAGTTAAATATTGCTGTTAGCGGGTATTTACACTTGCAACAACTCAAGGATCGCAATCGAGATTCGACTCACATTACTGTACCCACTATCAAATTGCTATCTTACAGTATTAGATATTTATCAAGATTTCTAGCTCATGGAAACATGGTCTTAGATACACAGTAATATGAGACCTGAGTTATTAAACCATGTTGTATGTCTAGTTATAATAGATAGAATGAAAAGCGAGCCTAAATGTAAACTATGGATATCGTTTTAGTAAATATTATGTAGTAAGGAATATTTAGAAGTGTAAATTAAATTTTACGTCTGAGATTTTGTTTAAAAAATTTACGATTTTATTAAAAAGTATCGTTGGATCAATTTTGCGTTTTATTTCGTTAGTTTGATTATGGTTGGAGTGATGATAATTATTATGCACAAAGTAAAGTGACTGCTTGAATTTGAACCTGCGACTGATCACTTCACGACCATACCTACCAATCTGAATATGTATATTCTACAAAAAAAAATGGCGCACCGATTTCACGCCACCATTTTAGACGTCTGTATCGTACGACGGGGTATGACCGAATGAATTTGAATTTTGAATTTCGAACATGAATATAACGCGAGGTTAATTGGTAATTGCGGGTTGCGCCCGCGCTGGCCACCTACGCACACAGTTTGATTTATTTCGAGTGTACCGCCCAGGAATATAGAGTATTGTTTATCTATATGTTTTGTATTAATCATTATGTGCATGCAGTACATTCGCTTAATTGAGGTACGTTATAATAAATTACCGCATTTTTCAAGGGAAGTTTCATTTATACCTATAATATAACAGTAAAATAAATACTGCATGTGATTTTGTTTCGAAAGTTTATAATATAAAGTTATTGAATGAGAGTCATTGAAACTAAGCTAAATAAATATTTGCATTTTTTTTATAATTGCTACTAGCGCTTGACCGGAATCCCGCCTGATGGTAAGCAGTGACGGAATAGTTGATGGTAAAGCGCACTAGTTTATATTGCGTTTTGTTGAAATTGCAAAACAGGTATACGTTTTAAATTATCAAATTGAAATACTATTTTTTTTTAATGACCTCGGAATATGATTTCATTATCTTTATTATTTTTGTTGTTTTTGGTAATGCTCTAGAGCATATTCACTCCAACGTTGAAGACACTCAAATTGTAGTCCGACGGAAACACAACACTGTTTAACAATGTAAAGGTGGAAATCCGCCGTACGACGGGTCGTCCGATGGTGGAACGGAGATGGGGGAATTAAATCATGCAATTTACTCGCAGACTCACCAAAATGAATCCTATAGAACACCGAAAGGCTGGCTACTCTACGCCTGTGCTCTAGGCTTTGGAGACCGTTTTGAGTTAAATCTGAGTCGCCAATCAGCCTCTTCGCACGCCTCTCCACTGAATCCAAAGTGGCCAGGTGGAGACAAAATAAAAATGATTGAACATCTCAAAAGAAAATATCTCAGTAGTGGGTCTTCGAAGATAATAAAATTTCAGAGGACCCACTAGTGGGTCTCCGGAGACATATCAGCACCGGTGGGTCTGTTTGGTGGGTCCTTGAAGCCCAAGCGTGACGTTTTGCAGCCCCAAGTCAAATGTGGCTGCAGTACTTCACACATGAACGGACCTGTGCTATGTATAACATTAGGTACGGCGGTACTTCACACCAAGGCAGCTTCCTGGTGTGAAGTACCGCCGGACCTTTGCGATAACCCAAGTTTCCTAGCAGCCACCTTGGCATTAGACCCAATGAACCGCCCAAATATTAGGTTCGAGGAAATCTCAACTCCCAAAAGCTCAAGGCGGTCGGTACACTCCAAGGATACATTCCGAAAAGTAGGAGCCAAGGTGAACGGGTTCTTTTTGGGGGTGAAAATACAGGACAGAGTTCTCTCGTCGCTAATCCTTGTCATACTCTTAGCAACATTAAATGGCTGGCAATACTTGCTAATAACTTTTTGACATGAATTTTTTGCAGCGTCATTATTTAGATCACTGCCTGTTACATTAGCAAAGTTGATAAAGTACAAATACAAAATTGATTATGTGTTTTTATTTAGTAGCGAAATGTTATTAAAGCTGCGAAATATTATAGAAGCTTGTGTGTGTCATCAATTACCTATTATTGTGAAGCCCATAATCCCCAATAAAGCGTAATCATAACAATTACCTCAATTTTCTTTGTTTAATGATAGTAGTTTTATTAGCAATCCTAAAAGAGAAACCTGAACAGTGAATAGGCTCTGAATAAACTACCGCGCTTTACCATCAACGCTTGCATCACTGCTTACCATCAGGCGGGATTGCTGTCAAGCACTTGTTTATAATTATAAAAAAACTTAAATCAAAATATCTATTCACATGTTTCTGTTCTTTTTTTAAATTCATCAATCATTTATAAAATACTAGCAGCGCTGCGCGGTTTCACCCGCGTAGGTCTTGGTATGTTTTTTATATGCTCCGCTCCTATTGGGCGCAGCGTGATGTTATATAGCCTAAAGCCTTCCTGGATTAATGAGCTATCCAACGCAAATAGAATTTTTCAAATCAGAACAGTAGTTCCTGGGATTAGCGCGTTCAATCAATCAAACAAACAAACTCTTCAGCTTTATATATTAGTATAGATAGATGTGGGTACCTACATAAATGGTAAAATAGATCAGTACTAAAGACCAAATCCATTCTCAGGATGCACCATTTCATGTGGCATAACAAATACTTAAAAGCTTTCTCCCTCTATATCTACCCAACCTCATATCTCACAAAATAGTCTAGCCGTCAGAATACAGATTAATCATTACAATTAAAACCCTAACGTGAGAACGTTCACATTGATTCTAATCATAGAGTTGTGGTTATTAATTAGATCATAGTTAATTATTGGTTAAGTTGCAGTTAGATTTGATATACAAGTTGTTGTGATACTGTCGCGGAAACCTGTAATTATTTTAAACTCCATGCCATTGATACCTACTGCTCTCTGAGAAACAGGAAAGCACCCGAGACCGATTATAAGATGGATTTTAAAAAGTAGATGAGGTTGTCAGAATTGTCATATGATACTATTTTATTCAAAACATAAGAGGGCCTTAAAATGCCATTTTAAGCCATGCCTCTAAAAGCTTTCATTTCCTGAATTCCAAGCAGATCATTAGCAATTTCTCTAAATTTTAAAGTTCAATCACCTTCAATTCAATTAGTATCCTATTTGATGTACCTGATACAATAATCAAACAAATGAATTGCATGATATAAATTGCATACAGATAAAAATATTAGGTATGAATATTATGAGTGTTTGTCTATTTTACGATTTAGATTTTTTTTTTATAATGGTATCCCATTAATATTATGCCAATGTGTTCTTTTGGATCCAATTACAGTAACTAGTGAAAATCAGGTCTGTGAGGTCAATTGATTGATCGATTTTGTATAAATCTCACTAAGGAAAGTTAGGTAAAGTGAGCTTAATGAATGAATTATGAATAGTGTCAATCACTAGAATTAGTTGTTTGTTCAATTTGCCAGTGCATTACACTGAGCAGGCAAAGGTATCTCAGACCATGATAGCCTCGTCTTGAATTATATTATATTGTCTTCTTTTGTAAATTATCCTAAACATATCCTAACTAATCTAACTCCTTTCGTTTCCCGCGTCAGACCGACAAGGAGGAAGTTTGGGTAAGGTCATGATGTGGCCACTATGCTACAATATTTCACTGTTCTTTATAAATTATTCACTGAATGCACTTTGTACTACAAAAATCACGCGCTTTTATTAAGTAAACAACACTATAAATAGTTTTAAAAGTCCAATGAAAAGTGAGCGTAACACTCATCTTGACATTCCCGCCAAACTCCTCACTAGAATTAGTTGTAATGACAGTTCACATCACCAAGCTTTCAAAGTGTGATGGTTGCATTGCAAATAATTCAACTTGAAGTCTCATAATTCGGTTCAAGGCAGTAAATAGAACATTAAATGAGCACAAATACATGTGATTGCAAATCAAAAAGCCTATCTATCCTACTAATACATAAAGCTGAAGAGTTTGTTTGTTTATTTGTTTGAACGCGCTAATCTCAGGAACCACAGGCCCGATTTGAAAAACTCTTTTTGCGTTTGATAGTCCATTAACCCAGGAAGGCTATAGGCTATATAACATTACGCCACAAACGGAGCGGAGTATAACAGCTACCTACACGCGAACGAAGTCGCGGACGGCCGCTAGTTAGATATAAAATTGTAAGAAATGGCACTTTTGTCTTCCGTGCCTCGCAAGGCACATTAAGCTGTTGTTCTCGGCTATCATTAGCTGATCTTTGACAGTTGTTACGGTTAGTTAGTAGCCCGAAAGTTTTACTAAAGGTCATCCTATGACCAAGTAAATATGTAGGTTGTTGAGGACAGGTAGGCACTTATTAGACCTGTTCTTCTAATTTCTGTATGGCAGTGAGGCGTGGTCTGTGCTTGGGTGACACAAGCAGGAGCTGCGGTGGATGTGTGGAGTTACGTGGAAAGACCGCATTCGGAACTCTCGTATCCGTGGCAGTCTTCGTGTCCGTGATATCGCAGACAAACTGCAAGAGGTCGCCTACGCTGGTTCGGTCCCATCTTACGAAAATGATGTTACGTGGGTAACAAATGTATTGCCATGGCGCCTCTGCCGGCCCGGAACAAGAGGTAGACCAAAGAAGTGCTGGCTTAACGTTGTAAGAGATGACATGCATGCCAACAATGGGTTGCCACGGGGTGCTAGAGATCGTGTGAAATGGAGGCGAATATGTAGGAAAGCAGAGCCCGGGCTCCACGCGAAAGCCGCGCATGCAACTGGAATTATGCATTATGCGCTGAGATGATAATGATAATGATGATGTGGAAGTCAAATAGGATGTAGACAGTGGCTCCATGTAAAACACTGGTGTTCAGCTGAAACCGATAATACTAGAAGCTGATCCCAACATACTTCTCTGACCTAGTCATATAGCCAGTCAGTAGATTCAGCAGGCGATAATAATAACCCCCAGTCCGCAAGTAACGAGGTGACCTATTCAAGGACCAGCCGACATATTTCACTCCTGACGATACAAATCCTCATTCCAGAGCATTCTAAATATTCCCACAGTAAACCGAAGATAACAATAGTAATATCTCATCTTAAGATAAGCCACACGACAGAGTTGCCGCCATTGACCGGAAGTCGTAAGTTTAGCGACACAATACACGGTATAAAATATTACCAACTACTTATTCGGTTAAGATAAATCGTCTCATATATTATTTAGCGTAATAATGGGCATAGAATATTGTTTTAATGTGGTTTTGTAGATGCGACACTTTGAACATGATGACCGTCCTCTTGCAGAAGGAGGCAGCGGAGAGGGAGCGGGAAGAGAATGCTCTTGCCGCTCCCCTCCGGCGTAGACGGGCGGGGCGAAGAAGGCGGGGGACGTACCCCCGTCTCCTTTAGCCCCCGAGTGTGACCAGCGTGTGTGGGTAGCTCCCCACGCGCATTGCACCGGTCACCACGTCTGGGGATTATCCGTTCCCGGGTAATCCTCCTTAGGCGCGGAAACCGGCCTATTTAGGCCGGTAAGCCCTGAGAGTGGCCTGGAGTCAGATCTCTGTCTGTCAGAGTGTCTTTAGTGGGTATTCCCGGCGCCGGCCGGGCGAGTCCCACACACGCCGTTCGCCTAGCTAGCGACGGAACGGTGCGTAAATACATTTTCACTCGTAAAAAAAAAAAAAAAAAAAAAAAAAAAAAAAAAAAAAAAAAAAAAAAAAAAAAAAAAAAAAAAAAAAAAAAAAAAGATGCGACACTTTGAACATGATGTTCGTTATTATGAGTTCATCACTTGATGAACCTATCAAATTTATGCTGGAATTTAGTTAAATCTCATGAGCAAATGCCATTATTTTTTCCACTCTGGGCGGTTTTGTGTGCTAGGGGTCACAGTGTCTCTTCGGCCCTGGCAGACCCTCGCGGCCCTGGTAGGATGAATGCCATTGGGTGCTGCTTAAAGAGATGGGTTTTCGTTTCCGACTCCTGGTAACTAAGTAGCAGTAACATGGTTCGTGGTTCATGGTGGTGGAAGGGTGGTGGTTTTATCACCACTGCTCTCAAAACGGCGAAGGACAACATCGTGAAGAAACCGGCTTGTCCAAGAACAAAAAAAAAAAAAAATATCTAAGACATGTGACATGTACCAACCGGCACTGGGCCAGCGTGATAGATATGGCCCACTCCCTGTCACCGAGAGGAGGCCTGTGTCCTGACATTGGGTAGGTACATTATAGGCTAATTGCGTTATGGTCTACCTGTTTCTTTATTTGCGGGCGCATAACTCAATGTGGGACTATTTTACTAGCACCGATCTGTACCGACTTTTCGTCACCAGGAACCTGCTTTTTTATGCGAGCACATAGGGAATGGGAATATTTAAAGAATGAGGGCAGTAGTGGCTATCAGCCACAACTTACAGGTAGTTAGGTCATAGATTCGAACCCCGTCAGGTGCTTTACTTTGGGTACATTATTTCATCACCACTGATCCTACGCGCCTAGAGGCAAAACTTCGAAGACATGTGACTTACCAACCCGAACTGGGCCCGCGTCGTGAATTACGGCCCACTCCCTCTTACCGTGAAGAGGTCTGTGACCCAGGAGTCGGAACATTATAGAAAAAATATGTATGTGAGTCTTTAAAGGTAAGTGGCTAAGGTTAGTTCTCTATTTTTACAATTAGCTTAGGCGATTTACCTATTACAATCAAATGTTAACCAAATTAATTGATTCGGGAAACTAAGTCTAGTGTGATGAATCCATACTTCCATACTAATATTATAAATGCGAAAGTAACTCTGTCTGTCTGTCTGTCTGTCTGTCTGTCTGTCTGTTACGCTTTCCCGCTTAAACCTCTCAACCGATTTTGATGAAATTTGGCACAGACAATCTTTAGACCCTGAGAAAGAACATAGGCTACCTTTTATCCCGGAAGAATATGACGTTCCCGAGGGAAATCTAAAAAGCGCGATATAACCGAACTCCACGCGGGCGAAGCCGCGGGCGGAAAGCTAGTAATATTATAAATGCGAAAGTAACTCTGTCTGTCTGTTACGCTTTCCCGCATATACCTCTCGACCGATTTTGATGAAATTTGAGACAGACAATCTTTAGACCCTGAGAAAGGACATATGCTAGCTTTTATTGAAAAATAAAAAATATGTTCCCGAGGGAAATGTATAAAGCGCGATATAACCGAATTCCACGCGGGCGAAGCCGCGGGCGGAAAGCTAGTAATATTATAAATGCAAAAGTAACTCTGTCTGTCTGTCTGTCTGTCTGTATATCTGTTACGCTTTCCCGCTTAAACCTCTCAATCGATTTTGATGAAATTTGGCACAGACAATCTTTGGACCCTGAGAAAGAACATAGGCTACCTTTTATCCAGGAAAAATATAATGTTCCCGAGGGAAATCTAAAAAGCGCGATATAACCGAATTCCACGCGGGCGAAGCCGCGGGCGGAAAGCTAGTTTTAATATATGTCTAACATATTTCAATTTTAATATTTTTCTTTTGCTCGGTGGTAGGCCACAACATCGGCCGCCGGCATAAGTTACCACCCAACAGACAAAGTCATTCCGCCAAGCGATTCGTCGTATTCCGACATGATGTCTGGTGAAGCCGTACGGAGGACGGGTCTGAGCAGTTGTGTTGCGATGTACGTGCCGGGTACGATGCGTGAAATGTTGTTGTGTCGGGAGTTTGGTTGTGGAGGATCAATCTCCCTCTGGCGCAGCATCGTTGGTCGTGTTGTTAGGTTTAACATGGAATCACCGAGCTCAACTGCCGTCTTCCTTCCTATTTACTCAGTTCCTTTGAGAGAGTAGGTTTAATAAACTAGCGCGCCTTACCATCAACGATTGCATCACTACTTACCATCAGGCGGGATTGCAGTCAAGCGCTAGTCGGTAATTTATAAAAAAAAAACAACCTCTATGAATCCAAATACATGTAGGCATAAAACTCCATCTAAACGTCCTTCCGTACTCTTTGCCCCTCCCTGGGAGTTCAGGACAAAGAGATAGTGCATCTAAGCGCGCAGTAATCTGTGATTAATGTAGCGCCCTACCGGCTACCAGTGTTGCTTATGACTTTATTATACAGTGCCACTAGTACTGGCTACCGTGACTTGCTAATTGGATTATATAGCTAACCGCTTTGCCTTAGCCTTGGGAGATGGGAATAGGAGGAAATATGGCAATCTTTTTCTGATGTTTGAATCTTATGCCAGTCGCGTTTGATTTTATTTTTTGTGGATAGAAAATCAGCACTCATAAGAGGATTATATGCGATCAATTAGGTGTTCGCATCTTGAGGAAATCGCTACCCACATTGAGCAAGCGTGGTGATTACGCTCAATCCTTCTCTGTATGAGAGGAGACCTGTGCCCAGCAGTGGGGTGATAAAAAGGTTGATGATAATGATTATGTATAATATTGAATCGATTAGCACCACCGCACCTAAAGTTTATTAAAGTCGGCATATAAATGCTATATTTCATTTCATTTTAAACGGTGGTAGGCAACAACATCGGCTGCCGGCAGAAGTTATCACCCAACAGACGAAGTCTTGCCTCCAAGCAATTCGTTGTACTCCGACATGAAGTCTGGTGAAGCCGTACGGAGGACGGTTCTGAGCAATTATGTTGCGGCGTGTGCCGGGTATGATGAGCTAAATGTTGTATCGAAAGTTTGGTCGTGGAGGGTCTACCAGGTCTATCTTCCTCTGGCGGCATCGTTGGTCGTGTTGTTGGGATTAACATTGCATCACATCGCTCAACTGCCGTATTTCATACTAACTAGCGCGCTTTACCATCAACGTTGGATCACTGCTTACCATCAGGGATTACGGTCAAGCATTAGTTTATAGTTATAAAAAAAGAAACATTTCGGTAAGTACCAAAAAAAATGGGCTTGAAACTTTATAACTTTACACTTTATAAACGGCATAATATGGACTGACCTACTACAGCTACTACCAACTCTAGAAGGCATAACAAAACTCAACTAATGTTATCTCATTGCAGAGTCATCTTTCATCATGGGTTGTCGTCCTCAGTAGCGCAGCGGTCAACACGCCTGTCTGCGACGTGGAGGCCCCGGGTTCGATCCCCGGTCAGGTCATGATGGAAAACGATCTTTTCCTGATTGGCCTGGGTCTTGGATGTTTATCTATATATGTATCTATTATAAAATTGGATTTTGATTTGGATTAGCAAGCTGAAGTGGCAATGGGCTGGTCACATATGCCGCAGGACCGACAACCGTTGGGGTAAACGAGTCCTCGAGTGGAGACCGCGTCTCGGCAAACGTGGCGTGGGACGACTTCAAAACGGTGGCTGGTAGTGGCTGGCGGAGAACTGCTCGGGATCGAGCTTGTTGGCGTGCCATGAAGGAGGCCTATGTCCAATAGGCAGTGGACGAGTAGGGGCTGATGATGATGATGATGATAATGATTATAACATATAGTATCGTTGAGTTAGTATCCCATAACACAAGTCTCGAACTAACTTTGGGGCTAGCTCAATCTGTGTGATTTATTCGTATAAAAAAAGCTGTAATCCGATATGCTTGTAAAACAAACATTATCTCTTCAATTTCTCCTCCAAAACACGTGGGTATAAAAACAACATCCCAAATTCCCGGTAGTAAGCTCAATGGTATTATTTCACCAATAATTTGTGGGCGTTTCCGAAAATTCAATTACGAACGTTTTGGTACGGTCGTAAATACAATTTGCGAGGTTATCAATGTTATTTATTATACCCGAGTGGCGTATGCGAGAAGTGTCTGTTTGTATGATATGTGGGGTCAGGTGGCGTGAAATGTCTTGCTCAAAAGATGTGTAAAGTGACGAAGCATGGTTTGAATTTGTTGGAAAAGAACATAGTCATGTTTACAAAACCACATATAGAATGCAAAATAAACCAATGACTGAAGGTGAAGGACAACATCTTGAGGAAACCTGGACTTTAAGTCTGAAATCGCCAACCCGCATTGAGCAAGCGTAGTGATTACGCTCAATCCTTCTTTGTATGATAGGAGACCTGTGCCCAGCACTGGGACGATAAAAGGTTGATAATCATGATGATGATGAAGCTTTAGTTATAACTAGCTGCTTCCCGCGTTTTCATCCGCGAAAGCGTCGATTTCATCAAATATCGGGACAAAAAATATCTTATGTTTTATTTCGGGTTACAATAATAATAATTGTTTATTATTTCAACAACAAGTAACATTACAGTCTTGTGATTGGAGGTTCCTTTTAAGCAGAAAAGCCTGTGTTAGGAGACTCCGCTCTTCCTTAACTTAATAAGTTTCAATAAGGTACTTGTTTTATACAAAATTAAACTTAATAATAATCCATATGTGTGCCAAATTTCATCCAAATATGGTGTCCAGTTTTGGCGTGAAAGAGTAACAAATATCCATCCATACTCACAGACTTTCGCATTTATGGTACCTATAAGTGGGAATTATTTTGAGAACATTTTGTTCTTGGAACCATCTTTATTTGTAGTTATTAACAATTTGTTTTAATTAAGTTTTTATTTAATAATTCGATTTGGGGTAGAATAAGCCAAGCATATCTATAAGAAATTGAAACAAACATAAAAATAAAAGAGGACATGACGTAGTGTGTCTTGCAATGATCTTTGTATCTTCAAATCAAACCGAATCAAATTGTTTATTCACAGGTATAAGTATACAACATAGGTCTTGCAACACAAAATGAGTTCGTGCTATCAGCCCCAAGGGCATATAAATTCACTGTAGAATGACAATTATCTATCTATGTTATGTCTTCATACAACTACTATTCTGATCCAGCTATAGTCCTCTCCCAGGCTACGCCACAGCTCCCTGTCCTCCATCCAGTGTGTTCCAGCCACCTATCTTTAGGTCCTCAGTCCATTTCGCTGGGTCCCACACTACGCTTTCCAATTCGCAGTCTCCATTCCTCGTCTTCTTCACTTTCTTTGTATTTTACACTATATTAAACGTATTTCGTCAAACAGACGTTTAAAAATTAACCAGTTTCGTAGCCAAAAATTAATAAAACTTAATTCAAGTAGAATTATCATTAAACTCCAGGTAATATCAACCGCACTGAAACTCAAATTATTTCACGGAACCGCTTTAACTGGATCAAGCGTTTACAGTTTTACTGCTTGGATCAATTTTTTACCGTTTAGTAGGTCTTTAGGAGATCGGTGGTGGAATTTACTGTCCTTTTCGGGAGTAAGTATGATCAATGGGAATTTTAAGCCTCTATGGACAAAGTGAATGGGGATTTAATGACTTGTACTCATTTGCTCACCGCGACTTCTTTCGCGTGGAGTTAGTTATTTGAAAAAATTTTATTTTAAACCCAAAATAATAAATTTCTAATAAGATGTTAATCGAAATTAAGTGATGTGAAGAACAATTTTGCTCACATACTATTCATTTATATAAAGATTAATAGATATAATAGGTCGCAGCGTGATTTTATAGGTATAGCTTAAAGCCTTCCTGGATTAATGGGCTATCCAACGCAAAAAGAATTCTTCAAATCGGACAAGTAGTTCCTGAGATTAGCGCGTTCAAACAAACAAACAAACTCTTCAGCTTGTATTAGTATAGATTTACATTTTTTTTTTTTTTTTTAAATTATAAACCAGCGCTTGACCGCAATCCTGCCTGATGGTAAGCAGTGACGCAATCGTTGATGGTAAAGCGCACTAGTTTATTAAGAGCCTATTCACTCTAGCCTTGAAGACACTCAAATTGTAGTCCGACGGAAACACCGCCGCGGGCAAATTGTTCCAGTCCCTCGATGTACGCGGTATAAAGGAGGAGGCGAAGCGCTTCGTCCGGATCGTAGTGGTGTTAACAACGTAAGGGTGGAAACCAGCCGTACGACGGGTCGTCCGCTGGTGGAACGGAGATGGGGGAATTAAATCATGCAATTCCCTCGCACACTCCCCGAAATGCATCCTATAGAACACCGAAAGGCTGGCTACTCTACGCCTGTGCTCTAGGCTTTGGAGACCAACTCGAGTTAGATCAGGGTCACCAATCAGCCTCTTTGCACGTCTCTCCACTGAATCCAAAGTGGCCAGGTGACACTTGGCAGCACCAGCCCAAATGTGGCTGCAGTACTCCACACACGAACGGACCTGTGCTTTGTATAACATTAGAAGCTGCCCAGGTGTGAAGTACTGCCGGACCTTTGCGATAACGCCAAGTTTCCTGGCAGCCACCTTGGCCTTGGACTCAATGAACCGCCCAAAGTTAAGGTTCGAGGAAATCTCAACTCCCAAAAGCTGAAGGCGGTCGGAACACTCCAAGGACACATTCCGAAAAGTAGGGGCCAAGGTGAACGGGCTCCTTTTGGCGGTGAAAAGACACGCCTGTGTTTTGGCGGCATTGAATGCTACAAGATTGGCATTGCCCCATTCGGAGACTGCCTGCAGTGCAACACTCGTTCGCTCAACCATGGCCTCTCTTTCGGACCGGATTGATTCCCTACTAGCCCGGGCATCCGGCAGGTATCTCTCTACAACTGTGCTGTCATCTGCATACCCATAGATACCAGGCATCAGCAGATCGTTAATATGCAGCAGAAACAGAGTTGCAGAGAGAACAGACCCCTGAGGAACACCGGCATTAGTTGACATGGGCTCAGAAGAGCATCCGTCGACAACAACTCGGAGGGACCGTTCAGTCAGGAAGTCTTTTACCCAGCCAGTCAGGCTAGGGGAAATGCCGTACGCTGGAAGCTTACTCAAAAGGCCAGCGTGCCAAACCCGGTCGAAAGCCTTCGAGACATCAAGGGAGACAGCAATCGCTTCCCCATTCTTCTCGAGGGCCTCGCCCCACAAGTGAGTGGCATACACTAGTAGGTCCCCAGTTGACCGATTGCGGCGAAACCCGTACTGTCGGTCACTGAGGAGATCGTTACCTTCCAGGTATGCCAAGAGGCGCGAGTTCAATACACGCTCCATAATTTTGCAAAGTATGGAGGTGATCGAAATCGGCCGATAGTTGGCAGGATCGGCACGACTACCCTTCTTGGGCACAGGCTGCACGTTAGCAAGCTTCCAGGACTTGGGCACTATACCAGTCCTAAATGAGAGGCGATACAAGCGCGTCAATACAGGAGACAACTCGGGCGCACATGCTTTAAGAACAATCGCTGGTATACCATCCGGACCACTAGCCTTATTCACGTCCAGACGACACAGTACTCTCAGAACCTCCTTGTTTCTAATGCGAACCTCAGGCATTGAAGCTCCGCAACGAGGTAAATTAGGTGGAGTAGCACTGCCAGTATCAAGACGCGAATTATGGGCAAAGAGAGATGCAAAGAGACCTGCTTTCTCTCTCGCCGTATGAGCCAGTGTTCCATCAGGCCTAACCAGCGGAGGCAGTGAGGGCCGACAGAAGTTCGCCTCAACCGATTTGGCAAGGGACCAAAAAGATCTGCTACCGGATGGCTGCGCAGATAACTTGTTGCCAATATGGGTAATGCGGTCGAAGCGAGCCTTCTTGAGCGCCTTCTTGTAGGACTTGGCAGCACGGTTAAAGGCTCTCTTCTTTGAGCTTAGATCCGGAGCTCTGCGGTCACGAGCGTCAACCCAGGCGAGAAATGCCGTGTGCTTACGCTGTTCAGCTTGGACACAATCGGCATTGAACCATGGGCGAGCCGAGCCACCGACGGGCACGTCATTGAATGGGATAAAATACTCCATAGCTTGACGCACCACATCGGTTATAGCGTCCGCACAGCTCGAAGGATTGTCAGAGGAGAAGCAGACCTGCTGCCAAGGATAAGACGCAAAGAAGTGGCGCATCTCATCCCAATCCGCTGACCTGTATCGCCACATTCGCCGTTCACCACGAGAGTCGTGATCTGGTGGGGAGAAGGACGTTACAGACTTCACCAGACAGTGGTCTGAAGTTCCCAACGGTGAGGAAACTGTTACAACACATCTGTCCGGATCAGTGGTCAGCAGAAGGTCCAAACAGTTGGCAGTATGCCCAACTACATCAGGCACCCTAGTCGCTTGCTCTACCAGCTGGGAAAGGCCCATAGTAAGCGCGAAGTTTCGCGCTTCTCTCCCAGCGTGGTCGGTCCTCTGGTATGGGAAGAGCCAGTCCTGGTGGCAGGCGTTGAAGTCCCCCAGAGCGACGAACTGAGCGTCAGGGTGCCGATGCAGCGCATTGTCAGCAGCCTCACTGAGGTGGTCAAATAAACGAGTTGTCTCCTGATCACCGCTGTGCGATCGGTAGACACAGGTGTAAACAATTTTGTCCACACCAGTGTCAACCAACAGCCATAGGGACGAGAAGTGAGGGTCTTCGAGGTGACGGAGGCGCCGGCAACAGATGTCATTGCGGACATACACACAGACCCGGCACGCTGCAGGAAATGATGCTCCAAAGAGTATCCCGGGTAGCCGAGGTACGCCGCGTCAGTCGGACATCTGATCTGGGTCTCCGTCAAGAAAAGTAGGTGGGGCTTTTCAGTCTCAAGGTGGTAATGGACTGCATCGATATTGGAGTGCAAACCTCGGATGTTTGAGAGGTGCACTATGAACGAGAGGACGTGCGCCCGCTGTGCACACCTACTTTTCCTTTTGTAACTTTTCTTATAAGTTTAGATACTGAGTGAATAGGAAGGAAGACGGCAGTTGAGTGAGGTGATGCAATGATAAACCCAACAATACGACCAACGATGCTGGGCCAGAGGGAGATTGTTCTGGAGACTGCGGGGACGCCCGAACCCCCCCAGGGATCGCCATCGGGTCCTCTCGTCCGGTCGCCAACCGGCACGATGGGGCCACCCTGGGATTTTTCGCAGTTGGCGGGGCAGCCTTTCGTATGTGGCTGGCACACTACTTGGGCCCCCAACTACCTGCGGTCGGCCAGCGGAGAACCGTGCTTCGGATCCCGCTACCCTCCACGAACAAACTCCCGACACAACACCATCTGGCGCATCGCACCCGGCACACATGCAACACAACTGCTCAGACCCGTCCTCCGAACGGCTTCACCAGACATCATGCCGGAACACGACGAATCGCTTGGCGGCATGTCTTTGTCTGGTGGGTGGTAACTTATGCGGGCGGTTGATGTTGTGACCTACCACCGAGAAGATTTTCGCCCATGAACTGAACAGTGGCGGACTTAATGGCTTAGGCATTCTCTAACAGTTAACCATAGGTGGTGAAGAGATTAAATGGCAGGTGCTTCAGTTGCAATAATTATAAACACAAAATCAAAACTCTTAACACTGTTTAAACAAATACTTAATTAAGCTATATACACATAAATAGTATTACCAAAATACATTATAATATAGATTACTAAAGAACTTTATTTTAAACTTAGTCATACGGCCAGATCCGGAACAACTAGGCAATCCAAAAAAAACTTCCGCGCGTAAATCGAACCCGTGGCACGTGGCGCAGCAGTCGATCGCTTAGTAGTATCTGCGCCTATCGTGTTTTCAAATTTCAATAACAAACAACAGTTTCTCTTTTTATTTTACACGGTTTCACCGGCGTAAGTTTCAATTTTTTTTTTTTTGTATCCTCCGCTCCCATTGGTCGCAGCGTGATGTTATATAACCTAAATCTAGACAGTTTCAAAAGTCATTCCTGAGATTAGCGCGTTCGAACAAACAAACAAACTCTTCAGCTCTAGACCTACAGATTTGTAGCAATAATGCTTCAAAATGATTCCAATTAAAGGTAATAATAAGTTACGTAGGTAGGTAAGGTGCTGGAAGATATGTATTTGTTCTATTTTGCTCTTCTGATGATCATATATAATATTTCTGGGTTTAGAACCTAATTGTGATTCCATAAAAAATGAAATATCTTTATATCTTACTTATTTATAATATCATCATTTTTGCCACCACGTAATGTACGTTCACAAATTTTAAAAATAAATAAAAGAACTGTTGGACTCGCGCATGAAGGGTTCCGTGTCATAGTATTTTTTTTTCCTTTTTAATAATTATAAACTAGTGCTGAACCGCAATCCGCAATCAAAAATGGTTAGCAGTGATGCCATTTATTAAGAGCCTATTCACTTTAGCCTGGAAGACACTTAAATTGTAGTGCGACGAAAACACCGCCTCTGGCAAATTGTGCCAGTCCCTCCATGTACGCGGTACAAAAGAAGCGGCGATACGTTTCGTCCGGATTGTAACACGGTACGGTGTTAACAACGTAAGAGAATGAAGATGGGGGAATTAAGTCATGCAATTCCCTCGCACACTCTCCAAAATGCATCCTATAGAACAGCGACAGGCTGGCTACTCTTCGCCTGTGCGCTTTTGAGCTAAACCTGGGTCACTAAATATCCTCTTTGTACGTCATCATCATCATCATCCCAGCGTTAATCCCAGTCGCATCCGAAGCCTTTTCAGCTTTGGAGTCTGGGGTCCGCTTTACCAGTCCAACTGCTGATATGGCTAAACTTCGACATTTTCCATGAAGCGACTGCCGTCTCCAGAAGGCGACATCGAAGCATTGCAGTTAGACCAATTGTTGGACTTTTGAGGGCTCCAACAACCCGTAACGACTGCCACTAGATTTTCGTATGGCAACCGGGACCAACGGCTTAACGTGCTTTCCGAGGCACGACCAAACCAGTGCAAATATTCATATTCATGCATACAAATACTTGCACTGTGCGGGGATCGAACCCGCGCCACCTTGCGCAGCGGCCGCGTCCGCTACCGCTACGGTACGTCTCTCCACCGAATCCAAAGTAGCCAGGTGGCATTTTTCAGCACCAGCCCTGCGAACGGACCTGTGCTTAGTATAACATTAGAAGCTGTCCTGGTGTGAAGTACCGCCGGATCTTTGGACCTACATATACAATACTAGCTGCGCCATACGGTTTCACCCGCGTTTTTTTTTTTTATATGCCCCGCTCCTGTTGGTCACAGCGTGATGTTATATAGCCTAAAGCCTTCCTGGATTAATGGTCTACCCAACGCAAAAAGAATTTTTCAAATCGGACCAGTAGTTACCCGAGATTAGCGCGAACAAATAAACAAACATACAAACAAACTCTTCAGTTCGAAACCCGAAACACGTGTCCAGTATTTTTAAGTACAGAATCTATGTACAAAATTTATGAAATTGTAATATGAAAAACCACCAAGTTATGAGCTTGCTATACTACACAGTTGTCCCAACAAAAATATGGTCAATGGTCCGTACGGGCGGGCGAGCGCGGGCGTTGACCTCTGGCGTCAGCTGTCATCTATCGTAACCGCTCGGTAACCACTCTGTGGTCTCACTCCAAATGTATTTGGGAAAAAATATAACATGGTGCAAAACTGATTGGAATGGATTCAGTTGCTTATTCTGAACAAACTAGGTAAATCCAGGTTTTGTATAAAGTAAAAATAAGTTTTTTGTGTCTATTTGTAGTTAATGCGGCAAGAAAAATACATCCTAAGTGAAAGTTTCAACTGTCTAGATCTCACGGTTCATGAGATAAAGCCTTGTGACAGACAGATAGATAACGGAGCCTTAGTAATTTGGTTCAGTTTTACGGAACCCTAAAAACCAACAAATAACTCTGAACTCTGCGAACTAAGACGTACGATTGCCGATTCCTAGCAATCTGCATTTTGACACAATTTAACTTGTTCCGTGAAAGTACCGATAAAGATATGTGTACTCGTATTGGTGAGACTGCTTATACCTTGGACTTGAGTAATATTAATTAGAGGATCAGAAAAAATGTGACGGGGTCCAATAATCTTTGGCCTGCCAGGGCCAAGGGTTGTTTGAAAGAGATAAACAGACTCTGGCGCTCAGGCAAGTGAAGGAACACTGGTGGGTTTTAGTCAGAAAAAGTCTGACACATTCTCCCGCTTCGCCAAAAGCGGAAGAACTCACACGATGATTTTTCATCCTGAAAAAGGATGAAAATGGGTCTGAATAAATTTATTCAACAACATAATCAATTTGGTAAATAGGCGCTGATATTCCGCTTTTGCCAGTTAGATTGCTGGGGTAAACGGAGCCTATCAAAACCAAAGCAGGTTCTGAAAAGGCAGTGTCCAGGTAGGCCACATGCGATAAGGATGGATTCATTAAGGTAGAGAAGAGGAAGAAGAAGCCTCCTTGTCGGAATCAGTGCGGTACTGCTCTGACAGAACCCAACATGTTGCTGCGTCCAGCAGTACCGACGACGCTGCTGTATGTGTCCAGACTGCACCACTCCATGAAGATTGAGGAGGTCGTTGAGTACCTGCGCGTCAAGACCCACTGGACTTTGAGGGTCGAGAGATTAGAGCCGCGTCACAACACGAAATTCAAGCCTTTCGTGGTGCGCGTTCCGAGTTTTCGACCATCATCTCGAGAAGTTCCTCAAAGAAGAGTTCTGGCCGAAAGGTGTTGTGTACCACCGGTTTCGTGGCCAGCTAGGTGATACCAGCCAGCGAAACACGACGCCGACACTTCGTGTACATTAGGTGTAGATGTTATATGTAAATACACCATAAATATAAACGTATAAAATATTAATATATATATTATATATTTTAGATCGTTTTCCATCATGACCTGGCTGGGGATCGAACCCGGGGCCTCCACGTCGCAGGCAGGCGTGTTGACCGCTGCGGCACGGAGGACGACAAGGAAAAACGTGTCACATCGTGTGCATTAAGCGATCATCTGTTCTGCTGTAGAAGGGTTGGCTGCCATAGGTAAGCAGCAGATGTGTCTAGCCCAATTTAATTAAACTAAGAAAAAATGAAATATCCTTAAGCACTTTTTTTTGCGGTCGTCCCCACTTCACGTAGCCACCATAATACAGATTTCTTATCATCCTCGGTACAATTATTACAAATTAGCACCGCTGATACTGCTGCACTCGTAAATAAGGCTTGAAGTATTTTAATTTGTATCTATAGGGGGCGATGTAATCTTTGTGTGATGTACGGTATGTACGAGTTTGGGTTCGGTTCCAGTTTGAGAAATGAACTTACCAATGGCTGCTTTCAATGCCTTGTTTATGTTATCATTTACAGAAAAAACAAATAAAAAACAAGAACCTACGAGTGGAACTCCGGGAGTGCCGGTAGAAGTAGACTCTTGAACATTTTTTGAATATTTTGGAATGGTTAAAGAATAATGACGCGCGTTAGAAAGAGATGGGGATAGTAACTGCGCCGACAATTTACTCTCCCTCAGTCTAACGAATTTATAATCAGGTCACGTGTTCTCGTGAGTTTAATATTTTTACCCATCCCAAAAAAGTCCACAACATACATACATAATCAGCCTATATTGTTCCCACTTTTGAAACACTCACACAGGCGTCCTCTCGGTTAGAGGGAGTGGGCCGTAATCTACCATTCTGGCCCGGTGCTGGTTGGTAGATGTCATAATTATGTCTTTTACAAGTTTTTGCCTCTAGGATATGCCGGTTTCCTCAAGATGTTTTTCTTCACCGTTTTGAGCAAAAAGACTACAACGCCGCTCAATAAATAGTAGGAGCTCTCCGTGTCTTGAAAAGCAAGTTAAGCCGTTGATCCCGGCTTTTAAAAAAATAAGAAACACGCGCCTGAATCACACACCTGAAACGGGGAACCAAAATTTTTGAAATGATCGCTTTAAACTGGGCCACTTCAAAAATGAAATAAAATATCCCCCTACGGGTCCATTTCCACTACATCCATACTTATCAGGCCATTTTGTCGGCAACACTACTCGTTACATTTGTGAAGGGGTCAATTTATACATGATAAATGTCGGTAACAACAACAATAAATAACAATAACTTTAACTTTTTAACGCATCAATAAGTGGTCGCACCTTACTGTACAATTTTAATGTGAGGTGCCTTTAATATGATTTATTTTGTGTACAAAAGTAAGGGGAAGACCAAAGGAACGATGGATGAAATGTGCCCATGATGAGGTGGTTAGATAGGGGGGGGACTACCAACAATTATGGAAGACCACGACATGTTTCGCCGACCAACATCAGAATGATGTTTTTTTTTCTATAAGTTATAAACTAGCGCTTGACCGCAATCCCGCCTGATGGTACGCAATGATGCGATCGTTGATGGTAAAGCGCGCTAGTTTATTAAGAGCCTATTCACTCTAGCCTTGAAGACACTCAAATTGTAATGTGACGGAAACACCGTCGCTGGCAAATTGTTCCAGTCCCTCGATGTACGCGGTATAAAAGAGGAAGCGAAACGCTTCGTCCGGATCGCAGTGGTATCAACAAAGTAAGGGTGGAAACTCGCCGTACGACGGGTCGTCCGATGGTGAAACGGAGATGGGGGAATTAAATCATGCAATTCCCTTGCACACTCACAAGAATTCATCCTATAGAAGACCGAAAGGCTGGCTACTCTACGCCTGTGCTCCAGGCTTTGGAGACCGTTTCGAGTTAAGTTGATGAATGAAAATGTTATGTGAAGCTAGTAGGCCAGTAGTAACTACATCATTATCATCATCATTTCAGCCGAAAGACGGTCACTGCTGGACATAGGCCTCCCCCAAGGATCTCCACGACGACCGGTCTTGCGCTTCCCGCATCCAGCGGTTTCCCGCGACCTTTACCAGGTCGTCGGTCTTCCAGTGTGTGGTGTATATCAGTTTAGAATCAATATTGCCATCTAACATGGTAACACTGCCAGCCTTTTGGGCACTTACCCCACTGACAGCGATGTAAACGAATTTTTTTTATGCCAAATGAGCCTTATTCTTATTTTTTTATTTTAATTTCTATGAAATGTTTTGTGGAGGTATGATGAACAGGGAGTAAAGTCCACTCATCCTCCATAGAAAAGGGAGAGTCGTCCAACCAGACAAGCGTTACACCAGACAAGTCTGGTGGGCACTTACCCGACCGCTGATATTGGGAAGTTGTATGTATGTATGCTAATTGCACGGTAAACTTTGCTTGCGAGATGTAGAATTCGTGTGACGTCAGTATGACTCGTTGTTTATTTGTGGCGTTTGTAGGTACAGCTACAATTTATACAGATTTCAACATTAGCTTGTTGATTTCAAATATAAAGTAATGGTCTGATAAATATATACATGAACTTGTTTAAAACCAGTCTGCTAGATTTCTTTACTAATATTTTTTTACGGTAGAGGCCCTATCAAGGATGGTGACAATGAGACTCGACATATTCCTTGAAGGGGTTATACTAGATAATAGATACTCAATATGCAATAAATGAAATGCAGTGAACTAGGGATCAAATCTGGATCGTTAATAAACCTTAAACAACTCTTAAATAAACCTTATCAGAACTGGATAGTTTTTATTTTATTATTATTAATAACGTAATCAACCTATAATGGTCTCACTCCTGGAATACAGACCTACTCTCAATTAGGAGTGGGCCCCGGGCCCAGTGCGGTTCCATAGATGTCACATGTCTTTGAAGTTCTAGTATGTGCCGGTTCATCACGAAGTTTTCCTTCACTGTTTTTGAGAGCAGTGGTGGTGAAATAATTTAGACAAAGCCTGATGGGGTTCCAATCCACGACCTCCAACTTGTAAGCCGCGGCCTATACCACTGATCTTGTGCTGGAGGCTTACAAAATGAAAATTCTGCTAATACAGACCTTCATTTCTGAGATGTATGTTTTGTAGAGATGTACCGACTACCACTTTGGCCGACTAGCCGACTAGCCGACTAGTCCTAAGTAGACCTAAGTTAGTAAGTTAGAAGTCCGGATCCCGAGATTTCTAAAAAGCGCGATATAACCGAAGTCCACGCGGGTGAAGCCGCGTGCGGAAAGCTAGTAATGATTAGTTAAGGTTTTATTTCATTTCAGTTCCCCTGATATAGTACATATTAATGAGAAATACATACAAAGTAAAAAGCCGACTAGTCGGCGTTTTTTGCCGACTAGTCGCCGAATACTCGCCGACTATAAAAGCGGCCGAATAGTCGGCTTAACCGACTAGTCGGCGACTAGTCGGTACATCTCTAATGTTTTGTAAACATTTTTCTAATTAATTACTGGTTTTTCAAGAAATTCAATGTGACATCACGCTCATCATCATCCCAGTGTTAATCCCAGTCGCATCCGAAGCCTTTTCAGCTTTGGAGTCTGGGGTTCGCTTTACCAGTCCAACTGCTGATTTGCTAAACTTCGATATTTTCAATGAAGCGACTGCCGTCTGACCTCCACAACCCGAAGGCGACATCGAAGCATTGCAGTTAGACCAATTGTAGGACTTTTGAGGGCTCCAACAACCCGTAACGACTGCCATTAGATGTTCGTAGACCAACGGCATAACGTGCTTTCCGAGGCACGACCAGACCAGCACAAATATTCATATTCATGCATACAAACACTTGCACTGTGCGGGGATCGAACCCGCGCCACCTTGCGCAGCGGCCGCGTCCGCTACCGCTACGCCACGGAGGCTGTCGTGTGACATCACACTATGTGTTCTATTTGTGACATGGACAAAATAGCAGGATGCACAGATCACAAATCACAATTGTCTTTTTTCCTTACTGTTTTCATATATTAACCCACTGCTAAGCAAAGGCCTCCCAATATTTCTCCAACTTTCCTTGTGCTATGGTTTCTATGTCCAAACGATCAGGAACGAGAACATATCGTCACGCCAGCATCGTGACGACGTCTATCTTTAGGCCCCCGCTGTGAGCGGTCTTTACATATTTTAATTAATTAACATCATCGACACCTGTAAATTACAAGCACAATGTAGTAATTATAGTGTCAGAGGTATATATGAAGCGTTGCTTTTTGATAATTGCCTCGATTCCCGATCACGGATATAAAGAATCTCAAGAAATTACACTGTGGCCCTCAGAGTCATATCATGCATAATTTGGAACCTTATTTAAAAGTACAAAAGAAGAATTAAAATATTATTTATTGGCTACGTAATGCCACTGGACTGTATAAATCATTACAAAGGTCGCCGGTATCGAGAGAACTTAAATAAAACGCATTTTTGTTTTAATTCTTAAGGCAGACGACAGTTTCTTTTGGGTTGTTATTTCTTGGGTTGCTATATATTTTTTTATAATCAGCCACTCCTGCGACACAGGCCTCTTCTCAGTGAGAGGGAGTGGGCCGTAATCTACCATACAGACCCAAGGCGGGTTGTTAAATTCTATACCTATGTCTTCGAAGTTTTGTCTCTACGATGTCCTCGCGTGAGTGTCGTAAGAAGCGACTACGGGAACTCTCACCAGGGAAGCGGGCAGCAGCGCTTTTCCTGTGAAATATCAAATTACTGCCATCCCCAACCCGCCTGCCAAGTGTGCGGATTTGGCAACCCCCAAAAAGCAATGAAAGCCCCAAGGCTTTCATTGCTTTTTGGGGGTCCCCCAAGGCCAAGGCCCAAGGCCTCCCCCAAGGGAGGCCTTTGTTCAGGACACTTCTATTGGGTTAAGAAGAAATATGAAACTGGCCAAGTGCGAGTTGACCGTGAAAATAAAGTGAAATATCCACAGTGTGCCCTAGCATTGGTCAGGATGTCAGCCCCCTCCACACACTCCATATAAGTTTTTACTGATGATCTAATAATTATTCTATTCTTACTGACATCTCCCCTTTGTGGGCATCTTGCCTCAAAATATAATATCCTTCGTCTTGCGTTCATTAATCAGGCAGTTACACAATTAGCACTTGACGGAAAAACACACAAAAAGAAATCCTCTGCATTCGCAAATAACCTCATGGGTGCTATCAACCCGACTTTGAAAAGTACAATTGGATGGACGACAGCAGGTCAAGCTACCCCAAACTGTCAAATATTCCCAGTCAACCTTGACCCTTAATGCTTTAGAGATAAAGCTGAAAATGTAATACAGAAATCTGATAGATTGTAGTAGCTTGATGTGCTGTCGTCTGTACCTCCAATATATTCTTGTTTCCACAATTTAAACAAGACACGTTATTATCTCGTATGAGGTTCGATTTAACTGAATTTATTTGTCCATTCAGTTATAAAGTTAAACGTTCTTTTCGTTTTTCTTTGTTCTAAAATATTGGGTCGAGTTTCGTAACTGTAGCGTCTAAGATTCGTTGAGCTGGATAGGAAAAGTTATTGAAGTTGAAGTTTCATATGTATTATAAATTCTAAATTAATTTTGATAACTCTCTAGAACCTTTAAAATTTTAGGGGAACCATGACTAAGTAATAAGATTCTAGTATTATTATTATTTTCCGATAATAACGATCTTCAAAATAACAAATTCTTTTAATAGGTACATGTTATCGGCCTTTCTTTTTTATGGTAAATCATCAAATGACCTCTCCCGCTCTGAGCGGAGCGGAAAGGCGTGTCAGACTTTTACTGACTAAAACCCACCCGTGTTTCTTCACTTGCCTTGTTTGTTTTTTAACCAACCCGCAACCCTTACCAAGGAGGCATCGGTCTTCTTGGACCCCGTCACGACGGACATAACACAACGCGCCGTCGGCGTCGACCCGGGTTGACTGCCAGCAAGCCTGAGCCTACGGTGACAGGGAGTTCGATCTAGAGGCGTAAGGGCATTGAAATTCCCACTCCCTCACGTGCTCCGCCTCCTCCTTGGCCAGCATCACTGCTTCACAGAAAGAGGTGACGGCCGGCCATGCACTCTCTCTCCGGACCAGCGCCGGACTCGAGAGATCGCCGCCGATCGCCGCCACGAGGACACGGCGACGCTCTACCCAAACAGGACAGACCTCCACCGTACCCTCAGGGTGATCCCCACAGTGGTGCCCAACATCTCCAAAACCATTAAATTGAAAAAAAAAATCCCTTCCTCACATGAAAAAAGGCTAATAACTTTGCACATCTATACGAACATATTCCGCAGACTGCTACACAATTTCCGCCCATATCCACCCACGCCGGATCCCATATGGGTAAGGTTGATCTTGTTCCGTCCCTTGTCCTTAACATAATGCAGCTGATCTCGATCATATTTACGATGTTCGATGCTTGCGCGCACTTAAAAATGCCGCAACTTATCTGCTTCGACGCTACAAATAATTGGGAGGCGAAAAAATGTTGCGTGGAAATTATGATACGTGTTTCTTTTGTTTTTATGGGTGTACATTTTTTGGTGGTGTCAGTGTTTTTGGGTGATAATGGCACATACTTAGTAAAATTCTTGTATAAAGGACAGTCGACTAATTCTGTAAAAATGTCAACACGAAATTAGAAACTGTCAATATTGTGAATCCTTGTTGCGGATGGGAAATCATCAAATGACCTCTCCCGCTCTAGGTGGAGCGTGTTCCTTCATTTTCCTGTGCACCAGGGCCACGGTTTCCCTTTCGATCAACCAGGCAACACGGCCCTGTCAGGTTAATTTGAATACCAGATGAATTAACCGTATGAAATGAAACGTAGAGTGAGATGGTGCTCACGAGAATATATACCTGGGACAACTAGTCTAACTAGGTAGGTCCAACTTCGAAAAAGAGGTGTCTCGTAGAATCCAGCTCGGCTGGGCAGCGTTCGGGAAGCTACGCTACATCTTCTCGTCGTCCAAGATACCACAGTGCCTCAAAACTAAAGTCTTTATTTGTCACTAAAGTGATGACGTACGGAACAGAGACGTGGTCGCTCACAATGGGCCTCTTACGAAGGCTCAGAGTCACACAAACGCCAATGGAAAGAGCTATGCTCGGAGTTTCTCTGCGTGATCGAATCAGAAATGAGGAGATCGGCAGAAGAACCAAAGTCACCGACATAGCTCTTCGAGTCGCTAAAATTAAGTGGGAGTTGGCGGGGCACATTGCTCGTAGAATCGAAGGCCGATGGGGCAGTAAGGTTCTAGAGTGGCGGCCACGTACTGGAAGACTCAGCGTATAGAGGCCCCCAACAAGGTGGACCGATGACCTGGTGAAGGTCACGGGAAGCCGATAGATGCGGGCAGCACAAGACCGGTCTTCGTGGAAAGCCTTGGGGGAGGCCTTTGTCCAGCACTGGACATCTATAGGCTGAAGAAGAAGAAGAAGAAGACACATAATAATAATAGATATCTGAGGTCATCGGAAAACCTGATATTAGAGATGCCGATGCATTCCACTAGTTTCTATGATAAATCCTTTACTGTACAAGCAGTTCGGTTATTGAATTACTTGCCCATGTCCGTAAGGCGTGCTCAAACAATGTCAACTTTTAAAACTATGGTAAACAGCGCTTCCTCTCTTTTTAAATTTTTTAATTTCAATTTTTTTCTAATTTTTTTTCTCTCTTTTTTTTTTCATTATATTTTATTTGCTCTTGTACGATATTTATTAATTAGATGTATCTATTTATTTAAACTAGTATGATATCTACACTTAACGTATATAATTATTGTTTAATTTATGTAAATAATACACTGTAGACCACCCACATTATTTCTCTCTCGTTCTCCTTAGTATTCCATCCAAAGGTTGTCTGTAAAAGGTCGCTCTTAGTGATAAGAACGCCCATTGTGTCACCCTTTGTAAAATCTCTATATTAATTATATTCTGTAATCTAGTATGATGTCCATAATAAAGACTAATTCTATTCTGCTTTATTCTATTCTACGTTAACTTCAGTTAACATTTCACTGTGCGATTTATAGATTACTTGCTTTCCGCCCGCGGCTTCGCCCGCGTGGAGTTTGGTTAAATCACGCTTTTTAGATTTCCCTCGGGAACATCAAATTTTTCCGGGATATAAGGTAGCCTATGTTCTTTCTCAGGGTCTAAAGATTGTCTGTGCCAAATTTCATCAAAACCGGTTGATAGGTTTAAGCGGGAAAGCGTAACATACAGACAGACAGACAGAGTTACTTTCGCATTTATAATATTAGTACGGATAGTACAGAGTCGCACTACTGTCTGTCTGTCTGTCTGTCTGTCTATTAAAGCTCAAGAGAACCTGCACATGTGCAAAACAATGTAGCTGTTACTTCATGAATTGGAAACGCTTCTTTTAATTAAGTTTCAAATCTCAACTTTGTTTAAAGGTAATTAAGTTGAGTTCAGAGTAACTACTAATAACTACGTGCTAATGAAAAAGTTATAAAAATGTTGAAAGTTGTATCGCGAACTGAAATTTATTGTGTAGGTCTTAAAGTTATTTTTCCATAAACTCATATTTTTAGCAGTTTATTAGATACTTATAATAAAAGCTATATGGTGTTAACCTTTTTTCAAAACCACGCAGATTTTTTGTAAGGAAGTTCTTTTATCCAGATTAGCAATGAATTTGTATAACTGATTTTAATCTATACAAGAGTCTCTGATTGATGAAAAACTAACTCAGACCTTGTTTCTTTGTTAAGTTGTAGGTCGTAGGTTCGAACCCCATCAGGCTCTTCACTTTGTGTAAATTATTTCATCACCACTGATCTCAAAACGGCGAAGGAAAATATCGTGAGAAAATCGGCATGTCTTAAAGATAAAAAAATAATCTATACTAATATACAAAGCTGAAGAGTTTGTTTGTGCGCGCTAATCTCGGGAATTACTGGTCCGATTTGAAAAATTCTTTTTGCGTAGGATAGCCCATTAATCCAGGAAGGCTTTAGGCTATATAACATCACGCTGCGACCAATAGGAGCGGAGCATAACTAAACCACGCGAACGAAGTCGCTGGCGGCCGCTAGTCTAAGATATGTGATATCTACCAACCTGCACTGGGCAGTGTGGTAGATTACGGCCCACTCCTTCTCACCGAGAGGAGGCCTGTGTCCCAACAGAGGGAACATTATAGGTTGACTATGTGTTGTTTCTTGTTTTGATCGTTAAAATTAGTAATTAGTTAGCTAGTCGATTAGTTTTATTTCAGTACTTTACTTCTGAATGCCTACTGGAAAAAATGCTGGACTTATTTCACTTATTCTAAGTGACCTGTGCAAATTTCGTTTATATTGCTTAAAAAAAAAAAAATATATAAACTAGTGCTTGACCGCAATTCCGCCTGATAGTAAATAGTGATGCAGTCGTTGATGGTAAGCGCGCGCTGGTTTATTAAGATCCTATTCACTCTAGCTTGTAGTCAGACGGAAACACCGCTGCAGGCAAATTGTTTCTGTGCCTCGATTTACGTGGAATTGTTACAGTTTAAGTAATTGGATCCCGTTCCAACTGTTTGAGTACGGCGTTGTTAACACCACTACGATCCGGACGAAGCGTTTCGCCTCCTCCTTTATACCGCGTACATCGAGGGACTGGAACAATTTGCCAGCGGCGGTGTTTCCGTCGGACTACAATTTGAGTGTCTTCAAGGCTAGAGTGAATAGGCTCTTAATAAACTAGTGCGCTTTACCATCAACGATTGCGTCACTGCTTACCATCAGGCAGGACTGCGGTCAAGCGCTGGTTTATAATATGTAAAAAAAAAAAAAAAAATTAGAAAAGTAAAAAAATAATACCTACACATTTTCATTCCGCATTTTTTTTAATCACTGTCCATTAATTTAAGATACACCTAGTTATACAGTGTCCCCCTTACTCATAAACGTTGCTTAAAGTTAACTAGTGATTAGCAATTGTTTGACCATACATTTTAGACGTTAGCAGGTCACTTAGCTTTAATCATCGCGCCACAGTGCTTAAGGGGTTTATTCATAAATGTTGATCAAAGTTAAGTGACGTTTAAAGGTCCAAAATGTATGTTTAAACACTAGTTCAACACCACACTCAAAAATAAATGTAACAAAGTGTTAGCAAGTAACGTAGTAGAGTGTAAAAAAAGTGTTTCCTCTCTCCTAACTTCACTTAATTTGTTTTGCCCGACAGGGTCCACATGAACTAATTTTAAGTATTACCATCCAAGAATACATGTGCAAAGCAATAAAGGTATTGAGTATTAAGCAATGTTTATGAATAAGGGGGTTAGTTAAAAACATTCTGTTAGACTACAACTCCATATTTAAGCGTCATAAAAATCCACAACTACCTTCAAGTTTATGGCCTAAAAATATTATCCTCAAACCTCAAAAGGATGCCTTAATTTAGTTTCACATGCTATAAATTTGCGAAGCCTTGCACAATGCTTTTGACCAAAATATTGCCACTTTCATATGCATCATGAAGCGGCTTTAATAAATCATTTGGAACGAGGTTCAAAAATTGAGACATCGATAATTTATGGCCGACAGAATGGGACTCACTGTTGCTTTATATCTACTAATATTAAGGGCATCTGTGTTCTTTTCTTTTTTGACAATTTATTTCTTCTTATCTGGGTTGGGTGTTGGCCTTTTGGGACATGTATCGTTGAAGAATTATTTTAATCAGTACCTACCAGTTTTTTTTTTTGGATCTTGTGAAGTTCGTTACTTATAATAAATATGACTTAGAAAATAATAATAATAAATCATTTTATTTCAGGCATTGGCCTCCGCGAACTCGGCCGCTGCGAAAGGAGGCATGGGTTCGATCCCCGCGCAGTGCAAATATTTGTATGCTTGAATATGAATAATTGCACTGGTCTGGTCGTGCCTCGACGTTGGTCCTGCTTGCTATACAAACATCTAATGGCAGTCGTTACGGGTTGTTGGAGCCCTCAAAAGTCCAACAATTGGTCTAACTGCAATGCTTCAATATCGTCTTCGGGTTGTGGAGGCTAGACGGCAGTCGCTTCAGGGAACATATCGAAGTTTAGCCAATAAACTGGTAAAGCGGATTCCAAAGTTAAAAAAAGCTTCGGATGCGACTGGGATTAACGCTGAGATGATGATGAGTGTAAATAGTTATACATACATTTCACCCATAATGACTACATGTCATGCATATTAAACATTTTAATTCTTTTATTTAAATTACAGCTTCAAATTTTTACAAAGTTTACAAAGTTACAAATAATATATTATGAAATTTAAGTTCAGTTATTACACATTACAAATAATAATTATTAATTAATTGAATTAAATTAAGTCAGTTTTTTAATTATTTTATTTTACATTAATTAAGATTTTCAGTTTCAGAGCGAATTGCACCAAGCTCCTATACCTGGAATAAGTCGTAAAGTGGGGGGAAATTAATTATTAATTTAATGTTAATTTAATTTATGATAATGATATTAATTTTGATAGCTTTTCCATACTGGAACTTTCAGAGGTATTTTTTTTCCACTGATAAAATGAGACTTTAGTGAAATCAGCTCTCAATTAATTACATTTTAGCAATACAAAAACGCTGAACGAACAGAAAAAACCTACATAGAAAGAAAATACGCAGGCTTCCTCTTTGTGAATGTGAGTGAGCCGTAATTCACTATGCGGATTCAGTGCAGGTTGGTGGATGTCACACATGACTTTAAATATGTGGTTCAAGGACAAGCTGGTTTCGTCAAGATGTTTTCCTTTATCAATTAACATACCTTTAGGCAACATGACGATATAATGTATAAAAATATAAATGTCCGGAATATTGGCCTACATCTGGAACATCATACAGGAATTTAACAAACAAAATCAAAAAGAACAATACTATAGCCATCCACAGTCGAACATAAGTATAAAAGACTTACGAAACTATAACTAGCCAGCTAAATGGTCCAATAATAAAATTGTACCAAAATAGATTTTTTTAAAGACAGTCGGACGGTCGGACGGTCGGTTGTAAATCAATCCCTTATAATCGGATTTGGTTCGGCAGTTGATGTAAACCAAGGACTATACTGGTAGGCGCGGGCCTGCGGACGGCGAGCAGTGGGCAGCTCGTCGCCCGGTAAGGACCAGGCCGTTGTGTTTCACGCGCAACGCAAAGAGATGTCAGCACATCGTGACAGGGTCCACGAAGACCGATACCAGGGTCAGGGTTGCGGGTTGGTCAAAAGAGAAACCGTGGCCCTGGCGCACAGGCAAGTCAAGGAACACGGGTGGGTTTTAGTCAGTAAGTTTCTCGGTGGTAGGCAACAACATCAGCCGCCGGCATAAGTTACCACCCACCAGACAAAGTCATGCCGCCAAGCGATCCGTCGTGTTCCGGCATGATGTCTGGTGAAGCCGTACGGTGGACGGGTCTGAGCAGTTGTGTTGCGATGTGTGCCGGGTACGATGTGCCTAATGTTGTTGTGTAGGGAGTTTGGTCGTGGAGGGTTTCCAGATCATCCTCTGGCGCAGCATCGTTGGTCGTGTTGTTGGGTTAAACATTGCATCACCTCGCTCAACTGCCGTGTTCCTTCCTATTCACTCAGTTTTTTTTGAGTGAATAGGCTTAATAAGCTAGTGCGCTTTACCATCAACGATTGCATCACTGCTTACCATCAGGCGGGATTGCAGTCAAGCACTAGTTTATAACTAATAAAAAAAAAAAGTTAGGAAAAGGTAATTTGATGATTTCCCATCCACACAAAAAAAAAAGACTACAAAAAAATTATGATCGTTCCAATTATCTTATTCATAAACTAAAGTAATTTTAAGTTTAGTGCGTCTTTTTCTGTTTATTTCATTAAGAAAAGGACAGAAGATATAATATTAGTTTAGTCCTGTCAAATTAAGATACTCCATAGGCATTTTAGACGTGATTGAAAAGAGACTTCATGCTTTAAAAAAAAAAAAGAAATAAGTCAATTTACGTTAGACACGGACTAATTTGAGCGGACTAAACTAACATTAATCTTCTGTCCTTTTCATAATGGAATAGAAAAAAAAATATGCATTGAATTTAAATTTAGTTCAATTGGTGAACAAGTATATCAGATCCATTGTACTATATAATGTTGTTTTCTCCAATACTGGTACGAGCTCTGAGCAGTCTACACATCCCCGCAGTGTCTCACTAGCTATGGCGATGTAGATTCTTATGTGCCTAATTTAACACAGTTAACTTTGAGCAACTTTTATGATTAAGGGGTAAATGTTTCCGAACCGAACAGATTGTGAGGCAGTGTTTATAAGTATGTTGACGACAGATATTCTTTTTTTGCCAACGTGTATATGAAACCGTCCTTGTTCGGGCGCCAGAGAGCAGCGGTGGCCAAGTGTATCGGCAGCGACTTACAAGTTGCAGGTCGTAGGTTCCAATCCCATCAGATACTTTACTTTGTGTCAATTATTTCATCACCACTGCTGTCAAAACGGTGAAGTAAAATATCGTGAGGAAACCGGCTGGTCTTAGAACCGAAGATTACAAGATACGAAATGGATTACGGCCCACTCACCGAGGACAGAATATGTTTATAATGCTATTCAAAAAGTCACCGTCGTGCTTTGATTGTGTGTACCCAGCTTTAGTTATACTAATGAGATTAGTGATGTGAATAAATTAATTGATTTATTGAAGACCTGATTAGTAGCTAGTGTAATTTGTAACGATTTGTGGATGTTTTTTTTTTTGCCATCATTCCGCGTTGATTGTGTCCATTGTTAGTAGGTATAATTTAAAGCTAAAAAAAGAAAGTTGCCCACACTAGTAATTACTATTGTATCGTGGGTGCGTTTACATACATTTAAACTCATATACACAAACAGTCAGACCCGGAACAACTACCTGTAGACCTGTATACAAATATTTGTTCCAAGCGGGAATCAAATCCACGATACTCAGCGCAGCAGTTGATCACTCAGTTATTGTACCAGCCGTGTCATCAAACTCAATGGTCACCCTGCCATCTCCACCTGAGCATGTCACAATGTCATTTGGTATTGGGACCCATTGGGTAATGGGGTTGGCTCATTGGGCGTCTGCTTGTTGGTGTCCAGCCTGCATCTTTGTAATAGACCAAGAAGTTATTATAGCAATATCTATAACCGCCACATATGAACAACACGTCATACTGACGTCACATCTCGCAATCAGAGTTTACCGTGCAACTAGCATACATGCAACTTGCCAACGTCAACCGTTGGGCAAGCGTCCGCCAGACATAACATCCGTCTGGTCGGAGGATACTCCCTTGTCTCTGGAGAATGAGTGAACTATACACTTTCCTCCTCATACCTCTAAAGTTATAATCCTCACCGGCACCCTAATAAGGTAGTTGACTAAAAAAAACTAATTAGTCCGTCAGTCAGATTTCAAAAAAATACTAGACACGTATTTTTTTCTTTTTTCATATAAACAAAAAATGAAGACGACACAGTGCGTTGAAAACTCGTGTGACGTCACTGCACGATACACTTTTTAGCGAGGAGTGACGTCATCAGCCACCACTCCTGATCTTTGATGCCTTTTTTATTTGTCAATTTTTATTGATTTGATAAAACAATATATACGTATCCAATATTTTTCTACAATCTGAATGACGGACTAAGTAGAATCAATTTTTTTTACCCAGGAAACATTCCTATTGAGTAAGACACTATTAAACTCGATCTAAATAATTTTGGAAGGTTTTGCTAATCCATTTCTTTATATGTTCGATTAATGAGAGTGCCCAACAATGTAAACGACGCAATGTTTTTTTTTTATTTTTTTTAATTTTTATAAGTTATAAACCAGCGCTTGCCCGCAATCCCGCCTGATGGTAAGCAGTGATGCGATCATTGATGGTAAAGCGCGCTAGTTCATCAAGAGCCTATTCACTCTAGCCTTGAAGACACTCAAATTGTAATGTGACGGAAACACCGTCGCTGGCAAATTGTTCCAGTCCCTCGATGTACGCGGTATAAATGAGGAAGCGAAACGCTTCGTCCGGGTCGCAGTGGTGTCAACAACGTAAGGGTGGAAACTCGCCGTACGGCGGGTCGTCCGATGGTGGAACGGAGATGGGGGAATTAAATCATGCAATTCCCTTGCACACTCACCAGAATGCAACCTATAGAACGACTGACGTCCTCCGTGGCGCAGCGGTCAACACGCCTGCCTGGGACGTGGAGGCCCCGGGTTCGATCCCCGACCAGGTCATGACGGAAAACGTTCTTTTCCTGATTGGCCTGGGTCTTGGGTGTGAACTTACTTTGGGTCTAGCTCAATCTGTGTGATTTGTCAAAAAAAAACCGGCCAAATGCGAGTCGGACTCGCACACCGAGGGTTCCGCTGTACAAACGTAGCGGTTTACAATTTATGACGTACTAGCTTTCCGCCAGCGGCTTCGCCCGCGTGGAGTTCGGTTATATCGCGCTGTTTAAATTCCCCTCGGGAACATCAAATTTTCCGGGATAAAAGGTAGCCTATGTTCTTTCTCAGGGTCTAAAGATTGTCTGTGCCAAACTTCATCAAAATCGGTTCAGAGGTTTAGGCGGGAAAGCGTAACAGACAGACAGAGTTATTTTCGCATTTATAATACTAGCATTGATTTAGAATTTTTCACAGTTTAGAGGCAATTAGATTTAAGAAGTGTTTGATATGAATTTCAACTTTAATATCTCTACGCGTTCATGTGAAAAAGGGTAGGTTATAATAGGTAAGGAGGTAAATTATAAGGTAAGTTTATAATTATTAAAAAAATATTTTATGTCATGTAAGCAAAAATAATATTTTAATATTTTATGTAACTTCAAATTTATCATTTTCACATTTTTTCCTTTATCTGTCTGTACTATAATATAACGTTGCTTCGTGTCGAATTTCAAGATTCTGAGTTCACGGGAAGTACCTTGTAGGCAAAGAGATTTAGGATATATAGAGAGGGCATGTGTCAAAATGGCATAGAAAAACTGTGATCCCATGGCTCAGTTCCGCCATCTAGTACAATATAGCAAAATTAGATCGACAATTGGAGACATCAAATAGTAAAAATGAAATAAGTTTATATAAAATATATTCAGCTATTGCCCGGTAGGTGGCCAGTGTGTTCTATGTTGCCAGATCCGATTTAATACCCTAGTATAGTTCGAATCGGGTAAATAAATATTGAAAAGTAAATAAATTAAGTGAAACTTGTCTTGTACAAACAAAAACTGTTTTAGAATTTTATTCGCTACTATTCATTTACCGTGACACCGTCTATTGGCATTTTAGATGTTTTATGCTTACGAATTATTTTAACGCTCAGTTTATTGCGATTTTTGAGTGTAATAGACCTTTTAGGCCATAAAGCGCATTTTGTTTTGCAATTTTCGTTTGCATTTCGTTTTTAGCAAAATTATTCTTTTTACACGTTTGTTTGCAAATATATTTAAATGGCAATGCAAAAAACTGTGGTAGGGTTTGTATTATTTCGATATAAAGTTATCGATAATATTCAAAGAAGTTACTACGACGATGTTTTTTCGCATTATGATAGCTTGAAACAAAAAATTAGGAAGCAGAATAATTATGGGTAATTTCAAGTTTACAAGTTTCTTATTTATATAATTCTTTTAATATAATAGGCGTTAAAGTTTAAAATTGCCGATTAGTACTGAAAATCTAAATAATTGCTTATTTTTTAATTTTTAAATAATTCATTTATAATCAATATAAAGGAAGGTCGTTTATGCCTTTGTGATAGAACTCTGAGGATCTAGACTGCACAAACTGTGTGAAAGCAGAACTGCCTCCTGGGAAGAAAACTTCTTGTCACGTAGATAATTGTCCAAATCACGACAAAAATGGTAGTCTGCTGGAGCAAGACCTTTACAAGATTAGTACGCCATTATCTTTAAAAACGGCAAAAAAATCACGGTTATTGTATGGGAGCCCGCCTTCAGTATTTATTTTATTTTAATTATTTATTTGTAATTTGAATATATAACCAAATATTCTGTGAACATTTTAAGCGTCTATCTGTTTCCGTTATTAATATGGAGCAAAAAACGGCAAAAATTCACGTTTGTTGTATGGGAGCCCCCTTAAATATTTTATTATTTTTATTCTTAGTACTTGTTGTTATAGCGGCAACAGAAATACTAACACAATCTCTGGAAATTACAACTGTCTCGCTATTACGGTTTATGAGATACAGCCTGGTGACAGACGGACAGACGAACAGAGAAGTCTCATGAATAGGGTTCGTTTTACCTTTTAGGTACGGAATCCTCAAAATCACAAACTAGCTCGCAATCATTGTATTACATATACGTACCTACATATTTTATGAATATATTTCATTATAAATAAGTTATGTAATCTATGTACTTATCCACTTAACCGTAAATTTTATCCCAATTTTTACGGTTAAGTAGAAAAGTACTGAAATTAATAACTTACTATTTCATTTCTAATACAAGGTACCGATTCTTTTTTTTTTAAATTTGTTCGACAAGTCTTTCCAAAGTAGATAACTTCTCTTTTAAAATGCATTGAGCATAATTTTGAGGAATGAGACGGAAGCCAATTTTCTTCTCTACGGTCTATCTGGACAAATCGTATCCACTTTTTCCCTACAACATTATTTTTATTCGGAAACCAAAAATAACAAAAACCTAGATAAATGAATAGTAATTGTTCATTCAATTTTGTTTATTAATATGATATGATTATGTTTAAATAGAGTTAATAATAAATAAACGTGAAATATAGTAATATTTTAAGTTTATCTAGCTATATTTTAAATGTCAATAAAATACAACAAAATGTATTCATCTTAATAAGTATTATCGATAACTAAATCGCTATACCTACAACATTACTACATCTCTACAAGAAAATAGTAAAACTACTCAATAATAGAGGGTGCTTATTACAATAATGGAAATTTTTTTAGAACTATTTAGGATTTTTTTTTAAATTTGAATTGCAGACGAAATATAAATAATTCATAGAAAAACATTCCGAAGTTAGGTCCAGTCGTTTTACTATAACGAGATGTACAGTAACACAAAGCGCAACATGGCATATTTCCTTAGAAAATGTTTATTCTTAGTGGACACAAATTACGTCCTGACGCGCAGACTAGACTGAGCGACTTTTAATCAAGTCGATAAAAGTATTGGCTTACGATTTTGTTCATGATGTCCTGTCTATTGTAAATATAATTTTAATGTCTTTGCGTGTAGGTTTTGATTCCCTAGCGTGTGACGAAAATTCGTCTAAGGTGTCGGTATAAACTGCTGTATCTTTTGATCGCTTTAACTTAGAAGTTTGATTTTTTCACTGCATAAAGGGACAATAGACCTAGGTATTTGGTATAAATTTCAATTTGATACCTTTATTAGTTCGTGAGAAATAAGGTAGTAAGTTTCATTTTATTAAAATATGTTTATTATATTATATAACAAAAAAATGTGATTTTCGCAATTTTTCCTATATTTGCATTATATGACAATCCTTCATGCCAAATTTCAAGATTCTGAGTTTACGGGAAGTATCCTGTAGGTTTTGATTCCTTTGCGAGTGTCGAAAATTTGTTGAAAATATCGACATATCGGCTGTATCTTTTGATTGGCTTGGCTTAGAAGTTTGATATTTTCACAGCTTAAAGGGACAATAGACCTAGGTATTTGGTATAAATTTCAATTTGATAACTTTATTCGTTCGTGAGAAATAAGGTAGTAAGTTCCATTTTATTAAAATATGTTTATTATATTATATAACTAAAAAATGTGATTTTCGCAATTTTTCCTATATTTGCATTATATGACAATCCTTCATGCCAAATTTCAAGATTCTGAGTTTACGGGAAGTATCCTGTAGGTTTTGATTCCTTTGCGAGTGTCGAAAATTTGTTGAAAATATCGACATAATCGGCTGTATCTTTTGATTGGCTTGGCTTAGAAGTTTGATATTTTCACAGCTTAAAGGGACAATAGACCCGAGTATTTCATGAGAATTTCAGCTTGATACGTCCACGCGTTCTTGAGATAAAGGGTGGTGACAGACAGACAGACAGACAGACAGACAGACAGACAGACAGACAGACAGACAGTGATCCTATAAGGGTTCCGTTTTTTCCTTTTGAGGTACGGAACCCTAAAAAGAAAAAAAAAAAAGAAGACCGAAAGGCTGGTTACTCTACGCCTGTGCTCCAGGCTTTGAAGACCGTTTCGAGTTAAGTCTGGGTCGCCAATCAGCCTCTTCGCACGCCTCTCCACTGAATCCAAAGTCGCCAGGTGACATTTCGCAGCACCAGCCCAAATGTGGCTGCAGTACTCCACACACGAGCGGACCTGTGCTGTTGTTGAACTGTTAAAATAACACCTATTGCTACTGTGTCAGCAATTATCCTGCTGGTCTATTTCGAATACTCCGTTCTATAGCCTACTGGCAAATGCTTAACCCATCAAGACCAATTAACTAAAGCCAGAAATAATTATTAAAAGTTTAGTAGTTAGTTTACATGATGTGATGATAACTGAATCGTTGTTGTTAAACTTTTTACAAGTGTATTAATTAAATTAAATTACCATATAATTAGCTCATCTTTCTCATAACCCGCCACCTGTTACATTATTATTGCCGTTAACTTCGGAAATTGGTTACATACTTATAACACGCGTTTTTGTAATTAATGATATTATACAGGATACTGCCTAATATCCTGATAGGTACATCAATAATTAACAATTTTATTATGTCATAAGCAATCTGTTAACAAGAAATAAAAGGCTATGTTTTATCTTACAAAAAAAAAATTACTGGCCATAGACTCATGCAAAAAATTAACTAACAAGCAAGACGCTTGACAAGCAAGACGTTTGTGTATTTGTGTGTGTTGGGAAAAAGTAGTATATAAGCTGTAATATTGTAAAAATAAATCAGATTAGAATTTATTCTGGTCTCATTACCCCTCACTGTGGCCAAGACTCCCTTAGCCATCTCTGATCAGTCCTGTGAGTCTGCTGGACTGGCAGTGAGTTTACCCTTCACCCTTACCTGGAAATCCTACCTACTATCCGTCTGTTACCTTAGGTCTCTTGGTGCAGACATCCTGCACTTATTTATATATTTATTTATTACGAACTATACGGTAGGTCAGGGCTGTAGGGCTTATAGGTCTTAGTTTAGGTTCTGTTACCTTTCCATATAGACGCATGTACTGCCGCTATTAAGGGTGGTCGTACAGCTAGTCCATTTCTCCGTATATTCGAAAAATATGTTTGCTCCGCAATGAATGTTGTTGAACTGTCAAAATGAAACCCATTACTACAGATAGTGTGTTACACAATTACCCTGCTGGTAATTTTTACTTGGCTGTAAACTTGGTAATAATTATCATGTTCTTCAAAAACACAAACCTAGAGATGGTGGTCTTTGAAGGTTTTTCCACCGAAAGTTATTTTCTATTATTTTAATCCGCAAAGTTTCAATCCCGTAAGATTATCGGAATAAAAAGGTTCCTATATTTTAATCCTAGTTCAGCAGTATCCAGTTAGACTGGTAGCCGACCCAACAACAATATAGTTGAGAAAAGGCTAGCCAGCCAAATAATTTCTTCAGCTGTAGATAGCTATAAGGAATATTAACAATACTTAGACAAACTATCAAATTAAGGTGAACACTAAGCGCAGTTTACACGCTCAGTGTTCACATTTTGCAGGCTTTGTATAAGGCGATTATACCAAGAAACACAGCAAAATAATTACAGAAGGTCTATACAACATGTAATGTAATTAACGCGGTGTGTGCAAATTACTTTTCTCGGTGGTAGGCCATAACAGCGGCTGCCGGCAGAAGTTACCACCCACCAGACAAAGTCTTTCTGCCAAGCGATTCGTCGTGTTCCGGCATGATCTCTGCTGAAGCCGTACGGAGTACGGGTCTGAGTAGTTGTGTTGTGATGCGAAGTAAACTCACATATACAAACAGCCAAACTCGCAACAACTACTTGTAGGTCAATACAAATATATGTTCCGTGCGGGAATCGAAAACGCGACACGCAGCAATCAATCCCTTAACCCGTGCTCAAACTGTGCCATCGTTATACGGATCAGATCTTCTAGGTCTTCCTACATTGTGAATAAAGATATGTAAGTAAGTATATCTAAAACTTACCGAGTGTTTGTCATCTCGGTGTGGTGAGGGTTATGAATTTGTGGATTGTCGTCTAATATCTTCAGATGCGCCTTATTTTATGTTCAGTACAACGAATATATTATGAGGTTAAGGATTTATAACGAGGTTAATCTTTCGAATTACTTCTATCACGATTCCTAATGTAAAATCTATATTTCTATTATGGGAGCTAAAAGCTAACTTTTCATTAAACAGTTTCAGTAGAATTTCTTAAGGTGTCCAATTAATCTAAAGTATTTTTATTGATTGCATTTTTATCAAGCTCAGAGTCACACAAAGGGCGATGGAAAGAGCTATACTCGGAGTTTCTCTGCGCGAGTGAATTAGAAATGAGGAGATCCGCAGAAGAACCAAAGTTCCGGACATAGCTCTTCGAGTCGCTAAAATTAAGTGACAGTGGGCGGGGCAAATTGCTCGTAGAACCGATGGCCGATGGGGCAGTAAGGTTCTGGAGTGGCGGCCACGTACCGGAAGACGCAGTGTAGGGAAGCCCCCAACAAGGTGGACCGATGACCTGGTGAAGGTCGCGGGAAGTCGATGGATGCGAGCAGCACAAGACCGGTCATCGTGGAAAGCCTTTGTTCAGCAGTGGACCTCTATAGGCTGAAGAAGAAGAAGATTTTAATTCATATTAGTAATAACTTACTCCGGTAGCTGTACACATCCTCAATACCGTTACAAAGAGGTTTTATAAGTTTGCATGAACCGATTTCAAAAACCTTTTTTTTTAACTTTTCAAAACTGTGTTGACCTCGATCTCGCCTGATGGTAAGCAGTGATGCAATCGTTGATGGCAAAGCGTGCTAGTTTATTCAGAGCCAATTCACTTTAGCCTTAAAGACACCAGTCAGACGGAAAGACCACTGCTGCAAAATTTTACTGATATAAAGCTAGACTGTTGCCGAGTGCTTTAAGACATATTTTATGATATAATTATTAATTGATTTCTATTAGGATGGAGTCACGAGCATAAATAGCCTATTTGTCTTATAAAAATCTCACCATAAAAAATAAGATGTTACTGACTGTTAACAGTGTCAATCATTGTGGGATGACAGCTAAATATAAGCTAACCTTATATAAATTTTCTCGGTGGTAGGCCATAACATCGGCTGCTGGCAGAAGTTACCACCCACCGGACAAAGTGTCATACGGAGCTTGCAGCCATACTGAGGACGGGTCGGAGCGCCGAGTTTGGGTAAAGGGTCTCCAGATCAAATCTCCTTCTGGCGCAGCATCGTTGGTCGTGTTGTTGTTGGATTTTACATTGCATCACCTCGTTCAACTGCCGTCTTCTTTCCTATTCACTCAGTTTTTTTTTTTTGTGAATAGGCTCTTAATAAACTAGCGCGTTTTACCATCAAGTATTGTGTTACTGCTTACCATCAAGCGGGATTGCGGTCGAGTACTAGTTTATAACTTACTAGCTGCTGCCAGCGACTTAATGGGCTATCCAACGCAAAAAGAATTTTTCAAATCGGCCCCGTAGTTCCTGAGATTAGCGCGCACAAACAAACAAACAAACTCTTCAGCTTTATATATTAGTATAGATAAAAAAAGCGATCAGCTGAAGCTACCCGACAATAAGATCACTTACTTCTAACCATGACAGGAGTAATGACTCTCAACGCTTGTCAAGAAATCGTCATTGATCAATAAAAGGCTCTAAATTGTATTATTTAATACAATTTACATATTACAATTTTGATTGATGTATGGAAGATGCGTATATTAATATTTATTATGAATGAAAAAAATAATTGGAACGACTTCTGCGGCCATTAACATATTATTAGCATCTTATTCTCGGCCGTAAATTGTTATTGGGATTAGAAATATGATTGATAGAGGACGTTGGTTTTAAAAATGATGAATGGAAATATACAGGAAATTATTGGTATACATCAATCATTAAATACTCTAATTATCATAAATGTAAAATTAGATCGGAATTGTCAAAAGAATTCGCGTAACAATAATAGCAATAACGTCACGCCTCTTTGGCCCAAAGGTATAAGCAGAGGGATCCTGATCTTGCTGCCTGGGTCTACCGACGAATACATATCCGTTAGCTCTGACCAGTATACCCACCCACCACCATGTTCTTGATCCTGCTGCCTAGGCTCCTCTAGGTACCGACGTGCCTATCGGCCACCAGCGAAGCCTGTCTGCCGACGAGTTTTCTTTCCTGCTGCATGGGCCCTTCCATGCGTATTCTCCATGTACCCGTGTTCCATATATCTCTCTTCTATCTCACCTTCAACTAATCGTGTTGTCTTCACTAAGAATCCACTTAAATAAAATATAATATAAATTGCATTCTCCTTTAATTTCTTAGTTCAGATTTTAGGACTTTTCTTGTGGTTAGATGTACACAAATAAGCGTTTCTTTTTTGTATAATTATATTTATTGCTAGTTTTTCGCGCGCGGCTTCGCCCGCGTGGAGTTCGGTTATATCGCGCTTTTAAGATTTCCCTCAGGAATGTCAAATTTTCCGGGATAAAAGGTAGCCTATATTCTTTCTCAGGGTCTAAAGATTGTCTGTGCCAAATTTCATCAAAATCGGTTGAGAGATTTAGGCGGGAAAGCGTAACAGACAGACAGAGTTACTTTCGCATTTATAATATTAGTATGGATTTAGTTTATTGAAAATAACTTTAATTCCTACTAACTTTTACGATAATGCTAGTGTCACTTAGAAATCAATTTATCAGTCATTAAAATTAAGTTGACATCATGTTGACATATACTTCATTTAGAATGGGATGGGGTTTGCTTTTTGAATTGTCTTGGATTTGCGGACACCAGCCTGTATTAGTTAACATTGCCGAATAAAACTTAAAATATTTTAACGCTGCAATAAACCAGATCTTTCAACAAAATACTTAATATCAGAAATGTTCGCCCTAACGTGGCAAAAAAGCAAATAAAAATGATCATAAAAATTTACAACCCGCAAAATAAATTTCACACCAAAATAACGTAACAGAAAACAGCAATCAATCAGTTTTTGCAAACCATTTTATTACATAAACCGTATCAAGGTGTGGTCCCATTAAAAATGACGAGCTGGCTGACATTAAAACGAGAGTTTCCCGTCTATCGGGCCGATGGGATCGCCCTTTATTCTTTATTAAAACTGAACCCATTAATATAAAGCCTTTTTAGTAAGACTGAAAGTTGCAAAGGAAAGATGTGGACAGTGGTCTTTAATTCGTTGTGAAAAAGGGATAGCGTTATTTATGTTATATATCTCCATCTTTGTCCGACATTGGCATCATAATAGTTTTAGCTCGTCATAGTAGGGCCCCCAGAAGATAAGTTCCAAATTGCAATTATTGTGTATAACTGTGTGGTCGAAACTAGGGTTGTAACGGAGCTTCGCCTCCGCTTCCGTTACTGCGGAAGTTCCGCAAGAAATCGTATCTTCGCTTCCGCCTCCGCCTCCGCAAAATTTTTAGCGGAGTTATAACGGAGGTTTATTTACGTATATATGCAATAAATAAATAGTCCGGCCGCGTTTGAGCGCGAAATGGTCAAGAATCAACTAGTGCGAGGCGGGAATGCGGCAAGCACAATTTGTTTCTCCTTAATTTTCATTACAAGAAGGTAATATTTTTTACCAAGTATACTACTATTAATGTACGTATTTAAAATAAAAATTTTGTTTTAATTAACCATAAATTTCAATTTTATCTATATATACTTTCACCTCCGCCTCCGCCTCCGTTAACCTCCGCATCCGCGGAGGTGAGACTCGTCACCTCCGCATCCGCCTCCGCCTCCGCTAACAAGCCTCCGTTACAACCCTAGTCGAAACACAGCTTGACAGCTGCCTCCGTGGCGTAACGCGAACGCGGTCGCTGCGCATGGAGGCGCGGTGTCGATCCCCACGCAGTGCAAATATTTGTTTGCATGAATATGAATATTTGCACTGGTCTAGTCTTGCCTCGGAAAGCACGTTAAGCCGTTGGTCTCGGTTGCCATACGTCTAGTGGCAGTCGTTACGGGTAGTTGAAGATCTCAAAAGTCCAACAATTGGTTTAACTGCAATGCTTCAATATCGCCTTTGGGTTGTGGAGGTCGGACGGCAGTCACTTCACGGAAAATGTCGAAGTTTAGCCAAAATCAACAGCTAGACTGGTAAAGCGGACCTCAGACTCCAAAGCTGACAAAGTTTCTGATGGGACTGGGATTAACGCTGGGATGATAATGAATTGTGTGGTCGAAAAATTTCTGCCACGACACGTGTGACACGTTTTTGTTTACGTCCAAATTTAGACATTAAACTGAATTCAAGTTAGGGGCCATCCATAAAGTACGTCACACGAATTTAATGATTTTTTGAGCCCTCCGCCGTCCTTGTCACAGGTGTTCACATTTATGAGACCCCCCCCCCCCCCTTCCTAGTGTGACGTCACATGTTTTGCAATTTCACATCGAAAAATTATTAAATTAAAACATCGTAAACAAAACAATTTAAACCGTATTGTCCCAAAGATAGAGTTGGATATATTTTTTGTTTATAATTAATATTTCAAATTACGCGATTACTACCTCTAGGTATATTAGATTTTGAAATGAAATGTGATGTCACGAAACTTAGTACACCACCCACCCCTTCACCCATGTCACACTTTATCGACACCCCCCTCCCCCCTTTATGTGTGACGTACTTTATGGATGACCCCTTAAGTGTACCTTCTTCTTTATATTTAACTAGCTTTCCGCCCGCGACTTCGCCCACGTGGAATTCGATTATATCGCGCTTTTTAAATTCACCTCGGGAATTTTTTTTTTTTCAATAAAAGGTAGCCTATGTCCTTTCACAGGGTCTAAAGACTGTCTGTGCCAAATTTCATCTGAATCGGTTAAAAGTTCGAATCGGGAAAGCGTAACAAACAGACAAACAGACAGTATGGATTGAATAAAGGACAGAAGATACAAATTAGTTTAGTCCTGTTTATGTTTAGTCAAATAAAAAAGACATGAATAAAACATGGCGACTAAAAATATGTCACTTTACGTCAGGCAGGCACTAATTTGATAGGACCGCAGTAATATTTATATTCTGTCCTTTTCTTAATACATTAGTAAGAAAGAGATGAATTGAACTTAAATATAAATTAGTTTGTGAACAGAGGAATCGGAGCCATTTTCAATATAAACGTTTAGGATAATAAAATTTATTTGCAAATTTTGACGAACGAATACTTTAATTATTATTACTAAGTATATCGCAAGTCTGGTGAACGCAGAGCATAATGCTCTGATTTCTCAAAACAATTAGTAAATGGGATTATTATGGCGCAGTGCTACAATTTTTTTGACCGAAGTTTTTTGGGGATCCGTCAAGAATTTTATAAATAAAAACCGATGAATTTCTCAATATCAGCTAAGAGTTCGGATTTGTACCCGACCGGTAAGAATAAGCTCGTTCCTTATCACATGGGATTTAAGTATTATTATAAACTGGTAATGCGGATAAGGTGATAACTGGTAAAGCGGACCCCAGACTCCAAAGCTGAAAAGCTACGGATGCTGGGATTAACGCTGAGATGATGATGATGATTTAGAGATAAACTGGGAACTTAACTGAGAATTTTTGGGTGTATATATATTCAAAATCAAAAAATTTATTTCGTATTAAAAAACATAATTATCCATATAGTGTTAGTACAAAAAAAGCTTAGCCTATATAATATGACAGCCTCCGTAGCGTAACGGTAGCGAACGCGGCCGTTGCGCAAGGAGGCGCGGTTTTGATCCCCGTGGAGTGCAAATATTTGTATGCATGAATATGAATATTTGCACTGGTCTGGTTGTGCCTCGGAAAGCACGTGAAACCTTTGGTCCCGGTTGCCATACGAACATCTAATGGCAATTGTTACGGATTGTTGGAGCCCTCAAAAGTCCAACAATTGGTCTAACTGCAACGCTTCGATATGGTCTTTGGGTTGTGGAGGTCAGACGGCAGTCGCTTCACCCAAAATATCGAAGTTGAGAAAAATCAGCAGTTAGACTGGTAAAGCGGACCCCGGACTCCAAAGCTGAAAAAGCTTCTGATACGACTGGGATCAACACTGAGATGATGATGATGATGACGATGACGATTTGAGTCTACAACTCTGCCTTATGCTTCGGGCAGAACACACGCGTTTTTATTATCGCCCACCTAGCATATATGGGTACATCTACGTTTTTCATATTTTACTGAAAAAAAGACCCAAGATCTTACAAATGTTTATAATTAATTTATGAGTTCATTTTACAGATTCATGTCTACACTAGTAATCAAAGGCTGTGTTCAAAGGGTTCGAGGTACTAGTACAGACGCTACTAAATAATAAGGATATGTAATAAACTCAGTTACACATTTTTGCAGCCCGAAACACGTGTCCAGTATTTTTAATTAAAGAATCTATGTACAATACTTCCGAAAGACATAATGAAAAACCACAAAGCTATGAGCTTATTATCTTACTTGGTTGTCCCAACAATAATATGGCCAACACACCGTTCGCCCGCCCGCGTCTCGCTGTGATACTACTATGTTCTACCGCCAGCTGTGTCGTGCGCTCAGTAACCATACTGCAACAATTTCTAAATGTGTTTGGGAAAAAATATAACATGGTGTAAAAATGATTGGAATCGATTCAGTTGCTTATTCTGAACGAATTATATTCAGGTTTCGTATAAAGAAAACATAACTTTGTATACAATATGTAAAGAAAACCCTGTCCGATCCGTGAAGGTATTGTTAGGTATCGATAACTGATTATAATAATGCCTACAAAGCCGGTCTAAACTTAAAAAAAAAATCCCCTAAAAAAATAAATATAATTTCGAAAAAGCCAGGCATTTTGGCCGGCATCGAATACAGAAATCAACTCACTTATCTCTGTAAATAAAAATAAATCGCCGAATGCTGTTGCTAGCCGTAAAACTCAAGAATGGCTGGTCCAATTCCGCCAATGTTTGTTTGAAATGGTCCTTAAGACATAAGAATGAATCTTGTAGAGAAAAAAAAATGTAAAAATAATTGCCTAATTAACCCTTTGATTGTCTTAAGCTACACAGGTACACAGTTCGAAAAATGTTCCAAATGTCTTAAGTCGATAGGGAAGGAGGGGGTTAGTCGTCCAGGGATATTTGTCGACAAATCCGTAACTGTCCGACTAAGACATTTGGAGCATTTTTTTTATGTCGGAGTGTGTAACTTAAGACAATCAAAGGGTTAAATTAAATTATCTGACTCGTGACTTAAACATTGAAATACTACAATCTTCACAGTTATTTTACATCTGATAGGATTACTCCTTCGATTGCGATGAAAATAAAGATCCTCGGATTTTGACAACGACGAAGTCAGAGGAATAATGGCTTTGGAAGGAATGCAGTGAGAAAAAGAATCTTGGAACGAATAATGTGGGATGCCTAAGTGAGCAAATTTATAGGTGATTCGCCCTTTTTTTGTTGGGATGCCAAATCATCAAAGGACTTCTCCCACTCTGGACGGAGCGGAACGGCGTGTCAGACTTTTACTGACTATAACTCACCCGTGTTTCTTCACTTGCCTGTGCGACGGCCAGGGCCACGGTTTCTTTTTTAACCAACCTGCAACCCTGACCCATGAGGCATCGGTCTTCTTGGACCCCGTCACGTCACGATGTCCTGACATCTTTTTGAGGCGCACGTAGAACACAACGCGCTGTCGACTCGGGCCTGGTCCTTACCGGGAGGTGAGCTGCCCACAACTCACTACCCGCAAGCCCGCGAGGGTAATTCACCTTTAGTTTAATTTAGCTATTGTAAAGCTCTTATAATTATTTAAATGCTTAAACTATTGAAATGCACATATAAAATAATTTCTACCCGATACGGAACCACATTAGTAACACAGGTGCACATCAAGCTAGTACAATCTGTCAGATTTATTTATAAGATTTTCAACTTTATCTGTATAGCGTTAAGGCTCGAGGTTGTTTAAGAATATCTGAGTTTCGGGTAGCTAGAAATAAAGTCGGGCACACATTGTCGTTTTTTCGCAAGAGAATGCCGTAATTAGTCGCAATAATTGTTTTTCAGAATTTACAGGTTTATTTTGTCGCTATGCTGATGTTCACGCCGCTCCACTTGGTGGACAAGCTGGGTTAATGGTGTCTTGTTTTGTTTTTGTGTCGTCTGGTTGTAACCGCCAAACAGTCTCACTGCATTTTGAAAAGCTTCCTCAAGTTTTGAGCTCTTATTTATTCGCAGACTTCTTCAAGAGTAATTCGCTCAGTGATAATGACCTCGAGTTACGAATTATGTAGGTGGTAGGTTCGAAACAATTGCTTTACTTTTTGTAAATTGTTTCATTACCACTGCTGTTAAATATTTAAAAATGGCAAAAAAACACGTTTGTTGTATGGAAACCCCCTTAAATATTTCTTTTTTGAATTTGTTGTTATAGCGGCAACATCATCATTATCATCAGCCTCTAGTCGTCCACTGCTGGACATAGGCCTCCTCCATGGCACGCCAACAAGCTCGATCCTGAGCAGTTCTCCGCCAGCCACTACCAATCACCTTTTTAATTTCGTCGCTCCATCTTGCCCAAGGGCGTCCTACGCTACGTTTGCCGAGACGCGGTCTCCACTCGAGGACTCGTTTATCCCAACGGTTGTCGGTCCTGCAGCATATGTGACCAGCCCAACAAAAATACAAACTCTCTGAAAATTTCAGCTGTCTAGCTATTACGGTTCATGAGATACAGCCTGGTGACAGACGGATGGTGAGACGGACGGTGGTAATTACGTTCAATCCTTCTCTGTATGAGAGTAGACCTGTACTCGGCAGTGGGACGATAAAAAAAAGTTTCATGATGACGATGATGATGAATAAAGCTTTTTAAATATAATACGTTGCTACTTGACGATTTCACTTTACCTTTATGCATATCCAAGAGAATGAATTCAACGCAGATGTCTTCAAGATGGGTCACCTAAAAAATTGCAACAATTAGGTTTTTATGTCTTCCTATGCTCATCAAGTAATTATACCCATTACAGATAACTCAATGTGGGCTTCTCCTGTAAACTGCTATCTTAAGGAATCCCAGGATATAATGGCGTATTTACCATGCCGTCTGGACCAGCAGATTCCTTTCTGGAGTAAGATATTATCAATACCGTTTAATCCTAGACTGTTGAAGACATCCTTGGAACAGTGTAACTTGCTCATTCCATATTTTTTCCAAAACTTTTTGTGACACTTCTGCCGGCCCCCGATGAACGTAAGTGATATCATACAAATAGCATCCCGTAAGTACATCTTTATCTCTAATTATAATTACGTGGAAAATAGCAAAAAATATTAATCTGTATCGATACTAATAAGTTCTTAAGGGTTATCACTTTTAGAAAGTTTTGGAAATAAATAAAGTAACTATGTCCATACATAGTCTCTGAGTTGCACAGCCTGTATCTTGGTGACCCCAACACTATTGCTGGGGTTACCTTTGTCGGTGCCTAGTTTGGGACCCGCTGTTAATTTTTACAAAATTCAAAGTGCCGCAGGAGACGCACTGGTCTGGGGATATCTAACCCCCGGACCGTAGGCGCAGGCTTGCTTTGCTCTGCTGCTGAGCTGACCACTGCTCGCCGCCCGGTAAGCAGCAGGCCCAGGCTGACGGCGCATTGTGTTTCACGCGTGCCTCAAATAGATGTCAGCACATCGTGATGGGGTCTAAGAAGGCCGATGCCAGGTTTACCAGGATACCAGGGTTGGATGAAAGAGAAACCGTGGCCCTGATGCATAGGTAAGTGAAGTAACACGGGTGAAGACGCAGGAGCGGTGGCAGGAGAGGTCATTTGATGATTCACAATAAAATAAAGAAAAAAATTCTGCTTATCTATACTAATATATAAAGCTGAAGGGTTCTTTTGCTTGTTTGAACGCGCTAATCTCAGGAACTACTGGACCGATTTGAGAAATTCTTTTTGCGTTGGCTAGCCCATTAATTCAAGGAGACTTTAGGCTGTATAACGCTATCACGCTGCGGCCGCTAGTTATTTATATATTCTACTAGCTTTCCGCCCGCGGCTTCGCCCGCGTGGACTCCGGTTATATCGCGCTTTTTAGATTTCCCTCAGGAACATAAATTTTTTCCGGGATAAAAGGTAGCCTATGTTCTTTCTCAGGATCTAAAGATTATCTGTGCCAAATTTCATCAAAATCGGTTGAGAGGTTTAAGCGGGAAAGCGTAACAGACAGACAGACAGACAGACAGAGTTACTTTCGAATTTATAATATTAGTATGGATGTTGTGTGTTTATAAATGCATGGTATTACTTGTATGTTGTTAAAGTACCTATGTAAGTATAAGTTTATTAAGTTATTTTTTTGTGCGAGTTTTGTACTAACTCTGAACCATATGGACGAAATTAAACTTAATACATTGCTAGTTTGCAATGCATTAAATTATTTTATATGATTTTGATTTGGTTTGAATCGTCATGCTTGGATCTATTTTTACTAGATTCTATTCTTTTTTTCAGCATATGGAAATTCTATTTTAATCATCATCATCCCGGCGTTAATCCCAGTCGCATCCGAAGCCTTTTCAGCTTTGGAGACTGGGGTCCGCTTTACCAGTCCAACTGCTGATATGGCTAAACTTCGACATTTTCCGTGAAGCGACTGCCGTCTGACCTCCACAACCCGAAGGTGACATCGAAGCATTGCAGTTAGATCAATTGTTGGACTTTTAAGGGCTCCAACGACCCGTAACGACTGCCACTAGATGTTCGTATGGCAATCGGAACCAACGGCTTAACGTGCTTTCCGAGGCACGACCAGACCAGAGCAAATATTCATATTCATGCATACAAATACTTGCACTGTGCGGGGATCGAACCCGCGCCACCTTGTGCAGCGGCCGCGTCCGCTACCGCTACGCCACGGAGGCTGTCAAATTCTATTTTTATATTTATGTTATATGTGTACATTGAATCACGTGTACCTCGGCACCAGTCGTAAGTTTTCACTTCGTTGTCGTGAGGTATCCATGCTCATCTAATGCGCAGAGTTTTGGCAACTGATTTAATTTGACCTAGTATCATGGATGAATGGGGTTTTGAATTTTCGCTATCATTGACGTTTGATCTGTTTTACTGCCTTTTTTTCGATGGGCAAAATCATCAAAGGACCTAATGGAGTAATGAGGAACAAGGAGTACAGTTCTCTCAACCTCCATAAAAATGGGAGGATCCTCTGACGTTGAAGTTGGGAAATTGTATGTATGCTAATTGCACGGTAAACTCTGCTTGCGAGAATTCGTGTGACGTCAGCATGACGCGTTTTTCAAGCCCTGGCAGGTCTATTTTACTGCCTCAGATCCAAGTTGTGCTAAAGTTATGCCATATTTGCATAGTTAATATTATTTATTCAGCAAAAATTGTCGTTCATTCAATCTTATAAAAGCAAATCTTATGAAAGAAGGTGGTTTTAATTTCTTTGCCGTTTAGAAGTACTGTTAATTTTTAGTAGGTATGTAAGTATATGGTGGAGATGAAGTTATATTCAAATTCATATATTCATCTTAACTTTTAATCAGTCATTTTAGGTGACCATCGTCACATAAAATGGACAGGTGCACACACCCACAACATGCCTTATTTAAAACAATACAGGTTTACAATTAAAACGTAAGCCTTCACATATCCGAAGAATGACAACTAGCGCCCCCTGTAACGTTTAATGTGAACTGCAGCTGTGACGTAGGATGTGTATCAAGTGCCAATGATTCCTGATAGATTATCAAAATCACCAGGGGGTCGAGTACTAATTATCTCAACTCTAGGATTGTCAGTTGGTGGACAGAAGTAATTTTTATTTAACTCTAGATAAGTAATTAGTTAATTAATGTTAAATCAAGATTATCTTTGAATATTGTACAGATAAGAACCCTCGATATTTGATGTCAATGTTAATTTTCTATAACGCATTTACCTGGTATTGTAAAAGGGAGAAGGAAAGAGAAAGAAATGCTCAGATTTTCTCTGCGCGATCGAATCAGAAATAAGGAGACCCGTAGAAGAACCAAAGTCATTATAGCTCTTCGAGTCGCTAAAATTAAGTGGCAGTGGGCGGGCACATTTCTCGTAGAACCGATGGCCGATGGGGTAGTAAGGTTCTGGAGTGGCGGCCATGTACCGGAAGACGCAGCGTAGAGAGGCCCCTAACAAGGTCGACCGATGACCTCGTGAAGGTCGCGGTAAGCCAACGGACAGCTCAAGACCGGTCATCGTGGAAAGCTTTGAAGGAGCCCTTTGTCCAGCAGTGGACCTCTGTAGGCTGAAGAAGAAGAAGAAGGTATTGTAAAATTAGACAATTAAGTTATTACTGGAGTTTGATAGAAGTTACTAATAAAGTCCTAGTCGGGACTTAGTGATAATTTTAATCCTGACAGTCGCGCCTAGCTAATATATTCGTCATGTCAACGGGCTAGGTTGTTCAAGACAATCGATCTATTGATCAAGATGGAAAATCTTAAATAAATACGTTGAATGCTTCGCAGAAATGACGAAGACAGAAGTGTACTGTTGGTGCAGTGATGAGCTTACAGGTAGTTATTCCGGGTGTGGTTGTTTGTGACATGATCATCGTCTTAGCATTAATCGCAGTCGCATCAGCTTTATCATCTTTGGAGTCTGGGGTTCGCTTTACCAGCTTTTAATCTGCTGATTTTGGTTAAACTTCGATATTTTCCGTGAAGCGACTCCCTTCTGACCTCCACATCCCGAAGGCGATATCGAAGCATTGCAGTTAGACAAATTGCTGGACTTTTGAAGGCTCCAACAACCCGTAACGACTGCCAATAGATGTTCGTATGGCAACCGGGACCAACGGCTTAACGTGCTTTCCGAGGCACGACCAGACCAGTGCAAATATTCATATTAATGTATACAAATATTTCCACTGCACGGGGATCGAATCTGCGCCGGGTTCGCTACCGCTACGCCACGGATGCTGTTTGTGTGTGTGAGTTTAAATGTTTGTAAGCCCACTCACAATACAGGAGTCTATATAACTCCTAGTGTGGGGCAATAACAAACAATTTTCGCCTCCTCCTTTATACCGCGTACATCAAGGGACTGGAACAACTTGCCGGCGGCGGTGTTTCCGTCGGACTACATTTTGAGTGTCTTCAAGGCTAGAGTGAATAGGCTCTTAATAAACTAGCACGCTTTACCATCAACGATCGTATCGCTGCTTACCATCAGGCGGGATTGCGGTCAAGCGCTGCCGCGCTGGTTTATAAATAATAATAATATAAACAAATATCAACAGTATGAATAAATGAACCTCTACTCTTTTAACAATAATTTTGCAGCAATATCATATTTTAATTCGTATAATTAAGGTTTTTTTAATGTATATACATTTCGACTTAAGTTTTTCACACTAGTTACTTAGTGAAATGTGACCAAAACTCATCTACTGTGTAATATATTTTAGACTAGCTGTTTCCCGCGACTCCGTCCGCGTGAACTTCAGTTTATTAGCGCCTGTTAAAATAATGGGAGCAATGTGTACGTCCGCGTTCGCTCTATTTTCGCAAATTTTTTTGTTACTGCTCTGCTCCTATTGGTCATAGCGGGATGTTATATAGCCTATGTCCTTTCTCAGACTCTAGAATATCTGTGTACCAAATTTCATTACAATCGGTTCAGTAGTTTTGGCGTGAAAGCCGGGCAGACAGACAGACAGAGATACTTTCGCATTTATAATATTAGTATGGATATAATGACGTGCTCATATTCTTCAAGAACAAATATTTCTCTTACTTTATCAGATATTTCCTCAAACTGCCAACCCTTACAACAAATACCATCACGACTAGTCATCTGGTCACTGCCAGTGTAATAGCCAACGTGCACGCGCGCAGTACGCACTAATGAGCTGTTTACTTAGACGTCTGTCTAATAACTAGATGGCTTTAATATCGGTAATTTGATATAGAAACTATGATAACAAGGCTGCTGGGATTGTTCGAATGAGTTACTGTTAGTTTATGTTTAGATTAGACCAGTCTTTTGTACCTGTATCTGAAACAGATGTCTTCAAAGTGATAAATGAATTTTAAGTCTCTCATTTTCGGTAACTATGTCCTTATTACCCCCAAATGGGGCTAGTAAGTGACCAATTAGCGCCCTAGGGTGATAAAGTAGCTAGAAAAGCCCTAGGGCGGTAGGTAATTAAAAAAACTTCAGTCTTTCAAAAAGTTCGTGTACATCTAATGTAATCATCATACTGGCAATAGACATCATGCATTCAGCTCAATGACAAAAGAGGTCGCTTCGCAATTTTTGCCTTTTCTTCGTATGCGTATAAGTCATCCATTTTAAATATCGAACGACAATCTCAATTTATTTCTTGAAAAAATAATAAAAAAAGACGAAAAAAGGCGGGAATAGAAAACTTTTACTTTATATTATATATATATATATATATTGTTTGCTTTTGGGATTTTTTTTTATAATTACGTGCTAATTAGGAAAAGAACATGAGTTCTGCAAGTGATGAAGATATAAGTTGCACTCCCGATTCAATGAAAATGGAAGCTGATGCAGCAATTAACAATATTTTGCCTGTAAGTTCTAAAATATTTTATTGTTGTAATGCCGGATTTTTCTACTTACCTCATAATCGAAATGTAAAGCAGAGTAGTTAGCTCGGGTGTAAGCATCAATTGCACCCGCGAACTATATATAACATCTCGGGCTGCTATTGATGCCTTACAGCCCTCGGCTACTATTATTAATTCAAAATTCATTTTTCAGTTTCTAAGGCTATTATACTGAAACCTTAATATTCTATTCAGAACGAGAAAAAAATAAACCTTTTTTACAATCCGTTTAACTGTCGGTGTTCCACCTATAGCATGAGAAAGTGCATGACTTAATTCCCTCATCTCTATTCCATCATCAGTACAGCCTCCGTAGCGTAGCGGTAGCGAACTCAGCTGCTATGCAAGGAGCCGCGGGTTCGATAACCGTGCAGTGCAAATATTTGTATGCATGAATATGAATATTTGCACTGGTCTAGTCCTGCCTCGGAAAGCACGTTAAGCTGTTGGTTCTGGTTGCCATACGAACATCTACTGCCAGTTACGGGTTGTTGGAGCCCTCAAAATATCCAACAAATAGTCTCGCTGCAATGCTTCGATATCGTCTTCGGGTTGCGGAGGTCAGGCTGCAGTCGTTTCACGGAAAATATCGAAGTTTAGCCAAAATCAGCAGTTACACTGGTAAAGCGGACCCAAGACTCCAAAGATGATGATGATTATTGCCGACTAAGCAATACTTTTTTATATTAATAAGAACCTTTTTTTTATAAAATCTTTTAATTTTTTTTTTGAAAATGACATATCTAATTGTAAAGAAGAATAAAAAATTGCTAAGTTCGAGTCTGTTCCTTTTATACAATATGTAAAGAAAACCCTGTCCGATCCGTGAAGGTATTGTTTGGTATCGATAACTGATTCTACTAATGCCTACAAAGCCGGGCTAAACTTAAAAAAAAATCCCCCTAAAAAAATAAATATTATTTCGCAAAAAGAGGTAACTTAAGACATCTGCGGTAGGCCATCCAGGCGCGGGCAGAGAGGGGCAGGGCACGCGGAACGCGGCCGCATCGCTATTCGCTCAGAATTATACCGTCGAAAATAATGTTGTCACTTTTTAAAAATTACCAAATTTTGGGGAAGTTGGAATTAATTCGCGGGAAAAAAAGGTAATTTCAAAATTCACTAGTATTGTTACTATGATGATTATGTTAAATTTCATATGTTATTTGGTCATGTGTTTACCTAACCTTTACTATACTTACGGGTCGGACAGGGTATATTCAACGAATTAATTAATTTAAAGTTTCGGACAGCAATAATGATGATCTCCGTTCCATCATCGGACGACCCGTCGTACGGCAAGTGGATCGGAAGGGTGGATCCTTACATACTGTGTTGACACCACTACGTTCCGGACGAAGTGTTTCGCCTCGTCTTTTATATCGAGTACATCAAGGGACTGGAACAATTTGCCAGCGACGGTGTTTTCATATCTGACTACAATTTAAGTGTCTTCAATGCTTGAGTGGGCGTTTAACATCAACGATTGCATCACTGCTTACCATCAGGCGGGATTGTGGTCAAGTACTTGTTTATCCATACTAATATTATAAATGCGAAAGTAACTCTGTCTGTCGGTCTGTCTGTCTGTCTGTCTGTCTGTTACGCTTTCCCGCTTAAACCTCTCAACCGATTTTGATGAAATTTGGCACAGACAATCTTTAGACCCTGAGAAAGAACATAGGCTACCTTTTATCCCGGAAAAATTTGATATTCCCGAGGGAAATCTAGTAAGCGCGATATAACCGACCTCCACGCGGGCGAAGCCGCGGGCGGAAAGCTAGTAATTATATAAAAGAAACTGATTTTGACTTCTACTAGTGTTTAATGGTTGTTCGTCGCTTACGTAGGCCAGTACCTACCAATGTAAACCATAAAAGCATGTTTATAAAGTACTAGCTGTGCCCCGCGGTTTCACCCGCGTAAGCTTCGAACCGAAAGAGCTCAGTTGATATAAAATAAGCGCCTGTTAAAATAATGGGAGCAATATGTACGTCCGCGTTTGCTACCATTTTCGCAACATTTTTTGTTCCTTCTCTGCTCGTATTGGTCATAGCGGGATGTTATATAGCCTATGTCCTTTCTCAGGCTCTAGACTCTCTGTGTACCAAATTTCATAACAATCGGTTCAGTAGTTTTGGCGTGAAAGTCGGATAGACAGACAGAGATACTTTCGCATTTATAATATTAATAAAAATAATAACACTAATAATAATAATGTTAATATTAGTATGGATTATTCTATTATAAATATATGGACGGGTCTGAGCAGTTGTGTTGCGATGTGTACCGGGTACGATGGGTCAAATGTTGTTGTGTCGGGAGTCTGGTCGTGGAGGGTCTCCACATCTATCTCCCTCTGGCGCAGCATCGTTGGTCGTGTTGTTGGGTTTAACGATGCACCACCTCCCTCAACCGCCGTCTTCCTTCCTATTCACTAAGTTTTTTTTTAAGTGATTGGGCTTAATAAACTAGCGCGCTTTACCATCAAAGATTGCATCACTGCTTACCATCAGGCGGGATTGCAGTCAAGCGCTAGTTTATAATTATTAAAAAAAAATGTTTCTGTTAAGGCATATGGGCCTGCGTTGTATAAATTAATAAAAAAATATCAATCTAACTGTGGTGTTCCTCTTAAATGAATGAGCTCATTGTTATGGTAGCAGTTTTCAACAATCATCTTTAGCTAGAAGAGATAAATAGGGTACAATGTAGAAATCCCATATGTTAACACGTACAACAATAAACAAAAATGCTGATAGCTATCTTTACTACAGATTTTTCCTCATGACGCTTGGTACCATCGTGTACTACCTTCGTATAGTTCATGGAATACCTTCCTGCAGTCACGTATATAAGACATTTTTTATTTGTTTGAAGAAACAATAAAGTTTGTGGTGAAATTTTTGTGACAAATGTGTTTTTGAACGTGGTAAAGATACCAGAGGAGAGGTGTTTTTATGTTTTCGGTACTTTTTGAAGTTAACTTCCTGTTCCAATTTTGTGTGGTGACGATTTCTATTATTTCTACATATTACTCCTTCCGCCGGAGTCGTGGTGGGCTAGTGATTAGAACACCAGCCTCTCAAGTATGAGTTTGCGGGTTCGATTCCAGGTCAGGCAAGTACCAATGTAAAGTTATAAGTAATTTCTAAGTATATCTTGGACACCATAGATTGATTATAATGTGAAGGAAAACACCTTGAGGAAACCTGGACTTTAAGTCTGAAATCGCCAACCCGCATTGAGCAAACGTGGTGATTATTTTCAATCCTTCTCTGTATGAAAGGAGACCTGTGCCCAGCAGTGGGACGATAAAAGGTTAATGATGACTCCTACCGTAGTATTTGTGGTAGTAGCCTAGTTGTATCGGCCGCGACTTACGAGTTTGTAGGTAGTAGGTAAGTTCGAACCCCGTCAGGCGCTTTACTTTGTGTAAATAGTTCTTCACCACTGCTCTCAAGACGGTGAAGGGAAACATCGTGAGAAAACTGATATGTCCTAGTGGCAAAACTTCTGAAGAACATTCGTGTGTCCCAGGATTGGGAACATTATAGGCTGACTAGCTTTCCGCCCGCGGCTTCGCCCGCGTGGAATTCGGTTATATCGCGCTTTTTAGATTTCCCTCGGGAACATCAAATTTTTCCGGGATAAAATGTAGCCTATGTTTTTTCTCAGGGTCTAAAGATTGTCTGTGCCAAATTTCATCAAAATCGGTTGAGAGGTTTAAGCGGGAAAGCGTAACAGACAGACAGACAGACAGAGTTACTTTCGCATTTATAATATTAGTATGGATTAGTATGGATTATGTACTCCTACCCGAGGAGCATGTGGCTAAAAAATAACAGCTGCACAGGTTAATCGATTAGGTTAAGCTACCCTTACCGCGGGTGGCTTGTAGATGGGAGATTTTTTATCTATTTATAAACTAGTGCTTGACCGCAATCCCGCCTGATGGTAAGCAGTGATGCAATCGGTGATGGTAAAACGCGTTAGTTTATTCAGCCTATTCACTTAAAAAAAAAACTTAGTGAATAGGAAGGAAGACGGCAGTTGAGCGAAAAAAGAAAAAAAGGTGATGCAATGTTAAACCCTACAACAGTACTTACCAAAGATGCTGCGCCAGAGGGAGATTGATAACTCATCCCGACACAACAACATTTGGCGCATCGTACCCGGCACACATCGCAATACAACTGCTCAGACCCGTCCTCCGTACGGCTTCATCAGACATCATGCCGGAACGCGACGTATCGTTTGGCGGCAAGACTTTGTTTTGTGTGTGGTAACTTCTGCCAGTAACCGATATCTTTAAGTAACCCTCAGAGCCTAGAAAAATCTTGCCAGTCGTTACTGCTAGTCAGAAGTCCAAATGTCCAACAACCGGTCTTCCCAAGGGGTAATGTAATACCCAGTAACTGGATTGTGGAGATCAGATAAGCAGACGGGCATTTAGGGTACTTCTTCTTCAGCCTATAGAAGTCCACTGCTGGACAAAGGCCTCCCCCAAGGCTTTCGTTGCATTGGTGGGGTTTGTCATAATCCCCACGCTTGACAGGCGGGTTGATCGCAGTAAGTTGATATTCCACAGGAGAAGCGCTTCCCTAATGAGAGTTTCCTTTGTCGCCTCTTACGAGACCCACGGGAGGATATGGATTGGTACTATTCTAAGCCCGGTACCACACGGATATATGCAAAGCGATTATAAATGTCCCCAAATAAAAAGAAAAAAAAAAAACTATTGAAGTACGAGTATATTCAATGTCGGGAACCTCAAAGTCAAATCAAAGCTGGCATTACCATAACTACTTTTAATAAATTAAAATCTATAAGGTAACAGCATGCATATCATTGCTTGCCTATTGTTACAGCGTCAGCATTTCATACAATCCTGGTCAATACATTATTAAACATGTTCCGATCTGAAATTCTAATGCACGTGGGATCGGATACTGATCTTCCAGATAAACATCAGTCAGCATCCATCTGTTTCGTCAGTCATTTGTCTTCGTTTGTCAGTCCAGCTTGTCAGTTCATACTGAAGTGAAAAAATTCTGACAAGTCAATGATTTTTAATGAATTGACCGTATCTATGCTGCCCAGTTTTTCCCATCGACATTTACTAATAATGGACATGCCTTAGAGATGAGAATTGTGGCACTTCGAAAGAAAGAGAGGAAACGAAGTTACGTCTATCTTTATCTTTCTCAAAATCATTAATCATCTATGAGGAAAGAGGTAGTGCTAGACCGAATGCATAGGCCATCTCTCTCACTCGTTTCAAATAAAAAAAAATACTGCAGATTATACGCGCACGGCATGTCCATCAGTATATGTCTATGGTTTTTACGTATGAAAAAAATGTTGCCAGGGTAATAAATTGGAATTTTATTAGAGCTAGATGCTTTTATTGGTGACTGATGCTTTAAATCATTCTTTGGAGGATAGGCAGAGATGTTTCACAGTGCCATTCATAGTGATGGCTGTTGTCAAAGTCGAAGGATTTATTTTGCCCTGCTATGGTATGTGGATTATAAAATAGAAATAGGTATGTTAAAACTGCATGAATAACGTTGTAGAGGTAATAAACGGCCAAGTGCGAGATGGACTCGCACAGGATGTGGTTTCGTATCACAATGCAAAAATGCCAAAAACACGGTTCTTCTATGGAGATCCCCTTTAATTTTTATTTTTATGTTATTTGTTGTTATGCTGGCTATCGATACACATGTTGTGAAAATTTCACTTGTCTATCTATTACGGGATACATTCCCCCTTTTTAATTTGTTTTCGGGGGAAACCTTCACTGACATACAGATGTACAGACAGCCAGATGGACGGCCGAACCATTTATACAATATGTAAGGAAAACCCTGTCCGACCCATAAGAATAATAAAGGTTTTGTAAACACATGACCAAATATAATATAAAATTTTACGTAATCATCTTAGTAACAATAGTAATGAATTTTGAAATAATCTTTTTTTCCCGCGAATTAATTCCAACCTCCCCAAAATTTGGTAATTTAAAAAAAATTACATTGACGGTATTATTATAAGCGATGCGACCACGTGCCGCGTGCCCTACTCCCCGTCGCCCATGCATGGATTGCCTACCGCACATGTTACCTCTTTTTGCGAAATAATATTTATTTTTATAGAGGGATTTTTTTTTAAGTTTAGCCCGGCTTTGTGGGCATTAGTAGAATCAGTTATCGATACCTAACAATACCTTCACGGATCGGACAGGATTTTCTTTACATATTGTATACATTCGTTTAAGGGTCACACTGCGAAGGCTTGGTTCTATAACCAACCCTAAAAAGTACTGCAGTATTTTACGGTTAACTTTTGAAAAACATATCTTTATACCCGTTTATAACTGTTGTTGTTCTTTTTCTTGAACTGCAACTGACAAAATTCCTATAGTATTTCATGATCCCGGATTTGAACATTTATAGCTAATAGAACGAATCTTGCATTATAATCAAAATCTGTTTACGCATACATATGATCACAAATGAACATAACTAATCTATACTAGCGCCATCGACATACCAGTGTCGTTATTTGGAACTAAAGCCCTATATTTATTTGACGTAAAGAGGGACAGTGCGGGGCACATCGATTCGATTTAAATCGACAATCGAATGCGCTCGAATGAACGACTCGATTCTAGGTCGATCGTAAACTACATTAGTGTAGCAGGTTACTGTGAGAATGCTTGGAAACTTGACTACTTGTGTTGCAAAGTAAGTTACGCTTTTCTATGTAAATCTATTTTTAGTTCAGCCAAGCTGTTGGATTATATTTTATTACGACTACATTTTTGTAGATTTGTTTTGAAATTAACTTAATAAAATGTCGAAAGTATGGAGGAAAATTCGGTTGGTGTTTAATTGGTCATGATCATCAACCACTTTATCGTCCCACTACTGGGCACAGATATCCTCTCATACAGAGAAGGGTTGAGCGTAATCACCACGCTTGCTCAATGCGGGTTGGCGATTTCTGACTTAAAGTCCAGGTTTAGAAAAGTTACATTGGTACTTGCCTGACCTGGAATCGAACCCGCGCACTCATACTTGAGAGGCTGGTGTTTTAACCACTAGGCCACCACGACCGTCAAGATGTGCAGATACGTTTAGTTGATATTTAGTCTTTATTTTATAGCTGCCTTCCTGTTCATTATTCATTTATTACTTTTAACGACGATTTTCTATGTACGCTGGCAAACATTTTATGTAAATTTACTTAAAATGGACACACACAGCACAGCAATCAAACATTTAACCACTATGCCAGCCTTGCCGTCAAACATTGAGATCCAGAGCAGATTGTGAACATTCTTAACTTACGCCTTGCTCTTCTTAACGTACACGGGAGGCTCCTCATCTTTCTTGATTATACCATCAATGAGATCACTATAATATGTCTTCCTAGTGCATGCGCTACATTAACCCCCCTTATTCGTAAACATTGCAAAGTTAACTAGTGACTAGTGATTCTTTAACCATACATTTTTGACCTTTTAACGTCACTTAACTTTAATCATCGTTTATGAATATACACCATAGTGTTTAAGGGGTTTATTCAAAAACAATGATTAAGCTTAAGTGACCTGCAAACTTCAAAATCTATAATCACTAGTTAACTTCAAGCAACTTTTATGAAAAAGGGGGATAAAAAATAGCGTATTTCATACAGTTAGTTCTATCTAGTCAATAGTCAGCTTATACTGGAAATGTATGGTTTGGTATGTCGTCCTGTATGGTTACCTAACCACCCTTGCTAAATCTATGCACTATACTTAACTTGTATCGGTATACAAGTTAATGAAAGAAAAAAAAATAAGTGATTATGAAAATTTAAAATATTAGTAAAGGAGATGTTTCATTTTGGGCCACCATTATGTTCGCTATATAGATAAAAAGAAAAAAAAATAAAGGATTTTCATAAAAATGCATAATTAATTATTTGAAACGTTTTTTAGTGAGATAACCCTTTATTAAGGTAGCCATGACACTTTATATGACGTTGGATTGGCGACTTTGACAGTTCTATTTTCCCGCTGTGTTCCTGTCGAGTGTTGAATGGAGTTGATTGTGTTTATTTAATGGGCCATAAGTTCGGAATTCATGATTTGTTTTTTTTTGCAGTCATAAGGTAGATAATATAGATACGATAGCCTTAGATACATGACAAGTCAATCAAATGTCACTGTCAAAATCTTATTTCGCTTATTGCTGACCACCATATTTATTAGTAGTTGTGTTGCACTCCTTGGCCGAATTAAATTGAATCTGGATAAAAACTAAGCCAAAATATAAGAAATTAACATTAAAAACAGTTAACTATAGCGTAACTATACCTAGCATTAAGTGTACAATGGGCTGGCCCAGGCTCCATACATTTGTGAAACGTCTCCTTTTCTATTTTTATAAACATAACATAATATTGCTTTGTTCACAGAGAAAATCTTCCTTGCTCTGTCTATTAGCTGCGGATATTTTTAATTACTGTCCACATTCACGACCTGCCCGTCGTAGCCGACAGTAAGTACGTACAATGCTATACATTAGATACACGATTGCGACTGCAATAAGCGCACGGAAGCGCTGACGTTGTTCGGATCGATTTATTTATGAATCGCATTCACACATTCCTGTCTAACGTGTAGGTATGGTGATTGTAAGGCTGCTGGTTGATTTACACGAGAGAGGTGGCGTGCTCGCCGAGCATCCTTTCTCACGTTGAAGTGTTCGTCTATTTTGTACAGGTCTAAATTTATCACAGTCAGATATTACTTACCCTGTCTATAAAAGTAACTGCCCTATCGGCCATAGCTACTGAACTCAATTACATAATTCAAAGTTATTAGCTTCCTTGGGTCTGCATACGCTGCACAGCGATAGCGAGTTGGTGACAATATCTTCTTATGCCAATAACTTAATTTCATGGCATTGATAAAGATAGGTTGAAAAAATTGAGCAAAAAATATTTTAATCAATTGCAGGTATTGTAAAAATGTGAGATTATTCACATTACAAGTGCTTATGTAAACAAACTACTCATATTAGTGGCTGATGCTTGGGATTGACACCTAAGTTTTTGCAGAGATTTTTTCATTGGATTGTTAGATTTTTTCCTAAATCTGTTCTCTAATGTCGGACAATCATGCATAAATCTTGCAGCGAGACGCGATCTAAAGAGAAAACTATGTCATATAAATAAATGCCGATAAAAATTATCTACATAGGTATGTACAGACGACAGCACATTAAACTACTATAACCTGTCAAATTTATTTATTAAAATTTCAACTTTATCGCTTTAGCATTAAGGCTGAAGGTTGATTGGAAATATTTGACAGCTTCAGGTGTCGTCTGTACATAGCATAGATGTTCAAAGGACAAAGTCTAATAAAAGTCACTAAGAGATCTATGATTTCGGTAGTTAAATTAAACTTATATTAAATTACATCCTCCATAAAATTCTAGAAAGCAGTAGTGTTCTAGTGGAATCGACCCCAACAGACGCATAAAGACGCATTACTTAATAAAGTTTATTGAATCACAAAATAAGAAAACTTGTAGTTCCCATCAACCCACATTGGTCTTGGATTATTGCTACTTTATCTAAAAGAAAGGAGGCCTGGCATTGTGGATATTAACGACTGATAAAATAATTATGCTAGAAATGCTCGCGTAAATGAACTATGGCCCAAACAGTTTGGAGAAGCAACCCAACACTGCGGTCGGTGCTAGTACGTTTGAAATATGCCCTTATTTACATGCGCGAGCGCTCGAGGTGCCGAGAGTTATGCATTTGACCTCCTGACTGCTGGTCGCCAGTTTATGCGGGTTTGCAGCAACAGAATTGTTCGAGAAACGTTTTTGAGATGTTTTGTCTGACCCAAATCGAAAGAATAGATGAAAATATTTATAGTGGCGTGAATTGTAAGTTGCTATTTAGATTTTTGTTCGCTTTCAAACTTTGAAAATGGTTGATATTTGTGTAGGCAGCTGAGCACCTACTCATGTATGTATATTTTACATTTCAGTTGTAACGATTGTCCTTCGGTAAAAACTCCCTTAATTTCCAAGACGTACAAATGAAAACAATTAGTTTAATATTGTATATATTATAAGTACATACGGTATTATGGTAATTGTACGCATGTTTGTATAACTAGATTTAAGTTTTTTCTTTTTGTTTATCATTGTTCTTAACAACCAAAGTACCCGCCATCTTTTTGTGGGAAAAGTTTAAATAAATAAATGTCAATGTCAAATTTTAAATTACTCTGTTTTATAATCTCGTAGAGTAAATTGACACATGCAAATGTCAAATTTACATTATTAATTTTGTATTATTACGTTTTTAATAAGTACCTACACATTATTTCAGGATAACTTAATGTAAAAAAAGATACTTGATTTTATGAACGCTAAGTTTCGGCACTATTGCACCTAATTGCAATAAACTGCCAACACTCGTAATGTCAGTTTACTCTACGAGATTAAAAAACAGAGTTTAGACAGCACTAGAAGTCACATTTATACATCACACCTTTTAAAACCTATCTGAAAAGTTTACAGGCTGTATAAAAGAGTTACAGAATTGATCGATGTGAGGATGCTTGCGAGAGGGTTTGTCTAGGGGTAATAGTGGCGTATGGTTATAACTTGACAGGAAAAGCATCCTAATTGCGTGAAATACTGTCAATCACAATCTGAACCATGTTGAAGGATATTGCTAATCGATTGCTTAATATTTTCAAAAGAATTGTCTGCTCTAGGACGTGAATAGCTCAACGAACATTGTTGAATGGTAAAGAGAGTAATTTCTATTCTTAATGACCATGATCTACGCAATTATCCCGCTGGACTTCCCATAGATTTTCCATACCTACATCAGTAAATATATGCTACCTCGGCTCTGGCTGTTGCTGACAACCAACCTTGGGCTCTGTTTTGCATATGGTTGCAGTATAATGCTATGCATTTTGCTATAATTAGCAGATAATGGCGCCGATTCTGTTGTTAACAAACTAAACTACTTAATTTTAAATTTTGTGCATATTTTTCTTTCCATTTCGTTAAGAAAAGGATAGAAGATAACATTTTAGTTTAATCCTGTCAAATTAAGATACTCCATAGACAGTTTAGACGCGATTATAAACATGGCGACTAAAATACGCGAGTTTACGTCAGGAGCGCACTGATTTGACAGGTCTAAACTGACATTTTATCTTCTGTCCTTTTCTTAACGAAATGGAAAGAAAAAGATGTACATAACTTAAAATTAGTTTAGTTTGTGAACAACAGAATCGGCGCCATTGTATGTTACCCATAACCATTCCTTTTTTCTGCTTTTGTTTTCTATTGCTTCATGTTTACCGAAAATAAACGAATTTTATTACTTTTCTTTTATGGACTAGAGAAGAAATATCTTCCTAGATAGTACCTATAGTAGTTGCTGCCTCCTTACTTAACCCCTCTTAGGCGTGCTCTTACTTGTGAATATCTCCCCAACTCTCGCGACATGGCTATACCTCACCGCAATAATCACTAAAAGCGAATCATAATTGCCTTACAACCTACCCACTAGTATTTAATTCAAGGATGAAGGCATAAAATATTTCGCAGATGCGTGATACGTTGCCACGGGAACTACATTAGCCTTGATTGTTAACATCATCAGCGCGACGATGGTTTTAGGAGCCCGCTGGCAAAGATCGCCGAAGGTCTGATTAAAGATTTAAGAGAAGGATGTTTTTTGTTCTGGGCTGGACGTTGCTAAAATTTGAGCTTGTATTAGATACTCTAGCACTTTACAAACCTCTGTTTCCATTCAGTTTGTATAGAAGAAGAACTATTCAGTTTTAGGTAGCGTAGCTTTATAATAATTTACCGAAATAAAAGATTCTACATCAGTCAACGGGTTTCAGACAAGGTTAAAATTGTACCTATTTGGTACATACAAATGTACTCGATGGATTGAGTGGCAATATTTGTGTATTACTTAAGATATTTTGTTGAATTCTAACTTAATAATATTTTAAATGTGATGTTTGTGGTGATGTATGAGTATGTATGGATGTTTGTTAAGGTGGGTCCACACGATACAGACTTTAAGTTTGTACAAACATCTATACGAACTAAAAGTCTGAGTTAAAATCTAAAGTCTGAGTGAAATGTGAAGTCTGTGTAAAAATCAGAAGTTTGAGCGATGACATGATGTTTCTGCAGACTTATCATTGGCTCAGACTTGAATTACTCAGAGCATGCCAATTTTCGAAAGTTTTCAACAGATGCGTACAAACTTCCAACTTTTATGTTCAGACTTTGGTACTCCGACTTTTTTCACTTAGACTTTTCTATTATACAGACTTTTGTATGCACCGATTTGTTGCGCAGACAAAATTCTATGAAAGTCCGTGTGAAGTTGGTATCGTGTAGACCCACCTTAACTATTTTAGGTAAAAACTACTAAACGTATTAGGAGGAAATTTGGAACAGCACAGCGTTTATAGAAGACATAAAGAAAATGCAATTGGAATAGAATTTGAACACTCGAATACTCGGCTTAGCCATAATAATATCCGGCTGACGTAAACTTCGACACTCAGATAGTCATAATTCAAAGGCAGAATCAGCTGGCCACATGCACATAGAAGAGAGTAGTTCCTTATTTTTAAACAAGCTCTCTGTTAAGACAAGAATAACCGGAAAAGAAAACGACGAAGGATAACCGATATGTCCTGGAACCAAACATTCCAAGACACGTGATGTCAATCAACCTGCAGTAGGCCTACATGGTGGATTATGGCCCACTCGCTCTCACAGAAGAAGCCGTGCCCTAGCAGTGCTACATGAACTCTATCTTACTAGTAAGTATGTAAGAATTCGCTTAAGAAAAATTCCCCAATAATAAAATACTGAACCCGTACTAAAAAAATGACTCCAACCGCCGGCCATTTTTAACATAATTTCCAACCATAACGGTTATTGCACCCGAAATCATAACGAGCATGTAAAATATTGTGTGGTATACATCCATATGATATATGACCGATATTAACCGAGGTACAAAATGGTATAAGGCGTTCTGCCCGCATACTTGTAAATGTTAAGGATTTAAGTTACGCACTTGTTTTAAAGAAATAATGTTTGCACATCAGTCTCCGGGTCGAAGTGCATTTGGGTCGAATTGTAAACTTGAGCAAGAGAAAGCGGTATTTGGAAGGGCAGAAAACGTTGTAAAATATCTGATCAACAACGCACAGTCTTTTGTTAAAAGCTGTTGATTATTACCGATAACTTTCTTGTCACCATCTGCATAAAAATAGCTTCATTCCTGAGCAGAGAAAGAGGCAGTCGTAATAGCATCCTCGGGGCTGTGGTAACGTATACCTCATCCGCTAATAGAAGGGAATTTGTGCGAAGGTTTTTTCCTTAAAGGTTATCTGAAAAAGATCGCTCTTAGCGATAAGATCTCCGATTGTGTCACCCTTTGTAAAATCATCGTACATATTTAACGTAACTTATACAGTGTATATATTAAAGAGCCATCATCATCAACCTCTTTATCGTCCCACAGCTGGGCATAGGTTTCCTCTGATACAGAGAAGGACTGAGCGTGACTACGCTCAGTCCTTCTCTTCAGCGTGGTGACTACCACGCTTAATAATAAAGAGTAACTACTCAATTCTATTTTATTTCTTAATTTTGGTCTTCTTTTTTAGTTTTAATATACAACAACACACGTAGTTTAGTGTGTAGTGTAGTTTTAATTTACAATAGTATTATAAGTGTAAAATTGTTTATTAACAATTTATGGTCCGAAATAAAAATTGTTTATTATTATTATTAGCTTTTAGTTAAAAGCATTAAAGGTAGGTTTTTTAAAAAAAATATAAATTATAAACTAATACTTGACTGCAATCCCGCCTGATGGTGAGCAGGGATGTAATCGTTGATGGCAAAGCGCGCTAGTTTATTAAGAGCCTTGTCACTCTAGCCTTGAAGCCACTTAAATTGTAGTCAGACGGAAACACCGCCGCGGGCAAATTGTTTTCCTTAAACCACTTGTACATAAATCAACATTATTTTTCTCTATTTTAATTTCTTATTCTTATCTTAACGTGCATTCCTCCCATTAAACCTAACATTATTACTTTAATACATTTGATTGATTACAACACCAAGCCGTCAGCTCACCCCGCAAACTGTAACTGTCGTTAATAATAATGTCTTTTGATTGAATATGCACAGCTTTTTGCATTAACTTGAGTATAATGCGCGTTCCCATGACAATGTAATTAGTTATTTTATTTTTGTTCGGTGCACATTTTGTTGGTATAAAGTTATGTTACTGGCGATGCTTGGGAGTGAGCTCGAGTGGTGCTTTTTCTATACAAACGTATTCCGCTGTTTTCTTCGTGGATAATGCTTTTAGAGCAATTACTTTTGTTTCTACAGTTTACACCACTTATACGTGCCCCTATCATTTGATTTTTTCCAAAACAAAATTAATAAAAGAAATACGATATTTCAAAATCGTGAAAATTAACCCATTTTTACTGTGATGTTCAGATGACAATTAGTCAAACGTGATAAGTTTTTGACAGAATCAAATACCTATTGTCCAAATTCCTCGGCACTAGAGTCCCCTAAGGGAACAGTGTCATAATTATTTTGTATGATTTATAAAAGTTGATTTCCAAGTTGGTTATCATATCATACATCCAGGAATATATGTAGGTGGATCATTGTCTGTATTAAGGAAATTTAAATATCTGTACCTGAATAACGATGAAATTCTAAAACGCATTCTCATCACTATGACAATGATTGTCCAAATTGGGATAAATCAGAAGTTACTTTGTAGATTGAGTCAGTGACCATATGTCATTAAATCAGAAGTTTGACAGCACGGTTAGCGCAATGGTTTATTGACTGCTGCGCTACATGTTACTGGTTCGATTCCCGCACGAATCAAATATTTGTATGAACTACAAGTACTTGTTCCGGATCTGGCTGTTTGTGTATGTCAGTTTATTGCTTGTAAACGCAACCCGATATAGGGTAAATTCTTAAAGAGGAGTATCGATTAAAAAAAAAACTCAGTAACAATCAATGTCAAAGACATGTCAAAATGTAAAATGTATTTTGAAGGTATTTTTGACAGATTGAGAGATTTGACTGAACGTGTTTAAAATTACGAGAATAGGCTCTGATGTTCAAATAAATCAGATGTTCCTAAAACTATATGAGTTTTAAGGTCCATAAAACCATTTCCAAAAACGTTCTCACAGAAAGTCACAATTTCCTAACACTGAAATCTGCTGGGTAGTTTGTTTTTTTTTTTTATATAAATTACAAACTAACGCTTGACTGCAATCCCGCCTGATGGTAAGCAGTGATGCAATCGTTGATGGTAAAGCGCGCTAGTTTATTAAGCCTACTCACTCAAAAGAACTGAGTAAATAGGAAGGAAGACGGCAGTTGAGCGCGGTGATGCAATGTTAAACCCAACAACACGACCAACGATGCTGCGCCAGAGGGATATTGATCTGGAGGCCCTCCACAACCAAACTCCCGACACAACAACATTTCACGCATCGTACCCGGCACGTACATCGCAACACAACTGCTCAGACCCGTCCTCCGTACGGCTTCACCAGACATCATGCCGGAACACGATGAATCGCTTGGCGGCATGACTTTGTCTGGTGGGTGGTAACTTACGCCGGCGGCTGATGTTGTGGCCTACCACCGAGAAAAATTGTTTATTTATACAGACAGACAACCCCATAATACACTATACATCAAGAACAAATTACATAACAATGATAATTGATTACCGGTGATTACGCTTTAGTCTGGCCTTTGACTCGATTAGATCAGTCATCTAGAAGTGAACTAGATTGCTCCAATATTATTAGATACCTGAGGCTTATCTGTAATCAACTATCTCTTTGACGTGGGTTCGAGCTTTGAAATTACTGTTTTATTTTATGAACGGCCGCGCTCTATTCATGAGTTAATGAAATATTAATTTCTTTATACATAACCAGCCTATAGTGTTTCCACTACGAAGACAAAGCCCTCATCTCTATGAGAGGGTATTGGCCATAACCCATCACACAAGCTCTGTGTAAGTTGACGTCACATGTCTTTGATTTTTAACCGACTTCAAAAAAAAGGAGGTTATAAATTCGACCCCTCTGTATGTAAGCCAAATTTCTAGTGTATGTATGAAAGTATGTTTATAAAAACCGGAAATATGCGCGCACATATATAAATATGTGCGCGCATATTTCCGGAACTACAAGTCCGATTTAAGTAAGTCTACAACTAGTATTCTAAAACTAGGAATACTCCCTAAGTTGAACAATTTCAACTTAGGGAGTATTGCTAGTTTTATCCAAATCGGTTCAATAGTTTTTGAGATAGGGACCTTTTTCGTATTGATAAGAACTTATTCTAACGTGGGCTATGGCTGCCACTATTGTGAGGTGAAAAAAAAGTAATTTTCGAATTTCGACTACGACACTGAAAAGCATGAAATAAAAACTTAAAAAAAAATTGAAACCGACTTCTAAAAAACACATAGGAGGAAAAAATAATGTTACTTTGTCATGGCTCTAGAAGTCGGTGTCTCGAGGTTTCTGTTGTTTAGCTCGCCACCGACTTCTAGAGCTATGACAAAAGTAAAATTATTTTTTCCTCTTATGTGTTTTTTAGAAATCGTTTTCATTTTTTTGTAAAAAGCTTTTTTTAATTCTGTGATAGGCGTAAGGAGGTTTATACAAACACTTTTACACATAAACCAGATATAAAAAATTGTTGATGTCCGCGTTCGTAAATTGACCAATCTGAAAATAAAGGCTGAAACAAACCCAGAGGTCAGTCTCTTTTAAAGTCCAGAGATCATTGAGGTCTAATCATATGAAGACCAAGTACATTTTTTGTTTTTTAATAATTATATACTAGTGCTTGACTACTTATTTTATCTACAATTGCTGCATAATAACAACAATATATTACAAGAAAGGTACAAACATAGTGCATAATATGATGCTATAGACATAGTATGCAAAAACAAAAATTATGACACAAATAAAAGTTACGAAAACTGCAGAAATGAGTTAACAGCAACCAATGTCAATTTAGCAAAGAGAGAACAAAAAAAAAAAAAAACATTAATATTGTTATTTGCTTTTTAGGACTTGCATTAAGTCATTTGAATTATTAAAGAGCCTGCAACTTCTAGGGATGGGCGAATTGGATCATGAAACCGTTTTGCGTTTATTAGGCTCATTCACTCAAAAAAAACTGAGTGAATAGGAAGGCAGACGACAGTTGAGCGAGATGATGCAATGTTAAACCCAACAACACGACCAACGATGCTGAGCCAGAGGGAGATTGATCTGGAGACCTTCCATATCTAAACTCCCGACACAACAACATTTGGCGCATCGTACCCGGCAGACATCTCATCACAACTGCTCAGACCCTTCGCCAGACGACATGCACACGACAAACACGACGAATCGCTTGGCGGCAAGACTTTGTCTGGTGGGTGGTAACTTCTGCCGGCTACCGATGTTATGGCCTACCACCGAGACATTGCTGTGAAATGATCTTGTTAGGTAAAATTCCTGATGGGGTTCGAACATACGTCTTACAACTTGTAAGTCGCGGCCGGTACCACTAGGCCTATTGTTTTATCACCACTGCTCTCAAAATGGTGAAGGAAAACGTCGTGAGGAAACCGGCATGTCCTAGAACCAAAAACTTCGAAGACTTGTGATATCTACCAACACGCACTGGGCCAGTGTGGTTGAATACGAGCCACTTCCTCTCACCGAGAGGAGGCCGGTGTCCCTCTACTGTGGGAGCTTTATAGTTTGATTCTGCAGGTTATGTATGATTTTTCAAAGAACCACGCAGATTGATTAGAACTGTCCAGTCAGCGCATGAATTTGTCAAATACATTGACCTTCAGATCGAATAACAATTTGAAACTCACCTAGTGTTACTCACCCATATGTTTTTTTACCAAGCAGCGAGAGCTTACAACAACTTATAATCCAAACAAATCTACGTTGTAAAACTCGTTCAATCCCACATCTATATCTACCTGCAAGTACAGCTCAATAACCCAGTAATGATTGGGCGTCTAAAAAGACGCCACAAAAACTGCTCCAAAGGCAGCAGAACGCAAAGTCACGCTTCATAACTGATTTAATTACGACGCTCTTGATCTCTTTATAATATAGACTCGTTGATGCTTGAGGTGAGACATGGACTTGTATTTTGTTACTGCATTTGTAACTGGGATGCAGTGTAGATTATTATTATTGAAAATTGTAGAGTGCTTTAAAAATCAAAACCGAAATTCATTAATTCAAATCAGGTTGAGAATCAGCACTTTTTGGAGGTCAATATTACATAAGACAGTCCCCAAAACGATCGCCTTTCGCCACTTCATAGTGCTTTCGCTGGACAGAAGAAGTGCCGGTACAAACCTCCCACCAGCACAGCTGTCTGTTCAGTTAGTTATATAGCAATTTGATCTTAGTCTCAATTTGTCATCCATCGGTTTCCCGCGATCTTCACCAGGTCATCGGTCCACCTTGTTGGGGGCCTGCTTACGCCGCGTCTTCAAGTACGTGAACACATACAATATGTAAAGAAAACCCTGTCCGATCCGTGAAGGTATTGTTAGGTATCGATAACTGATTCTACTAATGCCTACAAAGCCGGACTATACTTAAAAATAAAAAAATAAATATTCATCATAATCTCAGCGTTTATCCCGGTTGCAACCGCGGCTTTCGCGTTGGAGCCCGGGGTCCGCTTTCTTACCCAATTTCCTCCATTTCGCGCGATCTTTAGCTCATGTGGTGTGAGATTGTTGGCACGCATAAAAAAATAAATATTATTTCGCAAAAAGAGGTAACTTAAAACATGTGCGGTAGGCCATACAGACGCGGGAGAGGGGCAAGGCACGCGGCACGCGACCGTATCGCTATTCGCTCAGAATTATATCGTCAAAAATAATGTTTTCACCTTTTATAAACTACCACATTTTGGGGAAGTTGGAATTAATTCGCGGGAAAAAAAGGTTATTTCAAAATTCACTGGTATTGTTACTATGATGTCACATTTTATTTGGTCATGTGTTTACCTAACCTTTATTATCCTTACGGGTCGGACAGGGTTTTCTTAACATATTGTATAATAGATAAAATATTTTGACCGACCTGGGAATGTAAGGGTGCACAGCTCTGATGTAACACTCACTACCGTTACACCGACGGTGTAACTGTGTCTGTATGAATATACAGTCTAAAATTAAATAGGTTAATCATTATTATGTTCTACAAATGCAGTTTACCTCCTTAAAACCTTCTTATCGAGTTACTAAAGGCATTAATTCAAGAGAATTCAAATAGGTACTTAAACATAATTAAGCTAAATTACTAATATACTACAAATATCACACCATACAAAGAAAACAGCTTACATATTTTCCGCTCAATATTTTAACCTTAAATTTCAGACAAAAAACCGAAAGTTTACCGGTCAAGTGGTATATTACCATTTTGAGATTAGTGAGGAGATTAATATTTTTTACCATACTCCACTTATTTCTCGTGTAAGTGGGATGGTCAAATTACTTGGATCTCATTGAACAGTAAATGGGAATGAGACAATTCTCACCCTTATTTTATATGAGTGATAAATTCTTGGCGTTAAGGTGAAGTTGATGAGACAATACGGGAAACTCTTCTATGATTATACCTTTTTTTTACTATTAATAAACATCTGACAGGTTATCGTGTCGATGGTTAATATTTCGATAACATGCAGGCATACTATCAGTAGCAATGGATTTCTTTTTAACAATTCAACAATATTCATTGCGTTATTAGCAAAGCGTGTTTAGCAATGGATTAGCAATACGCTTCCAAATTGTTCAAATCGATGGTGTGTTACGTAATTAGGGTGATGATTTGCCTTGCCATCAAATTCCAGTCGTTTATTTTGTTTAGGCCCGATTATTCTATCGCCTGATAACTTTTATTCAAGGTATAGAAATCGATCAGGGCCGGATTGACGGCGCGTTGTGTTTTACGCGCGCCTCAAAGAGATGTCAATACATCGGGTTCACAAAGACCGTTGCCTCCTGGTTCAGGGTTGCGGGTTGGTCAGAAAAAGTCTGACACGCCCTTCCGCTCCGCCCAGAGCGCGAGAGGTCATTTGATGATTTCTTATCTATACTAATATATAAAGCTGAAGAGTTTGTTTGTATGTTTGTTTGTTTGTTCGCGCTAATCTCGGGAAATACTGGTCCGATTTGAAAAATTCTTTTTGCGTTGGATAGCCCATTAATCCCGGAAGGCTTTAGGCTACATAACATCACGCTGCGACCAATACGAGCTGAGTATAACTAATTCCACGCGACCGAAGTCGCTGGCGGCCGCTAGTCCACTATAAAAAAGATATAAAATTGATGGCTGAGAGTTCCTCGAACAAACTAATCAGATCATCAATAAGTCAACCTAAAAACGAACTTTGCGGGTGCTGAACTTATGAACAGCATTTAGGAAACAGCTACGAGAACAATGATTGATGTTCGCTAGGCTACGGATTTAGAGGTTAGGAGCTATGCTGATTCACAAATGGCTTACATATCGTAGTACCGAACATTGGCCTCACATCCTTAGGAATCAGAATGTAGGTAACTTTTATCTAAAGAATAAATATAACTTTTTTTTTTACCTAATTTCTATAAATAAACCTCATAATCCTGAGTCTATTGAAAATTCAGCGAAAATTTAAGTATCCAAGTTCTGACAATTGGCTAACATACATGAGATTAACTCGAAACGGTCTCCAAAGCCTGGAGCACAGGCGTAGAGTAGCCAGTCTTTCGGTCTTCTATAGGATGCATTCTGGTGAGTGTGCAAGGGAATTGCATGATTTAATTCCCCCATCTCCATTCCACCATCGGTCGACCCGTCGTACGGGGTCTTTCCACCCTCACGTTGTTGAGACTTCTAAGATCCGGACGAAGCGTTTCGCTTCTTCTTTTATACCGCGCACGTCGAGGGACTGGAACGATTTGCCGCCGGCGGTGTTTCCGTCACACTACAATTTGAGTGTCTTAGCGCGCTTTACCATCAACGATCGCATCACTGCTTACCATCAGGCGGGATTGCGGTCAAGCGCTGGTTTATAATTTATATAAAAAAAGATATGTAATAGTACAAACCTAAAACGTTGTTAATTTCAAATGTTTGAAACTACCCCTTAACTGACGTGAAGTATTGCGCCCTATATATGCCGCTATAAGGTTGGTAATTACAGGGAAATACTCCGCAATTATTAGTTTAGAGACCATTTCTCACCTTGCTCAGAAACCGACATTTTTACCAGAGAATTTACTTACAAAAAAAACCTTAGAATTTGACACGGAGCTATGAAAGTGTGGAGGTAAGTTTTAGTAGGAAAGTATGTGGAAAGTTTATTTATTTTATTTTTACATTTTGAGAAAATTTACAGCTAGCATATTACAGGTAGAAGATAGTTAAAGAAGGCCAATTAAAAGTTTCCACGGACAATATTAGGTTAGCACAAGAAACAGAAACAGGTACAGCACAGGACAGGAAAGTGAAATCAAGAACAAGTAAGCACTCGGAGAGAATTTAGTAAAGACTGAACATGTTTTAGTGATTGACAAAGAAGTTATCACAAATATTTTTTTACCCGACTGCCAGGAGGGTTATGTTTTTAGCTCCTATCTTGTATGTATTATGCTTTATTACCCAGTATCTCCAGAACCGCTGAACGGATTTTCACATTTGAGGTATCGTTACATTTGACTTAATTGCCCAACTGCTACTAGATAGGTGACATTTTAAAAAATCCAAAATGGCGGATGTATGACGCCATATTGTGAGATATAAAGAAATAAATTTCTACCAAGCATATCGAGTGGGATATCAAAATGAAGGATTTTAAACACTGATTCTAAATATGTATATAACTTAATATTAAATGGAACAAAAAAAAATTACATGTTTTTTTCTGCCAAGCATATCGAGTTGGGTATCAAAATTAAGGATTTTAATCACTGATTATAATAAATATATTGATTCTAAATATATTTTATATAAAAAAGTCTTTAAATATAAAATTGCCGTTTAATAGGAAAAAAAAAACCTTTTGTAATAATTGAAGTAAATAAAAAATATTATTTAAAAACAAAAAACCCGCCTGCATAAAACTCTAACGAACTGAATAGGTAGAAACAAGTTGAACAATCGCAGTTGGGGGACTGTTCTATGGAATACTTGTTTATCTAGCTAAGAAGTCCCCCAACTGCGATTGTTCAACTTGTTTCTACCTATTCAGTTCGTTAGAGTTTTATGCAGGCGGGTTTTTTGTGCAATACTTGGTTGGTTTGGTCGTCTTTGTAATGGCTGGCCTCGAAAATATTGATATTACGTCTGTTGTGACTTTCCAAAGGTTTTATTTATTGATTTGACTGTATGTACCTATAATGTACCTACTTGCCTAACTTTGTCATTCTGATTCTCATTTCAAGAAACGTTTACGTTTGTAACCAGTGTTTCTCATTGTAATGGAATGATTGTGTTATGTTTTTGAGAAATAAATGTCTTAAACCATATATACAGTAGTGGTACATTGACAGACTTAATGCTATAAGATTTTGCACAGATACAGTTGCCATATCAAAGCCAATCAACAAAGTGTGGTAAGCACCACACTTTGTTGATTGGCTAACTTATAGTTTATCAAAGACTTGCGGCCGCCAGCGACGTCTTTCGCGTGGAGTTAACTCTCTCTGGTCCTATTAGTCGTAGCGTAATGTTGTATAACCTTCCTGGATTAATGGTCTATCCAACGCAAAAAGAATTTTTCAAATCGTGCCAGTAGTTCCTGAGATTATCACGTTCAAACAAAAAAACACAACTCTTCAGCTTTATATATCAGTATAGATTGTAAATCATATTGCGTATAAATAAGCATTTATAGACAATATGATTTACAATCTTTGATAAACTGTAAGTTGTTTTTGGGTTAAAAAAAAAAGGATTTCGGAAGGCCTTAGTTACAACTTAGCTATTCAAATTCTTCACTCAGTTAATTTACTACAGTTCAGACTCTAAACAAAAACAAATTATTATTATTATTATAAAGGAGAGCATCCTCCGACTAGACAGATGTTGTGTCTGGCGGCCACTTGCCCAACGGTTTACTTTGGGAAGTTGTATGTATGCTAATTGCACGGCAAAGTCTGCTTGCGAGATGTAGGATTTGCGATTTGTGTGAAGTCAGAATGACGCGTTATGCGCGTGTACGGTTGTACTGGATTGTGAAGGTCAGCGGTTAGGTAGTCACTCCATATAAAATACTAGCGGCCGCCAGCGACTTCGTTCGCGTGGTTTAGTTACGCTCCTCTCCTATTGGTCACAGCGTGATGTTATATAGCGTAAAGCCTTCCTGGATTAGTGGGCTATCCAACGCAGGAAGAATTTTTCACACCGGACCAGTAGTTCCTGAGATTAGCGCGTTCAAACATATTAGTATAGGTAGATTAATTTTCAACTTCATCAGACTAAGATACGGTAGACGATTTGCCCGGAAAAACTCCACCACCTACCGAGGCTAATTTTATTTTCAAATCATACAGGAACCCAAAAATCGAAATATATACAAAATATAGACCAGATCAACGGCTTAAGAGGAGTTAACATTATACTTTGACTCTGGAACAGTCTGCGTTGCATCGCTTCATGAGCACATTAGATGCGGCATCGATTAAGTAGGGATAATTAGTAGGGGCATCGAGTAAGTAGGGGTAATACCTAATATTTTTTTCTAGTCTATCAATCAACTCAACCTAGTGCAGTCCACTGCTGCAATGCGATTCGGTAAAGTAAAGTGACCGTGGAGTGAGATATTATTCCAAGTAATACTATAGTACATTACGATATTAGTGCGTAATGATGGTTATAACATGCGAGGCGGAATTTCAGCCCGAGCCGAAGGCGAGGGTGTAATTGAGCCGAGCATGTTATAACCAATATGCACGTATATCGTACGACGTTTTTTAACACACTTGCGAGGAAACAGAAATAGAAGTATTTTATATTTTGTTCCTTTTTAAATAAACTCAATCTGTGAATGCACACTGTTGCTTTCCCTCCATTAGTATTATTATTTGCCATTTCAAATATGGAACAGCGCGCAGCGCGAGCCGTGCGGCGGCGATCAGTTCCATAATTACTTGAAATGGAAAATAATGCTGTTATGGAAAATAATGCTGTTATGGACTATAACTTAACTATTTGCTTTGATAAAACACGCGTTTGTTGTGGCCTGCTTTACATATTTAAAACCGGTGGAATTACATCAGCTTTACGAGCAAGGGTGTTAAAAAGAGATTAACACTATCTCCAACTCACTTTAAGGTTACTTAATTCAACTATCTACAACAGTACGGAATCCTGTCTACGATAGGTATCGAAAGTATCCAAAGGAAGTTTTTGAGGTGCATTCAGTTTAGATCCGGAACTTATTTGCCTAATTACTACAACCGTTGCAGAAAGTTTCACAATCTTACACTAATTGAGCGGAGAAAAATTGCCGATATGGTATTCCTGTTTATTTTGGCTAATAGTTAAACCGACTGTTCGTTTATTGAGCAGAATTGCGCTGCGTGTTCCATCCTTCACTTTGAGGAATCATCAGCCTCTGTATGTTCCCTCAGTGACCGACAAAAGTGTTAAATGAGCTAGCAGAGCATATAACTTGTTGTGTCGGAGGGTTGATGATCTCAATTTATTCTCCACCAGTGTTCCTAAACTAAAATAAAAAATATTATTTAAAAACAAAAAACCCGCCTGCATAAAACTCTAACGAACTGAATAGGTAGAAACAAGTTGAACAATCGCAGTTGGGGGACTTCTTAGCTAGATAAACAAGTATTCCATAGAACAGTCCCCCAACTGCGATTGTTCAACTTGTTTCTACCTATTCAGTTCGTTAGAGTTTTATGCAGGCGGGTTTTTTGTTTTTAAATAATATTTTTTATTTTAGTTTAGGAACACTGGTGGAGAATAAATTGAGATCATCAACCCTCCGACACAACAAGTTATATGCTCTGCTAGCTCATTTAAGACTTTTGTCGGTCACTGAGGGAACATACAGAGGCTGATGATTCCTCAAAGTGAAGGATGGAACACGCAGCCCAATTCTGCTCAATAAACGAACAGTCGGTTGAACTATTAGCCAAAATAAACAGGAATCGGCAATTTTTCTCCGCTCAATTAGTGTAAGATTGTGAAACTTTCTGCAACGGTTGTAGTAATTAGGCAAATAAGTTCCGGATCTAAACTGAGTGCACCTCAAAAACTTCCTTTGGATACTTTCGATACCTATCGTAGACAGGATTCCGTACTGTTATAGATAGTTGAATTAAGTAACCTTAAAGTGAGTTGGAGATAGTGTTAATCTCTTAGCATTACTTGGAATAATATCTCACTCCACGGTCACTTTACTTTACAGAATCGTATTGCAGCAGTGGACTGCACTAGGTTGAGTTGAATGATAGACTAGAAAAAAATATTAGGTATTATTACCCCTACTTACTCGATGCCCCTACTAATTATCCCTACTTAATCGATGCCACATCTAATGTTCTCATGAAGCGATGCAACGCAGACTGTTCCAGAGTCAAAGTATAATGTTAACTCCTCTTAAGCCGTTGATCTGGTCTATATTTTGTATATATTTCGATTTTTGGATTCCTGTATGATTTGAAAATAAAATTAGACTCGGTAGGTGGTGGAGTTTTTCCGGGCAAATCGTCTACCGTATCTTAGTCTGATGAAGTTGAAAATTAATCTATCTATACTAATATATAAAGCTGAAGAGTTTGTTTGTTTAAACGCGCTAATATCAGGAACTACGGGTCCGATTTGAAAAATTCTTCCTGCGTTGGATAGCCCATTAATCCAGGAAGGCTTTACGCTATATAACATCACGCTGCGACCAGTAGAAGAGGAGCGTAACTAAACCACGCGAACGAAGTCGCTGGTGGCCGCTAGTCTTTATATATATAATTCTGCTGTACGTGTGTATGTCATTGAACTCCTCCTAAACGGCTTGACCGATTTTAATGAATTTTTCTGTATGCGTTTGAGTGGCGACCTGGATCGTTTAGATTCACAAATCAACCCGGCAGATGGCGCTAATCGCTTGAAGAAGCATGTGATCTCGGAAACGGCCCTAACGATTTCGCTGAAAATTAATATGTGGTGGTTTTCGGGGACGAAAAATCGATCTAGCTCAGTCTTATGTCTGGGGAAGCGCATATTTTCGAGTTTTCTCTTTCGCAATATTTCACGCATAATATGGGCGCTAATTTCGCGCGGCTTGACATAGCGGCTGTAGCGTAGTCGATATTGGTATGGTCTACTCGCGATGGCTGGTGTTCCTCGGTTCAAACCCGGTCAATCACAAGTTTTTTTTTTTTGTTTTTAGACAAGTTTATAGTTTTTTTAATTTTTTTAGTTACTTAAAAATATAATTGTACATAAGAACTAAAAGGCGAAAAAATAAAAAAGATATTTTTTTTATTTAACTAAATTTGTACTTATGAACTAAAAGAGAAAAAAATAAATAGAAATAAATAATTATTTAAGATTTTTTATTTTACTTAAAGAGACAGAAACAAGAGCTCTAGGGGTAGAGAGAGGTATGATATCTTTGTTACAAATGTAGATGACAATGCTTTCCATGGGTTTCTTCTTTCCATCCTAAATCTGCTGTACGTGTGTACGTCACTGAATTCCTCCTAGGCTGGTCCGATTTGAATGAAGTCTATGTATATAAATGAAAGTCGTGTTAGTTACTATATTTATAACTCAAGAACCGCTTAACCAGTATGGCTCAAAATTGGTAGGGAGGTAGATAAGAACTGGGAGAAGGACATATCACATAGGATACTTTTTATCCCGTTCCCGCGGTTCCTGTCGTTCCCGTGTGACGTGACATAAGACATGGTTTAACAAAACGCAACTGACATGGAATAACAAAACAACTCAGTCAAAATATAAGTTAGCGGTTCATTTGTTAAAAATGGTACAAACACACTCCTACACTACTCAGCATATTAAAAAAAAGTCTTACCGGTTGAATGTTGATGCATTTATTTAAAGCAAGGAATATAAATGCTCTCTGCCGGTTTAATTTTTTTAATAAAAGCCCCAAAGCAAACTTCAACTTCAAAATTTCTAATATTGTATTGCTGTGCCATTTACCACTTCACTACATACTATAAAACAAAGTTACTTTCTCTTTCCCTATGTTCCTTTGTATGATTAAATCTTTAAAACTGCGAAACAGATTTTGATGAGGTTTCTTTTAATAGATAGAGTAATTAAAAAGAAACGTTTATATGTATAATAACATCCATTAAATTGTGGAGAAACACTATCCCTCGCCCACATGTGGGAGTGATGAGAGGAGGCATAAGTCTGTTGCCGCGAAAAGTCGCAGTACAGCGGACAGAGCTCGGGCGGGGTCTCATGGCGACATGGAAAGTGTGATTGTCGCAATCCAGCACTGAGCACGCCACAATAGCGGCGGTAAGTCCTCTCTTTGAGGAGTAGCAAGAGAAGCGCCACGGCGTTCTCACCTTCCGACTGACGTAGGTCCTCGCCGGACACGGCTGTTTCGGGAGGTTCCTGTTCCTTATAAGCCGGGAGGAAACGCCAGAGTGATCACTGTGTGCATCGCCCTGAGGACACGGTGGAGCATAAGGTGGAGGTCTGCCCGGCTTGGATAGAGCACAGCCGTGTTCTCGTGGCGGCGATCAGCGGCGATCTCTCGCGTCCGACCCTGGTCCGGGCCATAGTCCGGAGCAAGAGTGCATGGCAAGCTTTCACCTCCTTCTGTGAAGCAGTGATGCTGGCAAAGGAGGAGGCGGAGCGCGTGAGGGAGCGGAAATCCCACTACACTCACGGCTCAAACCGCCGCAGGAAGCGCCCTGGTCGGAAGGCAACATCGGACTCCCAATCCCGGCGGCGAGGGATAGGCAGCTCGCCTCCGTGTAAGAACCAGGCCCGGGTTGACGGCCCATTGTGTTTCACACGTGCCTCAAAGAGATGTCAGCACACCTTGACGGTGTCCACGAGGACTGGTCCACAGGGTTACGGGTTGATTAAAAAAGAAACCATGGCACTGGCCGTTCCACAGGCAAGTGAAAAATAATTTAAAAAGTAGTCATGTGATATTGCCTTTAAGGCGGAACGAAGTTCGCCGGGTCAGCTAGTATTTTATATGGAGTGACTGCCTAACCGCTGACCTTCACAATCCAGTACAACCGTACAAGTGCATAACGCGTCATTCTGACTTCACACAAATTGCAAATCCTACATCTCGCAAGCAGAGTTTGCCGTGAAATTAGCATATATACAACTTCCTAGCGTAAACCGTTGGGCAAGTGGCCGCCAGACACAACATCTGTCTAGTCGGAGGATGCTCAACCTTTATAATAACAATAATTTGTTTTTTTTTTAGAGTCTAAACTGTAGTCAATTAATTGAGTGAAGAATTTGAATAGCTAAGTTGTAACTAAGGCCCTCCGAAATCCTTTTTTTGAACCCAAAAACAACTTACAGTTTATCAAAGATTGTAAATCATATTGCCTATAAATGCTTATTTATACGCAATATGATTTACATCATCATCATCCCAGCGTTAATCCCAGTCGCATCCGAAGCCTTTTCAGCTTTGGAGTCTGGGGTCCGCCTTATCAGTCAAACTGCTGATATGGCTAAACTTCGACATTTTCCGTGAAGCGACTGCCGTCTGACCTCCACAACCCGAAGGCGACATCGAAGCATTGCAGTTAGACCAATTGTTGGACTTTTGAGGGCTCCAACAACCCGTAACGACTGCCACTAGATGTTCGTATGGCAACCGGGACCAACGGCTTAACGTGCTTTCCGAGGCACGACCAGAGCAGTGCAAATATTCATTCACGCAATATGATTTACAATCTATACTAATATATAAAGCTGAAGAGTTTGTTTGTTTGTTTGAACGTGATAATCTCAAGAACTACAGGCACGATTTGAAAAATTCTTTTTGCGTTGGATAGCCCATTAATCCAGGAAGGTTTTAGGTTATATAACGTTACGCTACGACTAATAGGACCAGAGAGAGTTAACTCCACGCGAACGAAGTCGCTGGCGGCCGCAAGTCTTTGATAAATTATAAGTTAGCCAATCAACAAAGTGTGGTGCTTACCACACTTTGTTGATTGGCTTTGATATGGCAACTGTATCTGTGCAAAATCTTATAGCATTAAGTCTGTCAATGTACCACTACTGTATATATGGTTTAAGACATTTATTTCTCAAAAACATAACACAATCATTCCATTACAATGAGAAACACGTGTTTCTTGAAATGAGAATCAGAATGGCAAAGTTAGGCAAGTACTTTATACATATAGTCAAATCAATAAATAAAACCTTTGGAAAGTCACAACAGACGTAATATCAATATTTTCGAGGCCACCCATGACAAAGACGACCAAACCAAGCAAGGATTGCACAACATCCTTTCCTGAAAGATGATTTAAAGGAGGTTGCACAACGATCGCCAAAATATTCTCTAGAATTATTGCAATGGAAGTGACACCGAAAATTATGCACACGAACAATAACATATCACAATCAGGACTCGATTGAATCGAATCGTTTTTGGTACCAATTCGATTCGGTACGATTTACGGTATAAAATCGAATGATAAATATATGTGGGTAAACGAATTTTTAATTTAATGTTTGTACTTGGAACTGCCAGCAGCCATATGGGCTGTCGAACTTGAAATGTTGCAGGGAGACCTGTGCCTATATGCCATGTTATAGAAACCTGTGGAATAGAATGGTACAGGGCTGGATTAACCATCTCGGGGCCCCTAGGCACAGCTTATAACCCCCCGCCCCCCTCCGTTTTCATGTCACAACAAAGCAATTTGGAAATTTTTGCTAATTTTGGCCTGCTTGAGTAGCTGATTTCAAATTAATATATGTGTCATTCAATAAACGATTTTTAAATATAAAAATTAAATTATATAAGTTAATTATTTAAATTATATAAGTAAGTCGTGGTGGCCTAATGGTTAAAACACCAGCCTCTCAAGTATGAGTGCGCGGGTTCGATTCCAGATCAGGCAAGTACCGATGTAACTTTTCTAAAGTTATATGTACTTTCTAAGTATATCTTGGACACTAATGACTGAAGGTGAAGGAAAACATCTTGAGGAAACCTTTAAGTCTGAAATCGCCAATCCGCATTGAGGAAGCGTGGTGATTACGCTCAATCCTTCTCGGATGAGAGGAGACCTGTGCCGAGCAGTGGGACGATAAAAAGGTTGATAATGATGATGAATGATGATATAAGTTAATAAAAATATCTTCTAATTTAAAAAAAAAAACTAATTAGATTAATTTCAATAGAATTAAATATCTAGACATCACCGTCAATATACCTTACAATTGGAGAAAAAAAAAACACTTTTACAGTGGTTTCCCAAAAGCAATCCCCTATTTTTCTTTTTCTCATCGAGAGTGCCGGGCCCCTGGTCATAGTGGGCCCCTAGGCACTGGCCTAAAGTTCTTTATAGATAACTAGCTTTCCGCCCGCGGCTTCGCCCGCGTGGAGTTCGGTTATATCGCGCTTTTTAGATTTCCCTCGGGAACATCAATTTTTTACGGGATAAAAGGTAGCCTATGTTCTTTCTCAGGGTCTAAAGATTGTCTGTGCCAAATTTCATCAAAATCGGTTGAGAGGTTTAAGCGGGAAAGCGTAGCAGACAGAGAGACAGAGTTACTTTCGCATTTATAATATTAGTATGGATGGATACGGCACTGGACAGGTATGGCAAAAGAGAAAAGTAGTTTCAACAAAAGGCTTAGTATATGAGCGTGCAGGCTGAGGCATGAGGCAGAAGGTGTAAAGTTTATCCATCCACCATAGCACAGGGAGCAACGATCGTCTAGACGGGTGTTGTATCTGGCCGGTAACTGCCCAACGGTTCGCATTGGGAAGTTGCATGTATGCTATTATAGTTGCGCGGTAAACTCTGCTTGCGCGATGTACGATTTTTGTGACGTCAGTATAACGCATAGTTCGCATGTGGCGATGTAGACACCACTACAAATGATTAAGAAAGGGTTGTTACATAACTCGCAAGTACAAAACACCATACTGGCTTTGTCGCATTTACGTTCATACTTCTGAAGGCCAATCCTTGTAGTGTAAAATGTTAAAAATCTAGTCGCAACGCCAACGAGAATCGCCCCTCTTAAGACAATATCTAGTCGCAGTCATAGGTCATAAAAAATAGACATTTTTCTTCAAACCTGTTAGAAAATTAGAGGCATTATTGACAGAACGAGACAGATCAGACTGTGAACGATCTTACGAAGCTCTTGTGTTAAGTATTGTATGATACACAACGTGTAACATAAAGGGTATATACTCGTACATAACAAAGGCATGGCATCTTTATATAATATCAAACGATATTGAAAGGGTTTTTTAATCCTATCTCTTTATGTTAGGAAGTTATGAGGAGAAACACCGCCTGTGATAGGCTACTACCATACTAGTCGCACAGAGTTATTGAAGACATTTATCGGATTTTGGCAAGTAACGTGACGTGTAACGAGTAGTTATTAACATATGTAGTGTGGTGCCACATTCTTTATGATTTGATTTTAAGAAACACACGAAACCAAAAATTTGGGAACATTTTTTTGAGTATTTTATTTTGAGTTAAAACCCTTCCGATATCGTTTGATATCATCTAAAGATGCCATGCCCTTGGTATGTTTAAACCCTTTATGTTACACGTTGTATACTAAACACGTGACCTTTCTAAAGAACTGCACCAAAGAGGACACTATATAGTAAGTGTCTTTAAGCGTCTCAACAAACCGTCCATAGATTATTAAACATTTTAAAAAACTAGGTGATCCGTGCGAGGTATTCGCACAATTTCGGAAATTTTTCCAAAAACCACTAATAAGAATAAGTAATTTAAACTAACACTAATAAGTAATTTGTATATTTTTCACTATCCAGAAAAGCTTTAAAACGATGTCTCATTAAATTGATAAAGTATGAAAGAAGTTATGACGTACATACAAAAAAAGACACGATAACGATAATAAAGGTTAGGTAAACACATGACCAAATATAATATCAAATTTTACGTAATCATCATAGTAACAATAGTAATGAATTTTGAAATAATCTTTTTTACCCGCGAATTAATTCCAACTTCCCCGAAATTTGGTACTTTTTAAAAAAGTGACAATACCATTTTGACGGTATTATTATAAGCGATGCGACCACGTGCCGTGTGGCCTGCCTCCGTCGCCCGCGGAAGGATTATTAATTCCTCTTTTTGCGAAATAATATTTTATTAGTGGAATTTTTGTTTAAAGTATAGCCCGGTTTGTTTCCATTAGTAGAAACAGTTATGGATACCTAACAATACCTTCACGGATCGGACAGGGTTTTCTTTACGTATTGTATATGATGATCTGCTCGTATACTCTTTTCTAAAGAATACCCAACGCTTCTTCTTCTTAGCTTGTCATTAGCAATCTAAATAGACTAAGCCCTGTCCCTTCGTTTGTGGAACAGCACTGTACAACAATTCATTTACACTCCAAGGCGAATACGCTCACTTTTTTTCAATATCATCTATTTAATCATAAAAAGTACAACCAAAGAGATTTAATTATGGGCAAACAAAATTTCCTTTGATCTTACCATTAGGTAAAATTAAAAAAAAAAACACAAAAATAATACTTTGTACCCCTGGTGGGACTCGAACCCACAATCCCCGGCTTAGGAGGCCGATGCCTTATCCATTAGGCCACAGGGGCTCAACGTTTTGTCCCCAAAAAAACCTACCGGCTAAACTAACTGGGGTTATATAGGGAAAGGAACAAACAGATTAATAATAAGGGCCCTACCATCTTATCTTTTCACCAGCTGTGGTTGACTGGTAGAGAATGCCTAAGGCATTAAGTCCGCCTGTGTACATTTCATGTGAGAACGATTAAAAAAATAAACAATAAATAAATTAATAATATATCTATTGAAAAATGCAATGTAGACAGCAGTAGTCGGCCGATTTCGATCACCTCCATACTTTGCAAAATTATGGAGCGTGTATTGAAATCGCGCCTCTTGGCATACCTGGAAGGTAACGATCTCCTCAGTGACCGACAGTACGGGTTTCGCCGCAATCGGTCAACTGGGGACCTACCAGTATATGCCACTCACTTGTGGGGCGAGGCCCCCGAGAAGAATGGGGAAGCGATTGCTGTCTCCCTTGATGTCTCGAAGGCCTTCGATCGGGTATGGCACGCTGGCCTTTTGAGTAAGCTTCCAGCGTACGGCATTTCCCCTAGCCTGACTGGCTGGATAAAAGACTTCCTGACTGAACGGTCCCTCCGAGTTGTTGTCGACGGTTGCTCTTCTGAGCCCATGTCAACTAAGGCCGGTGTTCCTCAGGGGTCTGTTCTCTCTGCAACTCTGTTCCTGCTGCATATTAACGATCTGCTGATGCCCGGTATCTATAGGTATGCAGATGACAGCACAGTTGTAGAGAGATACCTGCCGGATGCTCGGGCTAGTAGGGAATCAATCCGGTCCGAAAGAGAGGCCATGGTTGAACGAACGAGTGTTGCACTGCAGGCAGTCTCCGAATGGGGCAATGCCAATCTTGTAGCATTCAATGCCGCCAAAACACAGGCGTGTCTTTTCACCGCCAAAAGAAGCCCGTTGCTCGCACCTTGGCTCCTACTTTTCGAAACGTGTCCTTGGAGTGTTCCGACCGCCTTCAGCTTTTGGGAGTTGAGATTTCCTCGAACCTTAACTTTGGGCGGTTCATTGAGTCCAAGGCCAAGGTGGCTGCCAGAAAACTTGGCGTTATCGCAAAGGTCCGGCAGTACTTCACACCTGGGCAGCTTCTAATGTTATACAAAAGCACAGGTCCGTTCGTGTGTGGAGTACTGCAGCAACATTTGGGCTGGTGCTGCCAAGTGTCACCTGGCCACTTTGGATTCAGTGGAGAGACGTGCAAAGAGGCTGATTGGTGACCCTGATCTAACTCGAGTTGGTCTCCAAAGCCTAGAGCACAGGCGTAGAGTAGCCAGCCTTTCGGTGTTCTATAAGATGCATTTTGGGGAGTGTGCGAGGGAATTGCATGATTTAATTCCCCCATCTCCGTTCCACCATCGGACAACCCGTCGTACGGCTGGTTTCCACCCATACCTTGTTAACACCACAACGATCCGGACGAAGCGTTTCGCCTCCTCCTTTATACCGCGTACATCGAGGGACTGGAACAATTTGCCAGCGGCGGTGTTTCCGTCGGACTACAATTTGAGTGTCTTCAAGGCTAGAGTGAATAGACTCTTAATAAACTAGTGCGCTTTACCATCAACGATTGCGTCACTGCTTACCATCAGGCAGGATTGCGGTCAAGCGCTAGTTTATAATATATATATATATATATATATTATAATAAGTTTATAAAAAGTTTATAAAAAGTTTGAATCTATAATTTCATATCAGCGTGAAAACTTGAAGTGTTCGGCTTGATGTTAACTGCTCAGTGTTCTAGGTTTTTATTTTTATGTTATAAACTAATTACGATCCAGCCTTATGTAAGCAGTGATGCAATCGTTGATTTGAAAGGTATTTATTAAGTGGGGACGCTAGTGCCGAGGAGTTTGGGAAATAGGTATTTGAAGAAACTATTTCCGTCGCGCTGCTTCCAACCTCTCCCGATAAAGTGCGAAAAAGACAGTTTCAGCTCAGGCTGATTTAACCTACAAAAACGTTGACCAATAGACGTTTCGTATTCCGCTGTTTTCTTTATCAAAACACAACAGATCTCAATTATTTTTGTATCAAAATTTAGAGATAAAAAAGAAAATAATAGAAGCGTAGGTATACTTTTGTACCTACGCTTCTATTATTTTCCTTTTTAACAAAAACTTATCACGTTTGTCTAATGGTCATCCGAACATCACGGTAATATGGGTTATTTTTCTCGATTTTGAAGTATCGTATTTCTTTTATTAATTAAGTTTCGGAAAAAATCAAATGATAGGGGCACGTATAATCACGGTGTAAAATTTTAGAAAAAAAAGTAATTACTCTAAAAGCATTATCCACGAAGAAAACAGCAGAATACGTTTGTATAGAGAAAGCACCACTAGAGTTCCCTCTTAAGAGCCTCACTCTTCCCTTGAAGACACTTAACTTGTACTTTTTGGCTAGGGATTGGCACATTTGATAGCTCACTCTTAGCTTACTATACCCACCTTTTCACGGTAGGATTTTCACAGAATCGACCGCATGTATTCGAAGTACTGCAGCATTATAATAAATCAAATATTTTAGACGGATATTGGGCGATAAAATAACAGTTCAGTTATATTTTACGTAATGATTATAAAGTTTATAAAGAGCAGAATAGAGCTATTTTTTCTTTATTATAAAATAGTGCTTGACTGCAATCCCGCCTGATGGCAAGCAGTAATGCAATCTTTGACGGAAAAGCGCGCTAGTTTATTAAAAGCCTATTCACTCTAGCCTTGAAGACACTTAAATTGTAGTCAGACAGAAACACCATTGTTGGCCAATTATTTCAGTCCCTCGATGTACGCGGTATAAAAGACGAGGTGAAACGGTTCATCCGGATCGTAGTGGTGTCAACAACGTGAGGGTGCAAACTCGCCGTACGACGGGTCGTCCAATGATGGGACGAAGATGGTGAATTAAGAAGTCATGCAATTCCATCGCACACTCTGCAAAATGCATCCTATAGAATACCGACAGTCTACTCTCCGCTTGTGCAAGCTTTAGAGACGGTTTTGAACTAAATCTGGGTCGCCAATTAGCCTCTTCCACGCTTGTCCACCGAATCCAAAGTAGCCAGGTGGCATTTTGTTCACCAGCCCAAATGTGGCTGCAGCACTCCACATACTAACGGACCTGGGCTTTGTACAACAACAGAAGCTGCCCCGGTGTGAAGTACCGCCGGACCTTTGCGATGACTCCAAGTTTTCTGGCAGCCACCTTGGCCTTGAACTCAATGAATAGGCTCTTAATAAACTAGCGCGCTTTACCATCAACGATCGCATCATTGCTTACCATCAGGCGGGATTGCGGTCAAGCACTGGTTTATAAAATATAAATATAATTATATATATATATATATATATACAATATTGGAATGGTTAGAATTTTCAGCGACTTAAAGAATGGTACACAGCTATCGTAAATTTTTAGAACACACATTATTCTTATGCATCTTTTTTGTGCCTTATAATATAGATTGACCATAATTTTATTTTTTTGCAAAAAGATATATTCCAAAAAGCCAGAATATTATGTGTCATAATATACCGAAATAATTTCATTACCATACAAACGTTTTCCCATATTCGCTCCACATAAAGAGGTCTTTACATGTTGCACGAGATTGATCGGATAGTGAAATTAAGCAATAACACTTACAATCCACTGAAACGACCGTCCGATCGCGAAGGAGAGCATAAAATTTTATATTTTTCACGTGGAGTGTGGCCTTATTTGGAAGATGAGGCGTTTTATATATGAGGTTGAAGGTCAGACATGTATTTGAGAAGAAACTTCGTGTACATCAGCAGTACTTCATCAGTCAGAGGTCTATTATTTATAGTTACGGGATGTTGGAGCCTTCAAAAGTCCAACAATTGGTCTAGCTGCAATGCTTCGATATCGCTTTCGGGTTGTGGAGGTCTGACGGCAATCGGTTGGTGGTAGGCCATAATATCGGCTGCTTCTACCACCCACCAGACAAAGTCTAGCCGCCAAGCGATTCGTCGTGTTCCAGCATGATGTCTGATGAAGCCGTATGAAGGACAGGTCTGAGCAGTTATGCGGCGATATGTATCGGGTACGATGCGCCAACTATCGTGGTGTCGGGAGTTTGGTCGTGGGGGTCTCCAGAGCAACCTCCCTCTGGCGCAGCATCTGTTGGTTGTGTTGTTGGCTTTAACATTATCACATCGCTCAACTGCCGTCTTCCTTCCTATTCACTTTGTTTTTTAAGTGAATAGGCTTAATAAAGTAGCGTGCTAGTTACCATCAACGATTGCATTACTCCATACAATCAGGCAGGATTGCAGTCAAGCACTAGTAAAATAATTGAGATCTGTCATGTTTTTAAAAAGAAAACAGCGAAATACGAAACATCGTTTAGTCAACGTTTTTGTACGTAAAATCAGCCTGAGCTGCCCGCCGTACTGTCCTTTTTGCACTTTACCGGGAGAGGTTGGAAGCAGTGTGACGGCAATAGTTACTTTACGTAACTATTTTCCAAATTCTTCGCCATTAGAGTCCCCTCTTAAGTATGAATATATAATAGAGAAGCCTAAAAGGAAAATATATGTTGCGCAAACCATGGTCATGAAAATTTGTGGCTCTGTCATAGCCCGAGTTGTAAACCCGCCCCGCTCACCGCTTATACGAGAACCACACCCCAACACCCCAAGCATATCGTTACACGATTTTATTATAACGCTACCAATGTATCGCATATTATTCGACAAAATTAAGTGTCATAAAGGTTAACTGGAGCCGTAACATTTAAGGGGACATTATTCTCGGACAAATAACCACTCGCGAACCCATATAGGTTTTGATAAACGAATATATTGTTACTAAAAGTCGTCCAGGATCGTAACATAGGTACATTATACACATTAAGTTAACTTTTCAAGTGTAGTACTTAAGTTGATTGCTTCATTTTTGAAATTGGGGTTGGCAGTAAATGTATTCAAAATTGTTATTGCTAGGATGTGGTTACCATTTTAATTTGTGGAAGACTTATGACTTACGCTGATAAAGTTTAATGGACTCCGAATGAGAAGAGAAAGGCGTAAATGAGAGTTTCCATTCAAATAATTGTGATCTGTTTTGTGTCAGTACCAATTCTCCGTAAATTACTCTATTATTTTTTGAAGTCGATTAATAGATCGGTATTCGGATAAATTACGATTTTTATTAAGAGCGGGCAACACCATGGAGCGAATGATTACACCGATTGGAGTTGCGTTTGACATAGCGATCGACCATTAGAGCGGACAGTCTTTGCTCAAGCTTCGAGTGTGTGTTGATCATGCCCAAACCCAGTGGCTCTTATCTATTTGAATTCCCTTAATATTAAATTGATCTAAGTGTCTTTACAGTTAAAATAATAAGCATTGAACATCAGACTATAGTTATTGTTCAACGTTTTCTCGAAATACCGCCCAAGATGGATGCTGATGCGGATGAGAAGAAAACTCAACTATCTGGAACCTTTGGCCCCGCCTTCCTGACGGTCTCCCCCGTCATATTTATCTTTAGACGTTTTAGGTATGAATTTCGTTGTTTTAATGATGAGGATAGTGGCTAAGTGATAATACTCACAGGGGTCGATTGAGGGGTAAGCTTTTATTGAGGTTCATTCGTAGAGGAATCGTCTACCGACTACTAATTATCCATTATATAAATCTAGATACTCCTCGTAAACGATATTGTCTCGGATATTTTAATAAATATACACTAGTCCTTGACTGCAATCCCGCCTGATGGTAAGCAGTGATGCAATCGTTAATGGTAAAGCGCGCTAGTTTATTAAGAGCCTACTCACTCAAAAATAACACTAAGTGGATATGAAGGAAGACGGCAGTTGAGCGAGGTGATGCAATGTTAAACCCAACAACACTACCAACGATGCTGCGTCAAAGGGAGATTGATGTGGAGACCCTCCACGACCAAACTCCCGGCACAACTACATTTGACGCATTGCACCCGGTACACATCGCAACACAAGTTCTCAGACCCGTCCTCCGTATGGCTTCACCAGACATCATATGGGAACACGCCGAATCGCTTGGCGGACAGACTTTGTCTGATGGGTGGTAACTTCTGCCGGCAGTCGATACTATGAATCCAATATAGTCGGGAAACAGTTAAACACTTTGATGAGTAGTCAGACCCAGAAAAGAGAAAATAGTCTACATAGTAGGAAGTAGTGAAGAATCGACTCTCATGACAAAGATGGTCAAAAATACAATACAAAACCTAAAGAAGTAAATGCACTAAATTTCGAAAAACATTGCCGTGCCTTGGAATCACGGGGTTCGTGAGACATTCGCGGCAATTGAGAATAAATCAGGGATCGGCCGATCGGCGATCATAAGCGTTTGAGCGATATCGCCCGGTACACTAAACTGGATGTGACGGACCACGAGCGTGCTATTTCTCACGCCTGACCCAAGGATCTGAGAAAAGAAGGATAGGATACGACCACACTTTTCACCCAGATATTCATTCCTATTCACCATAATTATACTTTTTGGTTGCTTCTCTTGTTTTATGTATTTTTTTCCTTGACATTTATTTAGTTGTTTTCTTTTAAATGTTTCTTCTTCTTCAGCCTATAGATGTCCACTGCTAGACAAAAGCCTCCCCCAAGGCTTTCCACGATGACTGGTCTTGTGCTGCCCGCATCCATCGGCTTCCTGCGACCTTCACCAGGTCGTTGATCTACCTTGTTGGGGGCCTCCAGAACCTTACAACCTTACCTTTAAATGTTTAGTACAAATAAATGGCTATACTGTAAAACAAACTTAACAAAATTAAAAAAAATCTATACTAATATATAAAGCTGAAGGGTTTGTTTGTTTGAACGCGCTAGTCTCGGAAACTACTGGTCCGATTTGAAAAATCTTTTTTCGTTGGATAGTCCATTAATCCAGGAAGGCATTAGGCTATACAACATCATGCTGCGACCAATAGGAGCGGAGCATAACTAACTCCACGCGAACGAAGTAGCTGGCGGCCGCTAGTAAATAATAATGAAGAAAATAGCCGAGCTTTGATTCAAAATTATTGCCTATATATTTTTAGCTACTTTTACCGAATTTTTACTATGAAATTATATCTACACCGTTTTCTGAAATCGTTTAGATGACACATCAGAAAACCAACTCATGTAATAACATAATCAGTCTATTACGTTCCACAGTTGGGACACAGGCCTCCTCTCGCTGGGAGGGAGTGTGCCGTAATCTAACCATGCGGGCCCAGTGCTGGTTGGTAACCCATGTAATAAAACGTTGAAAATCAAATCGCAGTCTCATCTTGGCGAAAAACAAATATCAAAAACTTATCATAACGCAGGAAAGTTCCAGATGTTTTTTTGACAGACTTCTTCTTTCTTTTTATTTTGGCTTTGTACGGTTTGTGCATTTAGCCAATGTCACGAAATGAATTATTTATGTCGAAAAAAACGGCCGCGTGAACCGTCTTACGAGGGAGGTTTGAAACAAAGTCATGATGTGGCCACTATGCTGCGATATTTCACTGTTCTTTATGAATTATTTACTGAATGCTCTTTTTACTATATAAATCACGCACTTTTATTTAGTAAACAATACTATAAATAATCTTAAAAGTCGAATGAAAAATGAGCGTGACACTCAGCTTGACTTTCCCGCCAAAACTCCCCTTGACAGACTTTACTGTGAAGTGTTTCAAAGGGCAGGAATTGCTCCTCTGTTTAATTTCTTAGCTGCCAGTGGCATCCACTATCCTTGTGTATCGCTCAAAGGTTAAAGTCTAGATCAGACCTCCGCTGACTGAAAATGACCTATATCTAATTTGTACCGTTTGATCCCAGCCTTATAAGGAAGAGGAAGATTACATCGTCAGTACTTTGGTAAGGACTGTAATGTTGTGATAATGAGCTGTTATTTTTTTATAAATAATAAATATTATGATGAGGCTATAATTTTTTATGTTTATTATTTTTATAAGTTCACCGCTCGACTTGAAGTCCTTCAAAATGATCAGATATTAATTTATGTCATAAAATCGAGAAAAATATGAAGGAAAAGGCTGCTACTTTAGCCATTACTTTTTTGGAGAATGAAGTTAAGAGGATTCATCTGTGCTAAACATTTTATTTCAAATTATATTTATTGATCAGAAAATTGATCAATTAATATAATTGCTACAATGCTAATTCGCATTGATATCGAATGTGTTTTGTAGCCCTGATCAATTTTCTGAAGTTTGAATTCGAAATCAATACAAACTCCCGAATGCACATTCAGTTCCGATCGAAGTTTCGGTAAGTTTGCCGCCAAAAACTAAACTAAACCGAAACTCACGTTTTTGCCAAAACTCAACCGAAAAAGAAACGAAAACCGAACATTCGGTCGGACAATGTTTTGAATGAAATTATACTAAACTAGCTTTCCGCCGCGGCTTCGCCCGTGTGGAGTTCAGTTATATCGCGCTTTTTAGATTTCCCTCGGGAACATCAAATTGTTTCGGGATAAAAGGTAGCCTATGTTCATTCTCAGGGTCTACAGATTGTCTGTACCAAATTTCATCAAAATCGGTTGAGAGGTTTAAGCGTAACAGACAGACAGACAGACAGACAGACAGATAGACAGACAGACAGACAGAGTTACTTTCGCATTTATAATATTACTAGCTTTCCGCCCGCGGCTTCGCCCGCGTGGAGTTCAGTTATATCGCGCTTTTTAGATTTCCCTCGGGAACATCAAATGTATCCGGGATAAAAGGTAGCCTATGTTCTTTCTCAGGGTCTACAGATTGTCTGTGCCAAATTTCATCAAAATCGGTTGAGAGGTTTAAGCAAGAAAGCGTAACAGACAGACAGACAGACAGATAGACAGACAGACAGAGTTACTTTCGCATTTATAATATTAGTATGGATATTAAACATAAACTATTAAGTTTATGTTTAACTAGCTTTCGGCCCACGGCTTCGCCCGCATGGAGTTCGGTTATATCGCGCTTTTAGATTTCCCTCAGAAATATCATTTTTTTCCGGGATAAAAGGTAGCCTATGTTCTTTCTCAGGGTCTATAGATTGTCTGTGCCAAATTTTATCAAAATCGGTTGAGAGGTTCAGGCGGGAAAGCGTAACAGACAGACAGACAGACAGACAGACAGACAGACAGACAGACAGACAGACCGACAGACAGACAGACAGAGTTACTTTCGCATTTATAATATTAGTATGGATTACCCAAGGGAGTAAAATGCTTCCATTTGTTTATTATTTCGTAACCCATTTATTTAGGATTCATTAGGTCGGTAGCATGGGACCGCTACGCAAAGAGGCGCGGGTTCGATCCCCGCACATTGCAAATATTTGTATGCATGAATATGAATATGTGCACTGGTCTGGTCGTGCTTCGAAAAGCACGTTAAGCCGTTGGTCCCGGTTGCCATACAAACATCTAGTGGCAGTCGTTATGGGTTGTTAGAGCCCTCAAAAGTCCAAGAATTGGTCTGACTGCAATGCTTCAATATCGCCTTCGGGTTGTGGAGGCCAGACGGCAGTCGCTTCACGAAAAATACCGAAGTTTGGCCAAAATCAGCAGTTAGATTGTAAAGCGGACCCCAGACGCCAAAGCTGAAAAGGCTTCGGATGCTACTGGGATTAAGGCTGATGGGTCATAAACAAAACACACAAAAAAATTGTGCCCTTTAAAAAAATATATTAATTCATACTTTATACATTAATATTTTACTGTAATAAATTAACTGTTTATTTGTTTTAGTCATTTACGATAAAATGTCCTAGTTATATTATATTTACATTAAAATATTAAAAGTAAAGTGAGACTTAGATCCCCTTCCGTGGGCCGTGCCCAACGTAGGTTCATATGTTTGCTTAAAGATTAAAAATACTTGAAACTAAAAATGTGAATATATTTTCGTATATGTTTATTACTTACATGTTAAAGTTCTCATTTTATGTTATTACTAGCTGACCCGGCGAACTTCGTTCCGCCTTAAAGGCAATATCACATGACTACTTTTTAAATTAGGATAATTTTAAATAAATAAATATTATTATTCAATGATTCTTTATTTGGGAGCACAATCCTGGCGGTTCTCCGGAAATCTTTAATGTGCTACAATACTCGGAAACAACATCCATTGGCCCAATGCGAACGTCATTGCGCTATAATATATGCGTATAGAAACGCTGCCCGATTCAAATCAGTATTTGATGAATTTCTTCTTGTGCTTCGTAAATTATTATCTAGCGCTTGATCTCTGAGGTTTGCTCGATGATTTCGCATTGCCAACTGAGCCGTTTCATGGGCTGCCTCCCTTTGCTCTGGTGAGTGAGAAGCACGAAGTCGAGCCATACTAAGGCTGCGCTCTTCAAGTGCAATTTCTTGCTCTTCTTCAGTTCTTTTTTTTTGTTTTGGATGGGAAATCATCAAATGACCTCTCCCGCTCTGGGCGGAGCGGAAAGGCGTGTCAGACTTTTACCTAGACTAAAACCCACCCGTGTTCCTTCACTTGCTTGTGCAACGGCCAGTGCCATGGTTTCTTTTTTAACCAACCCGCAACCCTGTGCACCAGTCCTCGTGGACCCCGTCAAGGTGTGCTGACATCTCTTTGAGGCGCGTGTGAAACACAACGCGCCGTCAACTCGGGCCTGGTCCTTACCAGGAGGCGAGCTGCCTATCGCTCGTCGCCCGCAAGCCCGCGCCTACGGTGGTCGGGAGTCCGATGTTGCCACCCGACCAGGGCGCTTCCTGCGGCGGTTTGAGGTGTGAGAGTAGGATTTCCGCTCCCTCACGCGCTACGCCTCCTCCTTTGCTAGCATCACTGCTTCACAGAAGGAGGTGAAAGCTTGCCATCATGCACTCTTGCTCCGGACTATGGCCCGGACCAGGGTCGGACGCGAGAGATCGCCGCCGATCGCCACTACGAGGACACGGCTGTGCTCTACCCAAGCCGGGCAGACCTCCACCATATGCTCCACCGTGTCCTCAGGGCGATGCAAACAGTGGTCACCCTGGCGTTTCCTCCCGCCTTATACGGAACAGGAACCTCCCGAAACAGCCGTGTCCGGTGAGGACCTACGTCAGTCGGAAGGTGAGGACGCCGTGGCGCCTCTCTAGCTACTCCTCAAAGAGAGGACTTACCGCCGCTATTATGGCGTACTCTGTGCTGGATTGCGACAATCACACTTTCCATGTCGCCATGAGATCCCGCCGGAGCTCTGTCCGCTGTACTGCGATTTTATGGATTGGATAAGGACACAATTTAATGGATGTTATTATATATATAAACTTTTCTTTTTAATTACTCTATCTATTAAAAGAAACCTCATCAAAATCTGTTTGGTAATTTTAAAGATTTAATCATACAAAGGACCAAAGAAACGATGGATGGAATGTGTGAAGGATGATATGGCTAAGAAGGGGGTGACTGCCGAGATGGTTTCTGATAGGGATGCATGGAAGAAAAAGACATGTTGCGCCGACCCCAAATAAATTGGGATAAGGGCAGGAGAATGATGATGGACACAGGGGAAGAGAAAGTAACTTTGTTTTATAGTATGTAGTGAAGTGTTAAATGGCACAGCAATACAATATTAGAAATTTTGAAGTTGAAGTTTGCTTTGGGGCTTTTATTAAAAAAATTAAACCGGCAGAGAGTATTTATATTCCTTGCTTTAAATGAATGCATCAACATTCAATCGGTAAGATTTTTTTTTAATATGCTGAGTAGTGCAGCAGTGTGTTTGTACCATTTTTAACAAATGAACCGCTAACTTATATTTTGACTGAGTTGTTTTGTTATTCCATGTCACGTCACACGGGAACGACGGGAACAACGGGAACGGGATAAAAAGTATCCTATGTGATATGTCCTTCTCCCAGTTCTTATCTATGTCCCTACCAATTTTGAGCCATACTGGTTAAGCGGTTCTTGAATTATAAATAGAGTAACTAACACGACTGTCATTTATATACATAGACTTCATTCAAATCGGACCAGCCCTTTAGGAGAAATTCAGTGACGTACACAGGTACAGCAGATTTAGGAATATACCCATGGATAGCATTGTCATCTACATTTGTAACAAAGATATCATACCTCTCTCTACCCCTAGAGCTCTTGTTTCAGTCTCTTAAAGTATCTTAAATATTTATTTATTTCTATTTATTTTTTTCTCTTTTAGTTCATAAGTACAATTTTAGTTAAATAAAAAAAATTAAAATATTTTTTTATTTTTTCCCCTTTTAGTTCTTATGTACAATTTTCTTTTTAAGTAACTACAAAAATTAAAAAAAAATCTATAAACTTGTCTAAAACAAAAAAAAAAACTTGTGATTGCCCGGGTTTGAACCGAGGAACACCAGCCATCGCGAGTAGACCATACCACTATCGCCTACGCCGCAGCCGCTATGTCAAGCCGCGCGAAATTAGCGCCCATATTATGCATGAAATATTGCGAAAGAGAAAACTCGCAAATATGCGCTTCCCCAGACATAAAACTGAGCTCGATCAATTTCTCGCCCCCGAAAACCCCCACATATTAAATTTCAGCGAAATCGTTAGGGCCGTTTCCGAGATCACATGCTTCTTCAAGTGATCAGCGCCATCTGCCGGGCTGATTTGTGAATCTAAACCATCCAGGTCGTCACTCAAACGCATACAGAAAAATTCATTAAAATAGTTCAAGCCGTTTAGGAGGAGTTCAATGACATACACACGTACAGCAGAATTATATATATAAAGATGAAAAATTTGCAAACAATACAAATGAATTATAAGACATAAACATGTTGTTACCAATTTTGCAACCCCTTCCGTGGTCCAACTAAATTGAATATTCACTAGATGTGAAATGCAACGCAGCCTTAGTTTATTTATTTTGGTTGGCAACATTGTCGAGCTATCAAAACGAGCAAAAATTTTAAGTGACACCCGTCAGCGCCCTTTGGCAAAGTTTTTGAAAAATTTATAAACAAGTGTTGTTTTACTTTTGTGTAAAAGATCGTGCACCTTTTCTGTTCCATTCATATTTTTGTAAGTACTGGCATAAAAAATCCATATATCGATTAACGTGGTGAATTATGGGAGGCTATTTGCAAAAACCACGAGCGGCATATTGTAACCTCACAAGTCTGAGGTTTGGATGATAATTTTAGTTAATTTAACCCTTCCGTGGACAAACTTTTCGGTGGACACAATGTCCACGGAATAGACCACGTCCACGGAAGTGACCCCCTATTCCGACTTATACTTTTTATGACACTATCAACATTAAAAAACTGCTAAACTGTGCTGCTAGGTTTAGCTTGGTACTTATGCATCGTCTGCACTCCCGCTTTGACGCTAAATAGTATTTATACTTATTTTTGACAAACATATGATCTATTAAGTTACATTTAAAAAAAATACTTATTATTTTGTTCTTGCTTGCTTGCTACTCGCTTGTTAATGCTGAAATTGGTACATGTAGGTACATATATGTGGGTTATGATTTCAATTTCAGCAATTTCGCCTAGAACAAGTAAAATTGGGCATCTAACTGATGAAGAAAAGAAGAAAGTCAAGAACAAAAAAAAAACTTTGCAAAGCTGAGCGATGCTGCTATTGAAGAGATACGCAAGAAAGACAGAAATATAAAAAACAGAAATACAGGATTAAGATGAACATATATAATTATAGAGTCATGTCACCATATTTTCCTAATTTGACGCTGTTGTCTAGGAGAACATGGATCAATAGCCTTACTTTCACCCCCTTCTTTCTTCAAATTATACCTGTAATAATATGTGCTCATCTTAGACCTGTCTTACAAAAAATCGAAGAAATAAGTCCAAACTTGTCAGAGTTACATACCTACTATATTAAGCGATGGACCAACAACTCAGTACCGTAATACATAAATGTTTCACTTTATTTCCAATTTCATAGGCAGAGAATGAATAAATACTTTAAATGCAAGAAGACTAAGTTGTCTGTCTTGCGCACCAACGATAATTTGCCCTTATTTTGAAATCAGACAAATAAATGTTCAACCTGGGAGACCAAGCACTCCCGAAATATAGCCCCACTGCTTAAGCCATAATGCTTCTACAGAATCATAAAGGTCAATTCAAGTCACACCAGAAGAAGGAGTTTTCCAAAATTTCTCTGCCCGTCCTTACAAGAGACTGAGACTCGCTTCAGATTCCATTAATTCAAATTCGGATGATTCATTTCCTCTGCGATATGTAAGACGACTATGACTTGGTTCTCTTTCAGTAACAACCTAAGAAACCGTTCATGAATCTTTACACATACAGTGAAGATGAAGAATCCACATTTTAAAGTGCTACGTAAGCACCATCTTTTATTTTGCTACTAGTTTTTATCTTGATCTTTATATCAATATCGTAGGCAAAAAAAACTTTCCTAAATTGCATTTAAAAGGTAGTGCAGAATCTTGTAAATTCAATATAGAGACATTTTTTTCACAGGACACAATTATAAAAGAAATTCAATACACACTTTTGTGTTCTGTCTGAATAATTTAAAAACGATAACATAAGTGTTAATTTTAGTTCCTAATCAACTGATTACATTTTTCAGTCTCTAATAAAACTTCGAAAAGTCCAACATTAACGCCAACGATACAGTAATTATGATAACGGAAAAGACGTCATTTCGGTGGACGTAAAAGTTTTATTTTATTGGATTGATTATTTTGGACCTTTTGTTTTATTTTTAATATGAAGAAGTAAAGCACAACGTATTTCTTTTTGTTCTTAAGGTTACAAGCGTTAAGAGTTCATTTTTTTGATTAAAAGGTCTATTTTAAACTTTTCTGTGGATTATTTGGTCTTTTCGGTGGACACATAAAAACCAAAATGTCACATATTTTCATGAAAATAAAGTTTTGATCTCTGATTTTGTGGACAGTATGATTATTTTACTATTTCACATAATAAATGCTGATTTTTCACAAAAAAGAAGATAATTTTATTTTTTTCAATTTTAATTTACCGTTTTGTTTATGACCCTGATAGGTGATGATGAGGTCATACATAATATCTACTCCTGATACAGAAGACAAGTTATATCGGGTGCATAAGTAATTAAGTATGGGTGAAAACGTGCTTGGGACCTAAATAGGCAGCGGAAAGCAGAGCATATAATATAATAAGTTCAAAGGCATATTAAGGCATATTATTCCGTAAATGATTATTTAATTGATAAGAATAGCTGGTCGCTCTGATTAACTCAAGTCAATGTTTGTGTTCTTTCTCCGGAATTAGCTTACTGACACGTTACCTATATGAGTTCATGTGATTTACTTTTTTACAATGCATAAATATATGAGCTGTCACGCCTGTTATGTCTGGGGCTTTAATATAAGTAACAAGTTTTTACTTATTTACATTTTTATTTAAATACATTTATTTTTTGGTTTAGCTTTGCTGGTATTTTGGTGTGGTAGCTGGCATATGGTACATAACTTAATTATAAATAAATAAATAAGCAGTTTCTTGTGTTCATCACTATACATAGTATTGTACAAAATCATGTGTGATTTTTTTTTTTTAATGAACAGATAGCTGTGCTATGCTGCTGGGGAGTTTGTTCCGCCACTTCTTCTTCCCAGCGAAAGCACTAGGAAGTGTCGATGGGTGGGAGTTTTGGGGGACTGTCTTAGGTAAGAGAGAGAGAGAGAGTAAAGAGGTGAACATTCTGACTGTAGCTTCACAATATGTATTTGAAAATCTTATGTATGTTCATAAAAATATCTCCAATTTTAAGAAAATAAGCGATATTCATAATATAAATACCAGGAACAGGAAACAGACAGACAAACAGGAACAAACACAATCTTGCTGTACATCACACTCGTCTCCACAGAGTAGGCAACTCGTTCATGGGTCACTTTTACAACAAGCTTCCCACGGACATTCGAAACTTACCCATTAAACGATTTAAAAACTATTTAAAGGCCAAACTTTGCAAAAAGGGGTATTATAAAATCACAGATTATTTAGAAGACAAAAAGCTTGGGACTGAGCTGCTCGCTCTGTTAAGCATTGTTATTAAGCAATATGCGTAATTATAAGGTAAATTATTGTAAACATTTTCATTTTTAATGTCTGGGCTTGAAAAAAGACGATGATCCCTGAGTTTGTTTCGGCTATTTCTTCTTCTGTTTCGGCTTTATCTAGTTAAAAAAAAACTTGACGTGTAAAAGTGATCAGTGATCCTACTTGCTTAATAAATGATTTCATTTCATTTCAACATTGACGTTCAAAAAGTGCTGACTCTCAGCCTAATTTGAATAAATGGGTCGAATGAGAACGTCAGAAATTCGAATATCGATCACCGATGGCGCCGACACAAACTAAACCAAGTTTAAGTAGAGTGCATCTCTTTCTTTCGCTTGTTTTCAGAAAAGAACAGAAAATAAATAATAGTTTACTCCTGTCAAAGCTCGCGCCTGACGAAATAAAAAAGATTAAATAATAGAAAACAAAAATTTAATTAAAGCAATTAAATTTCGTCCCAAAACATTCATCGATTTTTTTTTTCATTTCAACTGTATCTGACGATCCAGGTTTGTCTTCTTTGGTGAGTGTAATTTAACATTAAAACTTATAAAGGTCAAATTATTCTTAGCGGAAAATAGTCACTTTCATCATCATCATCATCATCATCAGCCTCTACTCGTCCACTGCTGGACATAGGCCTCCTTCATGGCATGCCAACAAGCTCGATCCAGAGCAGTTCTCCGCCAACCACTACCAGCCACCTTTTTGATATCGTCGCTCCATCTCGCCCAAGGGCGTCCTACGCTACGTTTGCCGAGACGCGGTCTCCACTCGAGGACTCGTTTACCCCAACGGTTGTCGGTCCTGCGACATATGTGACCAGCCCATTGCCACTTCAGCTTGCTAATCCTCTCAGCTATGTCAGTGACTCTCCCAACACAGCCCGCTCCATAGCTCGCTGAGCGTATATAGGTATTTAAAAATGCACTATCGGTGCTATTGCTACTATTATTAATGTTTACCTGCATCGTCCCACTGTTGGGCAGAATCTTTATACGTCTATTTAATCTAGCTCTAGCTAATGTAGACCACTGACTGTTTGTTTGTTTTGCTCGTGCCACTATCTTCAGTAGTCGCTAGTAGTCGCAGTCTATCTTTATAGCAACGTCAGTACCCTATCTTTTTTTTAACAAAGTCAGTAATCTGTTTAGCAACGTTAGTAATCTCTCTTTTTAACAACATCAGTAATCTGTCTGTTTAGCAACATCAGTAATTTATCTTTTTATCAACATCAATAATTTATGGGCAATGTGCCCGGCCCACTGCCACTTAAGTGTTGCAATTCTTCGGCATATGTCGGTAACTCTCGTTCTTCTGCGGATTTCCTTATTTCTGATTTGATCAAACAGTGAAACTCCAAGCATAGCCCTCTCCAGTGCCCTTTGAGTGACATATTCATACTAATCTATAATTATTTATGGTTCATTTGAGTCACAATAAAAAAGCAAATAGAGCCGTTTCTTATTACTTTTGGTTTTATTACTTTTTAATTGACGGTAGCTTCGTACGTAACGATGGCGTAATAGGAAAAAAATATAATAATTAACAATTAAATGGAGCGTGTTCGTAATGGGAGACTTGCCTTGCCTTTGACGTTGGATAATATAATGAATCAATAGGTAAATATTTTATATTCTCAGGAAGACAAGGATAAAAGGCTTTACGACAATAATTATCGCCACGTTTCAATAAATAAAATCAAACTCCATATTGGAGGCGATTCCGCTGTTTCCAAACTAATCATAAGTTCAAGGCATCTTTTTATTTTCAATGAAGCGACTGCCTATGTTACTAGGGGGCCTATCCACGCACCGGAAGACGCAGCGTGGGTAGGCCCCCGACAAGGTGGACCGACGATATGGTGAAGGTCGCGGGAAACCGCTGGATGCGGAAGGCGCAGGACCAGTCATCGTGGAAAACCTTGGGGGAGGCCTATGTCCAGCAGTGGACGTCTTTCGGCTGAAATGATGATGATGATGATGATGACAGCCTATGTGTGACTTTCACATCCCAGTTACTGGGTAACAACGCGATATCCCTTAATAAGAATACTTGTCAGAATTTTCGGCTTCTAGCTACTTATAACAACTCTCAGTGATTAATTAATAACAGCCAAGACCAATGGCTTTACGTATGTGTAACGGAGAGCTTTCAATATCTGATGATTCAATACACGAAGCGACCGCGACAGTTAACCTTCAGAAGACGACCTGTGCAGCTAACCACAATTATCATTAACCACAAGCCCCTCAGTGAGAACATCTAATCTCAAATGATAATTCCATAGTCATTCATCATTAAATTGTGTTCTGGAATCATCAATCATTATATGGAGCATTTTACGGAGGCTCTGATGTTTACTCCACAGTGACCTATCACAGAATAGAATTCAATCTGAAATGATTGTTTAAATAAACTTGAAGTTTTAGTTTTCACTGTAAATCTTTTGATTTATTACGAAGATAAGTTATGTGAGGGTTTTAGTTAACAGCAAGCTTATGGACAAAGCAAATGATGGATATAAATGCCAATTTTATAGTTCAAACTCATTGGATTTAATTTTCTAGTGCGGTGAGTAGGACTTGCATGTTTTATATCTATCTTGCTTTTCAATATAGTAGTCAGGAAGTGACTGTTTCTAAACACACGTACGCTTCATCTAATAGAATGATACAAATCATCTGTCAATAATGTCTATGGTAGATGAATAAATATCTAAGTTAAAGCAATACGGAGCTATGTAAGTTGTTAATATTCTAAGACAAAAGAGTACTAGAAAACAATTCTGCTGCATTTCTATATTTTGGACTTAGTTTGAGAACAAAAGTTTGAGCTTTTAATTTTAATATAAACTCTAAATTTAATGATTTGGGTTTTGATAGGAAAGCTATGATGAGTGTCAAGCGCATTTTTCATTGGACTTTTAAAATTATTTATAGTGTCGTTTACTAAATAAAAGCGCGTGATTTATGTAGTAAAAAAGTGCATTTAGTAAATAATTCATAAAGAACATTGAAATATCGCAGCATAGTGACCACATCATGACTTTGTCTCAAACCTTCCTCATAGACGGTTCACGCGGCCGTCTTTTTCAACTGTCATTAGCGATATCCGTCATTATTGTGAATTAAGATTATCAAAGAATTTCTATAATTTGTTACACGTGTTATTGGCAAAATTATGGTATATATTACACACAGAGACCATTGATCAAGAGTTGAGGTTGAATCTCACCTTGAAAATAGAAGAAGAATAAATTTAATGAAGTTTATTGTACGTCAGAGGTAATCACTACCAATACTATAAATTTCCTAAAAAATTAGATATAGATAGTACCCATTTTTGTTGGGTTTGCTGGTCTAAATTAGCATGACTAGCTGACTTGTGACAAATAATTTAATGTTTTGTGTCTTGTAATGATTGTTGCTTTACATACCTAGTATTGTACCGTATATTATTGTTGTGTACAGTCAGCTGTTTTTTTTTTTTACTGGAAATACCATTGTGGTGGGGAGTTTATTGCTCTTCTTAGTGTCTTAGTGAAAGCAATAGGAAGTGGCTAAAGACGGGTATTTTGGGGAATTGTCTTTTGTAACCCTCAAAAAGTGCAGATTCTCAGCTTAATTTGGATAGATGACTTTTGAATTTGGTTTGAAAGCAATAGAGGCAATACTATTATTTTCAATAATCGTCGCAAGTATAGAATTTAAGAGTCTTTAAAACTCAGTATCTCTACATTGAATTTTAAAGACTCTTAAGACGGGACTCTGGTGGTGCTTTCTCTATACAAACGTATTCCGTTGTTTTCTTCGTGGGTAATGCTTTTAGAGCAATTTTTTTTTTTCAACAATTTTATACCATCATTATACGTGCCCCTATGATTTTTTCCGTAACTTAATTAATAAAAGAACTATGATACTTCAAAGTCCCGAATAATAACCCATTTTTACCGCGATGTTACCCCGCAAGCACTAGTTTATACAAGGCAAGTTTGCTAGTTAAACAATATCATTATAAAAAATTATAAGTAATAGTGCGAGGAGAACATTTCCCTTTCCTGTTTACTTTTAGCACGCACGTGCTCACCACAAACTAGCACGTGTTGTATAAACAACAACTTAATCCAATTAGAAAACTCATTACGCAAAATGATTCCTACTTGGTACCATAATTACGTCTCACGGCAAACAATTTGTCACAATTTATCAGAGATATTTCGCGGCAAAAAATGGCGAAATCTTTACCGCTTTTACCGCATAATTTTAATCAGCAATTACCGTCACAATTACATGCTATTACTACAGTGTCATAATTAGTAATAAAAGCTAGTTGAAATGCTGTAATTACTGCATTTAGTCGCGTGCGGTCAGAAAAAAAAGCGGTTCTAAGCGGTTGTTACTGGTTTTTAGAAGTTTTCACCGGTTCCCGTTTGTTTATGTGGCTCAGTTTGAATGACCATAATGCCTTGGAAGTTAGGTAGGCTTTTGGTGTGGGGCACCCCACGTATTGACACCCTCGCACCGTCATATTCCAAGCACAGTGAGCTGTACTGGTGCGGTAGCTGCAGGAGCAGAAAGCCTCAAACGGCGCAAATATTAAAACCTTATTGGAAACTATATGTTTGAGCCGTTTGGGGTTGGAACACTACGGCCTTGGGGTGCTCATCGAATTTTTCGGAACATCGCCAAGTGGTTAGCTGACTCTTCACGCGACCGAAGGGTGGTCTATTTTTCGCTTAAAGAATTACATTGCCATCCAACGTGGTAATGCTGCCAGCCTTTTGGGCACTTATCCCACTGAAAAATGGAATGATGAATGATGGATGAATGTGGATGAATTTTTGATGCCCTATGACCTAGATTATTCTTTTTTTTTTAATTGTGCTAATATTATGTTTATTTAGAAGTGTTAACTAATAATAATGTTATACATAAATGTTCGAAAGTAGATTGCATAAAATATGTTTAATATAGGTACTTAACGCAACTCAACGGAAAAAGTAGTAGTAATACGCTAGTATATAGAAACTAGCTTTCCGCACGCGGCTTCGCCCGCGTGGAATTCGGTTATATCGAGCTTTTTAGATTTCCGTCGGGAATACAATTTTTTTCCGCGATTAAAAGTACCCTATTATTTAATCCGGACTTCTAACTTTATGTATGCAAAATTTCAAACCAATCGGTTCAGAAGTTACTGCGTGAAAGCGGAACAAACAAACTCACTTTCCGATTTATAATATTAGTAAGGATTACCTGGGTCAGGGTTGCGGGTTGGTTGAAAGAGAAACCGTGGCTCTGACGCACAGGCAAATGAAGGAACAAGGGTAGGTTTTAGTCAGTAAAAGTCTGACATACCCTTCCGCTCCGCCCAGAGCGGGAGAGGTCATTTGATTTCCCATCCACACCGAAAAAATGGGGTATATATACATACCAACTTTCTTCGGATGATGTAAAATGACGTTGAAAGTGTTTTTCTTAATCCAATCTGCAAAAATGGGTTATCTGTTTAGGAGGCATGAGAAAGGATACCGCCTGCGGTAGCCTGCTATGATACTAGGCGCGCAGAATTATGGAAGAGATGTATCATGATTTAGTCAACTAACTTGATATGAATTGTATAGTATAGACCTTTGTAATGCTATACGTTTGTTTTGTTTTGCATAAAAACATAAAGAAAGTTTGGTATCAATTCTTAGAGTATTTTTTTCTGAGTTCCTTCCACTATCGTTTAATATTAGGTAAGTACTTACATATTATGAAATTGACGTTTTGTCGTACTGGCCACTTTGATCTCAAATCTCTCCTCTTTGGTTTAGAATTCCAAATTCAAATTTATACAGCTATTTACTCATCAAATTGTGTCTCGAAAACCGTATTTCTATTGTTTTTTTCTCTGCGTCATTGAGTTTACAAAATGAAAAATTTAAAATTTCACTTCAATTTTCTTCTTTTTTTTTTCAATTTTATTTTTTTAATTTTCCAATCCCTTGCGCGCGCCGCGTCGGTTCGGCAAGGGCGGGCGAGCGCTGCGTTAACCATATTTTTGTTGGGAGAACCAAGTAAGATAACAAGCTCATAACTTTGTGATTTTTTATGATATCTTTTTGAAATTTTGTGCACAGGTTCTTTACTTAAAAATACTGTACACGTGTTTCGGGTTCCGCATAAATAAAAAATAACGATGTATATGTATAATTTTTTAATTAAGCTATTTTTTGTTGTTTTGTTATTTGGTTATTATGTAATTATGACTTTATTTTAATACATAATCGTTTTTTCATTTTAAAATATTCTTTCTGAAGACATTTAGAGGCCCACCGCATTTGGATAGAAAATATTAAGTTAATTAAACAAGCAATTAATAACTTAGAAAAAAGGTTTTATAATCAAATGGTCGTTTAATTAAGATATCGAGTTTTGGGCCCCACAATTAATTTACTTCGTCGAAATTGTTCAGTTATTTGGATCAATAAAATATGAGATTGTGTATTTAATAATATTTACGAACGTTCCGTTAATATCTAAAAACGCATGTGTCGTTATCAGAACTTAATTGCTAAGAGAAATTTGTCAAATTAAAAACACAAATGTCAAGTTGTGTTAAGAGGAAGATTATTTCGAAAATTAGAAATAATCTTTTAATTTCTGAAGTTGTTTTTGTTTTTTTGCTTTTTGAAAATTTTTTAAGTATCCGTGGCGTAGCGGTAGCGAATGCGACCGCTGCGCAAGGGGGCGCGGGTTCATTCCCCGCGCAGTGATAATATTTGTATACATGAATATATTTGCACTGGTCTGGGCGTGCCTCGGAAAGCAAGTTAAGCCGTTGTTCCCGGTTGCCACATGCACATATAATGGCAGTCGTTAACGGGTTATTGGAGCCCTCACAAGTCGAACAATTGGTCTAACTGCAATGCCTCGATATCGCTTTCGGGTTGTGGAGGTCAGACGGCAGTCGCTTCACGGAAAATATCGAAGTTTAGCCAAAATCAGCAGTTAGACTGGTAAAGCGGACCCCAGACTCCAAAGCTGAAAAAACTTTGGATGCGACTGGGATTAACGCTGAGATGATGATGCTGATATTTCACAGTATGATTAAAGAATAAAGGTTTAAAGGACAAAATATAAAATGTGTCTCTGTGTGTGTGTTGTAAAATAGTTGAAACAAAGGAAACCTGTGTTAAGAGGGAACCCTAGTGGTGCGTTCTCTATACAAACTTATTCCGCTGTTTTCTTCGTGGATAATGATTTTACAGCAATTATTTTTCTTCTACAATTTTATACCGTGATTATACGTGCCCCTGTCATTTGATTTTTTCACCAAACTTAATAAAATTTACAATACAAACCGTCTTTTGGTCAAAGTTTTTGTAGGTAAAATCAGCCTGAACTGCAACTGTCCTTTTGCGCACTTTACCGGGAGATGTTGGAAACAGCGCGATGGCAATAGTTTCTTCTAATACATATTTTCCAAATTTCTCGGCACCAAAGTCCCCTTAAAGTTCCGGAAACTCTTAAGTGTTTCCAGGACTTCGGGAATCAGTCTGTTGGTCACGGCTACCACTCGTAGAACATTGACAGTGGTTACGTTTACTCAGAAACCCCAAAACTCTGACCAGCAGTCTTACCAGGTGGTATCGTGTGTTACCTAGCAACTGGGCTGTGGAGATCAGATGCACAGATACAGGAACCCTTTGTACGCGAGTCTGATTCGTCATTCGACCGTTTTTTTATGAATATAAATTAGTGCTTGACCACAATCCCGCCTAATGGTAAGCCGAGATGCAATCGTTGATGGTAAAACGCGCTAGTTTATTAAGCCTAATAACTCAAAAAAAAAGCTGAGTGAATAGAAAGGAAGACGGCAGTTGAGCGAGATGATGCAATGTTAAACCCAATAACACGACCAACAATGCTGCGCCAGAGGGAGATTGATCTGGAAACCCTCTACGACCAAACTGCCTACACAACAACATTTGGCGCATCGTACCCGGCACACATCGCAACACAACTGCTCAGACCCGTCCTCCGTACGGCTTCACCACACAAAAAATAATCCAACTCTGGAATCATGTTAAGAAATTAAAAATATTAAAATTTAAATCTTCTCAACTGTCTTACTCTTAATATATCCCGGAATATAATCAAATTGTCCCGACATAACCATTGATAAAATATTTCATATTTTACCAATGGACATAACCATCGTAATCCGAAACCATTCCAGAGATAAGATAAGACGCACTTTATTCTACCTATAACCGGCTAAATTTAACTTGTACTATAGACATTAATATACGTACTATCTTGAACTAAAACAATAGAAATACTTGTTAATAAGTTTACAATCGAAAACCGACTTTAAAAATCAGTATTAAGAATTGATTTTTAAAAGACAAATCAAACAGCTTAAACGATGATGAAATAATTTCAAGAATAAGGAAATGTAAATTTTATGCCTAGAAAATAAGATTTCTAATCCTTCAATATTTTATATCAGATTAGATATGGTATTCAAATTAAAATGTACCTATGCTCGACATTCCATGTAATTGACGAGCTTTTAATTTAATTGATACAGTTATATTGTGTAATGGCAATAAAATATGGTGTGTAAATTAGTTTAAGAACACGTTTTCAGTATAATATTGTGGGTTGTAAATTTGGAAAAGGAAATTGACAGAAATAAAACGTTAAGTCTAAGAGGATGGTCTTATTCAACTGACTACGCATCACAAAGCAGCGTATTAAATTCTGTTTTCTGTTTATGCTTTTTATAAGTAACTAGTTTATTCTGCTTGTTGACGTGAAGGAGGCTAATTGGTGATCCAGATTTGGTTAAGACTTATCCTCAAAGTTTGGAGCACATGCGTAGGGTAGCCAGTGTTTCGGTATTCTATAGGATGCATTTTGGAGAGTGTGTGCGGGAATTACATGATATAATTCTGTCACAACTGTTCCATCATTGGATAATCCGTCATCCGGCAAGTGTCCATCCTTACGTTGTTAACACCGATACGATCTGGATGAAGCGTTTCGCCTTGTCTATTATTCCAAGTACATCTAGGGATTAGAACAATTTCCCTGCGGTGGTCTGCCCGTCTGATTACAATTTAAGCGCTTTACCATCAATGATTGCACCATTGCTTACCATCAGGCAGGATCGCGGTCAAGCGCCAGTTAATAACATTAAAAAAAAAATGGTATATTGGTGTGGTTAGCCAATATACCATTTTTTTTTACCTGAATGTAGTTTGTTAATAAGCAACTGAATAGATTCCAATCATTTTTACACCATGTTATATTTTTTCCCAAATACATTAGAAATTGTTGCAGTGTGGGTACCGAGTCCGCCACGCAGCTTGCGATATCGCACGCTTGTACAACAGCTGACGCCAGAGGTCAATGCACCGCTCGCCCGCCTAAGCGGTACGTGGACCACAATTTTGTTGGGATAGCCAGGTAGGATAACAAGTTCATAACTTTGTGGTCTTTCATTTTTTTTTTTTATATGTTATAAACTAGCGCTTGACCGCAATCCTGCCTGATGGTAAGCAGTGACGCAATCGTTGATGGTAAAGCGCACTAGTTTATTAAGAGCCTATTCACTCTAGCCTTGAAGACACTCAAATCGTAGTCCGACGGAAACACCGCCGCTGGCAAATTGTTCCAGTCCCTCGATGTACGCGGTATAAAGGAGGAGGCGAAACGCTTCGTCCGGATCGTAGTGGTGTTAACAACGTAAGGGTGGAAACCAGCCGTACGACGGGTCGTCCGCTGGTGGAACGGAGATGGGGGAATTAAATCATGCAATTCCATCGCACACATGATGATGATGTCATGATGTCTTTTTGAAATTTTGTACATAGATTGTGTACTTAAAAATACTGGACACGTGTTTCGGGTTTCGCACCAACAAAAAATAATACTGGATAGTAAATGGTTTACCTAGTTTAATTTTGTGTGTCTCATAATGGTAACTGCTTTACATGTCTACTACTGTACAGTAGCAATTTTTTTCTAAATAAATAGCCAGCTGTGCTTTATAGGTTTAGACCCTAGTTGTTTCAACCTAGGCTTTATCTAGGTAATTAATCATTTACTAGCTGCGTCCCCGAGGTTTCACCTGCATAAGTTTTGGAATATCGGGAAAGAAAGTGGATATAGAGATTATATTATATAACAGTGACATAACATCCTATACCTACGTGGCCCAAGGACTAAAAAAAACTAGGACTAAAATTACCAGGACAAAAAAACGGGGCCTAAGAAAATCTCGTAATTTATCATCTCGATGACACACAAATGCCAAAAATGAAAGAAAATTACAGGTATTTTTGACTGATTTAGATTGTGATTTGGGCAATTCTCATAATCTTTACAACACAACGTTTTAAATGAGGACATTCGCAGAAGAACCAGAGTCACCGACATAGCTCTTCGAGTCGCTGAATTTAAATGGGGGGGGGGGGGAGGGGAGTAAGGTTCTAGAGTTTCGGCCACATACCGGAAGACGCAACGTAGGGAGGCCTCCAACAAGGTGGACCAATGACCTGGTGAAGGTCGAGGGAAGCCGATGGATGCGGGCAGCACAAGACCTGTCATTATGGAAAGCCTTGGGGGAGGAGGGCGAGTTTCCACCCTTACGTTGTTAACACTACTACGATCCGGACAAAGCGTTTCGCCTCCTCCTTTATACCGCGTACATCAAGGGACTGGAACAACTTGCCGGCGGCGGTGTTTCCGTCGGACTACAATTTGAGTGTGTTCAAGGCTAGAGTGAATAGGCTCTTAATAAACTAGCACGCTTTACCATCAACTGTCGCATCGCTACTTACCATCAGGCGGGATTGCGGTCAAGCGCTGGTTTATAAATAATAATAAAAAAAAAACTATATCTATACTAATATACAGTATGTTAACTAACAGAGGGCGTTCCCGTTAACCCGAAATAGTATAGCATACATACATGCTAAAAAAAATATTTCCATTCGAAAACAAAATGTTTTAAAATTTTTTCCAATAAGAAAATATTCAATAAAAATTTTAAATTGACATGTAAAAGAAACACACTGTACACGCGAACATGAAAGACGGCAACGTCGCAATTTATTTATACATGACGACTACTATTTTGATTTAAAACAGGTTTCAAATTTATTTCCAATTAGACTTTTTTTTATTCGGATTTTTTTATGCTTATTTTTCTATGCTGATATTTTTATTTTAATCTATTAATGATATATATTAACGAGTTTAAGGGAACGTCTTCTGTTATTTAACATACTGTATAAAGCTGAAGAGTTTGTTTGAAGGCGCTAATCTCAGGAAGTAATGGTCCGGTTTGAAAAATTCTTTTTGCATTGGATAGCCCATTAATTCAGGAAGGCTTTAGGCTATATGACATCACGCTGCGACTAATAGGAGCTGAGCATAACTAACTCCACGCGAACGAAGTCGCTGGCGGCCGCTAGTTATATTATAAAATAAGTAAACAAAGCCCTGTCCGATCCGTGAAGGTACTGTTAGGTATTGATAACCGATTCTACTGAAGCCCACAAAGCAAGGTTGAACTTAAGAAAAAAATCCCCCTAAAAATAAATATTACTTATTTCGCAAAAAGAGGTAACTTAATACATGTCCGGTAGGCAATCCATGCGCGGGCCATGGGAGCCAGGGCACGCGGCACGTGGTCGCATCGCTTATAATAATACCGTCAAAATGATGTTGTCACGAGGAAGTTGGAATTAATTCGCGGGAAAAAAGATTATTTCAAAATTCATTAGTATTGTTACTATGATGATTACGTAAAATTTTATACTTTATTTGGTCATGTGTTTACCTAACCTTTATTATATTTATGTAAGGAACACCCCGTCCGACCCGGACGGGGTTTTCTTTACATATTGTATTTAATATTAACAATTCATTTACTCTATCCAGAACTCTATGACAAACCTATAATACATACCTACACTTTAAACGGAACGTAGTAATACTGTCAGAAGGCGTGCCCAGGCGCCCAAAAATTGTGCTTGCAATAATTTATTGCATTTTAAACGCATCATTAAGTAAATTTCTGACGTAACCGTGGCCTTAAGGACGTAATCGTTACGATTCGATACTTTCATCGATACATTTAAATCGATATTCACTCAAAATTTGATATTAACCTTAATGAGCCTTGATGACCGTCCTACGCGGCGATCGGATTGGTTCATTCCACTTGGCGCTTTGATGTTGTGACAGTAATTCTGCAATGTGCTTAAACATATGCAAGTTTCATTAGCTATCCAACAATGAATAACAAACTCCCCGCGCAGTGCAAATATTTGTACGCATTAATAAGAATATTTGCACTGGTCTGGTCGTGTCTCGGAAAGCACGTTAAGCCGTTGGCCCCGGTTGCCATACCAATATCTAATGGCAGATGTGACGGGTTGTTGAAGCCCTCGAGTCCAATAATTAGTCTAACTGCAATGCTTCGATATTGCTTTCGGGTTATGGAGGTCAGACGGCAATCGCTTCACGGAAAATATCGAAGTTTAGTCAAAATTAGCAGTTAGGCTGGTAAAGCGGACCACAGACTCCAAAGCTGAAAAAAGCTTCGGATGCGACTGGGATTAACCTATAACAAGAACTTTGGTGAAAGACTCTGAGGTGGTAGGTAGTATAAATAATGGTACTTCAGCATCAAATTTATCGCTTAGGTCAAAAATTAATACAAAACAATTCAAACAGGTATAAAATCACGTGCAATTTGAGATAAGAAAGCTACTTATCTTCTACACAAAAATCATAATTTTAAAACAGCCCCCGGGCCTCGGGATAATGTGCATAAGCAAAAATTATTGAAATTTCGCATTTTGTTTTCTTCCTGCGTGCGTTCAGTTGACAACACTTGAAATCGGTTATCGCGGGCTGGTGAGTGATTGTATATTTAACTAGCGGCCGCTAACGACTTCGTTTACGTGTAGTTATGCTCCGCTCGTATTGGTCGTTGCGTGATGTTATATAGCTTAAAGCCGTCCTGGGCCAGTAGTTCCTGAGATTAGCGCGTTCAAATAAAAAAAACAAACAAACTTCTGCTTTATATATTAGTATAGATTTGGATTGTTTGTAATAATTGTCGAAAAATTTGCATTTTTTTTCTGTTGTGAATAATCTTTACCCTTCCTAAGGGCCTCCAAAGAAATTTTTATATGGGGTCCAATACATTAGCGGCAAAACACCTAAAACATAGGTTGATAGACAAAACTATAAATATAAAGAAAAAAAAAAAACAAAAACGTATTTATATTGTAATAGCTTTCCGCCCGCGGCTTCGCCCGCGTGGAGTTCGGTTATATCGCGCTTTTTAGATTACCCTCGGGAACATCAATTTTTTCCGGGATAAAAGGTAGCCTATGTTCTTTCTCAGGGTCTACAGATTGTCCGTGCCAAATTTCATCAAAATCGGTTGAGAGGTTTAAGCGGGAAAGCGTAACAGACAAACAGACAGACAGAGTTACTTTCGCATTTATAATATTAGTATGGATTGATATGGAGGTTCACCTTTGACCCTGTATATGTCACAGTAAAGTAAGAAAAAAAACAATTACGTTATAACACACATCAAACATCTAGTCACACACTTCACACTTCCATTCCGCGTCAATTTCATAAGCTTAAAAAAAAAAAACAAAAATAAAAAAAAACGATTCTGACGAATTGAGAACCACCTCCTTTTGTGAAGTCGGTTAAAAATAGAACCTACCAATTAACCACTACTGTTTCCCCGATATTACACCCGAATCTGTATCGCGGTACCATGATGACGTGTTATTTTATAAGACCCGTTGCATATCACACTCATTACTATATTGCATGGTATGAACGCCCCTTTAGTTTCAATTAGGTACCCACGCTTCGGCATCCGGCGGGTTGATTGATGTACAGGCTGAGGTTTTTAGGGTACGAAGAATTCGAAAAATTATTTAATATTCTTCTAAACAATCATATTTAGAAGAATCACCATCATCATCAACCTTTGTATCGTCCCACTGCTGGGCACAGGTCTCCTCTCATACAGAGAAGGATTGAGCGTAATCACCACGCTTGCTCAGACTTATAAAGTCCAGGTTTCCTCAAGATGTTTTCCTTCACCTTCAGTCACTGGTGTCCAAGATCTACTTAGAAAGTACATATGACTTTAGCAAAGTTACATTGGTACTTGCCTGACCTGGAATCGAACCCGCGCACTCATACTTGAAAGGCTGGTGTTTTAAGCACTAGGCCACCACGCCATTTAGAAGAATATTAAATCATTTCTCGTTAGAATGTCAAAGGTAATGGAATGGTTATGTACGATGAGCAGCCTCAGATGATAAATCTTACACTTGATTAAGAATACTTAAAAAAAGATTCAAGAAAATGTATTTATTAAACACAAAATTAAAGGCACACAACACAGCATAATGTATTCTATAGGCAAAAACTCTCAACAATTTGCCCGCGGCGGTGTTTCCGTCGGACTACAATTTGAGTGTCTTCAAGGCTAGAGTGAATAGGCTCTTAATAAACTAGTGCGCTTTACCATCAACGATTGCGTCACTGCTTACCATCAGGCAGGATTGCGGTCAAGCGCTGGTTTATAATTTATAAAAAAAAAAAAAACAAAAAAAAAACAACTTTTTGTACAAAATATTTTAAACTAGTGCTTCACCACTCTCCCGCCTGGCGGTGGTAAGATGGTATGCAATCAGGTAAATACTTGTATTTTTTTTTTGTTTTTTTTTTTTATTTTTTTTTATTCACTGTAGCTTTGATGTCTATTAAATTTTTATCAGTAAATTGTCCGGGTCCTTCGATGTACGCGGTATAAAAAGCGATTCGAAAGCTAGTGAAAGGGATTAACATATTTAGTTTTTATGAATCATAAGCTTTGGCTTTATAAACTTGTTTTTACTGCAAGGTATTCTGACCAAGCCCTATCTAGGTACTTTTAAAATGTCCAATTTGTAATTAAAACGTTAATGAAATGTAAAGTTATGCCTACGATTCTTAAATATAAGTGATTTCACTTAGGTAAATCTAAAAAATAGCTCCTATGGTCTATCATACATGTGTATTAGAACCCAATACCACAAAAAAAAAATGAGAAGAGAAAGTGGAAATTACCAAAAAGTGCTATGAATTTAAAACTAATTGATTTTCCGGTATAAAATAAAGCCCCATTAAGTTAATTTTGGTATATATACATGAGAATACTAATAACACGTATAAGCACGTTAAGCCGTCGTTGGTCCCGGTTGCCATACGAACATCTAGTGGCAGTCATTACGGGTTGTTGGAGCCCTCAAAAGTCCAACAATTGGTCTAACTGCAATGCTTCGATGTCGCCTTCGGGTTGTGGAGGTCAGACGGCAGTCGCTTGACGGAAAATGTCGAAGTTTAGCCATATCAGCAGTTTGACTGGTAAAGCGGACCCCAGACTCCAAAGCTGAAAAGGCTTCGGATGCGACTGGGATTAACGCTGGGATGATGATGACTAATAACACGTATACTATAGATAACACCTGTAAACTCAAAGGGCCCAGCACAACTGTACCTACAATTCCTGCACATTTCGTCGATTACGTTAATACCTATGTATTGGGCGAGCCTAATAGCTTCGAATATCATAAACATTGTAAATTTTATTATTTAATCAAAAGGCTCGAAGATCTTTATAAAAAAACGATAATAAAAATATTATAATGACAATCGGAACACCCTATAAACGTGGACGTGAGGTGCTAAAGTCACGTTTCGGTATCGTATTAAAATTATGAAGTTTTTAAGTGAAATTTTCGTTGTATGCCGCCAATAATGACAGCTGTCAACGTACCACCAAATTTATGGAGGGAATTCGAAGTTTGATTTCTTTTTTTTACAGTTACTATTGTGGAATATCGAAAGTGCCAGCAATGTTAGAATTAGAGCAACCAAACTACTTGGTTGTGATCGGACATAATTTAGTTTAGAAGCGATATACTGTGATGATTTCTCAGAACCATAGGTTACTCGTAGCTAAATTAATTTATTTGATTGTTTTATCAAGAGGTTTGGAAGGATAAATAGGACAATGTCCAGCATAGGCGGCCTATGATGTTCACACTACCTGGGATACAGGCCTTCTCTCATTGAGAAGCAAGTAAGTGAGGGCCACAAATCAGCACGCGGATCCAGTGCGGGTCGGTAGATGTTAGATGTCTTCAAATTTTTGGGGGACATACCACATACAAAATGAAGCCAGCTAAAACATGCCAGCTCATTTAAAGAAATACACTTATTAAGAAAAGTTTATAAAAAAAAAAAACAAATATTATTATTTTCAATTGACAGCGATGCTGATGAATAATTGTTGAATTGTTTCATGCCCAGTGAGCTTCTGCCCTATTATTACTTTTACCACATAATAAGAAATAATATGTACTGACTAAAGTTTTAACTTGTAAATTGTAATGGTTTATAATAATATTCTTTTCTAAATTCGATTTAATGACAATTAATTAGTACCCGTCTAATATCTGTAATCATTAAACATTTCCTTAAATGAGAAAGGCAAATTAATAAATGCAAATAAAAGACGATATTCCAGCTCACATGTTTCTGATTAAACCAGACATGAAATTTCGAAATTGGAACAAAGAACTTATGGCGGTCCTTTTGAACGTAGAACATGCTGCGACAAATTTTGTGTGACAATTAAAAAAAAACAAAATCATTGGGAATCACCGGTATTTTAAATGAGACAGGGTTCAAATTCGAGTGACAGTTAAGTTTTTAAAGGGCAAGAATAACTTTGTTTTTATGCAAAATAAACGCATCTGATTGGTCATCTGCGGTGACAGCGATTCATTTTTTAATTTCCATGTTTATTTTTTTTTGTACGTCATTGGTAATTATGTTATTCCTTGTCTTTGGCGACAGTAATCGGACATGTTGAATATTTTAGTCTTTTTATGCCGATTAATATTGGGATATCAATTAATTGGTTTGAAAGGACCAAATTAAATTTTGTGCCTTAATGAATTGCTTTAGCGCTAATTTTTGAACTTCAGAAAAAAAATTGTGATTGCCTCATTGCTCACATTTTGAACGTTAACTCTGTTGGCTACTGGGAGACTAGGAATGTGATATACTTTTTTAATTGGGGTAATTGCGTAAGGGTCGCGACACATCTGCGGAACGTACGGCGCCGAAAGCTCAGCGGCTGAAGTGTCAGTCGCAAAATTCAGTTGTTATAACAAACCAAACGGTCAAAACGCGGGGTCTTGTTCAGCGCGCTACGCGACGGAAAGTTACGTGCCGTCATCGTCTGTCAGTCTGTGTTGACACTTTATGGTGTGCAGTTTTTGTGACGTACCTGAATTGCTCAGAAAAATGGATTTAATTAGAACACAAGCTATTATAGAGGGCTTAAAAGATATTGCTGCTCTTCGCTACCGCCACGCGCGCGATGCACAACACACGCCGAACGTTTAGCTACGCCCGCCGAACTTCGCGCAACGCATCGCGTAATGTGTCGCTTGCTATGCAAAATACATTAAATGCGTTTTAGCTGAAAAAACCGCCCGAAGGAAGGTTAGGCCCTACGCCGAACGCGGCGTAATTTCGGCTGATGTGTTATAGAGTACTTGAAATACACTGCGAGCGTATTTAGCCGAACTTTCGGCGCCGGACGTTCCGCAAATGTGTCGCGATACATATACAATGTGTTGCATGTTGATAGTTCAACAAAAATCACCTTCAATCGCGCACTGCTGAATTTAATTACTCAAACAAACCTAACATTTTTTAACCTTTTTAAAATATGTAAATATTTTCTAACTTTAATAAATAACTATTTAGGAAAAATAAATAGAAAAGTAAATAATCATGTATCACGAATGAAATCAATACATCTGCCACGATGCGAAAAAAAACCTTGAAATAAATGACAAATTATTATTATATATTGCCTGAGCAGACAAATGTTAGGAAGTATATCATTAGCTATATCGTTAAAATTTATTTATTATATAAGTTGTTACGCAATTACGGTTCTGAGTTATACAGATTCATCATCAACCTTTTTATCGTCCCACTTCTGGGCACAGGTCTCCTCTCATACAGATTGAGCGTAATCAGCACGCTTGCTCAATGCGGGTTGGCGATTTCAGTTTCCTCAAGATGTTTTCCTTCACCTTGTAATACAGATTAAATAGTCAATATTATTTTCATACTTAAGGTCACTTTAATATCTTGAGTAGATAAAGATTTCTGTTCGAAAGTTTAGACTCCTTCTTCGTGTCGAAATTTATAAAAAAAATTTTTCAAGCGTTTTACATTGTTTAATTATTGCGTCGTGTTTACTGAAAATAAACGTAATAAATATACCTTCAAAAATATAGGCTCATTATGCCAATACTTACTAACTCTCAGACAACCAAAACAAACAAAGAAATATACCTGAATTATAACTAAATACATTATTCAGTATTCTACTTTATATTGAAGTAATTAAATAGCCACCCACGCTCCAAAAATACCTTTTTTATGTATACCGATGAACCTATACATCACTTTAAAAGTAAATCACCAACGGACAGCCCAACGTATGCGGGAAGCGTTAACTAGATATAATATATAATAAAGGTCTCTTTTCTTAATGAATTGTCTTCAGCGCGTTAACGCATAAAACGCCCACAGTAACCTCTGATGGGGTACTAAATCTCCCCGATCACCTTTTAAGCTTAATGAGACAAAAGCATTATTCATATGACGCGATTTTTTCCACCGTACAAAATAACTTACACTGAATGAACGTTATCGGGCACTCGTATAGTCACAAAAGACTATAAATACGGACATCGACAACGTTGTCTTTACACTCGGTTTGAGGGATTTTAAGCTATACAGTTAAAAAAATAAGGTGTTTATGTGTGTTGGTAAAAGTTGGTAGTGACAAAAAGTAGGAGACATTACTCCATTGTTGCTCCAACTAAGTTATTGTCAAGTTAACATTCGATCCGTTACTTTAATCGAATACGATTTTAAATTTCGAGATTTCGTTTTTTAAGGACGTCGTGACGATTGCGCGTTCTTTTTTTCTGATTTTTCGCAAATTAACTGGGTGATTTAACCTTATTGGGTCGACTACAAAAAAATAATGATTGTAGTGAAATTATAGGGTTGTTTTTAAGCTAGTTAGTGGGTTTTGTTTATTTATGGGACTTATACTTACAGTACAATAATTCAGGGTGGTATTTACGGCTCCTGGCAAACTCGATCACCAATTTCTCTTTTTGCTTCATCAACTTAAACATTCCTTGAGAGATTTTTTCTTTGAACTCAGTAACATCGGCTGCTATTCGAAGGTAAAGGTAGACCAGATAAAGTCTTGCCGCCAAGCGATTCGTCGTGTTCCGGCACGATGTCTGGTGACGCCGTACGGAGGACGGGTCTGAGCAGTTTTGTTGCGATGTGTGCCGTGTACGATGCGCCAAATGTTGTTGTGTCGGGAGTTTAGTCGTGGTGGGTCTCCAGATCAAACTCCCTTTGGTGCAGCATCGTTGGTTGTCTTCCTCCCTACTCATTCAGTTTTATTGATGAATAGGAAGGAGGAGCGTTTCACATCGTTTTTTATACCGTGTACACTGAAGGACTGGAACAATTTGCTTGCGGTGGTCTTCCCGTCTATTTACAATTTAAGTGTCTTCAAAGATGGAGTGAATAGGCTCTTAATAACTAGTAGGTACGCTTAAGCATCAACGATTGCATCACTGCCAAGGACCGGTCAAGCACTCCTTTTATAACATTAAAAAAGAATACATTTTTGATCTTATACGCTGTTTCTTTAAACCAATAACCGCAAAACATAGCTCCCAACAGAACAAGTGAATCCATTGAACCGTAACGGTACTTATAGTACCATTGACAGTTAAGTGTGAAACTATGTCGTTGAGTTCAAGATAAGTGGTGCGGAAAAGTTGGCGTCAGGAAACGCATGTGTTCCGTGACCTTACATATGTTAGCTTAGAAATTAGCATGTTACTTGAGACTATGGTCAGCCTTTGGGGCGTAGCGGTAGCGAACGCGACCGCTGCGCAAGGAGGTGCGAGTTCAATCCCCGCGCACTGAAAATATTTGCACTATTCTGGTCGTGCCTCGGAAAGCACGTTAAGCCGTTGTTCCCGGTTACGGGTAGTTGGAGCCTTCAAAAGTCCACCAATTGGTCTAGCAGCAATAATAATAATATTTATTTCATCAAGAAAGGATCAGATTTCACATAGTTATAATGGTTTATATATACATATAACTGATCTGTACACCAAAAGAGGAAACTCTGCCTCTCAAACTACGCGGTAGCCTGTATCTTGAGAGACAGTGATTCGTTGCTTTAACTAATTATTAATACAATAGTGGACTGGGTCGTTCAATAGGAATGATTGGTCGTGATATTGCCAAAAATTTCAATTTCCTACGCTACGAGTGTTCATGTGTGTGTGTGCGTGCATGTGTGAAGATGCTTGATGCATACAATGCTTCGATATCGCCTTTGGGTTGTGGAGGTCATACGGCAGTCGCTTCACGGAAAATATCGAAGTTTAACCAAAATCAGCAGTTAGACTTGTGAAGCCGACCCCAGACTCCAAAGCTGAAAAGATGCGGATACGACTAGGATTAAAGCTGAGATGATAATGATTTGTGACTATAGTCGAGTGCTTTGATAATTAATTTATAGGTGAAAATAATGGCGACCGACATAGCTCGAGAAGTTGCCAAACTCAAGAATTGTTGTCAACAGGACACATGGCGGCAATATACCTACTAGTATAAGTCATGTTCGAAGGCCTCTTCTCACAATGTGGACCAACGACATTGTCAAAGTCGCAGGAATTCTCTGTCTTTTGGCTGATATGACGAGGAAGACAATTTATTTTGACCTGATCGAGCTTCCCACAGTCATCATCATCATCTCAGCGTCATCCCAGTCGCATCCGAAGCTTTTCAGTTTTGGAGTCTGTGGTCCGCTTTACCAGTGTAACTGCTGATTTTGACTAAATTTCGATATTTTTCGTGAAGTGACTGCTGTCTGTCTTCCACAACCCGAAGGCGATATCGAAGCATTGTAGTAAAACAAGTTGGACTGTTGAGGCGTAACGACAGCCATTGGATGTTCGTATGGCAACTGGGATCAATGGCTTAACGTGCTTTCCGAGGCACGACCAGCCAGTGCAAATATTCATATTCAAGCATACAAATATTTGCACTGCACGGGGACCAAACCCGCGTCCTTGCGCAGCGGCCGCGTTCGCTACCACTACGCCATAGTGGCTGTCGAGCTTCCCACAGTCCATCCACCAATTCCAACCAATTTACACATATTCAGCCCAACCAATACGGCAAGACATATTAATAGGCAAAAATGTTACAAGCAACAATATAAATATCTCCGCACTTCCCCAAAAGGGGGTAAACAAACCGTTTAGAACAATCCTTGCCACCATTAACACGTAATGTCAATCACTTGCAGGCAAAGTGACTCTTTTGCCCCATTTCATGTCAATCTTCAGGCCGTGGTATCGAGGTAGTGCGTAGGGCGTCCATCTAAGATGCTATCTGCCAATACAATTCTGTGAACTTTTGCTGATCGGATGGTTAAGGGTTAGATGTATCAACAATTTGAGGGATTTTCTGTAGAACTTATCAGTTTAAGTAATTTCACAGCAGCTGTGGTGTAATGTCATCTATACTGTGGTGTAATGTCACCTACACTGTGGTGTAATGTCACCTACACTGTGGTATAATGTCACGTCCTCTACATAGTTTAGTTATATCTCGTGAATGTTAGAATAGTATCACGTATAACATCACTACATAGTATATAACAAAGTCGCTTTCTCTATCCCTTTATCAATATGGATGATAAATCTTTAAAATACGCAACGTATAATAACATCCATTAAAGTGGAGTAATACTGTTATTTTTGAGGTTTCTAATTTGATGTCTATACTCTATCTATACTAATATATAAAGCTGAAGAGTTTGTTTGTTTGGACGCGCTAATCTCAGGAACCACTAGTCCGATTTAAAAAAATCTCTCCAGTCCAATCCAGTATTTAATCGGATTGTTTATTTTACACGAATAACCGTATAATGAAAGTTTACTGTGATCTAGTCATAGAAACTCACAAGAATAAAAAAATAAAATGTTTTTTCTTATATTGTCGGAAAACGGTTTAAACTAAAATATATCTAATGTAATAATAATAAAGTAACGTAGGATGCCCTTGGGCGAGATGGACCGACGACATCAAAAATGTGGCCGGTAGTGGCTAGCGGAGAACTGCTCAGGATCGAGCTTCTTGGCGTGCCATGGAAGAGGCCAAAGACTATATAACCGAGGCCTATGTCCAGCAGTGGACAAGTAGAGGCTGATGATGATGATCTTTAATTTGGTATAATTTGTTTAACCCTATATACTACCAATCAACAGTTATTCAAGTTTTATCGTTTTTATTTTTTCCTGAAAAGTTGTCGTTTTTGACTTACACGTTTATTGTGTGGGACCATCGATATGTTTTTAAACGCAGTCACGATACACGAGAAATACCTAATGTGAAAAAAAAAAAATAAAGTCTGAAGGAAAAACGTCTAAAGACATGTACACTGGTGCAGTGTCTGTGTCAGCCACCTGTCTTCTAAGAAGAAGAAACTCTAATCAAAAGACCATCTACCAAGCTTATAAAAGCAATTTTCCTTTAAGGGTCTATCTCTAAATACCACATCCATCGAAACGCGAAGCAGTTATTAGTTTCAACCATGTTCAAACTAGTAGAACGTTGGTCCAACCAGCGATCGGACTCAGATTAAGACCCTGCTCTCCCCTTTAGGCAAATCAATCCAGTAAGTAATTACTTAACGAATTAATTAATCAGTAAGTAAATGCAGACTCAATGCAAAATAACTTTTAGCACTCAATCGATTGTAAAAAACACGATAGTGATACCTTAGGAGAATACTCATCGAATCTGCATTTCAAATGGATTGGCTAGGTGTTTTGTTTTACCTGGCTCTGCCTGGATATTTTTTGCTGGGAAATTTGAAAGAAAGAATGGAAGCTCATTCCAGTTTGGTGGTCGCTGTAATGTTCCACGTTTTTGTTTGGATCAGTGATTGTTTGTAATAGAAGCAAGTTGTTGAATATCTCCTTTGATTTTTGTGTTAATCAGCGATGAACGCTGCCGAAAACGTAAAGTAAACGGAACGCGATCTCTTCGGAACTGGCAAGCTGGCGAGTCATGGCCACGTTCTTTTAACGGTCACCAAATTTAAGTATTTAAAGTAACTCTCGGGGCGAATTTAGGCCTCAAAATCAAAATGAATGAAGTTAGGGAGTCTGCCAGTGAAGTGTATCGACGTGCGTCTTACCGTGATCTGGTCTGGTGGTCTACGAACTCCACATCTGAAGGTTGGAGGTAAGTGGATCGCCGTTTTAGCACCCTAATCAGAGAGATATACTCCGAAGGCATCATTCTATCGCATATTTGTTTATAGTTTCTAATATATGGTCATCCTAAACACAGTCCACTTGAATCTTTTTTAAAATCTTTCGTGGTAGGTACGTTGCCGCCATGTAGTATATCTATTTTTCTTCTTTTCTAGTAAAGCTTGAATCTAACGTATATGGCGGTTTGTTTACTATATGTGCTTGTGGCGCTCCCTACGCCCAATTTTGGATAATCTTCCTTATCAATATCAACTAGCAAACAAACAAACATCCAACAGTCACCTTATCAATTCCAAATAACCACAACTATATGCGTCGATCAATTAATCATTCTGCATTTTTTATTAGCCTCGCCTTAACCAGAATACAGCGAGTCAGTAACTGCGTGGCTAACTCTGCTGTACACTAATTGTTTCTGAGGCAGTAATTGCCATTTTGAGTCCTAATGGGACTATTAAAGTTCCCCGTGAAGCTACCTTTCCTTATAAGAGGGAAGAAGTACGGAGGTTGCTCTGCCACCTCATGGCGATTAAAAAATAGAAAATTTATTGGCAATTTGATATGGTTTTATGGGATTTAGAGGGCATTATAATGTAAAGTAGCATGGTAAGTAAGTTAGTAGTATTGAAATGAGGTTTTGCTGTTTATTAATCGTTACCAAAGGCCTTTTGCCTTTGCTTTGCACGGTTTTTGAGACTTGAAAAAGCATTGAGATTTCTGTATCGTGTTGAATACACATACATAATCATGTTACACTATCATCATCATCAACTTTTTTATCGTCCCACTGCTGGGCACAGGTTTCCTCTCAAACAGAGAAGGATTGAGTTATCACCACGCTTGCTCAATGCGGGTTGACGATTTCAGAATTATAAAGTCCAGGTTTCCTCAAAATGTTTTCATTTAACTTCAGTCATTGGTGTCCAAGATGTACTTTAACTTTAACTTTAGAAAAGCTACATTGGTACTTGCCTGACCTGGAATCGAACCTGTACACTCATACTTGAGAGGCTGGTGTTTAAACCACTAGGCCACCACGACTTTATGTTACAAAATAAAAGGCTAAAAGACGGTAAATACCACATAGTGATTAGTTGCGTAGTTGAAAAGAACTACGTGGTCATACAAACAATCGCAAAAAGTCACTTTAATTTATAAAAATACTAGCTTTCCACCCGCGGCTTCGCCCGCGTGGAGTTCGGTTATATCGTGCTGTTTAGATTTCCCTCGGGAATATCAAATGTTTTCAGGATAAAAGGTAGCCTATGTTCTTTCTCAGGGTCTAAAGATTGTCTGTGCCAAATTTCATCAAAATCGGTTGAGCGGTTTAAGCGGGAAAGCGAAACAGACAGACAGACAGACAGACAGATAGACAGACAGACAGACAGACAGAGTTACTTTCGCATTTGTAATATTAGTAGGTATGGATAGGAAAATAATAATATAGATTATAGATAAACACAAAAGACTCAAACTACAATAAGTCACATATGGTTAGAGTCTTTTCTGTTTATCAGCGTGCTATCAATAGTTACGTCTAGATATACATGTGACGATGATGTCCTGAAACGTGGGGTAAGCTGGAAAAAGCAAAGTACACATAAAAAGCACAAGTCCTTTCGTGTGTGGAGTAGGTACTAGGTACTGCAGCCACATTTGGGCTGGTGCTGCAAAATCAAATTTTATTCCGTGGTGCTTGGCAATCTGGGCTTCTCCCAGTTGCAATAATGTCCCTTTGTGCCGATTGGCCTAGTTCTGTTCTGTCTCCTGCTTATTATGGAGGGAAGTGGAAAAAACATCTTTTTTCTAACTCCTCCGCTATTCTTTTCTGATTAATTTCGTTGCGGGACCCAAGACAGTTGAATCGTTTCTCCGGGACTCGTCGAGCTTCATTGCTCGGCGTTTTTCTGGCGGTCTCCACTGTTGATTCTGGCTTTCAGGAGTTGCAGTGGGTTGGGAACAGTGTGGCGGGTTGGTGCTGCAAAATGACACCTGGCAGCTTTGGATTCAGTTGAGAGGCGTGCAAAGAGGCTATTTGGCAACCCTGATTTGGTTCAAAACGGAATTTAATTCCCCCATCTCCGTTCCATCATCGGACTTCCCGTCGTACGGAGAGTAGCCACCCTTACGTTGTTGATACCACTACGATCCGGACGAAGCGTTCCCTCTCATCTTTTATACCGCGTTCATCGAGGTACTGGCACAATTTTCCAGCTGCAGTGTGATACCCCCGTGCCTGCCCGTCTTGCGCACGATCGCTGTTCAGTCCGGCCTAATGACAACATTGATCTATGAAAGTGAAGGAAGAAAGAGTGCATCTGTGTCAGCACATACACCTCTTCTGTTCTACAATAATTATCTCCGGCGCCAAAACCAAGTTACCATTAAGGTTGGAAAATCAAAATCAAATCTCATTTATTCAAATTAGTTAATTATTAGTTTCTCTGCGTGATCGAATCAGAAATGAGGAGATCCGCAGAAGAACCAAAGTCACCGACATAGCTCTGCGAGTCGCTAAACTTAAGTGGCAGTGGGCAGGGCACATTGCTCGTAGAACCGATGGCCGATGGGGCAGTAAGGTTCTGGAGTGGCGGCCACGTACTGGAAGACGCAGCGTAGGGAGGCCCCCAACAAGGTGGACCGATGACCTGGTGAAGGTCGCGGGAAGCCGATGGATGCGGGCAGCACAAGACCGGTCAGTGTGGAAAGCCTTGGGGGAGGCCTTTGTCCAGCAGTGGACATCTATAGGCTGAAGAAGAAGAAGAAGGCTGAGAATCAGCACTTTTTGAACGTCAATATTACATAAGACAGTCCCCCAAAACGCCCACCCATCGACACTTGCTAGTGCTTTCACTGGGAAGAAGAAGTAGCGGAACAAACCCCCCAGCAGCACAACTGTCTGTTCATTTAAAAAAACACATGACTTTATAAAATACTATGTATAGTGATGAACATAAGAAAATACAACCGAAATGACAGTCATTACAGGAGGGTGTGAATGACCAATATTATTAGCTGTATTGATATAAAGTTTAATATGAAGTCGCCTGCTGTTTTAATCGATTTTTAGTAAATCTTTTTAAAGTTGTAATCAATTATTTTAAGTCTTTGGTTTTAGAATAAATCTTTAGTGCTATTTTAAATTTGGAATGTGTCATTTTTAATCTGTGAATGTCATGGCGGCGGTAACGAACACTTTTTTGGATTACATCGTCACGTCATTCACACGGACCAATACGTTGCTCTAAAAGCAACTAATTAAAAAAAAACATTCTTTTCTGTCGCCAGCTTTTACATTTGTTTATGGGCTACCATTACCCAAACTAACCCAAAGCTTGTGTTTTGGGTAACAGCGTTCAGCCGCAGGAAGTATCTCACCATAAATACGGAAGCATATTACAGATTCCATTAGCATATTACTGAGTCCATTTCTTACTCAAAATAATCTAACTTAGATGTGTCTATTAACAAACTCAGAGTTTATCGTGCAACTAGCATATATATACACAACTTTTCAACATCAACCGTTGGGCAAGTGCCTGTCAGAGTCAACACGTGTCTGGTCGGAGGAACCTCCTTTTTTATGAGTGAACTTTACACCCCGTTCCTGATACCTATAAAAGATCGTTTTTTATAAAATCTTTAGCTGATAAAAACAACACGTAATCCGAAAACGAATTCCTCTAAAATTTTCATCATCATCATCATCTCAGCTTTAATCCCAGTCGCATCCGAAGCTTTTTCAGCTTTGGAGTTTGGGGTCCGCTCTACCAGTCTAACTGCTGATTTTTAGCTAAACTATGATATTTTCCATAAAGCGACTGCCGTCTGACCTCCACGACCCGAGGGCGAAATCGAAGCATTGTAGTTAGACCAGCTGTTGGACTTTTGAGGGCCTGAACAACCCGTAACGACTGGCATTAGATGTTCGTATGGCAACCGAGACCAACGGCTTAACGTGCTTTCCGAAGTACGACCAGACCAGTGCAAATATTCATATTCATGCATATCTGGAATAAAGAAAAAAAACAGCATTTGAGCGGTTAATTTTTCTGATGACAACAAGTCATCATCATCATTTCAGCGTTAATCCCAATCGCATCCGAAGATTTTTCAGCTTTGGGAGTCTGGGCTCTGCTTTACCAGTTTAACTGCTGATTTTGGCTAAACTTCGACTGCCGTCTGACCTCCACAACCCAAAGGCGATATCGAAGTATTGCAACCCGTAACGACTGCCACTAGATGTTCGTATGGCAACCGGAACCAACAGCTTAACGTGCTTTCCGAGGTACAACCAGACCAGTGCAAATATTCATATTCATTCAAACATCATACAAATATTTACACTGCGCGGGGTTCGAATCCGCGCCTCCTTGCGCAGCGGCCGCGTGCGCTACCGTTACGCCACGGAGGCTGTCCAAAATTGTGAATTCCTCTAAAATGATTATGAAAGTAATTATCAATGGTTAGGTAAATCACTTGCATTTTGTAATGTTTTAAACTAGTGTTTGTTGCGATCCCGCCTGATGGTGAGCAGTGACGCAATTGTGGTAGTGTAATGAAGTCCGAGACGGCAGAAGATCACTAATGAGTAAATTTGACATATAAGGTAAAGAAAACTATTAACCTGGCTACCTTTATTTGGTTAAATAGGTTAACATACTATGTAGGTTTACTTAAGTTTTGCAGAATGCGTCTGAATTTTTGTTTTTTTGTTGTGTATTGTGTGGGGGTGTGTGTGTGTGTGTGTGTGATTTGATGGCAATAGTCATGATGAGGGATATCGGAAGCAAATTCAAGTACCCTCCCCTTATTCTCCATATGCATAATATCTGCTAGATGACATTACAACTATCAGCCTTGTGCTACCACCACCTCGCAGTCTGGTAAGAACCAGGCTCGGGTCAACGGCATGTTGACCGAGCAACAAAGCGTCCTCGCATCTATTTGCGCGCGCCCTCAACTAGATGTCAGCATATCGTGACAGGATCCATGAAGACCGACGCCTCCAGGGCCAGGGTGCGGGTCGGTTAAGAAAAACCGTGGCCTTGACGCACAAGCAAGTGAAGGAACACGGGAGGGTTTCAGCCAGTAAAAGTCTGACACGCCCTTCCGCTCCGCCCTGAGCGGAAGAGGCCATTTGGTGATTTCCCATCCAAAAGACAAGTCGCTAGTATCTCGTAAAAACCATATAACTGGGTAGAACCAAATCAAATCAATTATTGATTTTGAAACATGGGTATTTAGTATATAAATGTTTTGTACTTTCTGTTAAATGTCAGTGTTGTTAAAATATGTATGTACCAACTTGTTATGTACACGAAACGAAACCTTGAGAAAACATTCTCGAAAATATTTCAGGAAACCTAAGATATCAGCACATCAGATCAATTTCTTTACTTCTTTTAACAAGAATTTATGAACTTCGCGTATTAAGCAGTGATTGTTCGAAGCGATTGTCCACAGGAGGTCAGACCAGCATAATATGCTCGTTGACAAGTATAATGATCACCTAAATGTGAAGTACATAAGTGATGGTTTATTGTAAATACCTCATTTTTTATACCAATATTGTTGAATTATCTAGATTGGCCAGCAAGATCCGAGGCTTAAAAGTTAAAAATAGGTTTTAAAATATTTTATAGTGCTCTTCATGTACAAACTGCAGCACATCAAGCAGGTACCACAATATGTCAGATTTTTTTTATTGGATTTACAACATTATTGATAAAGTATTAAGGCTCAAGGTTGATTGGAATATTTGACAGTTCTGGGTAGCTTGACCTGTTGTCGTCCATACCTCGCGATTGCAATATCGGTTGTAAACTTAAAACACAAGGATCGAAAAGACAATAATTTAGTTATTAACTTATGACGCAGCAAAAGTAAATTTAGTGATAATATTTTTCATAACATCTGCATTCCATAATGAGGACCTGGAGATGACGGATTGGTTAACAGAGACACTTGGTGCCAGCCGCCTGAACATCCTACAGATGTCCTCTTGTCACTATAATTTGGGCAATAACGTAATAACGGGAACGAATAAAAGGAAGACGCTAATATAGTTTCAATGAACTACGTTTTATTGAACAATCGATTAATCAACATTTAGCAAAAAGCCTTAATATCACTGTTGAAGGCGAAAGAAAAGTATTGGATCTATTAGAGATTGGCAGAGTGGAATAACACTAAAGCTCAGTGTGTTAAAATAAATAAGTTGACAAAATATAACAAAACATAAAATTGGAAACAAAAACACAATTGTATCAAAGATTTAGTGCCTTTGACAGTATCTGTCAGGACCACCGAATCAGGAAGATAAACGCAGTAAAAATAAAAGAAGATTAATCTCAAATATAGTTTATAAACATATTAAAGGCTATAAAGAAGTTTACAACATTTTTTTTTATTAATAATATTATAAACTAGTGTTTGACCGCAATCCTGCCTGACGGTAAGTAGGGATGCTACCGTTGATGGTAAAGCACGCTAGTTTATTAAGAGCATATTCACTCAAAAAACTTAGTGAATAGGAAGGAAGACGGCTGTTGAGCGAGGTGATGCAATGTTAAGCCCAACAACACGACCAACGATGCTGCGCCAGAAGGAGATTGATCTGGAGAGCCTCCACGACCAAACTTCTGACAACAACATTTGGCGCATCGTACCTGGCACACATCGCAACACAACTGCATAGACCTAGAGCGGCAAGACTTTGCCTAGTGGTTGGTAACTGCCGGCTGCTGAAGTTATGGCCTACCATCGAGAGAAATAGACTAAGCGAACTATGACAACACAACAAAGTAAAGTAAGTCATCATCATCATCACAGCGTTAATCCCAGTCGCATCCGAAGCCTTTTCAACTTTGGAGTCTGGGGTCCGCTTTACCAGTCCAACTGCTGATATGGCTAAAATTCGACATTTTCCGTGAAGCGACTGCCGTCTGACCTCCACAAACCCGAAGGCGACGTCGAAGCATTGCAGTTAGACCAATTGTTGGACTTTTGAGGGCTCCAACAACCCGTAACGGCTGCCACTAGATGTTTGTATGGCAACCGGGACCAACGGCTTAACGTGCTTTCCGAGGCACGACCAGACCAGTGCAAATATTCATATTCATGCATACAAATGCTTGCACTGTGCGGGGATCGAAACCGCGCCACCTTGCGCAGCGGCCGCGTCCGCTACCGCTACGCCACGGAGGCTGTCTGTAAAGTAATTATGTATAAGTAAGTATGACTAAGTCCCATCCACAATGTCAACTAGACATAACCGTGAGAAACAACAAAACGTGAAACAGTAAAATTCCCAGATATTTATCTATTCCTCACCGTCTCCGTTTATGAGCTATGATCCGTTCTACTGCCGATTTATTCATAAATACGGCGCGATATCGAGATCTCGTTGGGTCACGATCGATTGTTAAAATCGCTTAAATTGAATATGTATTGAGTAGATTGGTAGTTTCGTGTAGTCCCGGTTAAGAGTGACAATGTTTTGGATTTTGTGGAATTGTTGTGTTTGTGTGGGTGGCGTAGATGCTTGAAATGATTTGTGAACGTCACAGTTATATGAATCACTAGCTACGCCCCGCTGTTTCACTCGGTTCTTATTCTCCTTCTTCTTCAGCGTATAGAAGTCCACTTCTGGACAAAGGCATTATGATTACATTGGGTAGGGGTTAGCCATAATCCCCACGCTTGGCAGGCGGCTTGGGGATCGCAGTAATTTGATATTACACAAGAGTAGCGCTGCTGCCAGCTTCCCTGATGAGAGTTAGATTAGTACTTCCCTGAAATTAGTCGCCTCTTACGACACCCACGATGGGTTGGTACTATTCTAAGCCCAATACCACACAGGGTTTCACCTGCGTATGTTTGGAATATCGAGATAAAAAATATTCTATATGTTACTTGTGAATCCAAAATCTGTTGTGTAGTTTTTGCGTCAAAAAGTAACAAACACCCTCTATTTATCCTCACAAACTTTCGCGTTTATAACATTACTAAATGTTACAGTTGTGTATCTTATCTAGGGTTTGATTTGATCTGTAATCTCTCTCGCTGATTATGAATGGTATAATTAATTAGCATATACACTGCTTTTTGCACTGCTGGGATGCAGTCTTCCTCTCTGAGGAGGAAAAGGACCTTAATCTACTATGCGGGGTCAGTGCAGTTTGATATATGTCACGTGTGTTAGAGTTTTTGGCCCTATTCTAGAACACGACGGTTTCCTTAATCGTTTTGAGAGCATAAATAATGTAATAGTTTACATAAAGCAAAACGCCTGTCTGTCTTTGAACTTTCTTTATCTCACTGAGTCTCGAGATCATGAATATTGGTTGTCAATGCAATCCATAGACAAGAAGGTCAACGTCGTGTACGGTTCCAAATATCTAGTTAATCCTATGAGGAAGACTTAGCAAGAAGTTTAATGAAGAATACTCGGAAGCTACATTGTATAGAAGATTTAATTTAAATTAATGATCATCCTAAATTTCATATCGTAATATGATATAATTCGTCATAACTAAACTAAGACTTTATTTTACATAAAATTGTACCAAATTTGCCATTTTGCTATAATATTGTTTTTATACAATATGTAAAGAAAACCCTGTCCGATCTGTGAAGGTATTGTTAGGTATCGATAACTGATTCTACTAATGCCTACAAACCCGGGCTAAACTTCCCTCTAAAAAAATAAATATAATTTCGCAAAAAGAGGTAACTAAAAAAACATGTGCGGTAGGCCATCCAGGCGCGGGCGAAGAGTGGCAGGGCACGCGGCACGCGGTTGCATCACTATTCGCTCAGAATTATACCGTCAAAACTAATGATGTCACTTTTTAAAAATTACCAAATTTTGGGGAAGTTGGAATTAATTCGCAGGAAAAAAAAATTCTTTCAAAATTCACTACTATTGTAAAATTTCACATGTTATTTGGTCATGTGTTTACCTAACCCTTACTATCCTTACGGGTCGGACAGGGTTTTCTTAACATATTGTATACACAATATTATGACAATGAGGGCGATACTGTTGTCATTAAATCTAGACTTCCGCCTACTACTGAGAAAAACACAATAACACTTTGCCCTGCCTGACAATCGAACCCAGTACCTCATTCCCTTCAGTAACACTCAGTATTGCTCCAAATTTGCCATTATTTATTTATTTTTCTCCACCAACAATGGGTATTGTACATAAAGCAACATCTAATTTAAAAAGGTGAGAGAGTAGTATAACAATCACTTATAATAAAAACGGAGTTGTACAAGAATTTAACTTACAACTAAAACTAAGTTCTATGAAACACTAGTTATATTTATGTAATAATGTTGTTCTTTGATTGAGAGTGTGAAATGTTATATGAGTCATAGTTACTTATAGTACTATGAGGAGCTGTTCTCATCATTTTCCAGTACACCAGGACTCGTTGTTCAGCTCACAGACATAGTCCACAGCCCTTCCCTCTCCTGCTTGTAAGGACGCTTAGCTGCTGATAGCGGGCCAACGCTGCCGCTGCCACTGCTGCCTTCAAAAGGCCTTCGCTGCTGTTACCCCTGTGCCTTCCCCTTGTAGGATCAAGAGATCATCTCTGCCACTACCTGTTTTTCTTTAGGTCCTATTTCACCTCATTCCAACCATTGCATTTCATACTTTTATATCTATTTTTTTTTTGTTAGTAAATACTTTATCCACTGATCCCTTCTTGTTTTTATTAGATTCTTGTCGGTTACACGACAAGTGATGTCACACAAAAAACGCAGAAAAGCGGGCAAGTCGTTATTGTGTTTATAGGGTTCCGTATCTCAAAAGGAAAAAACGGAACCCTTATAGGATCACTTTGTTGTCCGTCTGTCTGTCTGTCAAGACCCTTTATCTCAAGAACGCGTGGACGTATCAAGCTGAAATTCACATGAAATACTCTCAAATACTATTGTCCCTTTAAGCTGTGAAAATATCAAACTTCTAAGCCAAGCCAATCAAAAGATACAGCCGATTATGTCGATATTTTCAACAAATTTGCGACACTCGCAAATGAATCAAAACCTACAGGATACTTCCCGTAAACTCAGAATCTTGAAATTTGGCATGAAGCATTATCATATAATGCAAATATAGGAAAAATTGCGAAACTCTAATTTTTTTAGTTACATAAAACTTGCACTGCTTGAACTTTGTACGGCGGAACCCTCGGTGTGCGAGTCCGACTCGCACTTGGCCGGTTTTTTTTTTTCAATAGTAATTGAGATAAAGACAATAACGCTTTCTCCAGCCTGGGAACCGAATCCAGTACCTCATACTCATCTGTAGCACTTGCAAACACCACGCTAACGAGACACTTAAGATTATAAGGCAAATTAAATGAGAATATATGGCCACCAGACACCACAGCTCCGTCAATCAAGCCGAGGGACCATAACTAACAGTAATAATCAAAATTAATTAAATCATTGTCCTTTAAACCCATCAATCGTCCCACGAATCGTATATTTAGAACTAATCTTCCATCACTTGAGTCATAAATCCGTTGCTGGACGCATTTGCATGCGTGCAGGTATGTATGGGTAGCTACTAACTCAGAAACGTAACGAGACTGGGCTATCAGCCTAAATCTAACAGTCTACCGCTTCTAAACACACAATGCATAATTGTCCATTAAGATGTTCTGGAGTTTGGAACCTGAGTGTGCTTGTGGACTTGGTATTTTGTTAATGAGATCATGTTCAAGCGTTCAAGCACTTCGCCTCGTCTTTTATATGCAAACTTCTAGGGGCTGGAATAATTTTTCAGCTGCGGTGTTTCCGTCCGACTATAATTCTATACTGGTGACTGCACGTTTAGCGCAGTGGGTCGCGGGTTCGATTCCCGAAAGGAACAAATATTTGTATGACCTAAAAGTAGTGGTTCCTAGTCTGGATGTTTGTGTATGTGAGTTTATATGTTTGTAAATGCACCCACGATACAGAAGGAATTCCTAGTGTGGGGATTTTTTTTTTTAAATCACATCTCTTCTATCTATAGACTATTTTATTTTCAAACGACTAAACTAATTTTATTTTCAAACGACTAAACTAATTTTATTTTCAAACGACTAAACGAATTTTATTTTCAAACGACCAAACTAATTTTATTTTCAAACAACTAAACTAATTTTATTTTCAAACGACTAAACGAATTTTATTTTCAAACTACTAAACTAATTTTATTTTCAAACTACTAAACTAATTTTATTTTCAAACGACCAAACTAATTTTATTTTCAAACTACTAAACTAATTTTATTTTCAAACGACTAAACGAATTTTATTTTCAAACTACTAAACTAATTTTATTTTCAAACGACTAAACGAATTTTATTTTCATAATTTTATTTTCAAACTACTAAACTAATTTTATTTTCAAACGACCAAACTAATTTTATTTTCAAACTACTAAACTAATTTTATTTTCAAACGACTAAACGAATTTTATTTTCAAACTACTAAACTAATTTTATTTTCAAACGACTAAACTAATTTTATTTTCAAACGACTAAACTTAATTTTATTTTCAAACGACCAAACTAATTTTATTTTCAAACGACCAAACTAATTTTATTTTCAAACTACTAAACTAATTTTATTTTCAAACGACTAAACTAATTTTATTTTCAAACGACTAAACTAATTTTATTTTCAAACTACTAAACTAATTTTATTTTCAAACGACTAAACTAATTTTATTTTCAAACGACCAAACTAATTTTATTTTCAAACGACTAAACGAATTTTATTTTCAAACTACTAAACTAATTTTATTTTCAAACTACTAAACTAATTTTATTTTCAAACGACTAAACGAATTTTATATTCAAACTACTAAACTAATTTTATTTTCAAACGACTAAACTAATTTTATTTTCAAACGACTAAACTTAATTTTATTTTCAAACGACCAAACTAATTTTATTTTCAAACGACCAAACTAATTTTATTTTCAAACTACTAAACTAATTTTATTTTCAAACGACTAAACTAATTTTATTTTCAAACGACTAAACTAATTTTATTTTCAAACTACTAAACTAATTTTATTTTCAAACGACTAAACTAATTTTATTTTCAAACGACCAAACTAATTTTATTTTCAAACGACTAAACGAATTTTATTTTCAAACTACTAAACTAATTTTATTTTCAAACGACTAAACTAATTTTATTTTCAAACGACTAAACTAATTTTAGTTTCAAACGACTAAACTAATTTTAGTTTCAAACGACTAAACTAATTTTATTTTCAAACGACTAAACTAATTTTATTTTCAAACGACTAAACTAATTTTATTTTCAAACGACTAAACTAATTTTATTTTCAAACGACTAAACTAATTTTATTTTCAAACGACTAAACTAATTTTATTTTCAAACTACTAAACTAATTTTATTTTCAAACGACTAAACTAATTTTATTTTCAAACGACCAAACTAATTTTATTTTCAAACGACTAAACGAATTTTATTTTCAAACTACTAAACTAATTTTATTTTCAAACGACTAAACTAATTTTATTTTCAAACGACTAAACTAATTTTATTTTCAAACGACTAAACTAATTTTATTTTCAAACGACTAAACTAATTTTATTTTCAAACGACTAAAACTAATTTTATCTGTCCTTTTCTTATTAAATAGAAAGAAATAGATGCACTGAACTCAAATTTAGTTTAGTCTGTGAACAAAGAATGGACGCCAATCTTTTCACTCCTTATAATTGCAGCTCTTTGCTAATGAATGTCTCATAATAATCGGTCGTTTATACAGAGAGATAGACACCCAAACTATTTTTTAAAAGTATTAAGTACCATATCTATACTAATATATAAAGCTGAAGAGTTTGTTTGTTTGTTTGAACGCGCTAATATCAAAAACTACTGGTCCGTTTTGAAAAAATCTTTTTGCGTTGGATAGCCCATTCATCCAGGAAGGCTTTAGGCGTGTATGTAGCATCACGTTGCGACCAATAGGAGCGGAGCATGTAAAAAAAAACCTATCGAAACCTACTCGGGTGAAACCGCCTGGCGCAGCTAGTATACTATAATTTTCACAATATAGACAAGGAGGTATTTATTTTAAAAAAAAACTTATATCCTTGATAGCTTAAAGTTTATTGAGCGGTAACTAACAGAAAAACTGTTTAAATAAAATACACACATCAAAAGTGTCTAGGGATCAAGCATTTTTATGCGGATTTCTTGAGATTGAGATGTGGCTTTGTAATAAATTTATGATTTTATAAATTTATATGGATCCTTTTGGTGCATTTCATAATTTGAATCAGGAACTGTGAATCAAATTCGAGTAAAAGATGAAAATCAGCTGTCAATATTTTCCCTATAAAAACATACAACGCATTGAAGACATTATTAGTGCTACTGTTTCCCTACTACTGATTAAAACCAACGTTATTATGGAGCGGCGACGTCATTTAAGCAGGGAAGAAATGCTCAGAGCCGTGGGAATGATAGAAGCTGGTTCCCGGCAACGTACTGTGGCTTTAGCTCTGAATACAAGTCAGAGTGTTATCAGTCGACTTTGGACACGTTACCGAAGCACTGGTACCGTGGCTGAGCGCCATGGAGGACGGTATCGCTGCACCACACGGAGACAAGACCGATACATTCAAATCTTAACTCGAAGAGCTCCAACAATAACCGCCATGATGTTAGCCGTGAGGCTTCATCACTCTTCAGGGAACTTAATTAGCGACCAAACAGTCAGAAACCGCTTGCATGAAGTGAACCTTCATTCCCGAAGACCGCTACGGGTACCACCTATAGCAATGCACAATCGTAGGATTCGATATCAATGGGCTCTTGAACACAGAAATTGGGCAGAAGAACAATGGCGTTTCGTGTGCTTTTCTGATGAGTCTCGTTTTGGTATGAGACCGGATACAAGACGTATACGACACTGGAGAACCCCTGGACGCCAACAGCGATTAAAATCCTGCCAGGAAGTCCATCCTTATAGTGGTGGAACCATCATGGTATGGGCGGGTATTTGGATCGGCGGAAGAACTGAGTTGATTTGGATCAGAGGCAACCTCAACGCTCAAATTTATGCTGAAACGATTGTATCAGACGTCATCGTTCCTCTACAAGTGCAAATCGGTCCCTTATTTCAGTTAATGCATGATAATGCACGACCGCACACCGCAAGAGTTGTAAGACAGACTCTCGCCGCAGCTAACATCAATGTCCTGCCCTGGCCTGCTCAGTCGCCAGACTTGAACCCGATTGAGCATGCATGGGATATGCTACAGAGAAGAGCTCTGCCGAATATGGAGGGTATCCAGTCGCAAGAAGACCTTTTTTTGTTGTTGCAACGAACATGGGCGGCCATTCCACAGCGTGATTTGGATGAACTCATTTTGAGTATGCCAAACCGATGTTCTTGTGTTGTTAGTGTTCGCGGTAGAAACACGGATTATTAATTGTTTAAGTTACCCAATAAAATTTTAGAGAAAACTGTTATTTCAGTCTTTTTTTCGAACTTTTGTGTTAGTGGTTCAAATGTCAAATATCCCTTTATTAGGAAAATGGCAAATTTCTTTATTAATGCAAAGGTGACTTGGTTTATCGTTACTGTGACAAACGAAAACACTTTATTTGATGAATCCTTAAAGAAAATTTTAATTAATATCAATCAGGAGAAAAGTTATTGCAAAAATATATGTTGATCCCTAGACACTTTTGATGTGTGTACATCTTATATTTAAATAAAATAATATTAATAATATATGTCGTCCTCCGTGACACAGCGGTCAACACGCCTGACTGCGACGTGGAGGCCCCGGGTTCGATCCCCGGCCAGGTCATGATGGAAAACGATCTTTTTTTGATTGGCCTGGGTCTTGGATGTTTATCTATATATGTATATATTATAAATATTGTATCGTTGAGTTAGTATCCCATAACACAAGTCTCGAACTTCCTTTGGGGCTAGCTCAATCTGTGTGATTTGTCCGTATATATTTATTTGTCGGAGATCGTCGAAATTATTTGAAGAAAAGTTGCTCATTTGATTTACGTAGTACAGAGGCGTTTGCCTCTGTACTACGTAAATCAAATGTGACGTCATTTTGTGATGGCGGCACATGGATGGAGTCGCTTTGGAAAGTGGGGTTCGTCGAACGGACACTTTGCATCGAGACGCGGACCAAGGCACTTCTCCGAACCGAAACTGTCGGTTTGCCTATTTAAATTGTGATTGTCAAGACTGGAGAGTATATCTACACGTGGTGCTTTAATTCAAAACTCAGCTACGTAATGGAACCCGTAGCACTACACCAAAATGCTGTCGACCCTACCGCTCCGCCGTCGCGTCGCTGTCTGTGACATATTTATTTATTAAATACTCCGTGGATGAACCCCAAGAAGGCTGTTTATAATTTTTTCTTCTCTCTCTCTAAATCTACCACATCCAATCGTTTCCAACATCGTCCCAATATTCCAATTGTTAAGGCCAACAATTTTATGGAGCCCCAGAGTCCCTTAATGATATGATTGTTTTCATTATAATTGGACCTTACAGTCATACGTCCATAGAAATTATTGGACATTCAACACCCTTGATTTGTAGGGGTATTTATAATGAGTGCCCTCAACTGTCCATTGTTTGTCCAAGATTGATACTTGCTGAGAGAAAGTGTCTTTTCTTCAATCAGCCTTATTTTTTTTTTCCTTTGGGATTTATGAGATCTGTGGTTCAGAGTTTATGGTTCCGTGAATTTTATTAGAGAGCTGTCGTATGCTAGAATTAAATGTTGTTACATTATACTGAACGTATTATTGTAGTACAATATCAGATATATGTTTTTTTTATATAATTACTAGCTGACCCGGCGAACTTTGTTCCGCCTTAAAGGCAATATCACATGATCTTATTTTTTATTTTTCAAATTAGGATAATTAGGGTAGCACAAAAGTGTAGGAGAAGTCGAAACAATGAAGCTCATCTTCATCATCATCATGAACCTTTTTTTATCGTCTGGGCAAAGCTCTCCTTCTCATAAGGAGAAGGATTGAACGTAATCACCACACTTGCTCAATGCGGGTTGGTGATTTCAGACTTAAAGTCCAGGTAGGTTTCCTTAATGTTTCATCTTGTAATCGGCTTGTAATATTTCATCGTTAAATCACAATAATACATAGAAAAAAATTCATTTTCTCTACTTTGTGGAGGTGCAAGGTACCAGGGTAGCACAATAGTGTAGGAGAAGCCGAAACAATGAAGTTCATTCATCATTAAACCATAATAATTACATGGAAGAACCTTTAATGTGCCTAGTTTGTGGAGGTGTAAGGTACCATGGTAGCACAAAACTGTAGGAGAAGTCGAAACAATGAAGCTCATTTATTCCCACGGGAACGGGATAAAAAGTATCGTATGTCCTTCTCCCAGTTCTTAGCTACCTTTCCCTACCAATTTTCAACAAAATCGGTTCAGTCTTTCTTAAAAAATAATACATGAAAGAAGTTTTATTTTGTCTGCTTTGTGGAGCTGCAAGGTACCAGGGTAGCACAAAAGTGTAGGAGAAGCCGAAACAATGAAGCTCATTCATCATTAAACCATAATAATTAGATAGAAGAACTTTTATTGTACCTAGTGTGTAGAGATGCAAGGTACCAGGGTAGCACAAAACTGTAGGAGAAGTCGAACCAACATTTCCGAGATCACACGCTTTTTCAAGCAATCAGCGCTATCTGCCGGGCTGATTTGTGAATCTAAACCATCCAGGGCGCCACTCAAACGCATATATAAAAAATCATTTAAATCGGTCAAGCCGTTTAGGAGGAGTTCAATGACATACACACGTACAGCAGAATTATATATATAAAGATATAAATATTCGGTAAGCTAATAAATAAAAAGCAATTCTCTAAGCTCATTTCACCTAATTTGAGTTCACCTATGAGATTTTTATGGGTTCGATGAGTTGTTGTAATTATTTACTTTACCAATCGGCAATGTCGGACTAGTACCTATCTATGCTATAGTCATAGTAACTATTGTCATTAAATCTTACTATTTATTGACCCACCACACAATGTTTTATTAGTATTATTTCAATGTTTTATGACGTTCATCGCCGCAACCGCACCGTTCAACGCCTTAGAATCTGATATACGGACGACAGCTGCTGGTCAAGCCACCCGAAACTGTCAGATATTCCCAAACCTTCCTAAACCTTGAGCCTTAATGCTTTAAAGAAGTTGGAAATCGGATACAGAAATCTGACAGATTGTAGTAGCTTGATGTGCTGTCGTCTGTACGATTTGACGTAAACCCTATAAACATCTAAAAAAAATCGCATCGCCCATTCAAAATCAAATAAGGAACCTGGAGTTCCATTTTTTAAATTTCAATTTAAAATAATATAACAGCCAGTAATTGCGCAACGATTCTTCATTTGTCATTTTAATATTTTAGACCGGTCAGTGCCGGTGGTCCCGCGCGTTAATATGAGGCGTTGCGATTCGTATCATGCGATTAAACGCGATTTATTCAGTTTTATAGATTAATCGCTCGTTGTGTATAAGTCGATTGTCCTGATTAGGAGATTAGATATTTATAAAAATGAGAGGTAAATATTCATGGTTTTAATTCTTTAATCTAATGATTGATTAGCGTTTTACTCAAATTTTAGTTCCAGGCTTTTTAGTTTCTATCGAAACCCTTGTATCAACGTAGAAACTAATCTCAGGAATGGTAAAGCCAAAAAGTTAGTCTAAAAATGCCAGTATATTTTACTTTATGAGACAGTTGAAGTTTATTAAGTAGAATCACTTTATGGAATAATACATCTCCTTAGCTTAGAGTTTAATGAGCAATAACATCCATCATCATCATCATCAACATTTTTGTCGTCCCACTGCTGGGCACAGGTCTCCTGTCATACAGAGAAGGATTGAGCGTAATCACCACGCTTGCTCAATGCGGGTTGGCGATTTCAGACTTAAAGTCCAGGTTTCCTCAAGATGTTTTCCTTTACCTTCAGTCATACTAATATTATAAATGCGAAAATAACTCTATCTGTCTGTCTGTCAGTCTGTCTGGTACGCTTTTCCGCTTAAACCTCCCACCGATTTTGATGAAATTTGGCACAGACAATCTTTAGACCCTGAGAAAGCACATAGGCTACCTTTTATTTTGATATTCTCGAGGGAAATCTAAAAGCGCGATATAACCGAATTTCACGCGGGCGAAGTCGCGGGCGGAAAGCTAGTCAATTAATAAAACACAAATGGGACTTAGACTTAAAAGCAAAACATAAAGTTTAGTCATTAAATAATTATCACCATAAATATAGGAAAACTATTTAACTTTGCAATGCAAAAAGTACTAACTTATACAACGAACAAAATATAAATAATATTTCTTCCAGTATCGCAGTCAGAACATCGAAAACGGTGAGCCCTAAAATCGACTTACAAAATTACCTGTCGAGTTGGTTCCGATTAAAATATCGATCTCATTTATTTAACAGATAGGTATCGATACCTTTTTGTTATTGTGTAATCTTGCCTCCTTATAAGACGCAAGTTCTTATCGAAAGGGCTAGGAAAATTGTTTTAATTCTGCGCTTAATTTAGTTTCAGTCATGGAGAGATGGTGAAATCACGTAGAATGAACCAATAAGACATAAATTGTAATGTATATTATGATTTATATTATAACAGATTTTTTTTAATAAGTTCCTATGCCGTTTGACATTACAAATTGAAAACGAAACGCCATTTTAATAATCTTCATTTTAGCAAATGTATCTACTATCAAGCAAAAATTCCTCGAATTTTATAAATTGATTTTCGTAAAACATGACGGTATTTTAAGACGTATTTTTTTAATTGCAACGCCGCTGTCCCAAGGAATCAACTCATACAGCCTACGGTCTTAACTGAAATAAATGTTTCCGTGAAGTTGTAAGGTTGTATTAACTCACGTAGGTTCTTTCAAAATCAATTTTCTTGTTTACACTGACCACTAAAAGGGGGTATTCGAGGGCCATTACTTAGACAGGATGGTTACTTGATAGGGCTGGCCAGCGGGCATTTTGTGAATTTATTGTCAGCTTGATGACGAGTTAAAAAAAACATTTTATAATTTCATGCACTTGCAATAAACAGGAGAATTATTAAATATTTTGGTTATGAATTTATGTGAAAAAGAATTCTATCTACAGTTCAGAGCAGTTAATGAAATTGGACATACTAAAAGTAATTCATACAAAATTTTGTAGATAATGAGAACTCGAAGAAGAAACATTAAAACTGGTAACATTGAATACCTGCTTCCAAATAGGCTGTACAGCAGCATGTCTTTAGCACCGTAAAATTTAAAAACTCAAAACGTCAACCCTGCGAATGCGCGGGCTTTTCTACGAAAACACTTAAAACAGATCCCGATAACCGAATTTTTCAATTAAGTGTCATAATCGTACCAGACCTGATATTTCGCGGGAAATTTATTATTTTAACATACAATTTTGGACGTGCAATCTTTCATTACACACATTTCGTTCCAGTAAGAGACGCAATATTGCGAATGTACGTATTATAACTTTGGATTACTAAGAAAGTACTGCGAGTGTAATTACGATGTTACTTTTTTTGTGTTATAATTTAGTGAAAATGAAACTCTCTTCGTTCTTCAAAATTAAATTTTAGGTTGTTCGTCTATAAACTCACAATCGGAAAAGTTTTACATATTTTAATAGGTTTTTTGTTTCAATATTAACTTTACCCGACAATGTAGATGTAACCAACAACCGTTGCCTCAGATTGGTCTTTTAATAGGTCACGTTGCCTCTTCCAAATGGAGAGCGGACCTTGCCGTGGAGGTTTAGTGAGGGAAAAATTGCATATAGGTACACTGGTACACCCTATGTTTTAGGGTAAAATCGGGGTGCAAGTATCTTGCGTAGGGGTTTTACGCGCAAACATGAAATAAAAAATAGGTTGGTACTAGGTAGACATACATTTCCAACAAGCCCAACATAGTTATTGTTTCCTCTAAATAAATAAGCCGAAATACGTCCACTGCTAGACATAGGCCTCCCCCAAGGATCTCCACGACGACCGGTCCTGCGCCTTCCGCATCCAGCGGTTTCCCGCGATCTTCACCAGGTCGTCGGTCCACCTTGTCGGGGGCCTACCCGCGCTGCGTCTTCTGGTGCGTGGTCGCCACTCGAGAACCCGTCGGCCCCATCGACCATCGGTCCTACGGGCCATGTGCCCGGCCCACTGTCATTTTAGTGTTGTAATTCTTAGGGCTTTGGGGGAGGCCTATGTCCAGCAATGGACGTCTTTCGGCTGAAATGATGAAGATGAAATAAACAATTCTTACTTGCTGAAAATCTACGGTCATACAATAAATAACACTTTTATATAGTTAATTAAGATAATAAGAATACGACAATCATGACACCGTAATGAGCATCGACATATTTTGCATACTTTAACACCTACAAAAATGTGAAGGCGAGAATTATAAATGGCCGCCACTTACACGGACGAGTAATAAAAATGATAGCATAATCTGTACAAATGAATTAAAGCTGGAGAGCTTGTTTTTTTTTTTTGAACTCCCAAACCTCTGAAAGTATCGGGTCAGATTTGCTGGTAGAATTATTTTTGCATTTGAGCCTAATTACAGTGTCTTATATTTGTGTACTAGTGACCCGCCCTGGCTTCAAACGGGTGCAATGCAATTCTGATACTACACTACAGAAAAACTGCGAACGTTGCGCCGCGGCGCCGGTACCGCCGCAAACGCTATGTCAAAAGTGATTTACATGAAAATATTCATGTAAATCATATGCTGTAAAGGGCGATATAGATCTATTTTAAATCAACAATGTATTTAAGGCATTAAATTGGATAAGGATTAATGCTGTATTGGTTAAAATCGCTTCGAAAATTAGCCAATATTTAACAAAAAAATGTTATTACATTTTTTCGTCATTTACTTTTTACGACATAGAGGGAGTAGTTAATGCGAGTGGGATATCCATAAGAGGTAAACACATACCATCGCGGACTTTTCTGTAGACCTCTTCAATGTGTATTATATTTAGTTTGCTGCATATACTGCAAACGCGGAAAAATGTAATTATTTACGACATCACATTAGAGACTTCAAAGATAATATTATTTCTCCACAATGTAATGGATGTTATTATACATATGAACCTCCCTCTTTGATCACTCTATCTATTTAAAAAGCCGCATGCAAATCCGTTGCGTAGTTTTAAAGATTAAATCATACATAAGGCCTTATGGAAAGAGAAAGCGACTTTGTTTTACACTATGTAGTGGTGTAACTTACTAACAATAGAAGTTAAGTAACATTGTTACTAACCTTATGGACTCCTGGCTGAAACAAACGTTTTCTATTCTATTCTATTCTATTGAGAAGAGCTATTTATTTATCATTCCGGGAGGACCTTTACGAGTTAAGCAAAAATAAAGTAAGTATAAAAGAACGCTAAGTCATCATCATCATCATCATCTCAGCGTTTATCCCGGTTGCATCCGCGGCTTTCGCGTTGGAGCCCGGGGTCCGCTAAGTGAAGACAAAATATCAGTGCACGGAGGATATAAGATACAACGCGATGAGTCAGGGGAACAACACGCGAATGCAGCAGGTTTTTTTTTTATAATTGCAAACTAGTGCTTGACTTCAATCCCGCCTGATGGTAAGCAGTGATGCAATCGTTGATGTTAAAGCGCACTAGTTTATTAAGAGCCTCTTCACTCAAAACAATCAGAGTGAACAGGAAGTAAGACGGCAGTTGGGCGAGGTGTTGCACTATTAAACCCAACACGACCAACTATGCTACTCCAGAGGAAGATTGATCTGGAGACCCTCCACGACCAAACCCCACAACAACAACATTTGGCATCGTATCCAGCACACATCGCAATACAATTGCTCAGACCCGTCTTCCGTTCGGCTTCACCAGACATCATGCCGGAACACGACGAATCGTTTGGCGGCAAGACTTTGTCTGGTGGGTGGTAACTTCTGCTGGTAGCCGTTGTTATGGCTTACCACCGAGAATAGTAGTAGCTGTTGCTCAGATAGTTACTGCTTGTTACTTAAAAAAAAAGATCAAAGGCAAGTACATATGAAACTAAACTCCCAACCACCGTAGGCGCGGGCCTGCGGGCGGTGAGCAGTGGGCAGCTCGCCGCTCGGTAAGGACCAGGCCCGAGTCGACGGCGCGTCGTGTTTCACGCGCGCCTCAAAGAGATGTCAGCCCATCGTGACGGGGTCCACGAAGACCGATGCCTCCTTGGTCAGGGTTGCGGGTTGGTTAACCAAGAAACCGTGGCCCTGGCCGTTGCACAGGCAAGTAAAGAAACACGGGTGGGTTTTAGTCAGTAAAAGTCTGACACGCTAATCATCAAATGACTTCTCCCGCTCTGAGCGGGAGAAGTCATTTGATGATTTCCCATCCCAAAAAATTAGCTTTATTTATATTTTTATATATTATTGCAATATGTTTCTTTTTGACAGTTCAACAACATTCATTGCGTTATTTACGTTGTTGAACAGATACATTTTCGAACATGGAGAGCAATGGAACAACAATAAGCTTCCAAATGATTTCAATTTCAACTGATAGTTATAGTGTACTAGCTGCACGCCGTGGTTTCACCCGCGTAGGATTTGGTTTGTTTTTTATATGCTCCGCTCCTATTGGTTGCAGCGTGATGTTATATAGCCTAAAGCTTTCCTAGATTAATGGGCTATCCAACGCAAGAAGAATTATTCAAATCGGACCAGTAATTCCTGAGATTAGCCCGTATAAACAAACAAACTGACAAACTCTTCAGCTTTATATATTAGTATAGAGTATAGATTACGCAATTAGGGTATGGGAAGAAAAGCGTGAAATAATTTCTATCAAGAATTTTACACAAAGTTAGCGCGGTACAGAAGCCTAATTAACCAGTCCACCACCATTCTAGGCGACAAAGGCTTCCATCCTACTACCGTATTCGTAAAAATCCATTAGAAAGTGCCAGTTTTAGCCACGAACATTAACAAGATGTTAATGTGCGGTGTGATAGACGGCCATAAGGAAGATGAGCTATAAAAAGTGTCCTCTCTCTCCTCGTTAAACCATCAGCCAATTTGCCTACAATTATCCCTTTACGGGGCCGCCGTCCCAATGTTTTGATTAAAACTTTTTTATTTTAAAACTATGTAAAAGGGAAATTTTCTTTTTTAACGCAATTATATTTTTGACGGATATTTATTGGGTTAACTGCTTGTGTTGCCAGTTTTCATGGTTGTCGGAAGTTTTTTTTTTTGTGATGGTAACTTGAAACCAAATTCATTTTTAAAGCTATTATAATGCGGTATTGGAAGTATTAGTACTACAAAGAGTTCTGTTGAATTTGTCTACATAAAGGTCGGAAGTGTAGAATAGAAAAACAGAAATTCAATCAATTCATTCCTTTTTAAATTACAGCTATGAGCTCAGCAATGAAACATTTTTTTTAAAATATAATTATAAACCAGTGCTTGACCATAATCCCGCCTGATGGTAAGCAGTGATGCAATATGGTAAAGCGCGCTAGTTTATTAAGAGACCTATTCACTCAAAAAACTGAGTGAATAGGAAGAAAGACGGTAGTTAATCGAGGTGATGCAATGTTAAACCTAACTACACAACCAACGATGCTGCTGGAGATTGATCTGGAGATCCTCCACGACATCCCAAACTCCCAACACAACAACATTTGGCTCATCGTACCCGGCACACATCGCAACACAACTGCTCAGACCCGTCCAACGTAAGGCTTCACCAGACATCATGCCGGAACACGACGAATCGCTTGGCGGCATGACTTTGTCTGGTGGGTGGTAACTTCTGCCGGCAGCCGATATTATGGCCTACCGTCGATGTATGTGTTAGAGTGATTGAATGAGTCAAAGTGGTTTTATATTATGTAATTGATACTTTAATTTATATATTTCCAGTCATAATTATTACTATGTTATTATTCCTTTATCTGTTAAGTAAGTTGTTGTTGTTACAATAATTTGGCAACAACAGAAAAGTTATTGTGTCTCATTATTAACAATTACTTACGTAACTAAATTGACAGCCTCCGTGGCGTAGCGGTAGCGAACGCGGCCGTTGCGCAAGGAGGCGCGGGTTCGATCCCCGCACAGTGCAAATATTTGTATGCATGAATATGAATATTTGCACTGGTCTGGTCGTGCTTCGGAAAGCACGCTAAGCCGTTGGTCCCGGTTGCCATACGAACATCTAGTGGCAGTCGTTACGGGTTGTTGGAGCCCCCAAAAGTCTAACAATTGGTCTAACTGCAATGCTTAGATATCGCCTTCGTGTTGTGGAGGTCAGACGGTAGTCGCTTCACGGAAAATATCGAAGTTTAGCCAAAATCAGCAGTTAGACTGGTAAAGCGGACCCCAGACTCCAATGCGGAAAAAGCTGCGGATGCGACTGGGATTAACGCTGAGCTGATGATGACTTACGTAAGTAAATGAAAGAAGTAAACATTTAGATTTTAAGGAAAAAAGAAAATTGTTTTCCCAGTGATTGAAATTAATAAAAAAAAATTGTTTATTTTTCAAAGTCAAAAGCAAAACCAGCGCTGGGCTCTGTTTTGCATAGAGTCTCAGCATAATGCTGAGCGACAGCCGTTTTGCGTGGATGTGACGCATGTTTCCCTCAATTATGTCTTATTTTTAGTGTTTTTGTAAACTTTTGCGTCATGTTTACTGCAAATAAACGTTTTTTCTTTCTTTTCTTTCTTTCTTTTCTTTCAAAGTTTGCTTCAAATTACTTATATCTGAATTAAAGGTTAATTAATCCATAAAGTTTATTACTAAAACAATTCCAAACAATTTCTCAGCCATATTTCACCACTATCTCCGTCCGTTCATTCAAATTATTGTATTCTCAGATGCGACTCAAACCATGTCTAGTTTAACTTAGAGCCATTGATATGCACAGTGACAAATGTTTATACGCTAGGAGTACGGAATGGCTTAAGAATGTTGGACTGCGTCGGAATCTGGGTGGTTTTGTTAAAACTGGCTTCTATCCTCTGCATTTATCTGCATTAAATTTGTCGTTTTAACTGAAAATAGATCCTACTAGATTCGCCTTACGGTTTTCCATCTGGCGTCCTGCTGTCAAAGCTGTGAAGGAAAACATCGCGGAGGAAACCGGTATGTCCTAGAGGCAAAAAAAAAATACTTCGTAGACTTGTGCCATCTACCAACCCGCACTGCGCCCGTGTGTTAGATTACGGCCCACTTCCTCTCACCGAGAGGAGGCCTGTTGCCCAGGAGTGGGTACATTGTAGGCTGATTATATGTAATCTGTCTAGGAGTACGAAGGTTTGATAGTACGAAACCAACATTTATCTTCTGCCTTTTTATTATCAATCATAATCACATTCAAAAGATACATCTAACTAAACAGAAAGCTGAGGACTATGTTGCGTCACTATTTCTTTTCCACAAAAGCAATAGGAAAAGATTAATGGCACGCATTCTGAGCGACCATTTTACAGCCTAGCTTAAATAAATGACTATATCTAGGGACTGAAGCCTGAGACGTTGCTCAAACCAAATACCAGATCAACTAAAGGTATCAATCAGCCGCACCACACTGATCGTAATAGAAGCAGAGAAATTTTTGAGAAGTACTTAAAGGCACGGTTCTTAACAGTAAGCGATAAATTAGTACAAGATTATTTCGGTTAGCCATTATATTAAGTAATCGATGATGATTTATTACTCGTAGAACCGATGGACGATGGAACAGTAAGGTTCTGGAGTGGCGGCCACGTACCGGAAGATGCAGCGTAGGGAAGCCCCAAACAAGGTGGACCAATGACCTGCCCCCTAATCGGCGAACACATTTTTGTTAAATGATTGACGACTAGTTGGGATCGTTTGGACCAAACGAACCAATGGGCAGTCCGAACGATCCCTACTTATGCCAACTAGTCGCAATCATTTGACAAAAATGTGTTCGTCGATTAGGGGGCTGGTGAAGGTCCCGGGAAGCTGGTGGATGCGGGCAGCACAAGACCGGTCATCGTGAAAAGCCTTGGGGGGCCTTTGTCCAGTAGTGAACCTCTATAGGCTGAAGAAGAAGAAGAACAAGAAGATGATTATGTCCAGAGTTTGTCGTGTGTAATCTACAATATGAGTGTATCCTTTCATGACATTAATCACCAAAAAATCAGCTAACTGCGAGTCGGAATCGCGCACGAAGGCTTCGAAAGGAGGATGGGGTTGCTGTACTTCAGAAAAAAAAATCGGTAGTTTTTTTTTTATTAAAGCGGCCATAGAAATATGAAATATCATCTTTTAAAATTTGTCTTGTAGCTACTAGCTATCACATTTTTCTTTTTTTTTAATTTGCACCACACTAGGAATTACTCCTGTATCGTGGGTGCGTTTACAGACATTTAAACTCACATACACAAACGGCCAGATCCGGAATTCCTACCGTGCAAATATTTGTTCCGGGCGGGAATCGAACGCAGCGCCGTTGTCAGAACGTTCAGCCACTGCACCAATCGTGTCATCATGGAGTCCCAATAAAAGGGTTCCATTTTTACCCTTTAGGTGCGAAACCCTAAAAGACTGTACAGTACAAGCACGATAAGCAACATCCACAGTTAAACGTCATCTACATTGATATCAACACACGTAACAACATAAACAAACCAACCTTAAACCTAGACCTTGATATCATCCATATTCAACACCAATATATGTTTGGAGCAAACTTGCATATAGGTACAGTCGATAAAAGAGATTGGTGGGCACAGAAGAAACAAATTTAAGCGTCTTCAAGGCTAGAGTGAATAGGCTTTTTTTTAAATAAACTAGTGCGCTTTACCATCAAATTTTTGAAAAAAAAATCTTCTCTACTACATAATGTAATGAATTTTGATGAACTGGCAAAATCGACCATTTTGGGTTTTACTCAGTAGATTTCTAGATGACCTGGTGAAGGCCGCGGTCTGTCAAATGTAAAATGATTTATTTTCTATAGGTAGGACCAATGCCCGATAGGGGCCGACGGGTTTTTGAGTGGCGATCACGCACCGGAAGACGCAGCGTGGGTAGGTGGCACCCCCGACAAGGTGGACCGACAACCTGGTGAAGGTCGTGGGAAATCGCGCGAGGCGTAGGACCGGTGGTTGTAGAGATCCTTGGGGGAAGCCTATGTCCAGCAGTGGACGTCTTTCGGCTGAAATGATGATGATGAAATAAGTTAATAGTAAAACTTTAACAAGTGCGCCATATGTTATAAAAATAGATTAGTTCAGTGTCTTTTATCTGACTATTCTGAGAAGAAAGGCCGGAACAAACTCAGAATACAATTTAAATTAATTGTTTAATGTAACTTGTAGTAACAATCTACAACTAAGACTTCTTTCGTTGTGGATGGCCTTTGTTAAGCAACAAACAAGTAAACTTCATTGAAAAGCTTTTTAACGAAATACTTTTTATCATACGCTCGCCATCAGATAAATGTTAAAGTTAGCTTCCTGTATACCTATGTCTTTTTCACACTGTACATAAAACTATCGTGAACATATTTGCAATTAATATCAACACTAATAAATAAGGGCTCGGATAGCTGCGACGATAACATCACACATACGACGTCGTCCGTCGTCACGTATGGAATCCCCTTATTTATGTCAATATCAGATTTCAATTTATGATCGTATGTTGGTGCTCTTGCAAGATATGCTAACCTTCGTGTATGGATGGGGCTCTAGTAATATTAATGAGGTGTTTTTAATGTCCAGCTGGGTTGTAAGCGAATTCTTTGAGTTTAGTTTACGTGTGTTATTTAAAATATGTATTTTATTTTTCTAAGTTTAAAGTCTTTTAGCTTTACCTTGTCTCGTTTATGTAGCCCGCTCAGCGTAGTGGTAATGCAGTAGTCTAATTATTCAAAGTTGTGTAAAGGCTCTTTGCAAAATGTTGAAAGTTGACTCGTATGTCTGATTTAAGGAACCAGGAATATTTACAATCTTGCCAAAATATGGGGAAATTACAGGTATTTTTGACAGAATTGGACTGAGACTGTGAACATTCTAAAAAATTGTGAGCCCCCTTCGATGTAGAAAAAAATTCTGGCTGCATTAGAACAGTCAACCGGATTTACATTGAGCTTTTGAAGTGGTAGGTAATACTAGGTTTTCGACTGAAATTAGTCTTAAAAGTTAAGACAACCATGCTCGTAGCATTATGAAATACTAGCTTTCCGCCCGCGGCTTCGCCCGCGTGGATTTCGGTTATATCGCGCTTTTTAGATTTCCCTCGGGAATATCATTTTTTTTTTTATAAAAGGTAGCCTATGTCCTTTCTCAGGGTCTAAAAGAGTAACAGACAGACAGACAGACAGAGTTAAGTTCGCATTTTTTAATATTATTATGGATAAGTATGGATAGTGAAAAAAAAAGTTATGTTTTTTTGTTATAAAATGGGCATACAATATTGTTGTATGTACAATTATTAAGCATTATGTAATAGAATTTAATATAGTAATCAAAGCGTATATTATCACCTATTCTATTTTTATTTATGGCAAGTGAAGCCGATGTCGACTATTCTGCCAATGTCAAAAGTGGATTGAAGAAGCAAGAGTGTAATAAAAACAAAAAATTACGATGACGTACATCACCTGTCCATATTATAGAAGATTGACAATGTTTGGAAGACTGACATTCGCGTGGGTAGACAGCTACCAACTTCAAATATTTATTCTTTCCGAGATTCGCAGAATCTTTAATATTTAATCGACTACCTACTGTGTAATTGGCAAACAACAAATATCTCATACAGCTAATAGTAGAAGCGATTGCTCTCTGCAAATTTATTGGCTCCACTGGATATTTGATTCCCAGCCACAGTAGTAATACGCAATCATTTGAACAAATACACAGACGTGCAAGTAGGTATAATCCATACTAGATATGATTAAGAATGTCAGGTTTTGATTTAAAAGACTACTTCACTGATAGAAGACAATATTACACTAGTGGTAATGGTGCTGTTCTATAGGATGTATTTTGGAGACTGTGCGAGGGAATTGCTTGATTTAATTCCCTCATCTCCGTTCGATCATTGGGCGACCCCTCGTACGGCGAGTTTCTACCCTTACGTTGTTGACACCACTACGATCCGGACGTGTGACGAAGTGTTTCGCCACCTATTTTATACTGCGTATATCGAGGGACTGGAACAATTTGTCAGCGGCGGTGTTTCCGTCACCTACAATTTGAGTGTATTCAAGGATAGAGTGAATAGGCTCTTAATAAACCAGCGCGCTTTGCCATCAACGACTGCATCACTGCTTGCCATCAGACGGGACTGCGGTCAAGCACTAGTATATATTTTTTATAAAAAAATGGCCGTCACTGACAAGCTCAATCAGGTGCTTTAGTTTGTATTTCAGACCACTGCTCTCAAAACGGCGAATGAAAATATCGTGATGTAACCGGCATGTCCTTCCTTCCTTCCTTCTTCAGCCTATAGATGTCCACTGCTGGACAAAGGCCTCCTCCAAGGCTTTCCACGCCGACCGGTCTTGTGCTGCCCGCATCCATCGGCTTCCCGCAACCTTCACCAGGTCATCGGTCCACCTTGTTGGGGGCCTCCCTGCACTGCGTCTTCCAGTACGTGGCCGCCACTCCAGAACCTTACTGCCCCATCGGCCATCTGTTCTACGAACAATGTGCCCTGCCCACTGCCACTTAAATTTAGCGACTCGCAGAGCTATGTCGGTAACTTTGGTTCTTCTGCGGATCTCCTCATTTCTAATTCGATCACGCAGAGAAACTCCGAGTATAGCTCTTTCCATTGCCCTTTGTGTGACTCTTAGCCTTCGTATGAGGCCCATTGTGAGCGACCACGTTTCAGTTCCGTAAGTCATTACTGGTAACACACACTGGTCAAAGACTTTAGTCGTGAGACACTGTGGTATCTTGGACGACGAGAAGATATAGCGTAGCTTCCCGAACGCTGCCCAGCCGAGCTGGATTCGACGAGACACCTCTTTCTCGAAGTTGGACCTACCTAGTTGGACTGTTTGTCCCAGGTATATATACTCGTCTTCGAGCAACACAGGGAAATACTCGTAAACAACTTCGAGTGCAGAGCAATCAACTAGAATTGGAATGGGTGCGACATGAGAGTTCGACCCGCAACTCCAAAACCCGCAACGGGCCCGTGTGGTTGATTGCGGCTCACTCTCTCTCTCATCGAGAGGAGGACCTGCGTTCCAACAGTGAGAATATTATAGAATACTCTTTATTATGTAAGAACACCGCATAAATTACAAAACCAGCCCATAACAAGCATATTTCTTTCTCTTTAGCCTATAGAGGTCCACTGGTGGACAAAAGCCTCTCCTAAGGCTTTTATTACATTAGGGGGGGGGAGGGGGGGGGGTTGAGAGTTCCCTTAGTCGCCTCTTACGATACTCACGGGAGGATATGGTATGGTACTATTCTAAGCTCGATACCCCACGGGGTTGATAAATTAATTTTACTATAGAAAGATACGCTATAACCAAGTCCGATATAATATGTTATAATAATTTATAAGCAGACTCCCAGCAATATAACATGAAGATCTCTGAGCTATAAGCTATGTAATTTCAGCAGTCATAACATTAATATTTGTAAAAAAAATTACATTTTTTGAAAAACGTTAACATCGATTTCATCGTTCAAAAACTAAACTAAATTTAAATTGCGTGTACCTTTTTCTTCCTATTTATATTAAGAAAAAGCAGATTGAATGCATATGAAGAGGAAAAACTTAATGTAACACGACCATTAATTTACATTTCTCCGTAAGAAATGGTCTCTTTATTGTCCAAGCATGGCAAGCTAAGATTAACGCGTTACTATGATTTTCAATTACCATAAAAAGGAACACCATGGGCTTTTAGACGACACAATACTCGTTGAACACTTTGCTAAGATAGAATAATTTAAAGGTTTACTTACCAAGATTTTTTATTATACCATTCATATAAAGATCCGTATATTCTTCTAAACCCACCTGCACACATTATGGAGTAGTTCATATAACGTATCAACGTAATGACACTTTCTTCTTTCAGGACATCATCACTAGTATTAATATTCTGATTCATCAACATATCCTATTGCTTTACTCATAGAATAGAAATACTCTTTATAAATTATAATGTAGATCATGTAAATTATAGAACATAAATTTATATAAAAATTTTACAAAGGGTGACACATGGGCGGTCTTATTGCTAAGAGCGATTTTTTATAGAGAACCTTTGGATAGAATACCAAGGGGAAGGAGAGATCTCCGGCGGGATCTCATGGCGACATGCAGACTTTGATTGTCGCAACCTAGTGCTGGGCACGCCAGAATAGCGGCGGCAAGTCTCCTCTTTGAGGAGTGGCTAGAGAGGTGCCATGGCGTCCTTACTTTCCGCCCGACGCAGGTTGTTACCGGACACGGCTGTTTAGTAGGTTCCTGTCCCGGATAACGCGGAAGGAAACGCCAGGGTGGGGACCACCCTGAGGACACGGTGGAGCTTACGGTGGAGGTCTGCCCAACTTGGGCGGAGCACCGTCGTGTCCTCGTGGCAACGATCGGCGGCGATCTCCGGCATCATGGTCCGGAGCGAGAGTGCATGGCAGGTCGTCACCTCCTTCTGCGAAGCAGTGCTGCTCTGGCAAAGGGGCATATTGCCAATCCATTGTTCCACATATACTAAAAATGTGTTTACTCAAAAACGTAAATAACGCAATGAATGTTGTTGAACTGTCTGAATGAAATACATTGTTAATGATAATTTGTTACCCAACGGGTTTCACAAAAATACAGCAAGCCTTTAATAACAAAGCAATAAATAACCTAATACAGCAGGATCTTATTTGTCTCTTCTTTTCCATATTTATTCTCTGCCACATTCGCAGCGGTAGGAACAAATACAAATGGATCTCTCACGGCTTTGCTTATTGAATATTATTGATATCAACATGGGAGGTGCCAGTTTATTCCCTTTTAATTGGAACCATAAAACCGGCCTTTAAATTGCTATGGTTTTTGATTAAAGTTATGTCATTGTGGTAGAGTAAATTATTGTATCAGCGGGATTGTTAGAAAGGCGGTTTTATAAAGTTGATACTTTTTGGAGCAAAGATGTAGTCATCTGAATGAATTTTTTTAATGGGCTTTCGGCTTTCTATTAATTGGAATTTTAACTCATCTTACTATTCGGAATGACAAATTCATGTTCATCTTTATTGTGATATTCAGGTCTTAACCAATGTAAAGCGTGTTTATTTATTGACCGTTTACGTAATCTTCTCCTAAACTGTTTGACGTAGCTTTCGACAGGATCTACATGCCAATTACTTTTGTAGTAATTGCAAAGTAAAAAAAGTATAAATCATTAACTTATTACAATTAAGAGAACAAGAAATGGAGGATTGAACCATATCAAACTAACTATAAAAGGCAAGACGCTAAAAAAGATAAAGTTCAAATTAGTAATAAAAAGCAAGCGTCAAAGCTAACAACATAATAGTTCATCATAATCAATTAAACACAATACAGCGCTAATACGCCAATTAACAACAAAAACTTCAGCGGAAACATAAACAAAAGGAAACATTATAAAAACAGGTTGATAACGAACAAGTTAAAGCCACATGCGACCATTTATATGGTGGCTGCGAAGCTTACAAATAGCTGAACAAATCGCAATAGTTTATATTGAACGACCTCCTAGGAATCTCACACCATTTTGTATAGAAACGGTAATATCGACACTTGGGACTTACTAATATCTTACGCTGCTTCAGATGGGGGCGGCTCAACTTAGAAGATTGAGCGGGGTGTTTCGGATGTAAATGAATGAACGAGGATGCACAAAATGTGGTCATAGTAATAAATGGTTGTTAGTATTATTTTTACCATTAGGATCTTAAGACCGTGACTCTGTCTACATTTTTTAAATGAACAGACAGCTGTGCTCTGCAACTTCTTCTTCCCAGCGAAAGCACGAGGAAGTGGCGAGGGTCGGGCATTTTGGGGGACTGTATTATGTAATATTAATGTTTAAAACTATGCCAATGTTAAATCTTAGTCTAATTTGAATAAATGACTTTGTTTGGATTTTAAAAATGCCTGATGACATTTAAGATCTTACTAAGTCCATTAATGTTCATGATGAACATAAATCTATACTAATATATAAAGCTGAAGAGTTTGTTTGCTTGTATGTTTATTTGTTTGTTAGTTTGAACGCTCTAATCTCAGGAAGTACTGGTCCGATTTGAAAAAGTTCGTTGGATAGCTCATTAATCCAGGAAGGTTTTAGGATATATAAAATCACGCTGCGACCAATAGGAGCGGAGCATAACTAAATCCACGCGAACGAAGTGACTGGCGGCCGCTAGTTGTAAATATAGAAGAAATTTGTCCCCCACAAGCATACTTTGCTTTCATTTTTGATAAAAATATCTAGCTTAAAGCATTTGTTAAAATAGCTAGAGAATTTGCAACAGTTGTTAATTTCTAGAAATTAATTACTTTATGAACAAAGTTAATTTGAAATGTATCTTAAATAATTATGCATTATTGAACTAAAATATTGGGCACATCCCATAGCTTTGCTATTATTAAAATATTTCAACATCAATATTAACACCAACAGCATTCCCACTGAGATCCATTTCATCATTTCCTATCGCTTCAATGTCACTTAAAGCTTTTTCCTTATCCCACACCCCACTCACTAAGATGAATGGTATACATAAAGGCATGTGTTTTTCTCACCACACTTCCCCACAAGATATGTGACCAGGCAAAAAAGGTTTCCAATTAAAAAGATATAGGGACCCATTACGATGAGATCTTCGGCCGATATCTGTCCATTTAATTCATATCTCACGTCTCCTTTGAATTTCAAGAAACTGGTAACAATGTTGAAGAAAGCTTGCGAAGGGAATGGTCGTGCTTATTAAAGGCTTTCATGTATTAGTGCCAATTGTTTGACGTTTATATTAATGGTGAGAAGTGGTTTCTGTAATGTTTTTGGTATTGTGCAAAATGTGTTGTTTTGGGAGATATACACGTGGTTAAACTTTGTTCTAGAAATCTTTGGGTATGGTATAAATAGTATGTCTTCTAACTGTTTCATCAGCTGGGCACAGCTCTCCTCTCCTACAGAGAAGGATTTAGCGTAATCACTACGCTTGCTCAATGCTGGTTGTTCTAACTCGTTACATAATCACAAAACTTTTTTGTTATATATGGTATGTTGGACGCTTTGAAATGTGGCCACTAGATAAAGCGAAAACCGCTTATTGATGATGACATTCTTTAATATGTATATTTCCTTCTTTATATTCCTGTTTTTGTGAGCAGAAGTGGCCTAGTGGTATATGGTTGTAGGTTTGAACCCCGTCAGGCGCTTTAGTTTGTATAAATATTTTCATCACCACTGCTCTCAAAACGGTGAAGGAAATCATCGTGAGAAAAGCGGCATGTCCTAGAGGCAGTACTACAAAGACATGTGACATCTACCAAACCGCATTGGGCCCGCGTGGTAGATTACGGCCCAATCTCTCATAGAGAGGAGGCCTGTGTCCCAGGAGTGGGAAAATCATAAGCATCAATCATTATGTTATGTACCTAATTCCTCTTTGTTTCTCCTAAATTTAAACTATAATGTTTTTGTCTAAGTACGCTGTGCCAGTACAGCGTCCTAATAATTGTTTGCTGCATCGGACGACGTCATTGCGTCAGCACCGACTGTTGCGGACACGCGGCTGGGGCCCACTCCAGCGCTGATCTTGTATAAAGTCGCAGCATAATGTTGGGCAATAGCCGTTGTATGTGTATCTGAGTTATTTCCCCCAAAAAAAATATTTGTGTTTTCGTTTTGCGTCATGTTTACCGCAAATAACCGTATTTTCTTTCTTTAATTTCTTTATTTATTTCACCAGCTGTCCTGATTTTATTATCATAAAGTGTACTTCTAAGATCAGGATGCTGTAAGCTTGTTTTTTTATTAATTTAAGTCCATCCAGGTGATATCTATCTAAGGCAATAAATAAGGCAGACGACTAAAATAGTGGTGGTCTTATAAATCGAGTACCATATATATCCCATAACGGGCTCGAAAAAAATAGCTGTATTCCAAGTCGATCATAATTTCAAATTGCGACACTATTATCCAAGTTAAACCAAGTACGTACCTAATTTAAATAATCCGATAAATAATCTCATTAAATACACACCAATAATTCCTTCTAATCTGACGTGGACTTTCAAAATATCATTAAAAATGATCTTGAGTTTCCCTTCGGGTATATATTTGTATGCTTATTGAGAAGCTAATATGGAATCGATAAATAACTCGATACTAGAACATGCAATCGAGTCATAAATAAACGTTGGATATAACAGATAAGTATAGTATTTTTTTACGATTATTTAATTGGTGTCATTAACGTCTGTAGTATTGATTACAATTTATTACTTTCCAAAGTTTCTAGTAATATGATTTAAAGTCTTATTTTTGTTGTTTGTGAGCCATTTTTCTGTGATTGTAAGGTACCGATCCGATCATTTGTTGGCACCGGCTTTTTGCTTGGACGAAAAACAGTCAGTATCAATGTGTAGAGTTATGGATTAAACAGCTGTTTCTTTTACATTGTTTATTTTCTAGATCAATATTGGACAGACGCACATATATCTACTATGTGGTAATGGTCAACTTTTCAATTCCATCTCATCTAAATTTAGTTTTAATATTGAGAGGATGGACTCCCAAACACACAGAATTGAATTGTCATGTCATTAGAATCGATTAAAGACGTGTCCAGATCATTGAACACAAACGGATGCAATGAGACCCAAATTCGCCGCAACAAATAATATAGCGGGATATTACTTACCGATGTTTATTTTCCCACAGTACATAAAATCGATTGAACGACTTTTGTGGTCTGTTATGTTTATGGGTTAATCAATATTAATCAGTAAACTTAGCTAGCTGGATATTTTGAAGATTAAAATGCTGCCTGATTTTCGTTTATGGAGAATAATCGATCAATCGTTACCTAGCCATCTTTTATTGAAAATCTGAATCCAAACCACTAGTTTTTTTTATGAAGAAAAGTCAGAAGAAGCAGATAAATAATTCATGGAAATATCATCGACAAGGCAGATGCTAAACATACCAAGTAATATTTTTTAATATTTTTTCTTTAAACATTTTCAGATAAAAGCATCTTTACTGAAGAATGTTTCTATAACATCATTTATTGTTTTTAGCCTTTTTTCACGTGCTAAGGATCTAACCACAAGAATAATTCAACTTACAAGGCACCTGTCGGCATATATAACGCGAAAATAGTATAGAAATATCTTTCACAACAGAACTGCTGTTTAAAACATCACATTTGTCTGTAAATATATCACTCAATACTAGTAAATAAAGACAGTAGACAGTTAAATTGCTCTAGCTTCCGTACCGCGCTGAGTATCAAAAACAACCTCTATTGCATAACCCGTTTCATTTGAAACTTTAGTGTCATCAATTTAAGTTTCAATATTAAACACAGGATTTATTATATAAAAAATCAAGCCGTTCTATTCATTTTCAATCCTATCGCCAACTGCTAAGTTACAAATTTTATTAAAAGCAGACTCTTGGTCGATTTCATCATACACGCGAATTTGATCTCTATCCTATTCAAGACTAAGTTTGAGTTCATTTGTAGCTTTATCTTAGAGTTGTTCTGCTACAATTATTTAGTGGCAACGCAAGATAACTAACGAGGTATCAGAACTCTCCGTGCGGACCTTTGGAAATGTCTGAATTTCTAAAGCAGACTACTAAAGGGTGGACCGACAAATTGTTCCTATTGAATTGGATATGCGCGTCTAAATGTAGCCAGCAATTATTTGAGCGGAATCTTACTTCGGTATTCGTTTAATGAACATTGTTTTCTGTTTTCCTTTGGTGCGGCATGAATGGTCGGAGATAAAGTGGGGACAATGATTTGTATCTATTTGTGGACGGTACTTTGTTTGTTTTGCGTTTTATACTTAAGCGTATTGAGAATTGGACCTATTTAATGGAGGGTTCATCTGTAAGGGTACTTATTTGGTTAAGAAGTTTTGTTATTATTTCTCAAGATATTTTTAAAGGATCATGATAATTAGCCATTTATTTATGCTGCTTAATGATGACTAGTGATTAGTCACTGTTTACTTATAGATTTTTGACGTTTGAATGTCACTAAACATTAATCATCGTGTATGAATAAATCCCTTAATGTCCCCAAAATCAAAACTTAGTCTCCACACCTGAGAGAGATAACTTATTTGAAAGGTCTTGGCTTACTGATTATTTTTATCTATGACGACGACCATCAAAAGTAGGTAGACAGAAGGGTTTTTCAAAAAGAAGGGAATGTAATATTATAAACCGAGTTGCAAAATATGCTTGACTTTTAATAAATCAGTTAAAATCGTATAATTTTTTGCCGTATTTTTTTAAAAACCGGTCAGGTGCGAGTTGGTTTTGTGCTATGTATACAAAATAAAATAAAAATACAGTTTTGTATTTAGTATTTGCTGTTATAGCGGATACGGAAATACATCATAATATATGAAAATTTCAACTGTCTAGCTATCAGGGTTAATGTGGGATGTGATACAGCCTGGTGACAGACAGTCCCACAGATAGATAGACATTGGAGTCTTTGTAATGGCCTTGTTTTTATACATTGGGTAATGAATTTTAATTAAAAAAATAAAATGGATGACGGTCTCTAAAGCAGTAGGTTCCCATCGTCTTTTCTCTAGGTTCTCAAATCAAATCAAAGAGTTTATTTGTGATACACAGGTATATAACATGGGTTTAACAATTAAAGTGAGTTCGTGCTGTGATTAGCCCCACGGGCATGCAAATTTATTGAACAATAACATTATTCTATTTATTAAAAGTGCAGTTTCCGCACTGGTAACAACAAAATTATGGTTACAATATTAATTTAAAAAAAAAAACGGTTTTGGAAATGTTCTTTATAAGATGTCCATTCTAGTTGTTATTATTATTGACTAAGTCACGCCCTACCCAGAATTATTATCTATTATAATTTATTTGGTAACAAAATTGTATGCACAGATTTTATTTATAAACATTAAAAATAATTGAGAAACCAAACAACTTGAATGCAAAATTATTTTTAACATACAATTTAAAATTAAATTACAAAAATCGAAACATAATATAACCATACAAAAACGACTCAATATTAAAAGCATTAAAATGAAAATCGTACCCACTACGATTTTAGATGTACGAACATAATTAAAAATCGTAAGATAATGTAAATCGAGAACATTTAGTATCGATTTTATAATCGATTCAATTGACATATACGAAATTGAGTTTCACACCGAAATAAGATAATTTAAAAAAATATCTTATACGCAATTCATTTTGAATGTAACGTGATAAAATATGCAGGGTATCGAGCGAATTTAAATTTTAGCGATTTAAATATAAATGATCTTAATACCGATGGTTATGAAGCGTATATTTTGATGGGTACAATATCAATAACATCCATTGGACATATCAAGTCGGCTTGGAGCTTTATACAATATGTAAAGAAATACCTGTTCGATCCGTGAAGGTATTGTTAGGTATCGATAACTGATTCTACTAATGCATATGCATACAAAGCCGGGCTAAACTTATAAAAAAAATCCCCCTAAAAAAATAAATATTATTTCGCAAAAAGATGTAACTTAAAACATGTACGGTATGCCACACAGGCGCGGGCGAAGAGGGGCAGGGAACGCGGCACGCGGCCGCATCGCTATTCGCTCAGAATTATACTGTCAAAAATAATGTTGTCACTTTTTAAAAATTACCAAATTTTGGGGAAGTTGGAATTAATTCGCGGGAAAAAAAGATTATTTCAAAATTCACTAGTATTTTTACTATGATGATTAAGTAAAATTTCATATTTTATTTGGTCATGTGTTTACCTAACCTTTATTATCCTTACGGGTCGGACAGGGTTTTCTTAACATATTGTATAATATTTTCGCATATTTCGACGGGTCCCAAGAACAAAGTCGTATCTACACTATAGATAATATTGTAGATACGACTTTGTTCTTGGAACCCGTCGATTTGGAAGTTAAGTCTTTTTGATCCCTCATTCGTTATGGATCGGTTCTTGGCTAAAGTCATAAATAAGGTTGATAGTATTAGATAGGATGAAATAGTTTCCCAGTTTATTACTGATACTATACTTTGTACTGAACTAACAGACAAAGTCTTGCCGCCAAGTGATTCGTCCTGTTCCGGCATAATGTCTGGTGAAGCCGTACGGAGTATGGGTCTAAGAAGTTGAGTTGCAATGTGTGCCGAGTACGATATGCAAAATGTTGTTGTGTCGGGAGTTTGGTCGTGGAGGATCTCCAGATCAATCTCCCTCTGGCGCAGCATCGTTGGTCGTGTTGTTGGGTTTAACATTACATCGAAATGAAATGAAATAAAAAAAAAAAACTTGTAAATAGAGCTACTGAGTAAATTGACTTGTAAAAATCTTAAACTACTGGTGATGTCAGCATAAGTTCCAACGTAATAAATCGACATAAACAACCAATATTAATAAGGACTCCTACGAATTAAACCAGACTTAATTACAGTTTCACAGGTGTAAAAATATGTAATTTACTAACCCACAAATCACGGACACTTCCCGAAAATCCAAAAGGAGCAATCCAATTTAATGTCAACCCTTTAAATTCTGAATCACCAAGGTTTTAACGATAATCGAAACATGATTTAAATCGACGTTAACATCGAACACTCATTACTGATTCCTTTGATTTGAATTCGGTATATAAACATTCAGAAGTACTACTTCACTGATTAAAAGATATTTGTTTTTGGAAGTAGGTTTGTAGAAACAGTTTAAGAAATCAGTCAGATGAGGCCCGGGTTTCCTGAAAAGGCTGAAACAAATAAGGTATTATTTTTTAACTGAGCACTAAACCGTGTGCTCGATAAAATTTTCAATCAGCAAGTTACTGGATTTTGGAAGCCTGAAGACCTATTCTCGTAATTTCAAAACTTTCAAAATCTAGTTACAGTCGTCTCCTATCAGTGATAAACAGACTAGTTAGTATATAGCTGTATCAGGTCAGTCGACCTCAATATTCATGAGGTTCTTTCAAATCTGTTTGAATGTTTCAGATAAAAAAAAACGTAATCTTCAGGTCTCTTTATAGAATAGTAATAGATTATGAAACACATACAAATACCAGTATGTCAATCTACTATAATCAGTCGAATTTGTGCAACATATTGTCAACTTTATCGCTAAAGCAATGAAGTTCAAGGTTATTTGGGAAAATTTGGCAAATTCGGGTAGCTTAACCTCCTGTCTTTATATCTTCTTTCTTCTTCTCAGTCTATAGAACTTCACTACTGGACAAAGGCCTACCCCATGGCTTTCATTACATTTGGGTGTTGCCATAATCCTCACGCTTGGCAGGCGGGTTGGGGATCGCAATAATTTGATATTCCACAATAGAAGCGCTTCTGCCCGCTTCCCTGGTGAGAGATTCCTTAGTCGCATCTTACGACACCCACGGTATGATATGGGTTGGTACTATTTTAAGCCCGGTACAACACGGCACAAGGAATAAGAAAAATACATTCGGACACTTGAATATGAAAACATTTTTAAATATTTTCTAACAATATATTTGTGGAGCTTCTGTGTCTTCTTTTTTGATAGGGTAGGGTAGGATTACACATCTTCATAATATACACAACTTCACCTGACGCTAATAGTGGAAAAGTTTGTTTTAAGCGAAAAATTTAACAATATTATTTTCTACGTTTAAGTGTTAAATGTTAATTGCACTGTTTAAGTTTGTGATTTTATGTTGATTACTGTGTGTATGGTTGGATTTTTTGTAATTGTTTGCATTGTCGTTACCTTTAAATATAACATGTTATTACTGGTTCTTATAGGTTGTGCAATATAATTATGATTTTGTTGTATGAAAATAATTTAACTTTGACAAAATTACTAAGCATGCACCATTCCACATAAAAATATAATAATTGCACATTTTAAAAATTTTGAACATTCTGGTTTATGATTATATTTTCTTAGCTTTTATGTATTTTTTTTTATTTCACGGTGATATGGTTACAGAATATAGAAAAAAAAATCCACACAAAAAATATTTGTATATAATAATAATAATTTATTTCAGACGTAGTCCATATAATGTTAGTAATACAACAATTCAAAATACAAATAAAACCTTATAAATCTATTGATAAAACACAAAACAGAAATACAACAGCAATATTGCATGGCCATGCGTATTTCTAGTAATCTTAAGCATATCACAAACTGACCTTAATGTCTTTTTATTAAGGAGATCTCTAATATTTCTACATATTTAATCAGAGGGGTAATTAAAACGCAATGAATGTTGTTGAACTGTCAAAAAGAAATCCATTGCTACTGATAGTGTGCGTACACACTATTAGTAGCAATGGATTTCTTTTTGACAGTTCAACAACATTCATTGCGTTATTTACGGTGTTGAGGAGACACGTTTTCAAACACATGGAGCAATGGATTAGCAATATGCTTCGAAATGGTTCCAACTGATTGCAGTAGTGTGTTACGTAATTAGGGTGCAGTTTTTAATGTTGATTGTGACTGATATGAGATTTCAACAGCTTTCTGCAGTATTTGCCTACCTCCATGGGAACATAACGTAAGTTTACAATTATAATCAGTGATCAGAATAGGTGAAGTGATTTTTTGTACTTGTGTCATAAATGTTCACAGAGAGAATAACCTGGATAAGCCATTTTCCCGGAATTTAATTCCGTATCCAAGTAAATATTGTTAAATGTTGGTAGTGACATTATTACTACTCAATTCATAAAGGAAGGCAACAAAACTTAACCAATTTATTATAAAACTATCAAATTCCGATCGAAACATTAATACATTTCAATATTTTATTTTTAGCCTCTAATAAAGGGTATGGCCAAATCAAACGGTTTTACGACTTAATATAATTTATACATATTTTTTTTAATAATCAACCTATTCTGTAAATCCGGAGGAATGTCCATATCAAACCCCAATTCACTCTACCTATTTCGACCTATGATTATAATGTATGTATATTCAGTAACTGTACAAAATCATAAAAATGCTATTCATCCATTTCTTCCTTTCATCTTTCACAAGAACACATTGTATGTTGCAAGATCAATTGTACCCATCTGCAGATGCTATCAACATTTTTACAGCCCCATTGGTAATTTTTTTACAGCTTTCGGCTCCCAATTTTACGTATTTTATTATAAAACGATTGAGAGCCACATCTCTCGTAAACTTATTGTTATTGGCTGTTTAATATATAATTCTGTTTGTTTTTGGCGCGAACATCATGTCGTTTGGCGAAAACGAGCCGTGTAAAGTGTCGTGGGTTAATATTTAAGACGAACTTTATGGTCCGATGGGGATTTTATTTTTGTTGTAAAAATGTCTATTTCCTTATTTACTTTATTGTTTTTTTGTATTGTCTTTATTCGGAAAGGGACGGATAATGTTGTGTTGTATGTTGTAAATGCAGTTTATTAGGTGGCTGGGTTGGTTCGGTTGTAAACTGACGTGGATTTACGATGGACATTACAATTTGTTAATGTCAAACAGACGGATTTTTCTGTGGTTTTTGTTAAAGGAAGCTATCGCCGTTCTCAAACTTTGACTTTACTTCTGAATTTCAACCTCTTTTAACTTATTCCACCGGTTAGCTTGCTATTTTGTACCCATTTTGTATCCATTTAAATGATAATAACCGAGTCAATTCCTTACAGGTACCGTACATTCAGTAATTTCTAACACTATGGATTTGATGTGTCACCAATCAAGTTTTACAAAGAGAGGTATTTATTTTTTGGAAACTCGTTATAATATTTTAAATTACTTTAACTGTATTCCAACTGGGGTAAATAGGGATGCAAGGGTGAATGGGGACGAAATTTTTAAGTAACATTACTTAAAAATTTCGTCCCCATTCACCCTTGCATCCCTATTTACTTTTTTACCCCTATTTATTTTTTTAGATTTGAACTTTAAAATAATGTAGTTTGTTGCCAACAAAGTCACTTAATACAAGTAAACAAATCACTGCCTGTGATTTGTTTACTTGTATTAAGTGACTCTCGTAAAGTTTCGTCCCAATTCGTCTCTGCCGCCCTATTAACCCCGTTTGTAGTTACTTGTTAGTAATTTAAAAATATTGAACGCTACGTTCGGTTTGCTGCAAGAAGCGCTCACAAATTGTAATTCGCTCGGAAAATTGCTAAAGTACTTACTAAAATATTCCACGAAAATACTTCTTACATTGTTAATATTCCTTTACTACTTCATTCAAACTTATGCACATTTAAGCAAAGACATTGAAGTACATATAACAGTCAAAAATTGGGAGAAACTCTGTCGAAGATCCACGGATAGTATCCCAAAATATTGGTCCTTCAAAATCTCTGGAACAGTCAAAGCGCACCGCAAATTTCCAGTTACATCACCCTGCGATAACATCCGAACACAGCCTTTAATGCAATCAGCTAAAATATAAACATGTCACTCTTGGATAGGGCTGGCACTTTTGCAGGACTTAGATGTTCCAGAAAGAGTACCTATGAAGATAATCATGGGCGTAGCGAGCCTTGGGCTCAGGGTAGGGCAGCAGCCAGCCACGGATAGTATCCTAAAATTGTGTTTGGATTTAAAATAGTCTGTGAACTCTGAGTTTGTTTCGGCCTTTTTTCTCAGTCTTGTCTGTCTGGAACTGTCGACCTCGTTCTTAACAACTCGGTCTAAGCGTCTTAGAGTACCTAATCGGTGAACATACATAAAAAAAGAGATTTTGATGAATTGAGAACCTCCTCCTTGTTTGAAGTAGTTAAAAAATAAATGAAACAGACAATAGGGACAAGTACTATAGTCTGTACTATGGTTTACTATACTTGTACCTATGCAGATTATACAATAAATACATCGTGGAATTTTCAATGATAGACCGCTTCATCTGTCCAATGACTTCGAAAAATTAGTAAAAAGAAATCGACTGTTGAATAATTTAAAAATGAAAATATCATGCATTATTTTAACGCATGATATAGTTGGAAACACCCTATACGCGAACGCAGACCGAACCTTGCGTTCCAAAGCACGTAGAATGGAGCGGCGACATATTTACCAGAGTTCATTCATCGAAGCTCGAAAACAAATAATAATTTTAAAGTTTTCTTCAAAAATCATTATTTTAAATTATTTTTTTGAATAATGTTTCTTATATAGTAATGTTGAGTCACTGGATATATGTACGTGTATATAAATATCGTACCTATATTATATTAATTTGTCCTTTTCTTCTGACATAACTTGAAAAAATTCTATCAAAGAAGACAAAAAGTTGAGCCTTCTTTATTTGAAAACATAAATACATAACTATATGCCTTGTTATTCCATAGGATTGCGCAAAGGTATTGTGGGACAGTATAATTATAGTACAGGTACACCTACATTCCAACAGTAATACATATTTCTGTTCCATGTTATAGAGGGACATTTGCCATCGTCTCGGTGCAAGACCAGATTACAGGTTGCTACTGAAAAAAAAAAACAGATAAAACAGTACAATAACAGAAGAAGTCAAAATGAAATAGAGCGGGAGTAAAATGTTATTATTACAAGTAACAATGATACTCATTGATAGTATTAGTAACATTAAAATAAACTTATAACCACATATCATACTCTCAAGTATCATTTGTGCGGGTTCGATTCCAGGTGAGGCAAGTTATATGTACTTTCTAAGGAAAACATCTTGAGGAAACCTGGACTATAATTCTAAAATCGCCAACCCACATTGCGCAAGCGTAGCGGTTACGCTCAATCCTTCTCTGTCTTGAGGAAACCTGGACTATAATTCTAAAATCGCCAACCCGCATTGAGCAAGCGTGGTTATTAGGCTCAATCCTTCTCTGTATGAGAGTAGACCTGTGTCCAGCTATGGGACGATAAAAAGGTTGATGATAATGATAACTACATATGTTAGTTATTGTACTAACACAAATAGACACACCACACAGCATCACTGCTTCCGCAATCCAGCCGAAATACTGGAACAGCGATTCAAAATACAGCAGTCCAGTCTATCTGCAATAACTACCCGGATTCTGTTACAACTGACGCTGGAAATTTTGGCGCCAATTCCCTTGTTCTTAAACTAAATTAAATTACAAGTCAGTGTATCTATTTTCTTTTTATTTAATTATGAAAAGGACAGAAGATAAAATATTAGTTTAGATCATGTCGAATTAAGATGTTCAATTGACAATTTAGACATGATGAAAATATGGCGACTAAAAATATACGTCAACTTTCGTCAGGCGCTGACTAATTTGGTAGGACTAAACTGATATCAGTCAATCTTGTAGCATTCAATGCCGCCAAAACACAGGCGTGTCTTTTCACCGCCAAAAGGAGCCCGTTCACTTTGGCTCCTACTTTTCGAGATGTGTCCTTGGAGTGTTCCGACCGCCTTCAGCTTTTGGGAGTTGAAATTTCCTCGAACCTTAACTTTGGGCGGTTCTTTGAGTCCAAGACCAGGGTGGCTGCCAGGAAACTTGGCGTTATCGCAAAGGTCCGGCGGTACTTCACACCAGGACAGCTTCTAATGTTATACAAAGCACAGGTCCGTTTGTGTGTGCAGTACTGCAGCCACATTTGGGCTGGTGCTGCTAAGTGCCACCTGGGTACTCTGGATTCAGTGGAGAGGCGTGCGAAGAGGCTAATTTACGACCCAGATCAAAACGATACGTCAAAACGGTCGCCAAAGCCTAGAGCACAGACGAAGAGTAGTCTGTCGGTGTTCTATAGGATGCATTTTGGACAGTAAATAAATAAATACGGACAAATCACACAGATTGAGCTAGCCCCAAAGTAAGTTCGAGACTTGCGTTATGGGATATTAACTCAACGATACTATATTTATTATAGATACATATATGTATAGATAAACATCCAAGACCCAGGCCAATCAGAAAAAGATCGTTTTCCATCATGACCTGGCCGGGGATCGAACCCGGGGCCTCCACGTCGCAGGCAGGCGTGTTGACCGCTGCACCACGGAGGACGACAGTGTGCGAGGGAATTGCATGATTTAATTCCCCCATCTCCGTTCCACCATCGGACGAACCGTCGTACGGCGAGTTTCTACCCTTACGTTGTTAACACCACAACGATCCGAACGAAGCGTTTCTCCTCGTCTATTATACCGCGTACATCGAGGGACTGAAACAATTTGCCAGCGGCGGCGTTTCCGTCGGTCTACAATTTAAGTGTCTTCAAGGCTAGAGTGGGGATCTTAATAAACTAGCGCGATTTACCATCAACGATTGCATCACTGCTTACCATCAGGCGGGATTGCGGTCAAGTACTAGTTTATAATTTATAAAGAAAATACTTAAATTTAGTTTAGTTTGTATGCAATTGAGGAGTTAATATCAGAGTTTTTTATTGAATCGAAAAGAAATAGTCGATTTTGCAAAATAACCTTAGACAAAATCCAGACAAAAACCTAAGCAGGCACCTGACACACCATCTCAACTAGTCTAGCAGCCCTACACAGTCTTCCGCCTCCCCGGGACATACCGATCTCCACCGAATGGGATGGTGCGTACGTTTGCGGGACATAGCCCATTGAAGATAGCTATCGACCGCCCGTTGAATAGGCTGCGTAGTCGCCGAGACGAGAGAGGTTTGACTTCTATGATTTTGTTGCAAAATCAAAAGTCATTTATTCAAATTAGGCTGGGAATCAACACAAACAAAACGGCCGCATTAATTGTCATTATTTCTATTCTATAGTAGGTTAGCTAAAAGTCAGTTTTTGAAATACTCCAAGCGAGCCCAAGGTCGATGAGAACTGAACTATAAAAGGGAACACTGTTAAATTTTTAATAAAACAACTCGTTTTGTAGTGCAGAATAGAACGGTAATTTTATTTAAAAAAATATGGTACCAAGCCATTACAGATGGCAGCACTTTTGAGAGTTCACAGATTATATAACACTAGCAGTCGCCAGCGACTTCGTTCGTCATGCTCCACTCCTATTGGTCACAGCGTGATGTTATATAGCCTAAAGCCTTTCTGGATTAATGGGCTTTCCAATGTAAAAAGATTTTTGCAAACCGGATCAGTAGTTCACTAGTTCCTGAGATTAGCGCGTTCAAACAAAGAAATAAACAAACTCTTCAGCTTTATATATTAGTATCTATAGAATATAGATAGATATTACATATTATGACTTTTCTGATATAATTTTAAAAATTGAATCATGATCTAAATTATCTCACTTCATATTTATTTTGAACGTGTTTATTGTGTGTCGAAATAAAACTTGGCAATGTCGTACCCAATTTACTGTTGTCCAGTCGCCCATCTTGCATTGCAGTATACAATGACATGTTTTGGGTTTTTGGTGATCAGCAGCATGAACAGAGGTTTTTGTTAAAACTTTACAAATAGTAGATGCTTGAAGATGGGCGACGCCTCTGAAGAGCCAAATGCCTACCGCGAGGTTTGGTCTGGGATGTCGCAGAAAAAGAGTTCTTAGAAGACTTTGGGGAGGCCTATGCCTAGTAGTGGAAGTAGCCAAAACTATATACATATTTTGAATTTATGAAACAACTAGCTGTACCCCGCGGTTTCACCCGCGTAAGCTTCGAACCGAAAGAGCTCAGTTGATATAAAATAAGCGCCTGTTAAAATAATGGGAACAATATGTACGTCCGCGTTTGCTCCCGTTTTCGCAACATTTTTTGTTCCTGCTCTGCTCCTATTAGTCATAGCGGGATGTTTTATAGCCTGTATCCTTTCTCAGGCTCTAGACTATCTGTGTACCAAATTTCATTACAATCGGTTCAGTAGTTTTGGCGTGAAAGCCGGACAGCTAGACAGAGATACTTTCGCATTTATAATATTAGCACGGATAATAAAAATATTTTTTAAGTTTCAGAACATAAGCTGAAGAGATTAGCTGGCCCAAAAAAATGAATTTATATATTGCAATTGGTATACATATATTGCTATTCCTTACAATTTTCTGCCGCCGTGGAGGAAAATACGAATAATTATACATCCCAGTTACACAGGTAAACCTATAATTGGCCATAAAAAAATGTAGTACTAATATTTTGTAAAATATATTATGTATAGCTGTTGGTTACCTAAATAAATAAATAAAGTGGAGGTTTGTTAATCGTACATCAGCTATTTCAAAGCAGCATGTCTTCCCATTAGCCAACAGCTTTTAAAACACTCCTTCAAAATCTCTGTTAAAAAGTTTGACTGAATCCAGGTCTCTTTGTTTCATGCCTTTTACGATACAGAATGGTGTTCCAGTTGTTTGTTAATTTGATTAATTGCTGTGTTAATATATGTTACGATGTATTTCCCCCATCTCCGTTCCACAATCGGACGACCCGTCGTACGGCGAGTTTCCACCCTTACGTTGTTAACACTACTACGATCCGTACGAAGCGTTTCGCCTCCTCCTTTATGCCGCGTACATCAAGGGACTGCGGTGTTTCCGTCGGACTACAATTTGAGTGTCTTCAAGGCTAGAGTGAATAGGCTCTTAATAAACTAGCGCGCTTTACCATCAACGATCGCATCACTGCTTACCATCAGGCGGGATTGCGGTCAAGCGCTGGTTTATAAGTTATAAAACAAAAAAAAAACGTAAATTGATGAAAAATAATAAAGTTTTTTATCCCAAACCTGCGCGACTAATGAAACTAGCTAAATGTTGAGTGACTGCTGAATGGTTACCAAGATGTGATGCACCGCATAGTTTCGCACTGCTATACACAGCACCTTTATATATCTAGGGTAAGGAATTTCACATGAGCTTGTGGAATACTGGAATTAGCTCTTCACTATTGTGATTCGAAGACTCTCTTGCGTACGTACTGTTTGTTTAAATGCGTCAGCTAGAAATGAAAATGTACTCAGATCTTTTATGAGATCGCCTTTATTTGTGTTAGTTTATGGAAATGATAAATATAGACTTATGCTTTTATGGCTGGGTGGTTAATGTAGTAAGGTTTAGCGAATGGCATGTTTTAATATTTGTAGGTAGAAGTAGAAAAATATACTGAGAATTTTTTGGGTTATTATATAGAACAATATTGCTCCCACGTACTTCGGTTTAACAAGAAATGTTTTGGACTGTCAGTTTGTGAACCACTGCTGCTTTTGTTTTGTTTGTAACATAGTTTGTAGGCACATTGTAACTAACACTATGAGACTGGTTGCTAGAAATAAATAGATTAATAATATAAATATAGAAAATATTTTTCTTTAAATTAGGGGAAAAATAATTATAGAATATGTTTTTAATTATCCATGTAATGACTTAAAAAATAGTAAGAAAATGTGACAGATGCACTCACTATAGATATACCAGATACCTCAACACATACAACTTAAACACAATACAATGGCCGATGGACTATGTTACTAAACTAAACTAAACTAAATAGTTTAGTATATCTTCTTCTTTCTATTTTATAAAGAAAAGGACAGAAGACAAATGTTACTTGCCTGTGTAGAAATGTTAGGCCTGTCAAATTAATCAGCACCTGGCGTAAGTTGCCGTTTTTTTAAGTCGTAATGTTTTTAATCACGTCCAAGCTGTCTATGGAGGACTAAATTAATATTTATCTTCTGGCCTTTTATTATTCAAAATCAAATTAAAATCAAAGCATTTATTTCAAATAAACCAGTTACCAGGTCAGTTAGTAAGATGAAGGTCGCCCATTCCGAAGAGTATACCTATGGTTCTCCACAGACACACACACACACACACACTCCACACTCTTTTACATTTCCAAGCTATTGATACAAATATTTGATTACATCATTCATGTTGAAATCAACCGTGTGAGAACAATGCAGAAATATATTGTACGCTGAGAGCGTCCATTATGGAAAACACACAAAAAAAAACAACAACAATTCAGAAATTAAAATACGCCGTGGCAGCTAAGAGATGGCCAGTCCCCTCTAACGGCGTCCGTTCACGAACATGACGTATGGATCAGCATCATTCAGCTCAACCATAATGAAGGGAACCTAATGACCCGACACACACGCCACCATCAGCGAGACATTCGAGTGAGCATGACATACTCTCAACAGCCAGAGCACAATCAAGTCAATAGGAAAGACTAACCCAATAAATAGATGCTTAACAGCAAGTACATTGTGCTCACACATGTGCCATGCAATTATACAATACTAAGAAATTGAATCTACAAAATGCAAAGATAGTTTTGTCCAAGGTTCAGCAGCTCCAATAGTGTTCCGGAATACTAAGTTTAGCTCCTGTGTACCAGTACCAGTGCCGAACACCCCTGTCAGCGATGCAATTCCGTAAAGTACAATATGCTTGGCTACATAGTGTGTAATACTGGCTTGGAGTAAAAAACATAAACAATTACAAATTAAAACTACAAGAGGAAAAATCAAATAAAAATCTACCAATATGCATCCTATAGAACACCAACAGGAGCACCAACAGCTGTTCCATTGATTCTGTCACGTCGCCCTTTCTGGTCAGGATAGGTGACGTGCTTTCCCACATTAGCACCATATTAGTTATATAGGAGAATTAAATAAAATCTCTCACCTCAGAACTAAAGGTTCCCATAAAAACGTACTGCGAAGGTGTTGGGAGATAACCATCAATCCCCATAGCGTTGGCGATAGCAATTAATAACACCATAGTGAGTGTATAGCGAAATGTGGAGATACCATGATGGAGGAGGAAAATCTGAGACAAAATGACACAGTTGCAGGAAATGCGGGAGGTACGAAATTAAACCAAATCATTTATTTTGCATAACATAGTAGTGTCTTCAAGGCTAGAGTGAATAGGCTCATAATAAATAACATACTAGCGGTCGCCAGCGACTTCGTTCGCGTGGAGTTAGTTATGCCCCGCTCCTATTGGTCGCAGTGTGATGTTATATAGCCTAAAGCCTTCCTGGGTTAATGGGCTATCCAATGCAAAAAGAATTTTTCAAATCGGACCAGTAGTTCCGGAGATTAGCGCGCACAAACAAACAAACTCTTCAGCTTTATATATTAGTATAGATAAAAAACTTCCTTAGGTGTGCTATTGAATTTAGGTTCTAATATATAATAACTTTACATATCCAGAATACATTTTAATTCATCTAAAAAAATAAAAGGCCGAATTAAAAATGTTACATCATTATACATAAGTCAAACATTTTCATGACATATTTATAAAATAAGTTATCATGTTAGTCGGTAAATCCCTTTAGATTTATAGAAACTCAGTTGCTACGGCGTAATCGAGAAACACAGCATCAGTAATAATTTCATTTTGGTAGTTCAACAACATTCATTGCCTTATTTACATATGTTGTTGAGCAGTCAAATGTTTCAAACACATGAAGCAATGGATTTGCAATATGCTATAATATAGTTTAAAACATCTGGCACACAATCAAATCATTGCACCAACTACCTTCAGCACCCTGAGTGCCTAACACACTATTGTTATTAATTGTAATCATTTTAAAGCATATCGCTAATCCATTGATCCATATGTTTGAAAAATGTGTCTGCCTAACAACGTAAATAACGCAATAAATGTTGTTGAACTGTCAAATTGAAACCCATTGCTACTGATAGCGTCTGACGCGGCCGCTGCGCAAGGTGGCGCGGGTTCGATCCCCGCACAGTGCAAGTATTTGTATGTATGAATATGAATATTTGCACTAGTCTGGTCGTGCCTCGGAAAGCACGTTAAGCCGTTGGTCCCGGTTGCCATACGAACATGTAGTGGCAGTCGTTACGGGTTGTTGGAGCCCTCAAAAGTCCAACAATTGGTCTAAAGCATTGCAGCTTCGATCTCGCCTTCGGGTTGTGGAGGTCAGACGGCAGTCGCTTCACGGAAAATGTCGAAGTTTAGCCATATCAGCAGTTGGACTAGTAAAGCGGACCCCAGACTCCAAAAGCTGAAAAAGGCTTCGGATGCGACTGGGATTAACGCTGGGATGATGATGCTACTGATAGTGTCTTACGCAATGGTCCTGCAGATTGTGATTTAAAGCCTGATTTACTTATAAACTATTACTTGACTGCGATCCCGCCTGATGGTAAGCAGTGATGCAATCGTTGATAGTAAAGCGTACTAGTTTATTAAGCCTATTCACTTAAAAAACTTAGTAATAGGAAGGATGACGGCAGTTGAGCGAGGTGATGCAATGTTAAACCCCAGACCAACACGACCAAACGATGCTGCGCTAGAGGGAGATTGATCTGGAGACTCTCCACGACCCACAACTCCCGACACAACAACATTTGGCGCATCGTATACGCCACACATCACAACACAACTGCTCAGACCCGTCCTCCGTACGGCTTCACCAGACATCATGCCGGAACACGACGAATCGCTTGGCGGCAAGACTTTGTCTGGTGGGTGGTAACTTCTACCGGCAGCCGATGTTATGGCCTACCACCGAGAAAGAAGGAGAAGGTACCTACTACGATTATTGTGCTATTTACTGATGGTATACAAATTAAAACTTTGTCCTGCTAAATGCCAGTAGCATTGCCTTCCTACTGACCACACTGGTGTCTGCTAAAGCGTGAAACCTAATGAGCACTAGAATTAATAGTACATCTCATTCGAATTGAATCGCCTCGGAGCTGTTAATTCAAAATGTGTGCGGGAGATCTTTAGATAAGAGTTAAAAGATAATATTTGTCTGTTTGTTTGTAAAGGTTATAAGGTAGAGGTCAGATTATACTCAGCATCGGTTTATAGAATAGAATAGAAAACTGTTTATTATTTATGTACACCTTAAAAATTACAGAACATAAGTATAAATTTTTCAAATTAAGATTTTACAAATGGTGAAACAACGGGCGGTCTTATCGCTAAGAGCGATCTTTTACAGACAGCCTTTGGATGGAATACTAAGGGTAAAGCAGAGAAAAATAATGTAAGTAGTCTACAGTGTACTATTTACATAGATTATACAATAAATATGTCCATAAAGTGTATCATACTAGTTTAAATAAATATAAAACATACCTACATCTAATAGGGTATTTGACTAAAAAACTAATTAGTCCGTCAGTCAGATTTCCAAAAAATGCTAGAACACTCTGCGGTTACGAGCGTCAACCCAGGTGAGAGATACCATCCGTGTGCAGTTTCTGGCCTGCCATCGGACGCGTCCCCAGGTGGCGGATAGGGGAACGGCCCCCAGATATGGGGGCTACCGGTTTACCGTCGCAGACCAAAACCAGATGCGGGGACCGCTTCGGCGATCACACGTGCAGCGGGTCGGCCACCATTCCAGGTGGCTGACATGACCCGAACTCCGGGTCTCCGTCGGGCAACCCGCTCTCGTCATTGAGAGGAGCTGGGGGCTCGTTTGCTTCCGGGCAAACGAGTGGGGCTAAGAAGAAGGACACCTCGCTAAAAAATCCTTGGCTGCAGCGTCTTTTCGCACAAGAAGACGTACCCAGCCCGGCCCCTCCGTATGGGGGGACCACTGTGGGCCCGCCTTTTAGGCGGGAATCGCCGGCGGGGGATTGGTAGAAAGGCTCTGCTATTTCCCATGACCCCGCCACTCAGGCGATGTCGTTGTGCCGCTGTGGTTTTAATGGGTATTCCCGGCTTCGGTTGTTCGAGTCCCAAACACGCCCTTCGGGGTATGGTACGTAAATGCATTTCCAAAACGTAAAAAAAAAGTGAGACCTGCTTACGCTATTCAGCTTGAACACAGACGGCGTTGAACCATGGGAGAGCCGAGCTACCGACAGTCACGTCACTGAAGGGTATAAAATACTCCGTAACTTGACGCACCACATGTAGCGCCCGCATAGTTCGACGGATTGTCGGAAGAGAAACAGTCCTGCTGCCAAAGAGGCAAAAAAGTGGCGTATCTCATCCCAATCTGCTGACTTGTATAGCCACATTCACCGTTCACCACGTGAGTGACGTAATCTGGTGATCTGAAGTTCCTAACGGCACGAACCAAAATGTTCCAAGTTGGAACATTTTGGTTGAAGTGTTGGAACTTCCACACTTCTATTCGCTTCAGTGATCAGAAGAAGGACCAGACGATTATCATTAGGCACCCTAGTCGCTTGTTCTAACAACTGGGAAAGGTCTATTTATAGCGCAAAGTTATGCACTTCTCTCCCAGCGTGGTCGGTCTTCTGGTATGGAAGAAGCCAGTCTTGGTGGCATGGCTGTAACAACACATGTGATCACTTCAGTGATCAGCAAAAACCAGACAATTGGCAGTATGGCCAACTACATTAGGCACCCTGGTCGCCTGTTCTAACAACTGGGAAAGGTCCATTGAAAGCGCAAAGTTATGCACTTCTCTCCCAGCAGCGTGGTTAGTCCTCTGGTATGGGAGAAGCCAATCTTGGTGGCATGAGAGGCGTAGAAGTCCCCCAGAGCAATTGTGCGCCAGGGTGCCCATCGTGAGAGATCATATCGCCTTTATCTTATAATCAACAGGACACTACGACCATATTAAATATTTAAAATCGAAAACTATATATAGTTTGCTCGGTAACGAAACCATAGCGAGATCTATTTCGATCCCAACGCCATCTATGGAAGCGTCAGGTAAACTTTTAAACTTTTTAATATTTTACATATTAGCGTCGATTCACTTGTTGACAAACTAAATTAAATTTAAGTTACGTGTATATTTTTCTTTCCATTTCATTAAGAAAAGGACAGACGATAAAATGTTCATTAAGACCTGTCAAATTAGTTCGCTTTTGATGTAAATTGATGTATTTTTTTTTTTTTTTTCGACTATTCTGCCAATGGTGGAGACAGACGAGCCGGTATCGACTATTCTGCCAATGTCATGTGGAGAGAGACGAGCCGTCGAACTTTGAACTTCGTGGTAGTTTACTAGTATATATATAATAGGACAACACAGGAGTAACTATCATAAATAATATAAACAACAGTATAACTATTTTTTGGTGGCCATGTTTATAATCGCGTCTAAACTGTCTATGGCGTGTCTTAATTTGACAGGATTAAACTGAAATGTTATCTTCTATCCTTTTCATAATGAAATGGAAAGAAAAAGATGCAATTTACTCAAAATTAGTGCAGTTTGTTCCAACAAAATTAGTGCAGTTTGTTCCAACAAAATTAGTGCAGTTTGTTCTAACAAAATTAGTGCAGTTTGTTCCAACAAAATTAGTGCAGTTTGTTCCAACAAAATTAGTGCAGTTTGTTCCAACAAAATTAGTGCAGTTTGTTCCAACAAAATTAGTGCAGTTTGTTCCAACAAAATTAGTGCAGTTTGTTCCAACAAAATTAGTGCAGTTTGTTCCAACAAAATTAGTGCAGTTTGTTCCAACAAAATTTCTTTTTCATAGATAATATCTATGAATAAAAAAACTAGTGCTTGACCACGCTTGTGCCTGATGGTACGCAGTGATGCAATCGTTGATGGTAAAGCGCGCTAGTTTATTCAGAGCCTATTAGTTTAGCCAGAGACACGAACATACCCTAGTTTGCTGTCTAATCTTTTAAATTACTTAATTATTTATTTTGTGTTTTCATTTTTGCATTCTTTTGTCAATTTTCGGTCATCCCATAATCTTTGTCATCTGTTAGTATACGTTTGTATTAGTTGTGACACGACCGTGTAGTCAGGAGGCCTGGAGACCTGTAACACAGGTTGTCCTAGTACAGGCTCCAGTTTCCACTACATCGTTATATCTTGTATACTTAATTTTGTGTTAAACTTATGTTTAATTGTGTGGTGGAAAAAATAAACGTTTATTATTATTATATTATTATTATTATATTATTCACTCTAGCCTTGAAGACACCTAAATTGTAGTCCGACAGAAACCCCTTGCAAATTGTTCCAGCCCCTCGATGTACGCAGTATAAAAGAAGACGCGAAACGCTTTGTTCGGATCGTTGTGGTGTCAACAACGCAAGGGTACAACAACGTATCAATAGAGTACATTTTACGTTTCAACTTCAAACATTTTTCACTCTGAAATCAACTTACTCATCATTGCAATAAAGTTGATATACCTTTTACTAGAAATAAAGTGCAGGTATGTAGCACTCCACACTTTTTACAGATTTAAAATAGCAGAGTTGTGAACTCCACAACAATTGGGTTGTTAAGGGTAGAAGGGTATCGCGTCCGACCCTGGTGTAGGCCATGGTCCGGAGCGAGAGTGCATGGCAGGCCGTCACCTCGTTCTGCGAAGCAGTGATACTGGCAATGGAGGAGGCGGAGTACGTGAGAAGTGTAATAACTACAAAGGTTGGGTTTCCTCGTTTATTCGGGAAAACTCATCATCATCCCAGCGTTAATCCCAGTCGCATCCAAAGCCTTTTCAGCTTTGGAGTCTGGGGTCCGCTTTACCAGTCCAACTGCTGATATGGCTAAAATTCGACATTTTCCGTGAAGCGACTGCCGTCTGACCTCCACAACCCGAAGGCGACATCGAAGCATTGCAGTTAGACCAATTGTTGGACTTTTGAGGGCTCCAACAACCCGTAACGACTGCCACTAGATGTTCGTATGGCAACCGGGATCAACGGCTTAACGTGCTTTCCGAGGCACTACCAGAAAAGTGCAAATATTCATATTCATGCATACAAATACTTGCACTGTGCGGGGATCGAACCCGCACCACCTTGCGCAGCGGCCGCGTCCGCTACCGCTACGCCACGGAGGCTGTCAATTTATTCGGGAAAACTATGAGAAATAAAACTATACATTATTTTCAAATATAATGAAATGGACCTACATTAAAAAAAAAAAATAACTTTACCCTCACTATAAATTACTCTGTGTTTATGAATTAATCCAGAGAGTATAAATGTCTGTAAACGCACCCAGTTTACAGACATTTAAACTCACATACACAAACAAACAGACTCGTTACAACTACGTGTAGGCCCTACAAATATTTGTTGCGGGAAGCGAACCCCCAATACGCTGCGCAGCAGTCGATCACTCAGCCACTGCACCAACCGTGTATATACGATATGTATTGTTAGGCATCGATAACTGATTCTACTAAAGCCTACAAAGCCGGGCTAAACTTTAAAAAATCCTCTTAAAAAATAAATATTATTTCGCACAACGAGGTAACTTAATACATGTGCGGTAGGCAATACATGCGCATTTTTTTTTTTAAATTGTTATTCGCGGGAAAAAAATCAAAATTCATTAGCATTGTTACTATGGTGATAATGTTAAATTTCATATTTTATTTGGTCATGTGTTTACCTAACCTATATTATCCTTATTGGTCGGACGGGGTTTTCTTTACATATTGTATAGATATTATATATTTCATGACAGTGCCTTTATTATGAAAACGACAGTCATTCATTAGAAAAACGACTTTAACTTCTAAAGTTTCACTGTCATATTTTATTAAAAAAAAAAAAAATAAGGAAAAATTGCAGGCAAAGACAGAATTCGATCTGAACCATTACCCTCCAACACTACAACGATCACAATTCACACACCTCAAATTTATTCTAGCTTTTCGAACGAACTGTATTCCCAGGCAAAACCACAGGCCACCGCTAGTCACCAGTCGCCAGCCCTGTAAATCACTACAGTTCCACCATAAAAGTAAGAGCAACAAGATTGGAGATGCCTCTCTGTATGGGCGATACAATTTGTGGTGTCGGCAGAGCGGCAGGTGGTGTATCAATATAGTGTAGAAGGTTTATGGGAATAGGTTAATGATGAGTTTTTATGGAGTCATCATTTCTGTCTCCTATTTTTTGTGTAGGGTTAATAATAATAATTTTTATTCAAGTAACACGGACTATATAATATGCCCCGTGTGGTACCGTACCCATATCCTCCCGAGGGTGTCGTAAGAGGTGACTAAGGGAACTCTCACCAGGGTAGCGGGCAGCAGCGCTTTTCCTGTGGAAAATCAAACTACTGCGATCCCCAACCCGCCTGCCATGTGGGGATTATTGCGAAACCCCCCAATGTAATGAAAGCCTCGGGGGAGGTCTTTGTCCAGTAGTGGACCTCTATAGGCTGAAGAAGAAGAACATGGACTCATTATTGTTAATAAAAAAATTAAGAACTATGTTAGTCAAAAATATTTAATTTGTTTTCATCCCGTGGGAGATGATATTGCAGTGATTAACATACGTATAATCGAGCCTGCTAGCGATCATTTTCAGGATATTGTAGGAGCTGTCCCGAACTCTGCGCACCAGAGAAGCACATGTCATTCATCACATCGTTGCGTAAAAACAATTAATATGTGCGAACATTCCCGATGCGCTACACAAACTGGGCAGCTCCATCAAGACCCTGAAGGCATTGTTACATTGGACACGAAAGGTGCTGCACGACCTTTGGGTATATCTAGCCCATCTAAAGTTAAGGGTATCTCATAAATCGTGATAGCTAAATAGTTGAAATTTTCATTGAGGATCTATTTTTATTGCTACTATAACCCCAAATATTAACAACAGAATAATCCATACTAATAATAGAAATGCAAAAGTAACTCTGTCTGTCTGTCTGTTACGATTTCCCGCTTAAACCTCTCAACCGATTTTGATGAAATTTGGCACAGTCAATCTTTAGACCCTGAGAAAGGATATAGGCTACCTTTTATTGAAAAAAAAAAGATATTCCCGAGGGAAATCTAAAAAGCGCGATTTAACCGAATTCCACGCGAGCGAAGCCGCGGGCGGAAAGCTATATTATATCTTTTATAGATGGTATGAGATCGAGCTAAACACCGACTCGCACTTGGCTGGTTTATCTACGTTATTTCTGTTTATGAGTCAAGTTTTGAGTATGGATGTCGAGTAGGAGTAGACCAAAGACTCGCTGGATGTGTTGTGCGTATGACGATATTGTATAGAAAAGCTGTGATTGTAAAGATGGCAGCTAATAGAGGACTAGGTATGGAAGAAAATGCCATGCTGTCCAAATCCAAAATTGATTGGAATAGGGCGCAGGAGAATGAGCATGATTCTTTGTACGTTATGTGGAGATGCCTTTTTTTTTTCAAAATAATTATAAATTAGTGATGCGATCGTTGATGGTAAAGCGCGCTAGTTTATTAAGAGCCTGTTCTGACAAAAAAAACTGAGTTAATAGGAAGAACGATGCTGCGCCAGAGGGAGATGGGTCTGGGGACCCTCCACGACCAATCCATACACCACACATCGCAACACAACTGCTCAGATCCGTACGGCTTCACCAGACATCATGCAGGAACACGATGAATTGGCGGCAAGACTTTGTCTGTTGGGTGGTAACTTCTGCCGGCAGCCGATGTTTTTGGCCTACTACCGAAAATTTTAACCTTTTCTTTTACTAGAAACAAATAATTAGAATATTTTACTATTGAGAGCTCGCTGTAAACTCGCTTTTACCTACTATTCAGGTGAGGTTTTTACAGAATGGATTGGCTGGATCTTTTCAATTATGATCATTCCACAGAACATTGTATAAATTTCAATACATCATACAACCCACTTTGGTTACTTTTAAATACGTTTTCCATGGAGATTAACGCAGAAGGACAGGTGGGTATTCCCCCACCAACTGTCGCCATTATTGTGACAATCAATGCTCTGGGGATATGGATCGGTAATGACCTTAACGTTATTTTAATCACTTACTCCTTTGCTCCACTAAATAATTTATGTTGGGGGCGGTACAAGTGGTAAGAGATGACCGATCTCATAAGCGTAAGCGATTTGCGCTGCTATTATTTTACCAGATTCGTGCATGGAATAATGATAAGCCTATGTTGTGCTCGATGGGGCCGACGGGTTCTCTCAGTGCGGGGTCGAGCGACAACACGTGGGTAGACCCCCAACAAGGTGGACCGACGGCCTGGTGAAGGTCGCGGGAAACCGCTGGATGCGGGAGGCGCAGGACCCGTCGTCGTGGAGAACCTTGGGGGGGCCTATGTCCAGCAGTGGACGTCTTTCGGCTCAAATGATGATGATGATGATGTTGGGTTCAAAGTAGCCTGGTGACAAATTCCATTATAATCAATTCTGCCGTTTCAAAGATTAGCTGGATCGAACAGACAGGCAGGAACTGAGGCGACAATTAACGAAATAGAATTTAATAAAAACCTGTTATTTTGGCATTACGAACAAAAACTTATATGATTTTATTGATAATATATTGTATATTGTATGTTAATATATCTAAGATACAACCGAGTGAAGGAGGCACGGCACTGTGAGACTGGTGTGCCATATCTTGCGTCTCTCGGCGCGTGATCCTAATGAAAGCACGTGGATGCATTTTCTGTGAGTTGGAATTATTTATGCGTATTTTATGTACAAACGGATATGCATACATGCAAAGATAAAACACATGATAATCGCCTTGCAGGTTCTAACCGCCCAAAACGCTTCAGCCTATACATTGCACCACATCGATAATGAGACTAGATCAGGTGGACAGTTAAATTACTAAATTGTAAGCGTCAGCATACCTACGTTGATTTATACTGTCCCCTTTCCTCGCCCAACTTTCAACCGTACTTCAAGGTAATAAGTTCCAATTTCGACTGACAATTTCGTATGCAAGGGTAATTTAAAAGTGTAACCATCGTACTGATGTTGATATATTTCCCACTTTTCACTTTGATATTCGTAGTATTTGAAAATGGACGCAATTAATTGTCTGATAGGGTAATAAATTAATCATTAGATTTTTTATCGTGTATTTTTATGTGAGAAAATAATATATGGACTTCATGGATTTGGTAAGGACCAGCACCGCAGCATTTTGTGTTTCACGCGCGCCTCAAAGAGATGTCAGCACATCGTGACGAGGTCCACAAAGACCGATGCCTGGGTCAGGGTTGCGAGTTGGTAAAAGAAAAACCGTGGCCCTGGCGCAAGGGCAAGTGAAGGAAAACGAGTGGGTTTTAATCAGTATAAGTCTAATCCGCCCAAAGTCAGAGAGTTAATTTGAAGATTTCCCATCCACACTAAAAAAAGGGGGTCCCAATAGTACGAAATGCAGAAATATCATAAAAGCGCCAACAGACAAGTTTCACGACATGACTTTCAGTAGTGAAATGGACGAAGATAGTGATGATCCAAGTCAAGTTACCTTAAACTGAAAATAAAAATCCCAATCAACGTTGAACCCTATATTAAAGATGAACTGAATAAATTCGACGATCCGTTACGTTATGTTAAGGCCTTGGTCCGGAGGAGAGTGCATGGCAGGCCGGCACCCCTTCAGCGAAGCAGTAACGCTCGCAAAGGAGGTGGTCGAGCGCGTTAGGCAGAGGCAATCTCTACACCCTCACACCTCTCTAGTCTCAGCAGGAGTCGCCCTGGTCATTGGAAGAGAACATCCAACTCCCGGCCATCGTAGACGTAGGCTTGCTGGCTGCGAGCATTGTGAATCTCGCCGCCCGGTAAGGACCAGGCCCTGGTCGATGGCGAGTTGTTTCCGAACGCGCCACAAACAGATGACGTATCGATATCGTGACGGGGTCCAGTAGGACCGATTCCTATCAAGGCCGCGCGTGTTCAAAAGAAATACCGTATCCCCTGGCGCACATGCAAATGAAGGAACAGGAATGCATTATGTATGTATGTATTTGTAAAAATAAAAAACTAAATTTTTCGAACGTCATAGGTAAAAAACCCGAAGAATTACAACACTTAAGTGGCAGTGGGCCGGGCACATTGCCCGTAGAACCGATAGCCGATGGGCCTGACGGGATCTCGAGTGGCGAGTGGCGACCATGCACCGGAAGACGCAGCGTGGGTAGGCCCCCGATAAGGTGAACCCACAACCTGGTGCAGGTCGCGGGAAACCGCTGGATGCGGGAGGCGCTGGACCGGTCGTCGTGGAGATCCTTGGGGGAGGCCTATGTTCAGCAGTGGATGTGGCTCAAATGATGATGAATAATAGGTAAAAACAGACAAGAAATAAATTCTAGTTGATAATTAGGTATAAGTGCAGGCGTAGGCGTATGGTTCAAAAAAACCAATACAAATTTTATAGAGGCATTCCACTTAAAGCACTGATTTGAATAGCACTTCTAAAAACGGCACTTTTGCACTTCCGGATATTGTTACCAAATAGTCACAAATTAGGTATCTATAATGTTGTTAAATAATACAACGGCAATGTTACAACAGATGACAAGATAGTTTATATTTTATGTAACACGTTTCACCTGTGGTCTAAAGAAAATCTTAATGCTAATAGAAAAGAGAGGACCAATCGTCTTCCACCCAATTTTGAACACCACAAAAAGGCTCGCGCATACATAAAAACTGCCCTCAGGCCCAACCCTAATAAGCCAAAGAGATAGTTTCATATTTAATACGACTTCCTAAAAAGTGCAACAACCCGATTTTAAAACTGATTAAACAGAAACTGGAGACTTTTAACACAAGGATATAAAGTCCAAAATTCATTGGCACAGGTATCGCACAAAACAGATTATTTAATTACCAGGATCATTTGCATGTTGCGTGAACCTTGCCGCATTGGATGAAGGTAGAATTTGGCTTGGTTTCTAGTATGATTTAGGTGGTCAGCAGAAAGGCTTGGCAAGTGAAAGTGGGCTCATCTTCGACCGGAGATAACCTTTGGCCGTAACCTGTCGTTGTTATTTTAAAGTACACCTATTAGTATTTATGAAGATTGCATAGTTTTGTATGAATTGCGAAGAGTTTTATTTGTTTGCTGATAATCTAGTAAAATGTAAAAGTAAATTATGTTGACAATTATCTCTGGTTAGATAAGGGACATTCAATTTAGTGGGTTAGTGCTAATTGGGTTAGATAATATGAAAGTAAATGTTTTCTATGAGTATGAGTCTTTTTAATATAGTTAATAATTCAACACACTGCGCTCCAAAATACAGATTACGGAGGTTGTTCAAATAACCGCTGTGCTGAAATGAAACTTGGCTGGCCACGCCTGATGTAGGTATGCTGAATACTCTGTAGGCCAAAATACCCCCTTGACGCACTGAAACAGCTAGAAGGAGTCGACCTCATAGAAAATGGAGGTGTTAGAACCAAACCACACGAGAATTTGGAGATGAAATTTAACTAAAGTTAGATACCAGGAATTTGTAATTAACTACTATTGTACTCACTCTACTCTTCTCTCTTCTCTTCTTCTTCTTCTCTACTCTATTCTCTACTATTCTATGCATGAGGAGTTAGAAAATACGTCTTTTATTTATTTATGTACATACAATAAAATACATAAGGATATGACAAATTTAAGATCTGAAAACAAAGGTGAGTACGGAGGACGGGTCTGAGCAGTTGTGTTGCGATGTATGCCGGGTACGATGCGCCAAATGTTGTTGTCTCGGGAGTTTGGTAGTGGAGGGCCTCCAGATCAATCTTCCGCTGGCGCAGCATCGTTGGTCGTGTTGTTGGGCTTAACATTCCATCACCTCTCTCAACTGCCGTCTTTTTTCCTATTCACTCGGCTTTTCTTGGGCGGAATAGGCTCTTAATAAACTAGCGCGCGACCATCAACGATTGCATAACTGCTTACCTAAGGCCGGATTGCAGTCAAGCACTAGTTTATAATCATTTAAAAAAGCAGACCTGCGAAAGGAGAAGTAAAACAGAAATGTAGACGTGTGTAAGAACAAGGATGAAGTAAAATACTTATGAATATGATAAGTACGGGTACGGAAAAATCGTGCGCGATGCTAACTCGAAATTGGCTGTTTTTTGTCATCTCGCCCATTACAATAAAAACACATTGACATGTAGTGCAGCGTCCAAACGCACGTACAGTAATAAATAAAATATTATGACACGTACAGTAATAATAAATCATTCGCCTCGTTATAGCTAATAGCCGCCAAAACAGGGGTTAGAACCTAATTAAAAACACTTTTTCTGACGCCGTCCTTTATTGTGGCCTCTGTATAAAAAATTAACTGTTCTTCATACGATTCTAAGCTCAGGTTTCATATCATTGTTTGTATTGCTAATTGATATTTTTATATTGTTTGTATATTTTCGCAACTTTCAAAGTTAGGATTTCATAAATTCTGTTCGCATATACGAGTACAGTGTATTGCTGATAATACGACAATAAATGAAAACACAGACTATGCTGGTTCATAGGAAAAATCCTAAACCATAGAAAAAAACGTAGCATTAAAAATAAAAAATATAAAATTTCATACAAAATAAATCGCATAAAATTGCTTTTTGGGGCTAAAATTTAGTATGGGGCGGTCATTAACCTGTAAGCGTTTCCTTGTCAACATGTACATCATGTAGAAAATGTGAAAAATGAAAGATGATTTCCCGTGACTAAACTAATGGATAGATTTATATGATTTTTTATAGGTAGATTGAGAATGTGTTGAGGTACACGATGTTTAATTTATTGTCGTATTGTCAGCACCACTCTGTATACACTAAGTCAGTTATTGATTAAATACATTTCATGTTATATATGGTCTTATATTTTTATTTATTTAAAAAAACCTTACTTTCTTAACCTTACACTAGGAATATGTCCTGTATCGTGGGTGAGTTAACAAACATATAAACCAACATACACAAACAGCTAGACCCGGTACAACTACTTTTAGGTCATACAAATATTTGTTCCGTGCGGGGATCGAATCCGCGACACAGCGCAGCATTTAATAGCTTAACCACTGCGCTAATCAGTATTATTATGTTATACAGAGTGGTACTGATAATAATGATAATAAATGAAAACACGAACAATGCTGGTTCATAGGAATAATCCTAAACCATAGAAAAAAACCTAGCATAAAAAAAAATCGATCAACCTAAATAGCATAAAATTGGAAACGAAATAGAACATCCTTTAAAATATTGGTTCACTGACCTCCAATCAACCTGTAGGCGTTTCCTTATCAACATGTACATCATGTAGAAAATGTGAAAAATGAAAAATTATTTCCTGTGAATGGATATATTTTTATGATTTTTATGGGTAGACTGAGAATGTGTTGAGGTACACGATATTTAATTTATTGTCATCGCCACTTTGTTTACTGTATATATCGGTACCTCACTATCATATAAATTCTAGTTATTTACACGTAACTTAAAATTACCGGGAACTTCTTGTAATAATTTGTGGATTCATGACATATAATAATAAATAAATACTTAAAACAGGCATACTCATGAATAAATTATTAAAATAACTATTATTGTATAATAATAATATTAGCCAATCAAATCTCCTCACAATGGTCATGACACATTGGATTGGTTGGTCTGGCTACTCCGTTTGTTTGCCTAGTATAATTATATCATACTAATTTAATATTCATCCTATTTAAAATAATAATACTTACCATCTTAGTTTATTACCTGTTTACGATGCAAAATATTGTTATTTGCATATAAACTATGTACAACACTTTACTAGTCTACCTTCAAAGCCAGTCTGGTGAAGTAGCTTCTGGCCATGCTCGGTCCATTCTAATAATCCTCACCAAATCCTTTATTTTCTTATACAGAACTAATTTCTAAATAATCATAGATATACCATGAATCCAGCACGCGTCATCATCATCAACCTTTTTATCATCCCATTGCTGGGCACAGGTCTTCTCTCATACAGAGAGGAATTGAGGGTAATCACCACGCTTGCTCAATGCAGGTTGGCGATTTCAGAATTAAAGTCCAGGATTCCTTATTATGTTTTCCTTCAGCTTGTAATTTAATCAGTCATTGGTATCCAAGATAAAAAAGAGAGAAAAGTTACATTGTTACTTGCCTGACCTGGAATCGAACACGCACACTAATACTTGAGAGCCTGGTGTTTTAACCACTAGGCCACCACGACAAACATAATTAACATGCATAAAACATAATTAACTACACCTGTATGTACCGTACCCGCTATGTACAGGATTCTTTAAAAAAATTCAACAGTTAAGCATAAACAATCATATTCTCACAGCTAGGTCTCAGACCATCTCTCTGTGAGAAGGAGTGGGCCGTAATCCACGACGCGACCCCAGTACAAGTTGTAGATGTCACATGCCTTGTTTGCCATACCATAAAAAGGCTAAACATAACAGTAATTCTTTAGTAACCAACAAATTTTCACAAAAATACGTAACATCTCTTCACCAAATTTACAAAAGTACATGTTACAGGTACTTAAGATTCGTGTGTTGATAAAAAAGGCCGTATTATCTATCACTACAAGAAAGCGCACCCCGAAGCGAGCGACCAGAGCGGTTAATTAACAAAATTCTCTTTTGTCTGAGACACATAAAATTTTACGAGTATCAAGATCTGTGAGCCACTGTCCGAACCGCCCGTGCGAAACATAGATTTGGACTGGCTGGAAAGGACTCAGTATTTCTGGAATTAAGCGTAGTTGGTAGCCTTTCGATAAATACATTTTTTGTTTGCCCCTCACTAGGAATTTCCTTGTATCGGTAAACAACTATTTGTAGGCCATACAATATTTGCCCCGTGCGGGGATCGAACCTGCGACTCGCACAGCAGTCGATTGCTCAGTCACTGTGCTAAAAGTGGGTATGATTAATGTAGAGTTAGAAAGAAGGCGAATTATAATATAAATGGTTAAAAATATGCAGTCATTTTTGTGCTTTGTTAACCAAACCCTAGCATGCACGTCCAATTCAATTGAATTCAAATAGAAAGTTAACTAAAAGAATAAAAAAAGGAACGATAAAAGACACATAGTTATCAAAACGAATATAGTTCTTTTGGAAATAATAAAGATTAGACTAGTGAACAAAAACGTGAATAATTTTTACTGTTACACCAAAAAACCACAAATAAGGTTATTAAGTACTGATTGCTTTTTTCAAGCCTTATACCATTTAATTCCTAAATAAACCTTAACATAACAAAAACATTGGAAGCCACTTTGTACCAGTTTTCACTTGCAGTACGGTTCTATGAGTATCTCACAGTGGAGTGGGATGCCACTTCAACTAAATGAAACTCAATGAAGTGAGTGAACTGTCAATAGTGTCAAATGACTATTGAAAATTCACTTACTTCACCGAGTTTTACTCACCTTACTTCATCTTACTCTTCACTGTTATGAATTTTTAAACAATCAATCAGCTGTTCCAAAATAACTTCTCGTTTTCTTTAATCGTCGTGCCAGATCTACCGCATCCAGCAGCTCTATCCTCCAAATATACAGACACAAAAAATTGGAGCAGGGTAAGTATGGAAAAGACTCATAAAATTTAATAGGATTTCCTTCAAAAAGCTCTTACGTGAGCCGAGTTGTTATGTGCCATCATATTTTTTGTAAAGACCATGTTAATGAACGATCGTGTAAAATGGCGCGGTTTCGGGAGCTGCGCTTGCGCCGTAAACCATTAAAAATTATGGTGTGAGTTTTTTTGTAATGCGTTATGTTACAGTGCAAATTATAAAGATCTTCGATGGTGGCTGAGGTTTGTAAATTCTAGAACAGCTTATATTCATAACATGTTTTATTTAATTTGACAATAGTACATTACGATATTAGTGCGTAATGATGGTTATAACATGCGAGGCGGAATTTCAGCCCGAGCCGAAGGCGAGGGTGTAATTGAGCCGAGCATGTTATAACCAATACGCACGTATATCGTACGACGTTTTTTAACACACTTGCGAGGAAACAGAAAAAGAAGTATTTTATATTTTGTTCATTTTAAATAAACTCAATCTGTGAATGCACACTGTTGCTTTCCCTCCATTAGTATTATTATTTGCCATTTCAAATATGGAACAGCGCGCAGCGCGAGCCGTGCGGCGGCGATCAGTTCCATAATTACTTGAAATGGAAAATAATGCTGTTATGGAAAATAATGCTGTTATGGACTATAACTTAACTATTTGCTTTGATAAAACACGCGTTTGTTATGGCCTGCTTTACATATTTAAAACCGGTGGAATTACATCAGCTTTACGAGCAAGGGTGTTAAAAATTATATTAACAGTTAACATATTTATTAACAATTACGTCAAACTCTGACTAATATGACTGGACTAATAGTTATATTCTGTCCTTTTCTTTATGTAACAGGAAGAAAAAGATGCAATGAACTTAAATTTTGTTTAGTTTGTGATTTATATAGGAAGATGGTAGGAGCGCGATATTCTCGAAGTTCGGAGATCGGTCCGAAAGACTGTCTGGTGAAGCCGTACGGAGGATGGGTCTGAGCAGTTGTGTTGCGATGTGTGCCGGGTACGATGCGCCAAATGTTGTTGTGTCGGGAGTTTGGTCGTGGAGGGTCTCCAAATCAATCTCCCTCTGGCGCAGAATCGTATTGTTGAGTTTAATATTGCATCACCTCGTTCAACTACCGTCTTCCTTTCTATTCACTTAGTTTTTTTTTTTCTGGGATTGCTGTCAAGCACTAGTTTATAATTAGGTATAATAAAAGACTAATTATACCCGGAACGACCTATGGGCCCTAGTGGCTTGAATTATTTTTTTTTTATTTTTTTTTATTATGGTATTATAATTCACATGGGTATACCTACGTACTTGAGTTTTCTTTATTAATTCTTTTTTGTTAAAAAATACTAATCTTTGAACACAAACTTGTTTCTAAATGTTTCTCAATGTACCTACTTCCAGGTTTCCTTCTTTATTTTCATTTTTTTTTAAAGCCATTGCGTTGTTGCCAATTTTCTCTTCTTGATATTTTAAAAGTCACAGAAAGTAATCCAATAAAAACCCACCATCATTTTCAATAATTACCACAAAGTCATATAATGATACACCATTATCCCATCACTAGTTTATCACCGACAAACCGCTACATAATATTATTAACGCAATCCGGAACATGGGACCCAATAAAACGGCGAACAAAAAAGGCATTGGGTACACAATTAGTACTTTCGAGTGCATACCAATAGCAACGCATCTTCAATGCGCCTGCGCCTTATAAGGAGAATATGTTCCACAAGAGATTGGTCAGATTGGTAAAACTAACGATTTGGTCAGAATACTTTATTGATATTGTCCGGTTAATGTTTGCAGTACCCGGTAAGAGTGATTAAAGATAATTAGGTGACGACTTTTTTGGAGTTTAAACAGTATACTTTTTGAAATGTATTTTTGGAGTTTCTGCAGTATTTTGAAATTAACCAAGAATTAATTACGACATGCTGATTGTTAATTACTATTTATATATCTTAATTATTTTTCATTCTTTCTACGGGTGCGAAGACTATACATCTGAAAAATGTCCAAGGGACAACTAGAGAATTCTTCATCCCTATCTAGGGGCTTATTTCGAAGCTGTGAACGGTTTTTGACGGTTGTAAATCGACCAAATACTTTAAAAAATTAAACCCACTTTATGTCATTCGCCATTTAATTGGTGATTAAATAGAGTTGGGCAAGACACGTCATATGCAGTGATGATAGAAGGAGTGAGGCTATGGCACACTGAAGGACGAGATTATTGGTCTTCAGGACGCGATATAGGTAAACGACATTGGGTATCATCGCAGGCAATACCTGGATGAAGCTGACATAGGATCACGTGGATGGGCACAGTAAAAGGAAGACCAGCAATGGATGCAGTCAGGCTGTGCATAAAGATGGATCATGAAAATAAAAATAAATTTCAAATATTGACATTTTTTATGAAACGACATTAAGTGTTAGGCACACTTCTACTGGAATCCTAACATATACAGAGATGCGAATTGAAATACTCTATAAAAGATTACTTCCAAAATATTTCTTAAGCCACCGAGAAAAGAGCGAGATGTGTTGTCTTATTTCAATGAATAAGGCACACGAGATTGGAACGCCGCGATAAACCCGTCCCAGGATGAATGAATGAATACGTTTTTTCATCTAGATTAAGTATAAAGTTCATTCAAAAAACATAAAACTTCCGTGCTGTAACCATTATCGTCAATAAGCAAAAAATAACTCAATTTTTACTGTTTTTATCGCTACTTGTGTTCTGGTTTCGCCGTGTGGTGGCATTTCTCGTAGGTGCTTATGTTATCTTTGAAAAAATAATGCTGGCTATAAAATTAAATGGTCGGACTACTGTATGACATTATTAGGTCAAAGGTCTTGATAGATAAGCTTTAATATACTACCACTTTGTGATATACTACCAAAATGCGTAATAGATTACTAATAAAATATTTAGTAGGAGTCTAATTCAGTGACGCTGGATAACCAACAAGTTCATATACATCGCAAACAATTATAAATACGTTTCTAGGATAGTGTCGGATGTATAGGTATTGTACCCGTGTTACTAGTTATAAAATTGTAATCTGTGGAGAAAAACGTAGCGTAGGACTCCCTTCGCCGAGATGGAGCGACGATATCAAAAAGGTGGCTGGTAGTAGTTAGCGGAGAACTGCTCAGGATCGAACTTGTTGGCGTGCCATGGAGGAGGTCTATGTCCAGCAGTGGACGAGAAGAGGCTGATGATGATGATGAATCTGTAGAAAAAGTAGTGGGAAGCAACATTGTTTTAAAATGTACTGTTTGTTTTTCCTTGCATTAATAAAGAATAAGTTCTGAAATCCACTTAATTATATTTAAACAACAAATACAGAAGTTAAATTTGCGAATCTCAAGTCAAAAGTGGTTTTAAATTTTTTTCGTCACAAAAATTATATCTCAAGACATATCGCAGGACCTCACATGCGTGGGCACTTATAAATCAATAGGTGGGTGCGGTCCCTTTGACCGTATTCAGTGATGGTGCAACGATGAAAGTTGATACTCAGGTCGAATGTACCAGGTTGTTTATTGTGACACTAGAGGGTTAAAGTAGGTCCGGAACTGTAATTGTTGCTGAGTGAAAAGACAATCTTTGATGATCTTTTTTGCAATAAAATTTCACGGGCAACATTATACAGTATGTTAACTAACAGAGGGCGTTCCCGTTAACCTGAAATAGTATAGCATACATACATGCTAAAAAAAATATTTCCATTCGAAAACAAAATGTTTTAAAAAATTTTCCAATAAGAAAATATTCAATAAAAATTTTAAATTGACATATAAAAGAAACACACTGTACACGCGAACATGAAAGACGGCAACGTCGCAATTTATTTATACATGACGACTACTATTTTGATTTAAAACAGAAGGTTTCAAATTTATTTCCAATTAGAAATTTTTTTTATTCGGATTTTTTTATGCTTATTTTTCTATGCTGATATTTTTATTTTAATCTATTAATGATATATATTAACGAGTTTAAGGGAACGCCCTCTGTTATTTAACATACTGTATATTATTTTTTTAAGTAATGGTAACCAATCTTTAAATATTTTTCCATTGACTCTTGATTGTCTGGATGGCCTGACAATGGTTGATGAAGATGGTGTTTTAACGTTATAAACTAGTGCTTAACCGCGATCCCGCCTAATGGTAAGCAGTGATGCAATCGCTGATGGTAAAGCGCACTAGTTTCTTAAGAGCCTATTCACTTTGAACACACTTAAATTGTAATCAGACGGGAAGACACTCACAGACAAATTATTCCAGTCCTTCGATCGACGAACCGGACGAAGCGTTTTGCCTCGTCTTTTATACCACCTACGTATAAAAGACGAGGCAAAACGCTTCGTCCGGTTCGTAACGGTGTCACCAAAGTAAGAGCAGATACTCGCCCTAAGGCTGGTCGTCCGATGTTGGAACAGTGATGGTGGAATTCATGCAATTCCCGCGCAAACTCCAAAACGCATCCTATATAATACCGAAATGCTGGCTACTCCACACCTAATGCGACTCTTTTGCAACAACGCTTCTATAAATGTGATCATGAAGTCAGCACTTGATTCTGAAGCTAGCGTAGAGATATTTCGTCGATTAGCAACCTAATCCGCTGTTTGAACTGATGAACCCAGGTGATGGCGCGTACCAAGTAACCGAATCCTAGGCCGTGTCCATTTAGATTCCCAATGACATGCTAAAAGAAACAAGCAGAAGCCTATGCGCTATAAAAAAAAATCTTGAATGTTCTTATTCTAGAAGTAATATAATCCCAGAGTTATATGTAATGTCAAAATTATAACAAAATATATGAAAATTCATGTCATGTATGAAAATGCATGTCGTGGTGGCCTAGTGGTTAAAACGCCAGCCTCTCAAGTATGAGTACGTGGGTTCGATTCCAGGTCAGGCAAGTACCAATGTAACGTTTCTTCTACACACATCAAAAGTGTCAAGGGATCAAGCATTTTTATGCGGATTTCTTGAGATTGAGATGTGGCTTTGTAATAAATTTATGATTTTATAAATTTATATGGATCCTTTTTGGTGCATTTCATAATTTGAATCAGGAACTGTGAATCAAATTCGAGTAAAAGATGAAAATCAGCTGTCAATATTTTCCCTATAAAAACATACAACGCATTGAAGACATTATTAGTGCTACTGTTTCCCTACTACTGATTAAAACCAACGTTATTATGGAGCGGCGACGTCATTTAAGCAGGGAAGAAATGCTCAGAGCCGTGGGAATGATAGAAGCTGGTTCCCGGCAACGTACTGTGACTTTAGCTCTGAATACAAGTCAGAGTGTTATCAGTCGACTTTGGACACGTTACCGAAGCACTGGTACCGTGGCTGAGCGCCATGGAGGACGGTATCGCTGCACCACACGGAGACAAGACCGATACATTCAAATCTTAACTCGAAGAGCTCCAACAATAACCGCCATGATGTTAGCCGTGAGGCTTCATCACTCTTCAGGGAACTTAATTAGCGACCAAACAGTCAGAAACCGCTTGCATGAAGTGAACCTTCATTCCCGAAGACCGCTACGGGTACCACCTATAGCAATGCACAATCGTAGGATTCGATATCAATGGGCTCTTGAACACAGAAATTGGGCAGAAGAACAATGGCGTTTCGTGTGCTTTTCTGATGAGTCTCGTTTTGGTATGAGACCGGATACAAGACGTATACGACACTGGAGAACCCCTGGACGCCAACAGCGATTAAAATCCTGCCAGGAAGTCCATCCTTATAGTGGTGGAACCATCATGGTATGGGCGGGTATTTGGATCGGCGGAAGAACTGAGTTGATTTGGATCAGAGGCAACCTCAACGCTCAAATTTATGCTGAAACGATTGTATCAGACGTCATCGTTTCTCTACAAGTGCAAATCGGTCCCTTATTTCAGTTAATGCATGATAATGCACGACCGCACACCGCAAGAGTTGTAAGACAGACTCTCGCCGCAGCTAACATCAATGTCCTGCCCTGGCCTGCTCAGTCGCCAGACTTGAACCCGATTGAGCATGCATGGGATATGCTACAGAGAAGAGCTCTGCCGAATATGGAGGGTATCCAGTCGCAAGAAGACCTTTTTTTGTTGTTGCAACGAACATGGGCGGCCATTCCACAGCGTGATTTGGATGAACTCATTTTGAGTATGCCAAACCGATGTTCTTGTGTTGTTAGTGTTCGCGGTAGAAACACGGATTATTAATTGTTTAAGTTACCCAATAAAATTTTAGAGAAAACTGTTATTTCAGTCTTTTTTTCGAACTTTTGTGTTAGTGGTTCAAATGTCAAATATCCCTTTATTAGGAAAATGGCAAATTTCTTTATTAATGCAAAGGTGACTTGGTTTATCGTTACTGTGACAAACGAAAACACTTTATTTGATGAATCCTTGAAGAAAATTTTAATTAATATCAATCAGGAGAAAAGTTATTGCAAAAATATATGTTGATCCCTAGACACTTTTGATGTGTGTAGTTATAAGGTACTTTCTAATTACGTCTTGGACACCAATGACTGAAGGTGAAGGAAAACATCTTGAGGAAACCTGGACTTTAAGTCTGAAATCGCCAACCCGCATTGAGCAAGCGTGGTGATTACGCTCAACCCTTCTCTGTATGAGAGGAGACCTGTGTCCAGCAGTGGGACGATAAAAAAGGTTGATGATGATGTATGAAAATTTAGAGATATTCTGGGCAGTGTGAGACTGAGATTAGAACGCAAATTCTTTCTCAAAAATATGGAAATTGCTCTGCTACAGCGCTTGTGTCAAGTCAGTTGTGGAGTGTTTGGATTATACTTTGTTATTTTCTTTAATTCAGTTACCGTAATTCGTTTCCAAACAAGAATTTACCGATACTTTGATTATTTAAAGTTCCAAGTACATGCTGACGCCCTATTGTGAACTGAAAGGGGACGGGAAAGTCATGAATTTCGTCACATTTAAAAATATATATTATGAAGGAAACACCACACACATACATATCACCAAACCTGTATAAGTAGGAAGAAGGGGTTTCAAATTTCTGCGAGAATGTCTTTATAATTAATGGATTTGCCCAAAGCCAAAATGGTATTCAGCTGATTAACCTCATCATCATCATCTCAGCCACAAAAAGTCTACTGCTGGACATAGCCCTCCCCCAAGGATTTCCAAAAAGAACTGTTGGACGTGGCCTTCATCCAGCGCTTCTCTGCGATTTTGATCTGGTCGTCCGACCACCTAGTCAGTAGGTATCCGACGCTGCGCTTGTCGGTACGTGGTCGCCAGTCAAGAGCCTTTCTGCCCCATCGGCCATCAGCTCTACGAAGTACGTGCCCCGCCCACTGCCACTTCAAAGAGCTAATCCGCTGGGCTATGTCGGTGTCTATAATTCTTCTATGAATCTCCTCATTTCTGATTCGATCACGAAGAGAAACACCTAGCATAGCCCTACATAGCTCTTTTTTTTTAATAGTTATAAACTAGTGCTTGACTGCAATCCCGCCTGATAGTAAGCAGTGATGCAATCTTTGATGGTAAAACGCACTAGATTATTAAGCCTATTCAGTTAAAAAACTTAGGAATAGGAAGGATGACGCATTTGAGCGAGGTGATGCAATGTTAAACCTAAGACCATCACGACCAAACGATGCTGCGCTAGAGGGAGATTGATCTGGAGACTCTCCACGACCAAACTCCCGACACAACAACATTTGGCGCATCGTACCCGCCACACATCGCAACACAACTGCTCAGACCGGCGTACCAGACAACATACCGAAACATACAGAACACGACGAATCGCTTGGCGGCAAGACTTTGTCTGGTGGGTGGTAACTTCTGACGGCAGCCGATGTTATGTTCTACCACCGAGAAAGTGATTAGCCTCTGACTACCTAGGTATTTGGAAAAAAAAAGCCTAGGTAATTCATATGCACAATGAAGATTATTCAATTCTATTCTACATCGGTAGATGGTTAAGTGTGCATTTATGATCAGTGACATTACATACCTCCCACACTCAGAGTAAGGTCTGCCGAAACCCAGATTAAAGTGACATAAAAAGTTAAAGTGTGACTGTTAACGCTTTACGATACAAACATCATGTTTAATTAATTTCGTTCAAATCATGAAAGTATATAAAAGGACCATTTTAAGCGACATTTAAACCCACTATCTTAATGTTAACACTCCGTTTGAAACTCGTAAAATTTAAGCAATAAACTTTGGGCAAGATATAATTTGCATCAAGTTAAAGGCAAGGACTCATTGTAATATATTTGATTTTCGTTTAATTTTCCTGAAAGTGTCAACTGTGATGAATTAATTTTATCTATTATTTTTATAGATCTTCTATATTATGTAAATGTAAGGATTTTATAGACTTTAGATCATATTTGTCATCGTGGAAAGCCTTGGGGGAGGCCTTTGTCCAGCAGTGGACCTCTATAGGCTGAAGTTTATTGCCGGATCTTCTTCATAAAAACGGCAAATTAGTACCCTGTACCTAGATTCTGGCATTCCACAGGTGTCCATCTTGGTTTATGTGAAATAAAACATTTTGATTTAGTAAAACAATATTTGTTTACCCATAGTCGAAAATGAGGCTGATTGTTGCGACAGCAGCAGACAGCCGTCAAACTTGACCCTCTGTCAGCGGTGATACTGGGGAGTGTGTGCCGCCAATGTGTCTTTCCAACTTAAGCACCAGGGAGTGGTGAAGAGGCTCGTTTGGGGGGACTGAATTATGCCATTTTGATGTATACGTATCGAAATTCTAAAGAATTTATTTACAAATTAAGTATCAGGATACAATTTTAATGCCACAATTGTTATTACTACATAATAACTTCACTATGAAAATGCAACAATATAAAAATTTCCTGAACTGTTATTTATGATTTTTCTAATAATTTATAATGTTATACGAGAAAATATTTACATAAGCTAACAGACTTTGAATAATAGCAACAATATATTTACAAAAAAGATAAGGGAAGAATCAAAGGGCATCAAAAAGTTCGTCCACATCTCAGTCAACAGGAAAAGTGCCGACAAGGATGACAGTATAATATTAAAAGCATTGACTGATCATCGCCTTAACAAAGTCTTAAAACGACCTGGAAGTGATACGAACAACCTTTATGCTCACATAAAACACGGCTGTCTTTCTCTTTGATAATCGAGTGTAAATATGCACGTAATACTGTTAAGTAAATGATAAAAAAACAAATGAACATCACGCCTTGTATTTCCTGAAGAGATGGACAGAAATAAGTGCAATATTAACAAACTTTTGCCTGCGGTTTCGGCCGCGTGTTTATAGGAAATAAATAATACCATGGGATTTTTTCCGGGATAAAGAATATTTGTTAATTCAACATTCTTCGTTGTGTGGTACCGGGCTTAGAATAGTACCAACCCATATCCTCCCGTGGGTGTCGTAAGAGGCGACTAAGGGAACTCTCACCAGGGAACCGGGTATCAGCGCTTCTCCTGTGAAATATCAAACTACTGCGATCCCTAACCCGCCTGCCAACCGTGAGGATTATGGGAAACCCCCCGAACAAAGCAATGAAATCCTTGGGGGAGACCTTTGTCCAGCAGTGGACGTCTATAGGCTAAAGAAGAAGAAGAAAAACATCCACAGGTGCTAGATATTACATAAAAATCAGTTAAGCTACTCACACACGTGGACGAAACGACTTCGACGATTTTATTGTGAATATAAAACTTTTTGTGAATAGGGTTCCCATGGCTTTGCAGCCTCCTCTACTTGTATATGAGATATTACATAAATAAGAAAGATTAAAGATGCCCTAGACTGTGGTCGTACGTACTCTTTGACTGTGGTTTCCGCTCCCCGCAGTACGGGACTGCAACGTAAAATAGCAGGTTCCTACTCGACATATATTTATGAAAACCCAAGCTCACCCTTACACCGTAGTAACATAAATACTTTATACAACGTGTAACAAAAAGGGTATATACATACCAAGGGCATGCCATCTTTAGATGATATCAAACGCTATTGGAAGGGTTTCAACTTAAAATAAAATACTCAATAAATTGGTACCAAATTTTCGGTTTCGTGTGTTTCTTAAAATCAAATCATAACAAACGTGGCAGCACACTACATACGTTAATAACTACTCGTTACCCGTCACGTTACTTGTCGAAATCCGATAAATGTCTTCAATATCTCTGTGCGACTAGTATGATAGTAGCCTATCACAGGCGATGTTTTTCCTCATAACTTCCTAACATAAAGAGTTAGGATTAAAAAACCCTTCCAATATCGTTTGATATCATGTAAAGATGCCATGCCTTTTTTTATGTATATACCCTTTATGTTACACGTTGTATATGAAACTGCTAACTAGCTAAGCAACGAAGGATTATCTGATAACTCAAGGAATATGTTCTAAACAATTATATAACTTCAACAAACATTCAATTACCTTAAACAACGCTTAACTTACGAACCGAAATCGTTATATTTCTAAATTAATTTGTAACCAGCGATATTATCAGCACAAACAATGAACGCAGAGCTAGTCGGCATCCAATGGCGTCCTTATAAAGAGTATCCAATTTAATTGTAACTGTTCGGAGCAGTTAGTAGCGCACGCGATGGAAGCGGCCAACTCACACGTGCGGGTGTTTAGACGCGCGTGTAAAATACGCGCGGGTAAAACTTCAAATTTAAACATGACATGACATTAGTATACATAGCATTGTACAAAATCATGTGTTTTTTTTAATAAACAGACAGCTGTGCTGCTGGGGAATTCGTTCCGCCACTTCTTCTTTCCACTAGGAAGTGGCGAAGGCCGGCTTAAACCGGCTTTAGTTAAGGCGTTTCGGGGACTATCTTATGTAATATTGAAAAAATGTGTTCAAAAAGTGCTGATTCTCAGCCTAATTTAAAACAATGACTTTTTATTTTTGATTGATTATGACTCCATTCAGAACTATAAAAATAGGTGAAAATAGGAAACAACAAAATAGAATTCTGTATCAGTAGCCAGTGCCAAAGGTTCCACATTTCAGCTGGTCGGCTATTTCCCCCCGCTAGTTTTGTTACTAAAACAAAATTCGATTTGATGTCAAAATTGGTATACAGTTCACCATGTTATTCAAGCATACAATAAAGATAAGTAAATCTCATTGAACTATGTAGCCAAAAATCAATTGTGTTACCAATGCCGTCACTCGTCATCAAAATTCGACATTCATTGTGTTATTTACGTTATTGAGAGTCACATTTTTCGAAGTTATGGAGCATTGGATTAGCAATATGCTTCAAAATTATTTCAACTGCTAGTAATAGTGTGTTACGCAATTAGGGTGCAGATCGCGCCGCGTCGCGTTTTTTCATCGCGGGCAGTGTGAGACCGTCTTCATCTCAACTAACTAGGCTATCGAAGTAAATCGCCTGCGCCGCGCCAGCCTCACCACTCCATTAATTAGGTATCCATTATTAACGTTAAATAAATTGATTTCTCTTTAATAAGGTCCAGCTAATAAGCGTACGTGGCTACGTTTGATTAGTTATTACTAGGAAGTGCCTTTGATGAAGAAGGGTCGGTTTAATTGGACGTATGATTTAATTATCATCTTAAGACATTAATGGGTGGTTACAAAAATGTTTCCACTGCCGAGACACATGCTTCTTCACCAGAAGAGAATGTAATTTACCACGCGGCTAAGTGCGAGTTGTTGAATGTCACTTGTTTTCTAAGTTCGAGTCCAGGCTATGTTAGTTTTATCGAAATGTTTTCTTTCATTGTTTTGAGGTAATCCATACTAATAATATAAATGTGAAAGTAACTCTGTCTGTCTGTCTGTTACGCTTTCCCACTTAAACCTCTCAACCGATTTTGATGAAATTTGGCACAGACAATCAATCTTTAGAGCCTGAAAAAGGACATAGGCTACCTTTTATCCAGGAAAAATTTGATATTTTCGAGGGAAATCTAAAAAGCGCCATATACCTAAGCGAACTCCACGCGGGCGAAGCCGCGGGCGGAAAGCTAGTCACAAAATAAAAATACACGGAATATACATATAGGCATGCGAAACAGGTGTAAAGTTCACTCATATTCTTCTTCTTCTTCTCAGCCTATGGTATCTAGGTCCTAGGAATATATATCTAGGTCCACTGCCGAACAGAGGCCTCCCCCAAGGCTCATTCCATTGGGAGGTCTTGCCATAATCTCCACGCTTGGCAGGCAGGTTGTGGATCGCAGTAATTTGTTTATCCAAGCACTGCTGCCCGCTTCCCTGGTGAGAGTTTCCTTAGTTGCCTCTTACGACACCCACGGGAGGATATGGGATGGTACTTTTTATTTATTTATGGTACTATTCTATGCCCGGTACCACACGGGCTCACTCAAACTACATAGAAAAGGGCTTCTTCAACCAGATGGGTGTTGTGTCTGGCGGGCAACTGCCCGACGATTTAGGTTGGAACGTTTTTATGGATGCTAGTCGTGCGGTAAATTCTGCTGCGGTACAGGATGTCAGTATAACGCGTTATTCGCATGAGACACTGTAGATCTCTATAAGTAAAAAGATAATTCTTAAACAAACCACTCTCAAACATGTTTGTCATAACTTCGAGTCATATCTACAATATTTGTTTTGAAAGTAAAACGAATGAGCTATGCACGAAACTAAAAGTTTAAGATGGTGATGAAATTCAGTATTATACACCGGAAGTAACTCATTGCGTTGCAGTGTAAATCTGATTTACATCTGTCATCTCTCAATCAAGGTTCAGTTGAAAACCAACATCAGGCACAAGTTGTCTAGTTTATGGCTATCAGCCATAACACGCAAGAATCGAAAAAACTTATTACGTGAACCAATGAATACCTATAATTGGTGGATATGATTATGTTCCCGATACGATGCACCAAATGTTGTTGTGTCAGGAGTTTAATCGTGGAGGGTCTCCAGATCAATCTCCCTCCGGCGCAGGATCATTGGTCGTTTTTTGGGTTTAACATTGCATCATCTCGTTCAACTGCCGTCTTCCTTCCTATTCACTCAATTGTTTTGACTGAATAGGCTCTTAATAAACTAGCGCGCTTTATCATCAACGATTTTATCACTGGTTACCAATTATAATTTTGGTTTATAATTATAATATACTAGCAGCCGCCAGCGACTTCGTTCGCGTGAAGTTAGTTATGCTCCGCTCCTATTGACCGCAGCGTGATATTGTATAGCCTAAAGCCTTCCTAGGTTAATGGGCTATCCAACGCGAAAAGAATTTTTCAAATCGGACCAGTAGTTCCTGAGATTAGTGCGTTCAAATAAACCAACAAACAAACTCTTCAGCTTTATATATTAGTATAGATATGAAACGCACCCATGGTAACATAGCACATCTCTGGTGGAAAAGGGCCTGACGCTTAACTCCGCAGATGAAAACATTTCCAAAATCTTGGCGAAAAGATCAAAAGATCGCGTTCATTCTCAAAAATAAAACACAAATTAGCTCTTAATGTCGTAACAACCCACGTCTGTTCGTGTTCGTCGAGTTTAACCAATATTTATTTTGAAAGTATTGTACCAAAAGTCGCGTGTGTATGCTTAGCCCCAATGTGAGATGCATAAATATTGTGCTGTGTAGTTTATTTAACGTTGACTTACAAAAATGGAAAGATTTTGTTAAAGCTACTGTTTTACGGGTGTTTTAGCAATAAGCTATGCTAAGAGAATCAGTGCGATGTACATTTTTTCCTACGTTTTTTGCAATAATTCAGATCAATCTCCCTCTGGCGCAGCGTTGTTGGTCGTTCTGTTAGGTTTAATTACCTTTCGCTCAACTGCCGTCTTCATTCTTATTCACTCAGTATTTTTGAGTAAATAGGCTCTTAATAAACTAGCGCGCCTTACCATCGACGATTGCATCACTGCTTCCCATGAGGCGGGATTGCGGTGAAGCACTAGTTTACAATTATATTTAATAAAAAAGCATTTTTGCCATTCAAAAGTTGTCTGTAAAAGATCACTCTTAGCGATAAGACAGCCCATTGTGTCACCGTTAAAGGTTCTGTAATTTAAATGCTGTGCATAATAAAGAGTATTCTAGTCTATTAGCCTAGCTCAGTATCTGAGAAGTATTTTTCGTAATTTTAACGTTCATAGTCTAATCTTATTCTCAGTTTGATAAAAATACCATACATTTTGACAGTACCTCATCATCATCACAGCGTTAATCCCAGTCGCATCCGAAGCCTTTTTTTTCAGCTTTGGAGTCTGGGGTCCGTTTTACCAGTCCAACTGCTGAAATGGCTAAACTTCGACATTTTTCGTGAAGCGACTGCCGTCTGAGCTCCACAACCCGAAGGCGACATCGAAGCATTGCAGTTAGACCAATTTTTGGACTTTTGAGGGCTCCAACAACCCGTAACGACTGCCACTAGATGTTTGTATGGCAACCGGGACTAACGGCTTAACGTGCTTTCCGAGGCACGACCAGACCAGTGCAAGTATTCATATTCATGCATACAAATACTTGCACTGTGCACCTTGCGCAGCGGCCGCGTCCGCTACCGCTACGCCACGGAGGCTGTAGCCATTTTAACAAGTACCTGTTTGACATTTATTTGCCACCGAGTTAAGACTACGACTCATTGACTTATTACGACTACATTTTTAACGTTATTAATAAATTACAAAACTTTCCCCGTAGGTCGTATGGTGATAAACATATCATTTGCGACCATAAAACCGTTGTCACAGACTCATCAAATAGTGCCAAAACAAAATATGAATGCCGCGAAAACTCAACTAAATATTTTTAAATTTGGAATTCCTAACCTAACTCCAGATGTCAGAAAACAAAGCAGCCAGCTCGATAAGACTGAAATTTCATATCATCTTAATCCCCTTTTGATGTTTCTAATTTAGTGAAATGTAGTCTAAGTTAATTTTTAAGTTTTTTTCTCGGTGGTAGGCAACAACATCAGCCGCCGGCACAAGTTACCACCCACCAGACAAAGTCTTGCCGCCAAGCGATTCGTCGTGTTCCGGCATGATGTCTGGTGAAGCCGTACGGTGGACGGGTCTGAGCAGTGGTGTTGCGATGTGTGCCGGGTACGATGTGCCTAATGTTGTTGTGTCGGGAGTTTGGTCGTGGAGGGTCTCCAGATCATCCTCTTGCGCAGCATCGTTGATCGTGTTGTTGGGTTAAACATTGCATCACCTCGCTCAACTGCCGTCTTCCTTCCTATTCACTCAGTTTTTTTGAGTGAATAGGCTTAATAAGCTAGTGCGCTTTACCATCAACGATTGCATCACTGCTTACCATCAGGCGGGATTGCAGTCAAGCACTAGTTTATAACTATTTAAAAAAAAAAGTAACCATTTGTAACAAAAAGGTTATGATCAGTTTTATATAAATACGATGGAATTTGAACTCAATGTAAAGAATTAAAAAAAAAAAACGTTTTGTAACAGACTCTTGTCACTACTAGTGCCCTTTTCTATACTTTGATGTTATGTTTCGTTCAATATAGAAAACCATATAGTTTCGCGACTTCATAATATTAAACTTTATAGTGGTGTCCGCGTTATCTTAATTACTGTAGGCGCTAATAAAACGTTATTTATTTATGTGTGACAACTCTGACTTTTATATTATCTGTGATTGATTTACTGTTGTTTATTTTCTAGGCAGTTTTGTGGTAATAGTTTGTTTTTTTTTGTTTTAATGAATACAAAAGTGGAGAGTGGGCCGTAATCTACTACGCTGGCCCAGTGCGGGTTGGTAGATATCATAATATGTTTCGATTTTTTTGGCTCTAGGATGAAACAGTTATAAACAATCCCCCTTATTCATAAACCTTGCTTAAAGTTAATTAGTGATTAGCGACTCTTAAACAACACCTTTTTGACCTTTTAACGTCACTTAACTTTAATCGTCGTTTATAAATAAACATTATTAAAAAACGATGATTAAAGTTAAGTGACGTGCAAATGTCTAAAATGTATGGATAAACAATCGCTAATCACTAGTTAACTTTAAGCAACGTTTATGAATAAGGGGGATCATCAACAAGTAAGTTAAATCATTTGATGTGAATATTTTTTTCTTTTATTATAAAGATTCAAACTTAGTAAATACGAGTTTCTATCCTTACTAATATAATAAATCGGAAAGTGAGTTTGTTTGTTTGTTCCGCTCTCACGCCGTAACTACTGAACCGTTTTCAAATTTTGCAGTCGTAAAGTCCGGAATAAATAATAGGGTACTTTTTATCCCGGAAAAAAATGATATTCCCAAGGGAAATAAAAAAGCGACTTATAACCGAATTCCACGTGTGCGAAGCCGCGGGCTGAAAGCTAGTATCATATAAATATTTTATATCATATAGATAAATTATATCAAATAAATTGTGTCAAAAGTGAAATTACGTTTTAAGTTAACAGTAAAAGTTTTAGTGGAAATTTTATTTTTTTCTTTTTATAGCTTGATTGTAAGTACTAAGCACATTTTTACTAACACTTTCAGTGTTGTTCAAAACAAATAAAAAGCTCGTTTTCGAAAAGGTTCTTTTTTTACTTTTAATTTATTATTCTCTAAATAACTTGACAACTTTTCTCGGTGGTGAGCCATAACATCGGCTACCGACAGAAGTTACCACCCACCAGACATAGTCTTGCCGCGAAGCGATTCGTCGTGTCCCGGCATGATGTCTGGTGAAGCCGTACGGAGGACGGGTCTGAGCAGTTGTGTTGCGATGTGTGCCGGGTACGATGTGCCTAATGTTGTTGTGTCGGGAGTGTGGTCATGGAAGGTCTCCAGATCAATCTCCCTCTGGCGCAGCTTCGTTGGTCGTGTAGTTGGGTTCAACATTGCATCACCTCAATCAATAGTCGTCTTGCTTCCTAAGTACTAAGTTTTTTTGAGTGAATGGGTTCTTCGTAAACTAGCGCCCTTTACATCAACGATTGCATCACTGCTTACCTAGTTTATGATTATAAAAAGAAAACAAATTTCAGTTATTTTTGCAGAAACACCACCAAAAAGGCGACATTAAATCACCAACGAAAAAAGCAGACATTTTCCAAAAACATCTTGAGTTGAACTATTGTGGACATTTCACTAAACTTACGGTACATTTGCAATTTAAATACAATGCGCCCGAGCAAAAATATATGCCAAAAATACCAACCTTTTAAACTCAAGAGAAAGTTCGAGCTAAATAAATATGTTTGCTGTACATTCCTGGGTTTCGATACACCGAGTGAAGTATGGTCGAAATTTTATCGTCGCACAGTTTGCTTTTCTTTGGCATCGCGGCCAAAATTCGGTCTCGTTAATTTCGTCGGCTGATTTGGTAGTGCAACTTTTTGTTTACATTTTATTTATGCTTTGTCAATTTGTATTTGGTTTTGGGTCAACTGGGGCTTTTCGAGGTGGCATTTTTAGGATTTCTTTAACACTTAGTGTACGCTTGGTACTAATTTAAATTTAGTTACAAAGTGCTTCATTAAATTATGATAAAACTAATATATCAGTTAATAGTCAATTTAACTGATAGATTGTGTTTGTATGATTTGGCACCACAAAATTATTGTTGTATTTTGATTTAAAATTCGTATAATAATTTACCAGTTTACTATATTTGATATTTGTATTTTTAAAGTAACTTAATTTAATTTTTTACTCATATTTATCGCTGCTGTTGGAATTTTATCAGTAAAAATACATTTATTTTTATATCTTAGTAGGTTAATATTTATAATACTTGTAACACCTTTTGACATGGCTATAATGCAAATAAATAATACATCTTTTGAAGCAGTAGTGGCTTAGTGGTATCGGCCGTGCCTTACAAGTTCTATGTGGTAGGTTCAAACCCCATCCGGCGCCATATTTTGTGTAAATTATTTCATGACATCTACCAACCCGCACTGCCCACGGCCCACTCTCTCTCACCGAGAGGAGACTTGTGTCCCTACAATGGATACATTGTAGACTGGTCATGTATGTTATGTAAATAAATTTGCCAAATGAAAACTCCTTCGTTATAATCTAACTGGACCAGCTCACTGGCTTCTGACATACAGGACCTAGGTTTGGATGTAAGGTTTCAGCTTTTTTTCTGTATGCTGTGCTTGTCTCCTTCTTCATCTCAGCGGTAATCCCAGTCGCATCCGAAACTTTTCAGCTTCGGAGTCCGGGGTCCGCTTTAAGTAATTGGCTAAACTTCGATAATTAAAAATTTTAAAGCTAAAATTTTTTGGCTAAACTTCGATATTTTCCGTGAAACGACTGCCGTCTGACCTCCACAACCAGAAGGCGACATCGAAGCATTGCAGTTAGACCAATTGTTGGACTTTTGAGAGCTTCACTAACCCGTAACGGCTGCCATTAGATGTGCGTATCGCAACCGGGACCAATGGCTTAACGTGCTTTCCGAGGCACGACCAGACCAGTGCAAATATTCATATTCACGCACACAAATATTTGCACAGCGCGGGGCTCGAACCCGCGCCTCCTTGCGAAGCGGCCGCGTTGGCTAGCACTACGCCACGGAGGCTGTATGCTGTGCTTGTATAAATGATTTATTGGTTGGAATTTTGCCTCAATTAATAAAAACATGTCGGCTGTCCATTGATTCCACAACATTCTCATTCCAACAAACGGTTGCAAATATAAATACAATCGATTTCATGCACATCCGAAGACTGACTGACGGGACTTTTAAGGTAAATTAATCATCTTCAATGCCCGACTCAACGGCGAGGCACATAAAAACACAACTCACAGATCTTTATCACCCTCTATCTGCACGGTAAATGTCAGTTACTTTATTAAATCTTCATAAAATTGTCGTATATAGTCACTAGTCGATACAGACAATATTTTTTTTTTTTTTTTATATTTATATATTGACAATTTTGATTGGCTACCATCCTTGTGAACTAGGGACTTGATTTAAAACTGTTACTGTAAAGTCTAGGAGAAAAATGAAATGATTCTAGTTATGTTATATTTTTGCAATCATTTATCAAAAGACTAGCTGTTGCCCGCGACTCCGTCGGCGTGAATTTCAGTTTACAGCGCGTATAAACACCTGTTAAAATAATGGGAGCAACATGTACGTCCGCGTTCGTTCCCGTTTTCGCAACGTTTTTTGTTACTGCACTGCTCCTATTGGTCATAGCGGGATGTTATATAGCCTATGTCCTTTCTCAAGCTCTAGACTATCTGTGTGCCAAATTTCATTACAATCGGTTCAGTAGTTTTGGCGTGAAAGCCGGACAGACAGACAGAGATACTTTCGCATTTATAATTTAATAATAAAAAATAATAATTAGTATGGATTTACGATATATTTTTCTTAGTATAGTCAGATCAGTACTCGGAGATTAAAGACCTATACTCGAAGCATATAGTCAGTGTTGGGGTTGACTTTTAGTCTAACGAAGTCCAGCTAAATGCCAGCACTTTAAATGAAGCGATTACCTATGTATCTGAATTCTACGAATCAGTATAGTTAAAATTGACAGCCTATGTGGCGTAGCGGTAGCAGACGCGGCCGCTGCGCAACGTGGCGCGGGTTCGATCCCCGCATAGTGCAAGTATTTGTATGCATGAATATGAATATTTGCACTGGTCTGGTCGTGCCTCGGAAAGCACGTTAAGCCGTTGGTCCCGGTTGCCATACGAACATCTAGTGGCGGTCGTTACGGGTTGTTGGAGAGCTCAAAAGTCCAACAATTGATCTAACTGCAATGCTTCGATGTCGCCTTCGGGTTGTGAAGGTCAGACGGCAGTCGCTTCACGGAAAATGTCGAAGTTTAGCCATATCAGCAGTTGGACCGGTAAAAAGCGGACCCCAAACTCCAAAGCTGAAAAGGCTTCGGATGCGACTGGGATTAACGCTCTGATGATGATGAGTATAGTATAATGTACATGCTCACGCTTACTTGTATTTATTCCTGTAGTTCAGAAAAAGCATTCCATTACTGATAGGCGCTCCTGTGACCAGCAAAAAAACTTACAAGCCTTCAATAATTTTAACTGAAGGTTGTCATGTTGACGTAATAAACAGCGTTGTCAAAAACTGTCATAATATTGGTACATGTTGTTCTATTAAAATCGTACGTAGGTCATTGATATAATATTAAACAGATATGATATGCTCTAACAAATTAACCAAAATAAATGTGCCGATCGGAGCAACAGCACACACATGCAAATTTTTTATTCTGCGTACATTTCACACGTTGGTACAGTGTGAGTGAGATGGGGCGCAATCTAAAGCATAGAGAAGAAAAAGATGGCTACTGTTTATCGTTTGCGCTGTTAGTGTTTGTCGTTTGTTTTTACGAGTGTATCGAGAGTGACTAAAGCGAGATACTGGACTTACCTCCTTTTGTACGCTTCATTTTCAGTGCGCTAGTGACTTATCTTCCTTAGTTTAATATTTTATCAATGACGTAGGTATTATTTTGATTTGTGAAATATTTTTTTTAAAGAATTTCTATAATTTGTCACACGTGTTATTGGCGAAATTGTGGTATCTAACCACAGAGGCCATTGAAGGGTTGAAATAGTATTCACTCTAAAGAAAAGAAAGAAAGGTAATATTTTATTAAAAATTCTTGTGAATAGTAGGAAAAGTATTACTATACAGCGTAGGAACAGTTTCAGCGCTGAGATATGACTAAGTCGTCGAAACTTAGCGTTAAAGAAGTTGAAGATTGTGTATGTGAGCTGATTGTGGATGAATAATGAGTCCTGGTGTAGTGGAAAATAATCAGAACAATGCCTAAAATAATGGAATGCGTATTCTGACCCACAGGCACGAATCCAAGTAAGTGTGAGTCACCATCATCATCATCTCGGCGTTAATCCCAGCCGCATCCGAAGCTTTGTCAGCGTTGGAGTCTGGGATCCGAGTCTAACTGCTGATTTTGGCTAAACTTTGATATTTTCCGTGAAGCGACTACCATCTGACCTCCACAACCCGAAGGCGATATCGAAGCATTGCAGTTAGACCAATTGATAAACTTTTGAGGGCTCCAACAAACCGTAACGACTGCCATTAGATGTTTGTATGGCAATCGAGACCAACAGCTTAACGTGCTTTCCGAGGCACGACCGGACCAGTGCAAATATTCATATTCATGCATACTAATGTTTGCACTGAGCAGGGATCGAACCAGCGCCTCCTTGCGCAGTGGCTGCGTTAGATACCGCTACGCCACGGAGGCTGTCACTGTTTTTGCCTGTTTTTTACCGCACTTGATTTCCAATAGACTTATTGCTTAGCCCTGAGAGTTACAAAGTCATCAGGGTAATTTTGGTGCTCTGTTAGATTCCGAATGCTCGGCTTAACACCGAAGGCTTAAAATTCATTGCACAATAAAGTCCCGTCGCTTTATATTTATGTCCATGCATACGTGTGCTAAAAGTTGCTAATTACCTCCCTTATCAATCAATGATTGATGTTAATTAATTAACAGCTTAAAGCACTGCTCATCCCTAAAAGGTGATCACCATAATGGACACGTCATAAGCAATAATTTTGTCTGTAAAAGGATTCATTTTACTCACTGTGCGCAAATCTACTGTTTGAACATAGCCGCTTTATTGACACTATATTTTTACGATATGACAGGACAATGAACTGAAAAATAATAATGTTCGAGTTGGATTTGCACATGAAGAGTTTCTTACTACAGTTTTTTTTTTTTAACTTAAAAACCTGGTTTCTTTGGCCTAAAAAAATAAAGAGATTCCTTGGATGTTATTCCTTTTTTTTGTTGTTGTTCTACAACATTATTTTTTGTTCATGCGAAACCCTAAACACGTTTTCAGTATTTTTAAGTAAAGAATCTATGTACAAAACTTTAAAACGATATCGCGATAAACCACAAAGTTATGAGCTTGTTATCCTACTTGGTTGTCCTAACAAAAATGTGGTCAACGCTCACCTCGGGCGGGCAAGCGGTATCTTGACCTATGGCATCAACTGTTGTGCGGGCATGCGCAAGTATTATGATTTACCGTAAGCTGCGTGGCGCTCGGTAACCACACTGCAACAATTTCTAAAAAAGATGATGGGAAAAATATAAAATAACTAGCTTTCCGCCCGCGGCTTCCCCCACGTGGAGTTCGGTTATGTCGCGCTTTTTAGATTTCCCTTGGGAATATCAATTTTTTCCGGGATAAAAGGTAGCCTATGTTCTTTCTCATGGTCTAAAGATTGTCTGTTCCAAATTTCATCAAAATCGGTTGAGAGGTTTAAGCGGGAAAGCGTAACAGACAGACAGACAGACAGAGTTACTTTCGCATTTATAATATTAGCATGGATTGGAATCGATTCAGTTGCTTATTCTGAACAATCTATATTCAGGCTTCGTATCAAGAAATAACGTTGTAGAAGCCACATAGTAATCAAACTCACTCAGTGCATATTACTTATATGAAAAGTTCAAATGACCACCTATGACGGTCTGCGGATAGGCACACGTAGTCTACGGATCCCTAAAAATATCAATTAATGTGAAGAAAACTTTCGTTCACACGACACCATTCATCTTCTTACCTTCTGCGTCGATGTTTGAAAAAAAAAGTTACGTTGACATGTTAACGATAAGGGAACGGGTTCTGGTTAAAATTAATCGATTTTTCGATCTTTTTTTTTTGTGGTGAATGATAGTAAATATTTCGCGAGCGGTATAATAAGTGAAGGGTTCTGGAATATTAAAAACTTGAGGAATTATGCTCTAGTTATAAAAAAAATTATAGCAATTAGGTCACAATAAACGCAACCGTGGCCGTGGCCGTGGTCGAAGAAGATGAAGGCGTGATTATCTTCAACCTCATCGTGAAGAATGTCTGGCACTCGCAAAAGCAAATGACATTATTGTGAGGACAAGGTTGAGATGCCTTGCAGACAGACCCATCGTCATCAACCTTTTTATTTTCATCGTTCCACTGCACAGGTCTCCTCTCATACAGAGAAGGATTGAGCGTAATGACCATGCTTGCTCAATGCGGGTTGGCGACTTCGACGTTTCAGACTTAAACTCCAGGTTTCCTCAAGATGTTTTCCTTCACCTTTTAATCAGTCATGACAAAACATGATGTGTATTCAAGATATACTTATAGAGAAAATATAACTTAGAAAAGTTACATTGGTACTTGCCTGACCTGGGATCGAATCTTCACACTCATACTTGAGAGGCTGGTGTTTTATCTACTAGGCCACCACGAATAACTAGTTAGATATCTATACATAGGTTTTTATACTAGTAGTATATAAAGATCGTTGATCCATTATCAGAAAAGCTTCCCTTTTCTACCGCGTGAACAGGTCCACTGAATCTGTATGGGTTCTTTTCTAAATATACCATTTCAGAATTGCTGTCATTCATAGATCTCCGACAAGCTTAAACAGTCGGAACGCGTTGTCAGAAGTCTGAATGTCTGACCGTAATCTGATGATGGTAAGTAGTGATGCAATGGTTGATGGTAAAGCGCGCTACTTTATAAAGAGCGTATTCACTCAAAAAAAACTGAGTGGATAGGAAGGACAACGACAGTTGAGCGAGGTGATGCAATGTCAAAGCCAACACCACGACCAACGATGCTGCCCCAGAGGGTGATTGATCTGGAGATCCCACGAACAAACTCCCGACTCAATAACATTTAGTGCATCCTACCCGGCACACATCGCAACACAACTGCTCAGAGCCGTCCACCGTACGGCTTCACCAGACATCATGCCGGAACACGACGAATCGCTTGGCGGCAAGACTTTGTCAGGTGGGTGGTAACTTTTGTCGACAGCCGTTTCAAGTTTATGAATCATCATATGCCTAGTCTTTTTAGTAACGTTTCCGTTAAAAAACAGCAATCCGTATGCTACCTTTGTATTGTCTTAGAAAGGAATTTTTCATTTATCGAACATATAAAAATATTTGGCGAAAAAGCTAAAAGGAACTTTTATGCCCTAACTAGATTATTCAAAGCAACTTGGGGTCTATCATTCCTAACTTTAAAAACCATATATGGAGCTACCTACTTAGGATGTATGTGCTACGGTGCACCTGTTTGGGCCGATAGGGCCAGCATAGGGGCGGCGCGACGTAAACTGCTTCAAACCCAACGTTTGGCATTGATATTTTTATGCAAGGCATATAGAACAGTCAGCACTGATGAACGGGTACGTTCTGGCAGGTGTACTTCCAGTCGACCTTGAAGTACAGCGACGTGCTTCAATGTACTACTCCGCAAGGGGGGAGGCCATGGACACTAACTTTGTTACACAACGCGACCTCAATAGAATTTCTAGATTATTTAAACCTCAGACTGACGTCTGGGAGGACCTCTTATCCGAATGGCAAAGTAGGTGGGATAATTCCATCAAGGGCCGGCACCTCCATCTGTTCTTTCCATCTGTTGGCGATCGGCTGGCTAAGACATGGCTGGAGGTTAACCACTGCGTTGCCCAATTTCTCACAGATCATGGCAACTTTAAAAGTAAACTGTATTCTTTTAAACTTGTTCCTTCGCCTTTGTGTCAATGTTCTACAACAGACTGTGAATTTGAACAGTCCGCACATCACATCTTGTGGGAGTGTATTCTTTGGCAGAATGAACGCAATATTATGTTGGATAGTGTACAAGTTACATCCGGAGTTGTTTATTATACGGACCTTGTAGAAACTAGAACTAATTTCCGGCGCTCAGGCGCTTTTGCCATACCTATTATTGGAATCAATTGTAACAGCACATACCTACTTAGGACCCATTAACTTAATCAAATGTTATTCCGTGGTGCTTGGCAATCTGGGCTTCTCCCAGTTGCAATAATGTCCCTTTGTGCCGATTGGCCTAGTTCTGTTCTGTCTCCTGCTTATTATGGAGGGAAGTGGAAAAAAATATCTTTTTTCTTACTCCTCCGCTATTCTTTTCTGATTAATTTCGTTGCGGGACCCAAGACAGTTGAATCGTTTCTCCGGGACTCGTCGAGCTTCATTGCTCGGCGTTTTTCTGGCGGTCTCCACTGTTGATTCTGGCTTTCAGGAGTTGCAGTGGATTGGGGACAGGGGCGGGTTTTGTCCCAAAAAAAAAGTGCCTAGTCGTTTCCCAACTATGCTGGCATCAGCTCCCTGTCTAACCAGACGTAGCTCAATATCAGTAGTTTACATAGAGTAAGTAGACGAATGCCTATCTGATCTCCACAACTCAGATATATGGGTAATGCGATAAACCGTAAAGAAAGTAGAAGTTCGCAAATATTATCATTAAAAGTATACAGATATCACTAAAATGCAGCTTCCATAGCGTAGCGGTAGCGAACGCGACCGTTGCACACGGAGGCACTTAGGGTTCAATCCCCGCGCAGTGCAAATATTTGTATGCATGAATTGCACTGGTCTGGTCGTGTCTCGGAAAGCACGTTAAGGCGTTGGTCCCGGTTGTCATACGAACATCTAGTGGCAGTCGTTACGGGTTGTTGGGGCCCTTAAAAATCCAACAATTGCTCTAACTGCAATGCTTCGATGTCGCCTTCGGTTTATGGAGGTCAGACGATAGTCGCTTCACGGCAAATATGGAAGTTTAGCCAAAATCAGCAGTTAGGCTGGTAAAGCGGACCCCAGACTCCAAAGCTGAAAAAGCTACGAATGCGACTGGGATTAACGCCGAAATGATGAAGAGTTATCACTAAAATACACATTGTGAAATATAGATAAACTATTAACCATACAAGTACTAAAGAAATTCCCCGGATATAGAGAAACTTAAAAAGCCTTTAATCATCAACTCATATCCTACCGTCCTCTAAAAATAATAAAAAGTTGCCAACACACATCCTGTTCATCTTTACACTATTTTATTTAAAACCCAAAAATATTTCTTTTATTTTTTTGCTTAAAGCGACACAACAAAAATTGTAATTTTAAATTAAAACTCATTTAAGAATTTTTTCGCCTCATCAAAATGCGCATATGCGATGCGACGCACACCGGTTCAGTTTTTAAGGTGTATTTCAATTATGTCCCATCCTTGATATTAAGTTAATTTTAGGTAAATTGTGTCCAAGGTGTCATCGGGATTTTTCACTGTCCAGAGGTGTTGGAATCGACCGTTTAAAGGTAAGAAAGTTAATTGATTATTAATTGATAAGATCGATCATATTTTTGTTCACATGTAAGGTTGTGTCGTATGAGAGTGTGATGTATGCACCTACCGCGCAGCAATTACTACCGTTTTTAAGGAAAAGTGCGCATTTTCACTTATGCAATATGTGAAGGCAGTTTCTCCAGCAATAAAAAATACTTATGACATAATTTTATAAGCTTTAAAAACAGCTTGAATGTTCCCAGGTGGCACCACTATTGCATAACAAACTATTGGATACAAGATGCGAAATTAGAACTAAATTCATATTCAATTGCATTGCATTTGGAAGGTTTAAAAATTCGTCCATTTAATAACGTATACTTTTCTTTTATTTTCTTTATAAATACTATAGGTACCAGTGCCTGACCGCAATCCCGCTTGATGGTAAGCAGTGATGCCATCGTTGATGGTAAATCGCGCTAGTTTATTAATAGCTTATTCATTCTGACCTTGAAAACACTTAAATTGTAGTCCGACGGAAACCCTGCCGCTGGCAAATTGTTCCAGTCCCTCGATGTATGTACACTGTATAAAACACGAGGCGAAACGCTTTGTTCGGATCGTTTTGGTGTCAAGTGTCTTTAAGGCTAGAGTGAATTAATAAGCTCTTAATAAACTAGCGCGCTTTACCATCAACGATTGCATCACTGCTTACCATCAGGCGGAATTCCGGTCAAGTACTAGCGTAATAAAAAAAATTCATGTCAAAACGTTGCAATTCAAACAAACAAACTAATAAAACATATCAAATAGATACGAATCATCGTCGGTAGATATCTGACGACGCGATGTAAGGAAAGATATTTATACAAAATTATGATTATTATTAAAACATTTTTGTACTAATCAAGCGATGTCCCATCTCAATAACACAGCCCCCCGTCGACGGCTTCGGCAATAAACGTAAATCTTAAGACTATGTAGCGTATGGTCGACCCTTAGTTGCGGTTCATCACCCCATATAAAGACTCAAACCCGATCTTAATTAGGCATCGTTTTAGTGTAATGAGCTTAGTTGTGGGGCCTCGAACATAGCAGTGTGCTGATGAGTTTAAGCACCATGTCTCCTCATTATCAGACTGTGATATTCCCACTGCTCGGATACCGACCTCGGTCCTCTATAAGCGAGGTAGTGGGCCGTAATCTACTACGCTGGCCCAGTGTAGCTTGGTAGATGTCAGATGTCTTCGAATTTTTACGAAAAAATTCTAGTGTAAGCAAAGTTTTTCTTTATGATGTAGTACTAGGAGTAGTGCGAGGGAATTGCATGATTTAATTCCCCCGTCTCCGTTCCACCATCGGACGACCCGTCGTACGGCTAGTTTCCACCCTTACGTTGTTAACACCACTACGATCCGGACGAAGCGTTTTGCCTCCTCCTATATACCGCGTACATCGCGGGACTGGAACAATTTGCCAGCGGCGGTGTTTCCGTCGGACTACAATTTGAGTGTCTTCAAGGTTAGAGTGAATAGGCTCTTAATAAACTAGTGCGTTTTACCATCAACGCCTGCGTCACTGCTTACCATCAGGCGGGATTGCGGTCAAGCGCTAGTTTATAATTTATATAAAAAAAAAATACTGAAAATTATTCAGCTTAATCTCTTCTTCTTCAGCCTATAGAGGTCCACTGCTGGACAAAGTCCTCCTCCAAGTTAGGTGGATTTGCCATCATCCCCACGTTTGGCAGGCGGGTTGGGGATTGCAGTAATTTGATATTTCACAGGAGAAGCGCTGCTGCCCGCTTCCTTGGTGAGAGTTCCCTTAGTCGCCTCTTATGACACCCACGGGAGGATATGGGATGGTACTATTCTAAGCCCGGTATCACTCGGGTAAAAGGTAAGTCAGTAAAAGTATTCATAATGCTTTAAACATCTATAATGAAAACTAACCTAAAGGAAATCACTTGTCAACACGCATCAGTCTTTGTAGACAAATTGAAGTCAGCGGAGACCTCTTTAATTAACTGGCGAGCTAAAAACGTGATATTTACTCATTCGGACGTGCGTTCCATATGATAACTATATTATATAACGATACAAAAATAATTGACAAGTGAAGTTGTGACCACGGTTTTTAGTTCCGTAGTTTTAATTTAATTAAAACAAGGTTCAGTCAGGTTAGTTATGAATGGAGACGGGAAAAAAACGTATATAATTAAGCAAATGATATTAATTTATTTATATACAACGTCATTTTTTGTATATGCGAAACCCAAAACACGGGTCCAGTATTTTTAAGTAAAAAATCTATTAACTAAAGTAAAATATCTATTTTAGATAAAATTTCAAAAAGACATCATGAAAAACTACAAAGTTATAGTTATTTTACATTACTTGGTTATTTTTAAGTTACATATGTATACAACGTGTAACAAAAAGGGTATATACATACCAAGGGCATGGCATCTTTAGATGATATCAAACGATATCGGAAGGGTTTCAACTCAAAATAAAATACTCAAAAAATTGGTACCAAATTTTCGGTTTCGTGTGTTTCTTAAAATCAAATCATAACAAACGTGGTAGCACACTACATACGTTAATAACTACTCGTTACCCGTCACGTTACTTGCCAAAATCCGATAAATGTCTTCAATATCTCTGTGCGACTAGTATGATAGTAGCCTATCACAGGCGGTGTTTTTCCTCATAACTTCCTAACATTAAGAGATAGAATTAAAAAACCCTTCCAATATCGTTTGATATCATGTAAAGATGCCATGCCTTTGTTATGAATATACCCTTTATGTTACACGTTGTATAAGTAAGTGGGTCAACGTCCGCTAAATATATATATTGTAGATATTACATGGAAACTCTACACTTTTCAGGCGCCAAAAGCGTTTCCTGTCCTACCTAACCCTAAAAGTATCAACTACTTGACATTTTTACGTGTTGAATATTGATCATGTCATCTTTTTCGTTGTCGGTATGTTGATATTTGATAATACGAACTTTTGAACATCGGAGTGCTTTATTTTAACATTATTGAAGTGAAAACTTGTTTATAGACGTTGAGAACTTTGGTTGGATTAAGGAAAAAGCATTGAATTAGCGAGATAATGACCGACCTGACACCGTGATCCCTACAGCGAGATATACATATATATGTACACTGTGTATGTATAGTGTTCACAATGGTATAGATTGCGTCACGGCTATAACTTTTTTATTATTTTCTTCTTCTTCTTCCAGTGGCTCTTCAATCCTGAAGGTTGGCCGTCAGCTTCTTGTACTCGGTCTTATCAACAGTGAGTCGGAACAGTTTTTCGACGGAAGTAATGCCGGTCCACTCCCTGATGTTTCGCAGCCACGATTTTCTCTTTCGCCCTACCTTTACTTTCCCTACCTTGCCCATCATAATGAGTTGGAGTAGCGCATATGTATTGTATCGGAGCACGTGGCCGAGACAATCTATTTTGCGTTTCTTTATGGTAGGCAACAACTTTTGAGGCATTTGAACGCGCAGAAGGATTGTGTCATTTCTGACCTTTTGGGTCCAACTTATGGGCAGCATACGACGGTAGCACCACATTTTAAATGCCTATAATTATCGTGTAGTATCCTATTTCAGAGTCCATGCTTCGCAGCCGTACTCCGTAGCCGTATATTCTTTTATTTTTGTTTAATAATAATGATTCCAGTTTTCACTTCTATGGTCAGTTCCACGACTGTCTTTTTTTACTTACATTAATCTAATTGATTTCATTGTTGTTGCTTTTTGCTCAATTGCAAGTTTTTGTATAGGTACCCCGGTATTAGGTCATGATATATTTATTTTCATTTAAATCACAATAATATTAAAAATGCAATAGATGAACTTCATCGACTAATTATTAAAATAAAAATATATAATCCAAACGATTTTGACGACACAATTGGCACAGTGGCTGAGCGATCGACGGAACTGCGGGTGGCGCGTTCGATTCCCGCACGAAAAAAATATTGTGACCTCTCTATAATTTTGTCACTTGACTCCGCGAGTCTCGTGGCCACACGTAAGCGGTTTATTTACGTCGCAAGTGAGTTTCTCGTGCGAAAGTTCATGCCTTGTGTCCTAGCCTTTAATTATCCGTCTAAATTACTTTCTGTCTACTTAAGACCCTATTTAAGTACCAACATAGATAATTGGATTACTTTTAAATGAACCTTGTAGGCCTTTGCGGATTCTGCGGTGTTTTGGAGAAAGGTTGAGTTTGTCGTACATTGCGGTTTCGCTTATTAATTTCAACCTGTGGGTATATTGTCTAAGCTCAATGTAACTAAAAAAAATATACAAGAGAAATACATTCGCCATCCTGCAACCTAGTTGCGTAACTATTAACTACTATCAGGATACATTTTGGAGAGTGTTCGAGGGAATTGCATGACTTAATTCGCCCATCTCCGTTCCATCATCGGACGACCCGTCGTACGGCGGGTATCCACCCTTACGTTATTGACACCACTACCATCCGGATGAACCGTTTCGCCTCGTCTTTTATACCGCGTACATCAGGGGACAATTTATCCAATTACCATCAAAGATTGCAAGTGTTTACCTTCAGGTGGGATTACAGCCAAGTACTAGTTTATAATTAAATTGCTGGCGGTGAACTGCTTAGGATCGAGCTTGTTGGCGTGCCGTGGAAGAGGCCTATGTACAGCAGTGGACAAGTAGAGGTTGATGATGCTGATGATGATGATGACTAGTTTATAATTATAAAAAATATACAATATGTAAAGAAAACCCTGTCCGATCCGTGAAGGTATTGTTAGGTATCGTTAACTGATTCTAATCATCATCATCTCAGCGTTAATCCCAGTCGCATCCGAAGCCTTTTTCAGCTTTGGAGTCTGGGGTCCGCCTTTACCAGTCCAACTGCTGATATGGCTAAACTTCGACATTTTCCGTGAAGCGGCTGCCGTCTGACCTCCACAACCCGAAGGCGACATCGAAGCATTGCAGCTGGACTAATTGTTGGACTTTTGAGGGCTCCAACAACCCGTAACGACTGCCACTATATGTTCGTATGGCAACCGGGACCAACGGCTTAACGTGCTTTCCGGGGCACGACCAGACCAGTACAAATATTCATATTCATGCATACAAATATTTGCACTGTGCGGGGATCGAACCCGCGCCTCCTTGCGCAGCGGCCGCGTCCGCTACCGCTACGCCACGGAGGCTGTGATTCTAATAATGCCTACAAAGCCGGGCTAAACTTAAAAAAAAATCCCCCAAAAAAAAAAATATTATTTCGAAAAAGCGAGGTAACTTAATGCATGTGCGGTAGGCAACCCGATAGCCCCACCCCCCTTCACCCGCGCATGTATGCGCGGGTGAAGGGGGGCGGGGCATGCGGCACGTGGTCGCATCGCTATTCGCTCCGTCACAAATGGTGTTGTCAGTTTTTTAAAAATTACCAAATTTCGGGGAAATTGGAATTAATACCCGGGAAAAAAAGGTTATTTCAAAATTCATTATTATTGTTACTGTGATGATTATGTAAAATTTTATATTATATTTGGTCAAGTGTTTACCTAACCTTTATTATCCTTATGGGTCGGACAGGGTTTTCTTTACGTATTGTATATTAAGATGCACTGAATATACCCACATTTAGTATAGTTTCTGAACAAGAGAATTGGGGCCATTGTATACAATCATCATCATTGTAGTGTTTATATCTTCTAAAAGGTGCATACTAACATTGTCTCATGTACACTTGTAATCGAAGTACAGCTGTCAATCTAGTAGTCTGTCACCGACACTGGTCAAAGTTAGACGCGTGCTGCTTGCGATACGAGTGTAGTGGTGAGCCAGTGAATTACAGGTGTTACCGTAAGTACAAGGGTCCTTACAATCATCATCATCAGCATTTCAGCCGAAAAACGTTCACTGCTGGACATAGGCCTTACCCAAGAATCTCCACAACGACCGGTCCTGCGCCTCCCGCATCCAGCGGCTTCTCACCACCTTCATAGGTCGTCGTCGATCCACCTTGTCGGGGGCCTACCCACACTGCGTCTTCCGGTACGTGGTCGCCACTCGATAACCCAACGGCCCCATCGGGCATCGGTCCTACGGGCAATGTGCCTGGCCCACTGTCACTTTAGTGCAGCGATTCTTCGGGCTATGTCGGTTACACTTGTTCTTCTGCGGATCTCCCCATTCCCGATTTGATCACACAGTGAAACCTCCTCTCCATTGCCCTTTAATCATCTTATAAGGCCCATTCTTTGTATACAGTACTAAGTATATGGGATTGAATTCATAATATTAAGTTACTAGCTTTCCGCCCGCGGCTTCGGTTCGGTTATATCGTGCTTTTTAGATTTCCCTCGGGAATATCAAATTTTTCCGGGATAAAAGGTAGCCTATGTCCTTTCTCAGGGTCTAAAGATTGTCTGTGCAAAATGTCATCAAAATCGGTTAAGAGGTTTAAGCGGGAAAGCGTAACAGACAAACAGACAGAGAGACACAGTTACTTTCGCATTTATAATATTAGTATGGATTTAAATGACAGTTTTCTCTTATCCACGTCTCGTATACCCTGCGATGCAAGATAGTATGTTCAGTTTTATATATCAGAACCGCTCCCATTTGCTAACCGTCACAATATCATATTACTTGCCTCATAAAATTCTCCACCACTTTGTTCGCCCCGACAACATTGTAAGGACAGCAGGCCAAGCTACTCGAAACTGTCAAATATTCCCAATCATCCTTGAGCTTTAATGCTTACGCGATAAAGTTGAATATCTAGTAACAAAATCTGACAGATTTTAGTAGGTATGCTGTCGCCTGTATGCTGGAGCTGTATTTAATACAAAACAACGTACATTCGGCCCACCGGGCTGTCATCGAGCGGACAACATAAAGATCCCCTCGTGACTTGCATGCGTCAGTCTGTAGGTTTGGAGTTCTTTTTACGAAGGACACACGTTTAATTTGTCTTCTATTTGCCGCCGGTCGGCACTTTGTGATAGCGTAAGACAGTGTTGCGGTGTAACCCTGCAGCCATTGAGATCATTTACTGTGCTGTATTGACGACACGATCCCTCTTATTCATAAACGCTGCTTAAAGTTAACTAGTGATTAGCGATTCTTTAAGCATACATTTTTAACCTTATAACGTTACTTAACTTTAATCATCCTTTATGAATAAACACCACACTGTTTAAGGGGTTTATTCAAAAACGATGATTAAAGTTAAGTGACGTCCAGACGTCTAAAATGTATGTTTAAATAATCGCTAATCACTACTTAACTTTAAGCAGCGTTTATGAATAAGGGGGGATTGGTGCGGTGGCTGAGCGATCGACTGCTGCGCCGCGTGTCGAGGGTACGATCCCCGCACGGAACAAATATTTGTATGACCTACAATAGTTGTTCTGGGTCCAGCTGTTTGTGTATGTGAGTGTATATGTTTGTAATTACGCATCCCTGATACAAGATAAATTCCTATTGTGAGGCAATGATTAAAAAAAATACTGCTGAAAGGATTTTATAGCACTTAAAGTTTTATTAAGAGCATCACCAGCTTGTTGTTTAAAAGTTACGTGGTATAAATTAAAAAACCTGACCGCGTTTGTTCAGATTTCAGCCACGGGTGAAAAGAACCTTTATTGCGCTGTACTGTACTTATAAAATTATTGGCGCTGACACTCTGGTAGAACGTGAAGCGCATTGCTCCTATCACAGCCTGCCAATCAGAGCCGTCCGTTTCATGGTTTAATGAAACCGTAACTTTTTAACACAATTAAATGATGGACAGATGTCATTTGTATCGTTGTGTGTGTTAAAGGTACCACCTACCGACATGCTTGGTTTTAGTCCAAGATCCCAGAGCGATCAGACGTAACTTATTTTCACATGGATGAAACCTTAGGTTCGTAGTAGTGCCTCATGTACTTAGAATACCTGTGTGTTTGTGGAACTTGCCGAGTGACACCTGGGCAGGTACCAGGTGAAAAAGGCAACTAAAAATTAGAGTTATTTTACTTAAATTCTGATGGCTGATATTTATATATATTATGTATAATATTATACTAAACTAGTATCATAAAGTGTCAGACACTTTTCATGGACCAAAACTTTTGTCAGACGCTTTAAAGCTCCATAAAAAATAAATCTTTACTTATTTTCACATGTCTGACTTTTACATGTGTTATTGAGGTACACATACACACTTGAATTTTCCGTCTTCCATGGTTTTTTCACTATCACAAATTACCTATTATCAGTAAAAAATAGGGTTCGAAAATATCCGATATTTATAATAAATATCAAAATATCGGATATTTTTGATATACATATATCCGATATACTATATTCAAAATCGGATATATATCCGATATTTATATCCATTTTTTAAGACTGCATCTTTTTCTGAGAAAACAAAGTCTATAAATATTCGAGAAACAAAATTAAAATACCTTAAAATTCCTAATATTTGTACTTAGTCGAGTTATAATCAAATAACAAATTAGTCTTTTTCTAGTCAGCTAGAACTGTCAAATCGCCTGTTGACATTCCTAAAGGATTAACACTACACTTCACTTTTAAGGAGTAGGGATGTTTGCAGATGATAGAATTGAAAATTATTTTGGCTCTTTTACGTTACACTATTACTATTGATTGCAGAACCCTATAGAACATGCCAGCAGCGCGTCGGTAAAAGCACTTAGATGCAACATACTATAAATTATGATATATATCACAAAAAATGTTTTGATATATATATCAGATATATATCGGATATATATCATGATATATATCAATTGATATATATCCTTCGAACCCTGGAAAAAAAATAAACAGCATAAACAAAAAAAAACATGTGCTCTTTACGGATCTAAACTCTATACTACGTGACACGTACTAGGCACATACACACACACAGTAGAGTGGAGCAGATGACCCTATCTTCGCACTAAGGATCGCCATGGAGAGATACAGATCGAAGAACACGCCTCTGCATATGCTCTTTCTAGATATGCAGAAGGCCTTCGACTGTGTTCCTCGCGGGGTGATCTGGTGGGCACTGAGGTCCAAAGGGGTACCTGAAGCCTATGTCGACATAATTCGAGACATGTACCTCAATTCCGATTCCGTTGTCAGGACCGCTGTTGGCGACACTAAACCCTTCCCCATCACCGTCGGAGTCCACCAGGGATCCGTCCTTAGTCCGTTTCTGTTCAGCGTGATATTAGACGTTTTTTGGACAGTATCAAGGACTCACATGAGCAGCCTCCCTGGCTACTCATGTATGCTGACGATATCGCGCTGGCGGACGCGGACAGGGAACGGTTGGTGCAGCGTGTGAATGCGTGGAAGGACTCGCTTGAGAACGGATGTCTGAAACTCAACGTGTCGAAGACCGTATACTTGGCCAGCAACACGACAGACCCCATGTCTGTGCGCATAGGCGGAGACATGGTCGAGCGCACGGACCAGTTTAAATACTTGGGGTCTGTGCTTCACGCGTCCGGCGACATTGATTGCGACGTCAAGGCACGTATTTCCGCAGCTTGGGCGAAATGGCGTGAGGTGACAGGTGTCATTTGTGACCCCAAAATGCCGGTTAAGCTTAAGGGGCAGGTCTATAAAACCATCATTAGACCTGTTCTCCTGTATGGCAGTGAGGCGTGGCCTGTGCTTGAGCGACACAAGCAGGAGCTGCGTGTCACGGAGATGAATATGCTGCGGTGGATGTGTGGAGTTACGCGGAAAGACCGCATCAGGAACTCCCGCATCCGGGGCAGCCTTCGTGTCCGTGACATTGCAGACAAACTACAGGAGGGTCGCCTACGCTGGTACGGCCACGTCTTACGCAAACCGGCATGTTATGTGGGTAACAAATGTCTTGCCATGGCGCCTCCGCCGGGCCGGAACAAGCGGGGTAGACCAAAGAAGTGCTGGCTTGGCGTTGTAAGAGATGACATGCGTGCCAACAAGCTCTTACCACAGGACGCTAAAGATCGTGCGAAATGGAGGAGTATGTGCAGGAAAGCGGACCCCGGGCTCCAACGCAAAAGTCGCGGATGCAACCGGGATAAACGCTGAGATGATGATGAGTAGAGTGGAGCAGATGGTAAGTTTAAGAAGGGGAACCGAGTTGCTATGGACATCTCACTCGCTGTTCAATGCATGCATAGTGCTTACGCGCTCGCATTCCCAGTCGAATATTTTTTGTCTTAAGGGATGTGTGGTCAGTCAAATTTGTCTGACTGATGAAATATAACTTTGTAGTAGTTACCTCAATAACATATGTAAAAGTCAGACATGTGAAAATAAGTAAAGTTCATTTATTTTTTATGGAGCTTTAAAGCGTCTGACAAAAGTTTTAGTCCATGAAAAGTGTCTGACACTTTATGATACTAGTTTAGTATAATATTCTACATAATATATATAAATATGAGCCATCAGAATTTAAGTAAAATAACTCTAATTTTTAGTTACCTTTCTCACCTGGTACCTGCCCAGGTGTCACTCGGCAAGTTCCACAAACACACAGGTATTCTAAGTACATGAGGCACTACTACGAACCTAAGGTTTCATCCATGTGAAAATAAGTTACGTCTGATCGCTCTGGGATCTTACTCTATTTGTATCGAATATGTGGACCGCTGTTGTGTTTTGTTTTTAGTATAAAACATTTAACACCCGCTGATTTCCAAAATCATCAACCTGGTCTACTTTGGAGTTGCCTTCCAGACTAACTGGTAGCACTTTACACGAAACTGATGCTCATATAACCTCCATAACTATTCATCCCACGTCCCTTCTGGCAATCGAAAAAGAACGACAAACCATAGATAACTAATTAAAAAAAAAAAAAACACGTCACTTCACGCTCACTTCACCTAAATTTTCATAGTCAAATGGTTACAGAATAAAGCTATTTGTCCACAAAAATAAAATGCAAAATACATTCAAATTCATTTATTGACTATGACATAACGTGGTGGAAGCCTTTAAATTCTACACAAGTAAACCATCTCAGTGGATGCGCAAACATTATAGATGTATTTATACTAGTTTTTGCGTCGGTTTTCATTCGATCAGCTTGCGCAGGCGCGGCTTCATTTGCTAGATCATTAATTAGGGATATGTCCCGATGTTTGACCGTTTGTCGGACAGACAAACCGACGGATTGTTCGAAACGTTTCGAAAAACGTCTATTCAATGATTTTAAATGGTGTTTTTTTTTTTTTGTTTGTAAATGTCGTGGGAATTATTTTTATACAGCCTTTCGTTTACAAGGGTTTATTTGGTTCGTATTAAATATACGTAGATAATGTTATTTATCCGTTTACTCTCAAAAGCTAACTCTTCATTTTAATAGACTAGCTGACCCGTGCGAAAAATTCGCACTATACTAATAATTTGAAAATAGTATTCCATGGTACCAGGGACGAATATCTGTCGATTGGTGGGTCGGACGTTCAGATTGGTTCGATAGAAAGAGAGAAAACGGTTTCAGACCCTTGGAGAAATAATATATGTTGATAGGCCAATTATGTCATTCAAAATCTTATCATATCATTGTGTCTTTTTATAACATTTTAAAGAACATTTATTTTTTATTAATTTAACTTGATGTAAAATTTCTCTTTTTGCTTGACTCTTAACAGCTCGAGCGTGACGTTAGATAGCCTATGAGGCTTCCTCAAAAAATTGGGTTATGAAATGCAAAAATACTGTTTTTTTTTTAATTCGACTGTTGCTTCCAAGCCTTAGCGCAAAACAATTTTATCATTAGTTTTATAGACTAAAAAAAAAGACATTATGGACAAAGTTGTCAGTACATTAATTCGATAGCAAACAATTCAGTAATTCCTTTTTTTAAGCATCTAGAAACTAGAATAGGTGAAACATGTAGAATATTGAAAGAATTCTTAAAATAACTAGCTATGCCTCGTGGTTTTATCCACATAAGTTTTGATCCCGTGGGATTATCCACAAAAAACTAACCTACCTACATATTAATCTTAGTTATAAACCATCTGTGTGCCAATTTTTATCCAAATATGTTTAGCAGTTTTTACGTAAAAGAGTAACAAACATTCACCTATACATGCGTACAAACGTTCTCCTCTATAATATTAGGAGGACAATGTTATCAGCAAAAGTTGATTCCAGAAAATGGAAAATGAAATACAACATGGACTGAATAGGAATATCTAACAGTGCGGGTAAAGTTTAAAAAAAAAATTTGAGTCAGTTGTATTAATTTTCCATTTTCTGGAAGCGAGCTTCGTCATTCATAAACCTACCCATACCTTCGTTCAAAACAATTCACAATTCCGACCACGAAATTAAGCCCCATTACCATGAACCAACATCAAAAACAACACATCCCTGCTAACTACTAATCCAAACTGTGACCTAATCAATATACGACAGCTACTTAAGAAGTTCTACGGCTGGTCTAAAAAATTGAACAAACAGCCAGTAGGAATTTAATTTATGTTTACACGATGGTCGTGTTGTGTTTACGACAGTTTTTGTTAGACCAGACCACACACGATGGGTGTCGATTAGTGGTGAGCTTGTAAGGGTACGGGTAGACGATACAACTAGTTGGTGCAAATAGATTATGTGCAAATACTATGAGACAAAATAAAAAAATGAGGAAACAGCTGACTTTTCATTATTATTTTTAGGTTTTAATCAACTGTTTAATTAAATATAGTAAAGTGGCAGCCTCCGTGGCGTAGTGGTAGCAAACGCGGCCGCTGCGTAAGGAGGCGCGGGTTCGATCCTCGTGCAGTGCAAATATTTGTATGCATAAATATACATCATCGAGCCTCGGAAAGCAGGTTAAGCCGTTGGTCCCGGCTGCCATATGAACACTAATGGCAGTCTTTACGGGTTGTTCGAGCCCTCAAAAGTCCACCTATTGGTTAAACTGCAATGCTTCGATATCGCCTTTGGGTTGTGGAGGTTCGACTGCACTCGCTTTACGGAAAATATCAAGGCTTAGCCAAAATCAGCAGTTGGGCTGGTAAAGCGGACCTCAGACTCCAAAGCTGAAAAGTTTCGGATGCGACTGGGATTAACGCTGAGATGATGATGATGAAGAATGAAATATGGTACCTATAATGTTATATTTCGTTTGAGAAGATTCTCCATTGAAACCCTAATTATTCGTTTGTTTGTAACCCATGTGTGGTTAAAACAATATAGGTACTCAATTGTTACGAATTTGATATTGTAGGTATAGAATGGAACGTGGAAACAAAATTATGCTTAGTTTTACTAATAATTCATTTTTGTCAGTTTCAAAACTAGATGAACACGGAATTTCATAACTTTGAACAAATATTTTATATACGTAAAAATAAAACTTTGATTTAAAAAGCAAATCGTTGTTATGTTTCTCTTAAAATATTTCGTACAAAACTTGGTTGACACTACTATGATCCGGACTACGCGTTTCGCCTCGTCTTTATACCGCGTACATCGATGAATCGGAACAATTTGCCAGCGGCGGTGATTCCATCTGACTACAATTTAAGTGTCTTTAAGGCCAGAATAGGCACTTAATAAACTAGCGCGCTTTCCCATCAACGATTGCATCACTGCTTACCATCAGGTGGGACTGTGGACAAGCACTAGTTTATAAATATAAAAAAAACCTAATACACATTATTTGCACAGTTTCTTGTTTGCACAACTTCTATATGCAAACCTATTCGTGCAGTGCGGCACTAATGCCTTCATTATAATGATGTCGATCGCCTCATATCGGGAACTAGAAGCATTTTTGTCGGTTTCATTGCCCACGCCGCTCCAGCATATCCACGGGTGATTGATAGACTTGGGCATTCAACTACTAATTCCTGTAATAGTAAGTGTTTGACATTGTTGTTATGTTTTGTTTACATTGTATGCATGATAGAATTTAAGTCTAATAAAAAAAATGAGAATGATGTCTTCGACTCATAACTGGAGTCCATTACCAGCATAGTGACATTCCAGGTACAACAGGTAAATGGGCAATTCGACTTTGAATTACAAGTGCAAAAGCGCCAAGGCAGGGAATATGTCAAATGAATACAAAGGTATATCGGCTGTCTCCACATTTAGCTCTTTTTTTGTACATCTCCTCTAACACGATAGTATTTTATTTATTTTAATTCCATTTTTAATTCTTTTATTTGTTGTAGTTCAGTCATTTATTTTAGGTACTATCAGCTGTAGAAGTCTATTCCCACCTTATAGACTACTGTCGCCTGCGCCAAACCGGCCACGCAAACTAACGCATTATTTTTTTTATCGCAGTCTTTGTCTTTCTTTAAAGTAATGCAAAATTTCGTTACTTCATTTGAAGTTAAGTTAGCGACCGCACTTAACAATGGTCTATCATAAGCGAGCGATTGTGGGTTCGATCCTTAATAATGAAAAATCTTTTTGTTGTTTCATTTAATTTAAAATTATGATAACTGATTTCTATTATAAAAATGTTTGCAAATAATATTTAAACGAATAGGAAAATTTACTGAATATTTATACCAAAATAGGTTTTTATTATATGTTTTAGTTTACTATAGATGTAATATAATATAAATATAAAAATAAAACAATAAGCAATATATTATAAGGTTATATATTATTCGGTATAGATATACCTATACTAATAAATGAAACAAACGTTGAAATGGCAGTAGGTATTGTAATATTTTATATAAAAGTAATTCTTGACAAACTTATGATATTATTATGTTAAAAAATATAAAAAACATTTTTGGTTTTTAGATATGAAAGTTATAGTATTATATTTCATCATTAAAGAGGTTATAGCTTAATTATTCATTTTCTCAAAGAAAAGAGGATTGAAGCTTAACCTGAATATTATTACAATCATAAAATAATCTATACTTAGAACACAAAACAGTGCTTATTACATTTACATTTTTTTTGCGTGTAAATCATAGTACTAGTGCTGCCATCCCGCAATGCCTTTTTTCTGAGTTTGATGGCATGAGATTATAATCTTCAAGCGCTTTCTTAGTTCAAAAGTAAACGAACTTATTTCTTATCGAATTCCGAAATTATTGTTTTTATAATTTACCAAAAGTAATTTGTATTGAAATTGCAAAAGGCGACATCTGTTAGCCATTAAGCCAACCGAACATATTACTGTCACTTAGCTAAATTACTTTACGAGTTGGTTTAGAGTCTGTTATTAAGAAATATAATGTTATATATTTAAAACACTCTGTAGGACACTTCTGCACTGTGATTGTTATAAATTGTTTTTTTTTTATGTTTAGCCAGTATACTTTTAAACCACAAATGCAACTTCCCTTCTTCGCACGTTTCAAAGGTTTATTCAACGGTAAATATTGTTGTTTCGTTCCACTTATCTCGACACATAAGCCACCTTCGTCCTCCAACCTCTTGACTTTGGCTTACAGTATTTCTCTAAAACAATAACAATTTTATTACACACTTGCAACAAGCGGTTGGTTTGCATCTTACCCAAATAATAATAAAAACAACTTACACAAAAGCCGGTTTCATATTATGATATTTGAGATATATTGCTGCATATGCCTGCATATTGATTAAAAAAGTAAAACTTATAACATGAACTTGTAATTAGATGTTCACCAACCAACAACAGCTAAGTAATATTATTTGAGTTATTGTAGTTAATAATAGTTATTGCAGGTAGTGGAATATTTTTTGTTCAGTTTGTTTCAAATCTACCGTCATCTTTTTATAATGACTCTAATATAGAAAAAATCTTAAAATAAAGTATCATCGTTAAGTTGCGGATCGGTATTTTTACATATTTTTGTTGTCAGCATTCATAACTCACCAATAAACATTTAAAAAATATTTTGCAAGTTATTAGATTTGAACTCGAACCACCTTGAACGCCTATCAAGGCGAGAACCGCTAGGCTATTTAAACACATACTGTGAATGTTGAAATTAGTAAGTAGTACCTAACAATCATAAGCGGGCAGCAAGTTGTCAAAGTGTATGAGTGTGTATCAAACTTTATCATAGAAGAAGGTCGTAACTACAACTAGTATTGCTTGGCCATAGTTTTGTGAGATTGTAACTCGACTTTTGGTCTTGACTGTACATCACCTTTAATAATTATAATTAAAATGCATGTTTTTTAAAGTAACAGTACAGTTTTTTGGCCCTTTTTCTCTATATGAATATTATCATCTAAAAAGGGAGACTAGAATCGATGCTATCGTTCAAGTTCCTTAATAGTGCCTTTTTTTGGGTCGGGATGAAAAATCATAAAATGATCCGCTCGGGCATAGCGAAAAGGTGTGTCAAAATTTTACTGACTAAATCCCACTCGTGTCCTTCACTTGCCTGTGCGCCAGGGCTGCGGTTTCTCTTTCAACCAACCTGCAACCCTGGCCCAGGCATCGGTCTTCAGGAGGTGTTTGATTTTCCCCGTGACGTCTGAGAGTGGCGCGCGTGGAACCCTTCGCCGCCACTTCGGATCCTAACGTTTGTTTGGGGGGCGACAGATATCTCCAAGTCTGTCTCCCCTGGACCCATTTAGGGGGTCTGAAAGAGGGCATTATCTGCCCTCCACCGACGCCCGGTGCCCCTGCTGCGGGTCGGGTGAGTGGACGAGAAATCCCTCTCCCTTTCCCTAGCCTCCTTCTGTGAGATGATTGTTTCGCAGAAGGAAACTACCGCATCCCAAGACTCGTCGCTGTCGACCATTGACTCAATTACAGCCGGCAGTGACAGATTACTGCCTTCTTCAGAGATGAGTGCACGACGCGGCTCCTAAGCGGCACACTCTGCAAATGTATGCTGCGTCGTGTCCTCCCGGTAGTAGCCGCAGTGGTGACACCGGGCGTCCAGCTCCCTGTTTATGCGACACAGCTACTTTCCGAAGCAACTATGCTTGAAAGCACCTATGTCACCCGAACTTTAGGGAGCCGTACCTTCTACCGAGCCAGTTCGCCAGTACCGGCTGGTCCCTTTGTTACCTACCCTTACGGTACGGAACCCTAAAAGTACTTAAATTTTTTCATAACATTTACACTAAACTCGATCGCTTCACTTTTTCACATCTCAGCAGGATAGATACCACAATTAAATTGCAAATAGTTGCATAGTGTCGGGATTGTAAATTTCATAGTAAATAAGTAGAAGCAAGTTTTTGTGTAGATATCTAACATATAGCTCTGTGCTTAGAACTGGTGCAGTCACTTATGTGGCTCATACAACAGTTTTTGTTTTCATCGAAGACGGAATGCTTGATACGGAATAGTTGATGCTATCATAAAATATCTACACCGATCAGCACCCTAATTACGTAAAAGACTATTAATCGAAATCTGCATCATTTTGAAGCAAATTTCGAAAACATTGCTCAATAAGTTCGAAAAATTTGTCTACACAACACTTAAATAATGCAATAATGTTGTTAACCAGTCAAATTTAAACCGACTCCGATTGATAATGTGTTTCGTTATTACCCCGCATGTTAAGTATATTTTGATAATAGTATGTATGTGCTTATTTAAATATATTTTTAAATAGGTTTAAGAGTTTTTTTTTTCTTATCATTATTTTCAATTAAAGCACCTGCCATTTAATCTCTCTGCCATCCGTATTTGACTGGTAGAGATTGCCTAAGGCATTAATATTAATAATAATAATAAACGTTTATTTGGAACAAGTTTTAGGACATAAGTTTACAAATTGAAACGAAGATAGCTACAAAAGTTGAAAAGACGCCTAGCTAAACAATAAGTTACATTGTAGTTCCAGACTAGTAATAAAGTTATAAATTAATTAAACTACATCCCTATGTGTGTATGTGAATGCGTGTGTGTGTGTATGCGTGTGTGTGTGGGTGTGTAGGGGTGTGTGTGTGTGTTTGTGTGTGTAAAACGCGTAAATGGAGGGGTGGAAGGTATTCAAGTAATAAGATTGGTGTTATGGGAATCAGGAATATAAGTATTATGTTAGTATTATGTTACCACAAGTTGTTCTGTTGCTTCGTAGGAGAAGGATTTAAGCAATTCTGACAGTTTTTTTCTGACTGAGGCTCTTGTTAATGGATAAATTTGAATAATTCTATTTATGTTATTGCAGAGTTTAGGGCTAAGGTAATTGTAGTGGCGTTTTACTAATGCCAGTCTGGAGAAAGGTGTCTTACAAATTAAGTCGGAACGTCGCTTCTTGGAGCGGTATTGTGGATCATATTTCGTGCGATCGATTAAGTGCGATTAAGTCCGGCTATGTACATTTCATTGTGCGAAAGCGTAAATAAATAAATAGGTAACACTTAGGAAGTAGGCCTGGTTTATTGTATACTCGGAATACAGAATACCAAATTGTTTGATTGCTGTTGTTTGGTTTGTTGTCACCTACCAGCTGTGTCTCAGGCGCATCACGGAATGATAGATGGATCTAATGTCATTTGTCTAATTATGTTTGTTGGCTACAAAGAGATTTAAGTTGTAAATATAATTTTAATGTCTTTGGTTGGCTATGTCCCTGATATCAAATCAACATTGTTTATAAGTTTTCTTGTTTGAGTACTAGACTTTTGACTTATTCATTTTTTTATCTGTTTTTCTATTATTATTTACTTGTAATATACGTTTTGTTCTTTTTACTTTCTTAGTGTGATGATAAAAAGGTTGATGATGATGATACTTTTTATTTGTGAGGAAATTCCTTTTTTCAACCGATTTCAATGCATTTCGTATTTCTAAAATAGACTATTTTTAATGGAGTTGTTATGAGATTTTCGGTAAATAATTTCTCGTAATATTCTTTGCATTAACAGATTGAGCTACCATGTTCACTCAGGGAAAAGACACCGTCTTTAAAACAATAGCAAGCCTTTTTAAAAGAGTAACCGTAAAGTTTCTTTTCGAATCTTCTCCATTGGAAACGATCAATGGGAATCGTAAACCTAGCTACTTAAGTTTCATAAGCTACCAAGTTGGTTTATAAGAAATAATAGTTTGATGTTGATTGATATTTGTTATCACCATAACTTGTTCCTTATCACCATAACTTGTTCCTTATCACCATAACTTGTTCCTTATCACCATAACTTGTTCCTTATACGAAGTAAACTAAATTTAAATTCAATGCATTTTTATATTTCTACTACATTAAGAAAAGCACCGACAGACCTCGTGGAAGGTCACCGACGAGGTGGACCGACCAAATCAAGTCGACAGTGGGGAGAGCTGTTAATAAGTGCTCCAGCCTGTCATCCAACAGGGATAGATGGAGAGAGATCGTGCGGCGTGTGACATCAGCGTCTCGAATTCAGTCACAGTGAACACGACCGATCTGTCAAGAGCGAAACGAAGAAAAAGAAGGAATATAGTGCTTGACCGCAATCCCGCCTGATGGTAAGAAGTGATGCAATCGTCGATGGTAAGGTGCGCTAGCTTATTAAGAGCCTGTTCACTCTAGCCTTGAAGACATTTAAATTGTAGTCAGACTGAATCATCATCGCTGGCACATTGTAATTAAAATATTACCTACGAGAAGCGGAAGTCAGTTTAATGCAAATTACAGTATTATATTATGGTCAATCCTAGAATTCCACTCGTGTGTTCAAGCAATGTTAAAAACCAATTTATTTACGAACTTAACAATTATACAGTTACATCAACAGTTATATAACAACAAATCAACATAATTTCATACAACAATACACAAGCAAACCCAAAAATATAATATTTTCATTTTACGTAAACCAATTCCATTTAAATGTTGAACGAAAAAAAGAAAGACGTCCGTTTCAAATTTATGCGCGGGAGTTGCCATGTTTCAGAAAGCGCGCGCGCAGCCCAAAAACGTGCTTTTAAATAAGAACATCGGTTGAAATAAGTTACGAGCGCACGGAGATAATTTATTAACATATTTGAGGTTCAATGGGTAGCGGGATTCCATGTCCTAGTGGAATTTGCTAAAATGTGTGTTTCGGCGCCGGTTGGAAAAAAAATTTTTCGGCATACGAGACTGGTGCTGATTCCTGTCCTAAGTAGAATAGTTTAGGTTGAGTACTATTTACTAGTATAACATAGACATAGGTTGTCGTATTGTGAGACTTTCCCGAGTTCTTACTGCCGGGATGGATATTATCAAACAAGTGTCACCTGACCACTTTGGATTCAGTGGAGAGGCGGGCGAAGAGGCTGATTGATGACCCTGACTTAACTCGAGACGGTCTCCAAAGCCTAGAGCACAGGCGTAGAGTTGCCAGCCTTTCGGTGTTCTATAGGATGCATTTTGGGGAGTGTGCAAGGGAATTGTGTGATTTAATTCCCCCATCTCCGTTCCTCCACCGGACAACCCGTCGTACGGCAACCACCACTACGATCCGGACAAAGCGTTTCGCCTCCTCCTTTATACCGCGTACATCGAGGAACTAGAACAGTTTGTCAGCGACGGTGTTTCCGTCGGACTACAATTTGAGTGTCTTCAAGGCTAGAGTGAATAGGCTCTTAATAAACTAGTGCGCTTTACTATCAACGACTGCGTCACGGCATACCATCAGGCGGGATTCCGGTCAAGCGCTGGTTTATAATTTAATAAAAAAAAATATATATATGTATAAGATCGATATAATTATTCCTGGATAACACATGAGAGTAGTGGTGGCCTAATGCTATCGGCCACGACTTTCAAGTTGTAGGTCCTAGGTTCGAACCCCGCCAGGCGCTTTCTTTGTATAAATTATTTCGTCACCATTTCTCTTAAAACGGTGAAGGTAAACATCTTGAGGAAACCGGCATGTTTTAGAGGCAAAACATCGAAGACATGTGACATTTACTAACACGCCCGGGCCCGCGTAGTAGATTACGGCCCACTTTCTCTCACCAAGAGGACACCTGTATCCCAGGAGTGGGAATATTACCTATAGATTATGTTTAACCGGTCTACTTTTTGACATATTTAAAATAAATAATTTTTTCTCAGGCTGCACTGCAAAACACAGATCAAAATACTGGAGTTACTCAAGAACCCGCTAAGCTAAAGTCAGATTGGGCTGGCCAAGCTGTAGGCCAAAATAACCACCATGTGGAGCCTTGGCACAGCTATTATGAGTAGTGGTAAACCCGGTAGAAGGTAACGGGACGAGCTGGTCAATATAAACGACCACTGGTCTACCACTGGTGGTGAAGAACTGGAAGTTATGGGGAGAGGCATTTGCCCAGCAGTGAAAAGATACAAGCTAACAGTAACATCTTCTGTCATTCTATCAGATAATCAGGGTGATTACTATATTTTATGCTACCTTTTATATAAATCAAAGTTAGTCTCGTAATTCTGGTCATTAACTTTAAACTGACTTGGGGAAGATGAATGTAACCACGAAATGGGCTTTAATATACTAATATGAGGTACCTACTCTTTGGAATGGGCGACTAGCTTCATCTTATTGACTGACCGACCTTCTGACAATTCAAAAGTGCCTGTAACTGGTTTATTTGAAATAAATGCTTTGATTTTGATTTTGAGGACACGGTTGGAGCCGTGGTTAAGTGAATGAATGCTGCACTGCATGTCGCTCCTCCGATTCTTGCACGAAACAAATATATCGATGACTACAAGTAGTTGTTCCTGGTCTGGCTGTTTGTGTATGTATACTTTAAAAGTTTGTAAAAACACCCACTCACACACACAGAATTAAAAGAAAATGTATAATCCATATAGTAGTTACCTATTTTAATCTATTTTTTTAAAATCTGTACTCTATACTAATATATAAAAGCTGAAGAATTTGTTTGTTTGAACGCGCTATTCTCAGGAACTACTAGCTCCCTCCGAACCTTGGACTAGTGCCTCTGATAACGCCTGAGGAAGTCCAAACGGCTCTTCGTCGTATGGGGAATCGGAAAGCTGTCGGTGCTGACGGAGTCCCCATTGAGGCCTGGAAGGCGATGGGTCCTCGCGGTGTGGGCATGTTAACTAACTTTCTAAACCGCGTGCTCCTGGCAGGCAAAATCCCGAGCCAATGGAGGCTGAGTATTATTACTCCAGTCTTTAAAGGCAAGGGCTCGGTTCAGGAGTGTGGCAACTATCGCGATATCAAGGTCATGTCCCACACCATGAAGATCTTTGAGAGGATCATAGACTCCCGAATCCGGCAGGAGTGTGCTGTCTCGGAGTGTCAATATGGGTTTCGGCCAGGGTACGGAACCATGGACCCTATCTTCGCATTATGGATCACCATGGAGAGATACAGATCGAGGAACACGCCTCTGCATATGCTCTTTCTAGACATGCAGAAGGCCTTCGACTGTGTCCCTCGCGGGGTGATCTGGTGGGCACTGAGGTCCAAAGGGGTACCTGAAGCCTATGTTGACATAATTCGAGACAAGTACCTCAATTCCGATTCCGTTGTTAGGACCGCTGTTGGCGACACTAAACCCTTCCCCATCATCGTCGGAGTCCACCAGGGATCCGTCCTTAGTCCGTTTCTGTTCAGCGTGATAATAGACGTCTTGTCGGACAGCATCAAGGACTTACATGAGCAGCCTCCCTGGCTACTCATGTATGCTGACGATATCGCGCTGGCGGACACGGACAGGGAACGGTTGGTGCGGCGTGTGAATGCGTGGAAGGACTCGCTTGAGAACGGAGGTCTGAAAGTCAACGTGGCGAAGACCGCGTACTTGGCCAGCAACACGACAGACCCCATGTCTGTGCGCATAGGCGGAGACATGGTCGAGTGCACGGACCAGTTTAAATACTTGGGGTCTGTGCTTCACGCGTCCGGCGACATTGATTGCGACGTCAGGGCACGTAACGTATTTCCGCAGCTTGGGCGAAATGGCGTGAGGTGACAGGTGTCATTTGTGACCCCAAAATGCCGGTTAAGCTTAAGGGGCAGGTCTATAAAACCATCATTAGACCTGTTCTCCTGTATGGCAGTGAGGCGTGGCCTGTGCTTGAGCGACACAAGCAGGAGCTCCGTGTCACGGAGATGAATATGCTGCGGTGGATGTGTGGAGTTACGCGGAAAGACCGCATCAGGAACGCATCCGGGGCAGCCTTCGTGTCCGAGACATTGCAGACAAACTGCAGGAGGGTCGCCTATGCTGGTACGGCCACGTCTTACGCAAACCGGCATGTTACGTGGGTAACAGATGTCTTGCCATGGCGCCTCCGCCGGGCCGGAACAAGCGGGGTAGACCAAAGAAGTGCTAACTTGACGTTGTAAGAGATGACATGCGTGCCAACAAGCTCTTACCACGGGATGCTAAAGATCGTGCGAAATGGAGGAGAATATGCAGGAAAGCGGACCCCGGGCTCCAACGCGAAAGCCGCGGATGCAACCGGGATAAACGCTGCGATGATGATGATGATGAGGCTAGACGGTGGGAGAATGAAGACGGCACTTGAGCAAAGTCATGCCTTGTTAAACCCAACAACACGACCAACAATGCTGCGCCAGTGGGAGATTGATCTGGGGACCCTCCACGACCAAACATCGACACAACAACATTTGGCGCACCGTACCCGGCACAAATCGCAACACAGCTGCTCAGACTCGCGCTCCGTACGGCTCCACCAGACATCATGTCGGAACACGAAGAATCGCTTGGCGGCAAGACTTTGTCTGGTGGGTGGTAGCTTCTGCCGGCAGCCGATGTCATGGCAACAAGGTTTAGTTGCCAAAGTAATTGGAAAATATCTAATCTATGTTTGCTTTTTAAATAATTATATTTTCTCTGTCTTTACCTATACACCTTATAACCAGACCCTCGGCCTCGGTATTGCAGCCACGAGTAGTATATCACATGGGCTAAGGCGCGCGACACACGCTTTCGACGCGATGCCAACGCGCACGTACGCGACCCGCGGACACATCTGCCGCCGCCCTTAATACTGCGCATTGTGATGAGCAGAGCGATTTGCGTTTTGGTTTCAAAACAGCGTAGCATAGGTTAAATAATGTCCTGATGAGAGATCCACTAGATGCGAAACGCATATGATTGCTTAGCATTGGTCTATGTTAAACAATCATGTGCTGCTAAACAACATCTTACTGCTGTGCAAAGGCCTCGGATCCCTACTCTTCTTTCACCTTTCTCTGTCCAGAGCTGCCAAGGAACTCCATCAAAGGAGTCCAGCTCATCTCGCCATTGATCGTCTGACATGCAGCAGATATGTCCAGGAGTGATGGAATATATTGTTGTATTCATAACCTGGTCCACAAGTTAAAGATCGGGAAAACACGCATGTTTGATAAGTCGGCTCAATATTAAAATCAAAGGTCCTTTATTCAAATTAGGCTAAGAATCAGCACTTTTTGTACGTCAATATTTCATAAGACAGTCTCCCCAAAACGCCCGTCTTTTGCCACTTCCTAGTGCTTTTGCTGGGAAGAAGTGGCGGAACAAACACTACAGCAACATCGCAGTCTATTCATTAAAAAAAAAAAAACACGTACAATACTATGTACAGCAATGAACACAAGAAAACACAACAACAATGAAATTATTTACCATATGCCAGCTAGCCACGCCAAGATTCGTTTCGATTTCGCTTCGACTTCTTTTATACCGACGGACTGGAACAATTTGCCAGCGGCAGTGTTTCCGTCACACTACAATTTGAGTGTCATCAAGGCTAGAGTGAATAGGCTCTTAATAAACTAGCGCACTTTACCATCAACGATCGCATCACTGCTTACCATCAGGCAGGATTGCGGTCAAGCGATAGTTTAAAATTTATAAAAAAAAAAAAATATAAAAAAGATACCAGCAACAACTTATAAAGCAGTATATATTCAACAAAATAATCAACATGTAGTAAATAATAAAGAACTTTCCGCTGCTTTTAACACTATAGCCTCACCCGACACACGTGATCACGTACCAAACAGGGAGCGTTACAAATCATACGTAAGACAGCACCCTGTACCTCACGTACACGCTCACTCACTGTGCGAACGGAACTCAGGCAACTGGTCCTTTCTCACCGAATATCTGTTGCTAGGAGACGAAGAAAGAGGACAATATGCGGGTTAAATGTATAACCATAGATTTAGGATTTCATTGCTCTATATCTATGTATCTTCTCTTCTTCTTCTTCAGCCTATAGATGTCCACTGCTGGATAAAGGCTGTCCACGATGACCGGTCTTGTGCTACCCGCATCCATCGGCTTCCCGCGATATATATGTATATAAAACTTAAAATGCCTTTCATTTTGACACTTGATCAACATTGATTGTGTCAGATCACAGTCTATACAAAGATATCACAGCCTCCGTGGCGTAGCGGTAGAGAACGCACACGCTGCGCAGAGAGGTGCGGGTTCGAATCCCGCGCAGTGCAAATATTTCTATGCATGATTAAAATTGATGAATATTTGCACTAGTCTGGTCGTGCCTCGGAAAGCACGTTACGCCGTTGGTCCCGGTTGCCATACGAACATCTAATGGCAGTCGTTACGGGTTGTCAGAGCCCTCAAAAGTCCAACAATTGGTCTAACTGCAATATCGTCTTCGGGTTGTGGAGTTCAGACGACAGTCATCATCATCATCAGCCCCTACTCGTCCACTGCTGGACATAGGCCTCCTTCATGACACGCCAACAAGCTCGATCATGAGCAGTTCTCCGCCAGCCACTACCAGCCACCTTTTTGATGTCGTCGCTCCATCTCGCCCAAGGGCCACGCTACGTTTGCCGAGACGCGGTCTCCACTCGAGTACTCGTTTACCCCAACGGTTGTCGGGCCTGCGGCATATGTGACCAGCCCATTGCCACTTCAGCTTGCTAATCCTCTCAGCTATGACGGCAGTCGCTTCACGGAAAATATCGAATTTTAGCCAAAATTAGCCGTTAGACGGGTAAAGCGGACTCCAGATCAAATAGCTGAAAAAGCTTCGGATACGATTGGAATTAACGCTCAGATGATGATGATAAATTGATAATCTACATTTATTGTGTCATTTACGTTGTTTAGTCGACTATAACTCAAAAATATATAATCATAGAACGGATTAATCCTAATTTTTTAGAGTGGGTTAGTAATACAATAATCCATTTCATCGCTAAAATGCAGACGTCACTCAGAATTTTATGCTTAAATGGAATTGGACTGTGGGCATCTGTCGCATGTAAGAAGATCTGACTTAGTAAGAAAGGAAAGAAAGAATGAGACGGAGATAAAGGGATGACCTGAACTCCTTTGATAAAGATTGGTCCTTAGCAGCTTTGAACAGAGAAAGCTGGAAGGAAATTTAAAAAAAGAGTATCTGCTATTTAGTTCTAATTTTTTATGAATTATCATTCAAAGTGTGTTACGCTGGTATCAAAAGAGGTGGATTACAAATGATTTGTATCATAGATCCTGTAAAACACAGTCTTGCGCCATTCACTGATCACACGTTGAGGTCCTTACAGACGGTGAGAGATATATTATACTCACTCTAGTAAGTCATTGTGCGAATGGCAGTCAACTCGGTGGTAGGCCATTACATCGGCTGTCGGCAGAAGTTACCACCCACCAGACAAGGTCTTGCCGCCAAGCGGTTCGTCGTGTTCCGGCATGATGTCTGGTGAAGCCGTACGGAGGAAGGTTCTGAGCAGTTGTGTTGCGATGTGTGCCGGGTACGATGCGCCAAATGTTATTGTGCCGGAAGTTTGGTCGTGGAGAGTCTCCAGATCAATCTCCCTCTGGTGCAGCATTGTTGGTCGTGTTGGTCTTCACCTCGCTCGTTCTGCCATCATCCTTCCTATTCCTAAGTTTTTTTAAGTGAATAGGCTTAATGAATTGGTGCGCTTTACCATCAACGATTGCATCACTGCTTACCATCAGGCGGGATTGCAGTCAAGCACTCAAATCAAATCAAATCAAAATCGTTTATTTCAAATTAACCATCACTTGGTACTTTTGAATAGTCAATCAAATCAAATCATTTATTTCAAATAAACCAGTTACAGGCACTTTTGAATTGTCAGAAGGTCGGTCAGTCGAAGATGAAGCTAGTCGCCCATTCCAAAGAGTCGCTCAATGTCGGTCAGTTCAAGAAAAGTGAAGCTAAATTGCACGTTCCAAAGCGTAGTTCTCTATGGAGAAGAATGTGCAAGAAACTCCATGGACACTCTTTTAAAATCATAATATATGGGTTACATTTCTTCGTTACATATTTATGTTGCTTCTATCATGTGAGCACAATGTAAAATTAATTAAAATATAAAAATGAATTAAGCCCACTGGCAGCTAAGAAATGACCAGTCTCCACTAACGGCCCCCGTTCACGAGCATGACGCGCGCATCAGCCCCACTTAGCTCAACCATATTGAAGGGAACCAAATGACCCAACAACACGCGCCACCATCAGCAAGACATTTGAGTGAGCATGACAATTCTCAACTGCCAATCTCGCAATGTCAAACAAGTTATAAATATATATATATATATATATATATATAAAAAACAAACTATAGTCCATGGTGCCTCACATTCACAACCTTGAAAAGTGCTTTTACATTATACAATACTATTGCAAAATAATGGTAGCAAAATATTGTGCACAACGTTGAAATAAACAAATAAAATAAAAGCCGCATCTACATTTCTTGAAAAGCCGCATCTACTTTTCTTGACGGAGACCCATATCAGATGTCCGCCTGATGCGGCATACCTCGGCTACCCGGGATACTCTTTGGAGCATCATTTCCTGCAGCGTGCCGGGGTCTGTGTGTATGTTCGCAATGACATCTGTTGCCGGCGTCTCCGTCACCTCGAAGACCCTCATTTTTCGTCCTTATGGCTGTTGGTTGACACTGGTGTGGACAAAATTGTCTACACCTGTGTCTACCGATCGCACAGCGGTGATCAGGAGACAACTCGGTTATTCGACCACCTCAGTGAGGCTGCTGACAATGCGCTACATCGGCACCCTGACGCTCAGTTCGTCGCTCTGGGGGACTTCAACGCCTGCCACCAGGACTGGCTCTTCCCATACCAGAGGACCGACCACGCTGGGAGAGAAGCGCGAAACTTCACGCTTTCTATGGGCCTTTCCCAGCTGGTAGAGCAAGCGACTAGGGTGCCTGATGTAGTTGGCCACACTGCCAACTGTTTGGACCTTCTGCTGACCACTGATCCGGACAGATGTGTTGTAACAGTTTCCTCACCGTTGGGAACTTCAGACCACTGTCTGGTGAAGTCTGTGTCGTCCTTCTCCCCACCAGATCACGACTCTCGTGGTGAACGGCGATTGTGGCGATACAGGTCAGCGGATTGGGATGAGATGCGCCACTTCTTTGCGTCTTATCCTTGGCAGCAGGTCTGCTTCTCTTCTGACAATCCGTCGAGCTGTGCGGACGCTATAACCGATGTGGTGCGTCAAGCTATGGAGTATTTTATCCCATTCAATGACGTGCCCGTCGGTAGCTCGGCTCGCCCATGGTTCAATGCCGATTGTGTAAAAGCTGAACAGCGTAAGCACACGGCATTTCTCGCCTGGGTTGACGCTTGTGACCGCGGAGCTCCGGATCTAAGCTCAAAGAAGAGAGCCTTTAACCGTGCTGCCAAGTCCTACAAGAAAGCGCTCAAGAAGGCTCGCTTCGACCGCATCACCCATATTGGCAACAAGTTATCTGCGCAGCCATCCGGTAGCAGATCTTTTTGGTCCCTTGCCAAATCGGCTGAGGCGAACTTCTGCCGGCCCTCACTGTCTCCGCTGGTTAGGCCTGATGGAACACTGGCTCATACGGCGAGAGAGAAAGCAGGTCTCTTTGCTTTTCTCTTTGCCCATAATTCGCGTCTTGATACTGGCAGTGCTACTCCACATAATTTACCTCATTGCGGAGCTTCAATGCCTGAGGTTCGCCTTAGGAACAAGGAGGTTCTGAGAGTACTGTGTCGTCTGGACGTGGATAAGGCTAGTGGTCCGGATGGTATACCAGCGATTGTTCTTAAAGCTTGTGCGCCCGAGTTGTCTCATGTATTGACGCGCTTGTATCGCCTCTCATTTAGGACTGGTATAGTGCCCAAGTCCTGGAAGCTTGCTAACGTGCAGCCCGTGCCCAAGAAGGGTAGTCTTGCCGATCCTGCCAACTATCGACCGATTTCGATCACCTCCATACTTTGCAAAATTATGGAGCGCGTATTGAACTCGCGCCTCTTGGCATACCTGGAAGGTAACGATCTCCTCAGTGACCGACAGTACGGGTTTCGCCGCAATCGGTCAACTGGGGACCTACTAGTGTATGCCACTCACATGTGGGGCGAGGCCCTCGAGAAGAATGGGGAAGCGATAGCTGTCTCCCTTGATGTCTCGAAGGCCTTCGACCGGGTTTGGCACGCTGGCCTTTTGAGTAAGCTTCCAGCGTACGGCATTTCCCCTAGCCTGACTGGCTGGGTAAAAGACTTCCTGACTGAACGGTCCCTCCGAGTTGTTGTCGATGGACGCTCTTCTGAGCCCATGTCAACTAATGCCCGTGTTCCTCAGGGGTCTGTTCTCTCTGCAACTCTGTTCCTGCTTCATATTAACGATCTGCTGATGCCCGGTATCTATGGGTATGCAGATGACAGCACAGTTGTAGAGAGATACCTGCCGGGTGCTCGGGCTAGTAGGGAATCAATCCGGTCCGAAAGAGATGCCATGGTTGAGCGAACGAGTGTTGCACTCCAGGCAGTCTCCGAATGGGGCAATGCCAATCTTGTAGCATTCAATGTCGCCAAAACACAGGCGTGTCTTTTCACCGCCAAAAGGAGCCCGTTCACCTTGGCTCCTACTTTTCGGAATGTGTCTTTGGAGTATTCCGACAGCCTTCAGCTTTTGGGAGTTGAGATTTCCTCGGACCTTAACTTTGGGCGGTTCATTGAGTCCAAGGCTAAGGTGGCTGCCAGGAAACTTGGCGTTATCGCAAAGGTCCGGCAGTACTTCACACCTGGGCAGCTTCTAATGTTATACAAAGCACAGGTCTGTTCGTGTGTGGAGTACTGCAGCCACATTTGGGCTGATGCTGCCAAGTGTCACCTGGCCACTTTGGATTCAGTGGAGAGACGTGCAAAGAGGCTGATTGGTGACCCTGATCTAACTCGAGTCGGTCTCCAAAGCCTAGAGCACAGGCGTAGAGTAGCCAGCCTTTCGGTGTTCTATAGGATGCATTTCGGGGAGTGTGTGGAATTGCATGATTTAATTCCCCCATCTCCGTTCCACCAGCGGACGACCCATCGTACGGCTGGTTTCCACCCTTACGTTGTTAACACCACTACGATCCGGACGAAGCGTTTCGCCTCCTCCTTTATACCGCGTACATCGAGGGACTGGAATAGTTTGCCAGCGGCGGTGTTTCCGTCGGACTACAATTTGAGTGTCTTCAAGGCTAGAGTGAATAGGCTCTTAATAAACTAGTGCGCTTTACCATCAACGATTGCGTCACTGCTTACCATCAGGCAGGATTGCGGTCAAGCGCTAGTTTATAATATGTATATAAAAAAAATAAAATAAAAAAGGAATATTTAGAAAACAACAAAAAGGGGGAATGGCATCTCTTCCAAACCTACAAAATTGTCTGTGGCTGTGGAGCAGGACTGGCAAGGTTTATCCAAGCATTTTTGTCAAGGATATAATCTTCCAGTTTATAATATGCTTGCTTACACAGCGTGCGTTTAATGCATGTTTTAAATTTGGATTCATTGAACTGTTGAACTCACACTTTTGAAACACTAGTTTATAATTATTAAAAAAAAAAACCTTTATACCATAAAATACTGTATGTATGTTAAAACTGGTCCTTTGTTAAGGGATGGAACCTAATAGAATCCTCCTCCTGAAGAGCGGGATTCTTTTATGAAGCATTCATTGTTTATCCATCTGTCAATCAATCCATTTGTCCATCAGCGGGTTGTGTCTCATAAACCATAATTTTCAGACTCTATATTTTTATTACCGCTTTAACCACAAATAATAAAACTGGCCAAATGCGAGTCGGACATGGGCATGAAGAGTTCCTTACCGGCTGTCGCTGAAAAATCGCGCTGGGCCCTGTTTTGTATAGGGTTGCAACATAATGCTGAGCGACAACCGTTTTGCGTGAATGTGACGCATGTTCCCTCAACCATTTCTTATTTTTGTCCTGTCCTCTTTTTTCTCCTGTCTACCGCAAATTACAAAAAATTGCGGAATACGTTTGCACCACTAGACTTCCCTCTTAAACACACAACGAATTCTTATTAAACAATTATTAATCGTCGCATTTTAAACATGAATGATTGATTGCTATATTAATACGGTCCATTTTCTCAGATTAAAAGGTAATCGGTAAATCCTTCGGTACGCATGTTAAAGATTTACGCCATTTTGGCCAGGCCACCCGTTTGTGTAGCCTGATCCGTTTTTGGTGTAAATTATGTGAATTATACTTATTAATTATGTTTTTTATGATATGATCACGTCATTGATTGTTGTTGTGTACTTGTGTACATGATATTATTGAGGGAAGATCTTATGTTTCATATTAATGATGTCTTAATTTTTTATTGATATTGTATTGTGGACGTAAATCGACGAATGATGAAAAATTTTGAGGGTATCTGGAGAATTTTAATTATATCACAGTTTTAAAAAGCATTTTAGGTAAGAAAGGAATATTGTTTAGGATTATTTCTGATTTTTCTAAATTTCATAAGTAAAAAAAAACTGTCCCATGTATTAATCTAGGATTTAACTATCTTTCAATGTAAATTTTATCAAAATCCATGCAATCATTTCTAGTTAAATGAGTAACAATAGCTGACACATTATAAATATTATTAGAAATTATATATAATAATAATCTTCTATTATATTATATAAAATTCTCCTGTCAAAATGTTTGTCCTCGAACTCCTACAAAACGACTGAACCGATTTTTATGAAATTTCGTACTATATTCATTCGTTAGGCCTGAGAATAGGTTTTTATCTATTGTTTATATTAGTACTACGTATGAGGGTGAAACTGCGCGGCACTTAAAGCCTTCCTGGATTAATGGGCTATCCAAGCCAAAAAAATAATTCAAATCGGACCAGTAGTTCCTGAGATTAGCGCGTTCAAACAAACAAACTCTTCAGCTTTATATATTAGTATAGATTACTATTACCTACATACTGAAAGTAGATTATCACAGACTATCCAATAGTTATTGGCATAAAGCCAGCAAAAAAAAATCAATGTTAGCGCAGCATTATTTGGTCGTGTTGGTCTTGGGTTTAAAATTGCATCAGCTCGCTCAACTGCCGTCAACCTTCCTATTCCTTAGTTTTTTTAAGTGAATAGGCTTAATAAACTAGTGCGTTTTACAATCAACGATTGCATCACTGCTTACCATCAGGTGGGATTGCAGTCAAGCACTAGCTTATAATTATTAAAAAAAAAGATGTTAAAAGAACTGGTAACTATAACCGCTGGCGGCCATTTTTATATGATGTAACAGACAAGCAGAACTCGTCTACCCATCGTCAGATACCCTGAGAGCTTCCTACAACATCTACAGATAGAAAGGTTCTAAGTGCTAGTATGATTTTACCCAAGTGCATTATTACAGTTCTTACAAATAAAATATGCAGTGGCTTTTGTTAATGTGTTCCTGTAATAAACCTGGATTCGTACCAGTTGCGCTGCTGACCATACAGCTCGTAAATATTGCTTCATTGTTCGGATTCGCACCGCTCTTGAAACCACGGTCAACAATAAGGTACCTAAGTACGGTCTGCAATGAGGCTGAATATTGCTGCGGTGTGTATTTCAACATTTTCTTTATTGATATGTGGCGAAGAGTTTAATTTAAATAGTCTGTGTCTCATAATGTTAACTGCTTTGTATGCCTCCTATTGTATACAACGTTATTTTTTCTTTATACGAAATCTGAATATATATACAATATGTAAAGAAAACCCTGTCCGATCCGTGAAGGTATTGTTAGGTATCGATAACTGATTCTACTAATGCCCACAAAGACAGGCTAAACTTAAAAAAAAAATCCCCCTAAAAAAATAAATATTATTTCGCAAAAAGAGGTAACTTAATACATGTGCGGTATGCAACCCATTCCGCGGGCGGGCGGCGGGAGGCAGGGCACGCGGCACCTGTGACGTGGTCGCGTCGCTATTCGCTTATAATAATACCGGTGTTGTCACTTTTTTAAAAATTACCAAATTTCGGGGAAATTGGAATTAATTCCCGGGAAAAAAGGATTATTTCAAAATTCATTAGTATTGTTACTATGATGATTATGTAAAATTTTATATTATATTTGGTCAAGTGTTTACCTAACCTTTATTATCCTAATGGGTCGGACAGGGTTTTCTTTACATATTGTATATAATAATATATTTAAAAAAGGTGCAGTGTGGTTACCAAGCATACAACAATGTTCACAGGGGATCATAGTGTCCTAGGGCCCCCGCCACGCCGCGTCGCGCGGGCGAGCTATCGGCGCGTCGTCCTTATTTTTGTAGAGACAACCAGCCCCCTAAACGGCGAAAACATTTTTGTAATACGTATGCATCGCCTATTGGTCCGTTCGGTCCAAACGATCCCAACTAGTCGCAATCATTTGACAAAAATGTGTTCGCCGATTAGGGGGCTGGTAACATAACAAGCTAATATATTTGTGATATTTCATGATAGCTTTTGGAAATTTTGTATATACCTAAATTCTTTACATTTTTATGTAAACAATTTAATATAATAAATATGCGAAAAAAAATAACATTGTAGAAGCAAGTTTTTCTAACTGAACAGACAGCTGTGCTGCTGAAGAGTTTGTTGCGACAATTGTTCTGCTCAACTAAATGAAATGAAATCGTTTATTAAGCAAGTAGGATCACTGATCACTTTTCCACGTCATGTTTTTTTTTTTTTTTTTTAAACTAGGCGAAGCCGAAAGTAATGAAGGGCAGGGGTTTTAGGAGACGGTCTTATACCTACGTATGATTTTAATGTTCGAAAAGTGCTGTTCTCAGCTTCATTTACTTTGATACACTTTGATTTGATTTAATAATTAAATATATTCGATATTTTTCTTGTTTTTGCGTTATAGAGAAGCGATGTCCATATTATTTTCTTTTTTTTTAATACAGCGTAAAGGAATTTTTCCTGTATCGTGGGTGCCTTTACAAATATTTTAACTCATACATAAACAACCAGAGTCGGTACAAATACTAGTATGAGACCAAATGATGGACTTTTGAGAGCTCCAACAATCCGTAACGACTGCCATTAGATATTCGTATGGCACCCGGAACCAAAGGCTTAACATGCTTTTCGAGGCACGACCAGACCAGTGCAAGTTTTCATATTCATGCATACAAATATTTTCACTGCGCAGGGATCGAACCCGCGCCTCCTTGCGCAGGTTGTCGAATAAATATACATTTTGAAAAAAATTAAAAGTTTAAGAAGATTGATTTCTTGTTATTATATAAAAAAATATTTGAGCATTCTCTGCTAACGCTACTAAATAAAATACAATAGAGTTGCAAATCAATAAAGCTTACTGATATCGACTAGATAGAAAATTGGTTTATCCAACCTATCCACTTCCACATTCCAATGGCATTACTGACTTCAGTATGTACTGAGTATCTAAACTGATACTTTGAAGGTGTGACAGTATTCGTCAAATTGAAGTTCTGGAATATAATATTACAGATTTTTTATAACTTTACTAGCGACCCGCCCGGCTTCGCACGGGTGCAATGTATAAAAAACATAGCCACCCGCCCTCCAACTGGCTGGTACCGCCGCAAATGCGACGCCCCACAATTTTTAAATTCTATTTATTTAAATCATGTGCTGTAAAGGGCGATATAGATTCTATATTTAAAAAAAAATAAGAGTGGATTACCCGTTACATTTAGGGGTATAAAAAACAGATGTTGTCTGATTCTCAGACCTACCCAATATGCACACAAAATTTCATGAGAAAAGCCGTTTCGGAGGAGTTTAACCACAAACACCGGGACACGAGAATTTTATATATTAGATTTTATAGACTTTCCCCTTTATTCATAAACGTTGCTTGAAGTTAACTAATGATTAGTGACTGTTTAAACATACACTTTTGACGTTTTAACGCAACTTTACTTTAATTATCGTTTATAAATGAACCCCTTAAACACTATGGTGTTTATTCATTTTTTTTAATAATTATTAACTAGTGCTTGACTGCAATCCCGCCTGATGGTAAGCAGTGATGCAATCGTCGATGGTAAAGCGCACTATTTATAAAACTTAGGAATAGGCAGGATGACGGCAGTTGAGCGAGGTGATAAAATGTTAAAACCAAAACAAACACGACCAAGAGGGAGATTGATCTGGAGACTCTCCACGACAAAACTCTCGACACAAAAACCTTTGGCGCATCGTACCCGGCACACATCGCAGCACAAATGCTCAGACCCGGTCTCCGTACGGCATCACAAACAATGATTCAAGTTAAATGAAGTGCAAACGTTAAAAATATATGGTTAAACAATTGCTAATCACTAGCCAACTTTAAGCAATGTTTATGAATGAAGGGGAAGGTGTTCCAATGGATTGATCGAAATTATTGATAGCTTAGCTGCGATGTTGTTAAATAAAGTAAATGTGAAGCTAAGAGTTATTTTATAAGACATTTTTTTTAAGATACTTAATAGGAATCGACCAATCAGACCCTTGCAAGACATCATCATCATCATCCTTTTTATCATCCCACTGCTGGGCACAGGTCTCCTCTCATACAGAGAAGGATTGAGCGTAATTACTCAATGCGGGTTGGCAATTTCAGATTAAAAGTCCAGGTTTCCTCAAGATGTTTTCCTCCACCTTCAGTCATTGGTGTCCAAGATATACTTAGAAAGTACATATAACTTTAGAAAGTTTACATTGGTACTTGCCTGACCTGGAATCGAACCCACGCCCTCATACTTGAGAGGCTGGTGTTTTAACCACTAGGCCCCCACGACAGATATCTTCTGACAATTCATGAGTGCCCCTGCCCATCTAGCTTTATGTGAAATTAAATATTGTGTAATTAAGTGGCAGTGGGCGGGGCACACTGCTCATAGAACCGATGGCCGATGTGGCAGTAAGGTTCTCGAGTGGCGGCTACGTACTGGAAGACGCAGCGTAGGGAGGCCCCCAACAAAGTTGACCGATGACCTGGTGAAGGTCTCGGGAAGCCGATGGATGCGGGCAGCACAAGACCGGTCATTGTGGAAAGCCTTCTGAAAGGCCTTTGTTCAGCAGTGGGCCTCTATAGGCTGAAGAAGAAAAAGAATTTTTTTGTGGTATCATGTAATGATGTATCGTAGCGTTATGACATATTCGCCAAAATTGTAAATAAATATGAGTTAACGGAAAAATCTTTTTAATTTCTACATAATAAAGTCGTTATTGTCTAATTATTGTTTTGACTTTATACATTATTTTTTGTGCAGTTTTTCACACGCTGCGCGCTGTCTGTACCTTTTGCCTAATTACAGGTATGCCGGAAGATATTTTATTTTAAAATAAGCATCACCTCTGTACTTTTTACTCTCCTGTTTTTCCTCATCTGTACCTACATAAATTGTAAAATAAAATAAACTTTATATTACGCTACAACTTTTTTCAAACCGTTTTTTAATCGTGTTAGTCACTCTAAAATACTCTTAAATACTACATACATAGAGCTTCTGTTTCTTTAACTAGAAATAACGTAATTTTGTAACATAAATAAAATTTGAATATGGCTGCCAATGAATGTCAATTCGAATCAACCACCGCAACAAAGTCAATTAAATAAAACGTAGAATCATCTTTAACATTTACAAGAATCCGGGTTGAACAGCAATTTTCTCACTATCCAATAAAACTCAAAACATATCCTCTCAATACTCATTACAAATATTTATTTAAGATATCGTTAAAATTGAAACCGTTTCACAATAAAATTGCAAAAAAATAATTGACCTTGTCAATATAGTCATACGCGAATCTTTTTGTAATAATCAATTTGCTTTAAGATTCATATTTACTTAATTTGGGATGACTTGTGTCTTGAAAGACAATAAAAAATATTTTTTAATAATGTGGTATCCAAAGAGCTTGTGGGAAAGAGTAATTATTATTGTTGATGAATTTTGTTAAGTCGATAAGTCGTGTTGGTCCAGTGGTTAAAGCACTAGCCTCTCAAGTATGAAACTTTTTTGTCTGAAACTTATCACGTTTTTCAAATAGTCATCTGAACATCACTGTAAAAATATAGTTTAAAAACTAAAAAAACTTTTTTTTTGTTTTTTAAACTATATTTATTTTCAACTTTTTAGTTCGATATTCTTTTTTCAATAAAAAACGAACGAACGCATTGAAAACGGTGGGACATTTTACAGTAATGAGCAGCTCACTCGTAGTCCAAAGAGTTAGAGAAGGACAAACAAACAAACAAGCAAACATACAAGCGAAGCTAGTGACGCACCCTGTAGATCACACCTAAGATCCATCCTTAAATCTCATCCTCATAAAACGATTTACTATTCCTACTCCTTCTCTGTGCATGCTGTAAGATTGTGAAACTCACTCCCGCCTAACATTCGTGATTTAAACACTATTTCTAAATTTAAACGTCGATTAAAAGAGCATTACCTGTGCTCTATATTGTGATAATTTGTTAATTATTTATACTTATTTATATATTTTAGTATTATGTATTTATTGAAGTATTTATATATTTAATTTTAGTTTACATGTTTAGCTATATTTAATATTATTACTTTAATAGTTATCATATTCATATTTTATTTCCTCCTTGTTCTTACACACTATTGTCTACATTTCTGTTTTACTTCTCCTTTCGCAGGTCTGCTGGAAGAAATTTCTTAACAAATAAGCAGCACCTTTGTACTCAGATCTTAATTTTGTCGCATTTCTATGTATTTTATTGTGTGTACATAAATAATAAAATAAATAAAAACCATGTAAAAATGGGTTATTTTTACATGGTATTAGTAGTTTCGAAAAAAAATCAAATGATAGAGGCACGTATCATCACGGTGTAAAATTGTAAACAAAAATAATTGCTCTAAAAGCAGTATCCATGAAGTAAACAGCGGGATACGTTTGTATAGAGAAAGCACCACTAGAGTTCGATCTTAACGTGCTTTTCGAATCACGGAGGGATCATTCATCATGACCATTCCGTACCAGTAAGTACCTATTTTTTGGTAGCCCGTCAACAGAAATCATCAACATTAGAAACATCGTCTGTGATAGTTTCAAACTTTCTATCGTGGTTCTTCGGAGACAGCCTGGAGACAGACAGACAGCTCCACTGCCTTAATAATAGGGCTTACTCTTCTCTTAATCAATTTGTCGTACGACTGATTCGAATCATCCGACCAGTTGAACTGTTTAGCCCGCCTTAAAAAAAAGTATGAAAAATTATCTAATTTATTATTTGTATCGATACTTTTTCTGGTACATTACATCAGGCTATCATTGGTGTAACACTATTCCCAACAAGGATTACACTCTATTTGGCATGCGCTGATTTATCGCCACCAAGTGATCTGGATGCGTGGAATTGATTTGATATTAACAATTCTGGTGGGTTCCCTTTTGATCCAAGTGGTTTTGATTAAAGGTTGTATATACATATTTAAGCATCAGATTATTAAATCATCGTGTATATGTTCTGTTCTTCGTAACTATGTGTAAATTGGGATAAAATATTCTCGAATACTACAGTTATAATATATTCTTTGACTTGTAAAGTACCTACTTGTTTCGATGCATATCTCCGAACCTAAATTGTTCTCAATATATAATACCTTAGGAAAAATAATGTGATGGACACACCACATTAGTGGCGAAAAGTCCCTTCTTTGAGGAATGGCTAGAGAGGCGTCACGGCGCCCTCACCTTCCGTCTGACGCAGGTCCTCACCGGGCACGGCTGTTTCGGGAGGTTCATGTTCTGCATAATGCATGAGGAAACGCCAGGGTGTCACCATTGTGTGGATCGCCCTGAGGACACGGTGGAGCGTGCGGTAGAGGTCTGCCCGGCTTGGATAGAGCACCGCAGTGTCCTCGTAGTGGCAATCAGCGGCTATCTCTCGCGTCCGACCCTGGTACAGGCCATGGTTCGGAGCAAGAGTGCATGGCAGGCCGCCACCTCCTTCTGCGAAGCAGTGATGCTGACAAAGGAGGAGGCGGTGAGGCAGCGGGAATCCCAGCTCCCTCACGCCACTAGCCGCCGCAAGAGACGCTCTGGTCGGGAGACGACGTCGAACTTCCAACCACCATAGGCGCGGGCCTGCGGGCGGTGAGCACTGGTCAGCACACCGCCCGGTAAGGGCCAGACCCGAGTCGACGAGTTTCACGCGCACCTCGAAGAGATGTCAGCACATCGTTACGGGGTCCACCGAGAAAGACCGATACCTCCTGGGTCAAGGTGGCAGGTTGGTTAAAAAAGAAACCGTGATCCTGCCGCCTAGGTAAGTGAAGAAACACGGGTGGGTTTTAGTCAGTGAAAGTCTGACACGCCCTTCCGCTCCGCCCAGATCCGGAGAGGTCATTTGATGATTTCCCATCCAGAACAAAAATAATAAAAAGTAAAAAAACTAAAACAACTACGACAAAAACGACGCTGAAAAAGTATAAAACAAGATTTTCAGAATACTGCACTAAACAAAGTTGCTAGTTTTCATGTTTGGAAAACCGCAGTCACACGTTGTCAAAGTGCTACGGTAGGTATATGTAACGTGTGACTACGCCTTTCCAAACTTGAAAACTAGCAACTTTGTTTAGTGCAGTATTCTGAAAATCTTGTTTTATACTTTTTCAGCGTCGTTTTTTGTCGTAGTTGGGTTTTAGTTTTTTTACTTTTTATTATTTGTACTATTTTGGTGTTAAAGTGTATTTGTGGCGCATAATATTAACAAAAGCTAAATTGATGAACTAAAAAGCATTCCTGTAATTATGTACCAACATAAAGTACTCGTGAAGCTCTTTCAATTGATGCCAAACACGGTATATTTATTTTAATTTTATATTTACATCTAACTTTTTGTCCGCTAGAGGGCGCAATACTAAATTTGGTGACAAGCTTTATAGCTCATAACCAACAGAATATTAAGGCCCTTCTAATGGTACTGCAGTGGTCTTATTCTGATAAGTAGTAAAGAAGCTATGAAAAAAGAAAATTATATGCAATCAGTGAATACAGGTAAAGTCACTAGCAAATGCTAGTATACAAAATGTATTTAAAATGATCTATATTTTTTAATTTATTTTTTTACTCTGTATGCCACAATTAGATTTTGTGAAATATATAGCCTATAACCAGACAATTAAGACGCTTCTAATGATATGTCACTTGTCGAATTCTGATAAGTAGTTTAGAAGTTACGAGGGAACAGATGAACATTTACATAGCTTTCATAACCCTCCTTTTGCTTTGCCGTATACTATGTATACTTTTTAAAATATTTATTTTTTATTTACGAGCACAAAAAAATATTAGCTTTATATTTATTAATAGTTCTATGGTAATAATGTTCAGCTCTAGAATAATGTCTAATAATGTCTATCGGATTGTTGAAAGTCAGCTTTCCCTAGTAGGTATATTTTAAAAAGCTTTGATCAAAATTCGGTGAAATAATAAATAAAGAAAAAAGTAATTAATTCGACAGCAAGCTCACAACTGAACCTAAACACAGTCAATAATAAAAACGAATATTTATGTATTTTAAACAAAGTACTAAAGATAAATAATCAGCCTATCATGGGGCATCACTTGCAGTGAGAGGGAGTGGGCCCTAATCTACCACGCGGGTATAATGCGAGTTTGTGGATGTCACATGTCTTCGTAATTTTGTTCCTAGGATGTTCCAGTTTCCTCACAATGTTTTCCTTTACCATTTTGAGAGCATTAGCAGTGAAATAATTTACACAAATTAAAGCGGCTGATGGGTTTCGAACCTACGACCTACATCTTGTAAGTCTCGGCCGATACCATTAGGCTGCCGCTGTTTAAAAAAAGTAATGAAAAGAAAAAATTAACAGAATCTCTTACGACGAAACCGAAGTCATGTCAACCTGTTAAAATTACTTTTACTAATAATTAGTCCAACAACCCAATAACTTCTCAAACACGGAACTGACGCGACGTACAAAATAGGCCATTTCGACGACGTAACTCCTTGAGACTCTGAATTACTTTGCCGGAAGACTGAAACCTTGACCTCAGCATAGCAAGCCCTTAAAATGTACGGAAGAATCGAAGGCTAGCAAAGTTATGAGACTCGTTAAGTATAACCTTAGGTTGCATACATAAGAGTTAAAAGTTACACGGTAGAATTAAGGCGCTGACCGTACTACATTTAATGCTAGCTTCCCGCCCGCGTGTAGTTTGGTTATATCGCAGTTTTTAGATTTCCCTCGGGAACATATTTTTTTTCTGGGATAAAAAGTACCCTATTATTCAATCCGGACTTCTAACTTTACGGCTGCAAAATTTCAAAGCAATCAGTTCAGTAGTTACGGCGTGAAAGCGGAACAAACAAACTTACTTTCCCATTTATGATATTAGGAAGGACTAACGTAAGACACTGTAAAACGCTCGGGTCGTATCAGTCGCATAGTTACTCGTAGCATAATAAGCCTATGATTTTCCTTCTGCTGGGACACACTTTTCCCCTTGGTGAGTCGAAGTAGGCAAAATCTAATCGCATAATATATGGGCCTTCTGTTTTTTGTTTGGTTTGTACGTCATTTCAGTCGATATACGTTCACTGCAGGTTGATCATAGACCTTACTCAAGGGCCTGCACTCCGACTAGTTCTGTGCTGCTGCCTTCACAACATTGTCGAGTCACCATTGAGGTACCTATGCTACGTCTTCCGGAACGGCGTCCACTCCAGATCTATTCGGCCTCAGCGGCTATCTGGTTTCAGTTGATAGGAAAATTCGAATTTTCGGTTCTAGGATATGACACAATAGACAGGCATATTAGTACATATTATAAGATAGAATGAAGTTAAGTAAATCTTCAAAAAGAAGACTCATTAAAAATATTTCATAATAATAGTAAATAGCAGAATTCCCAACATTTCCAATGTATATTCCTATGTTTCGTGTAGTAATAATAAAAGGAATGCAATCAACTAAATAATCTTTAAATTAAATTTAACAAAAAAAATAATTAAATTAAAAAATCTTTTAATTTAATTAAAACATTAAAATCACTTCTTTTAGTCATTCGATTCAATTAACATCAAATGCATCATTTATGAACCTTGTTTGTAGAAGCGATGTATTTTTGTCAATTCCTCAAAAAACTGCTTCTACGGTACCGTGCCTTAACGTCAAGAACAATTTTCGAACTCTTTTTAGTGACATCGGCTTTCGTGGATGACTCACATTCCCGAGTTATTTTTTGAGGAATTTTGCGTGAAGTTTGACATTTAGTTCAGTAATTTACTACTGCTTTGGTTTTCCGAAAGTATTTACAAAACAATAAGTACAACAGTAATAGTATTTTGGTTACTTGAATGACATCAAGACCATTGCAAAAAATACTGATGAATGCAAAAAAAAAAAACAGCACAATGCCTCACAAAAAGATAAATCAAAATGGCTATAATAATGAGTCCACTTTAGTACTAATTGCATTAGGAATACAATTCAGGAACGGAGGAGTTAGGGTTTCTATCCATACTAATATTATAAATGCGAAAGTAACTCTGTCTGTCTGTATGTCTGTCTGTCTGTCTGTCTGTCTGTTACGCTTTCCCGCTTAAACCTCTAAACCGATTTTGTTGAAATTTGGCACAGACAATCTTTAGATCCTGAGAAAGAATATAGGCTAACTTTTATTCCGGAAAAATTTGATGTTCCCGAGGGAAATCTAAAAAGCGCGATATAACCGAACTCCACGCGGGCGAAGCCGGTGGCGGAAAGCTAGTAATTATATAAATGTAACAAACTTTTATATCAATATATTATTAATATTATTTGTATTATAATTAAGTAGCCAAAGCATTAGCGTTGCCATATACTTTGTCCAGTTATTAATCTATCCAGCTGCCAAACTGTCCAGCTGAAAATCTGTTCAGTTGCTCCATGGTACATATGCCAGCTTGTAAGCAACGCCTTATGTTATGCGAAAACTTAACACACAATGTTTTTTTAGGAATAAAGCTGTCAAATAAAATAGTCGGATTGTAACACCTACACGAAGAGCAAAACGTAGAATATCTTTTGTCATAAAGAAACCAGATTTAATATCAACACATTTGTTAAACAAATTTAACCTCGCTCAATTGCCGTCTTTCACTTTTTTTTTCACTTTTTTTTTTTTCAGTGAATAGTATCTTAATAAACTAGCGCGCTTTACCATCAACGATTGCATTACTGCATGTGTCTGGTACCGGGTATATAATAGTACCAACTCATATCCTCCCGTGGGTGTCGTAAGAGGTGACTAGGGGAACTCTCACCAGGGAAGCAGACAGCAGCGCTTCTCCTGTGGAATAAAAGCCAAATGGAATAATCCATAAATAATGGAATGAAAGCCTTTGGGAGGTCTTTTTGTCCAGCAGTGGACCTCTATAGGCTGAGAAGAAGAAGAATAGAAGTCGTGAGAATAATTGGACTTTAGACACGAATAAAAGCTGTGAACGAAACTATAGAAATCAGAACAAAAGGGTGGCTGTCTAAATGTGTAAAGTATTAAATAACACATTGTTGCACAGCAGACTATTTTTGATCGGCGATATGCTTTTAATTAAAAAGAACTCGCTTTCCTCATACATAATAACGTCAGCGGCAAAGCCTAGCTACCTTTAATATCGGCTTGTTATTAATATGATATATTGGTCGACATTTTGCAGTTTTAATTTAAAATAAGCTCGGTCACGCGAAAGCGTCGGCTGTAAATGGTGATGCGATGAGGCTGACACGAATTACGACTAGATGCGATGACAGTACGGAAAGTGTATTCTTTAAGATTAAATTATGTAAGGCAACCTTTTTGTATTACTCGACACGCTTTTTTTTTTCTTTTTTTTTTTTTAACGTTGTTGTTTGTTCAGTTTGCCAGGAGTCTGTTACTGGGTTTGGCGGGAATGTCAAGATGAGTGTCACGCTCATTTTTCATTGGACTTTTAAAATTATTTATAGTGTCGTTTACTAAATAAAAACGCGTGATTTATGTAGTAAAAAGTGCATTCAGTGAATAATTCAAAAAGAACAGTGAAATATTGTAGCATAGTGGCCTCATCATGTCTTTACGCTAAACCGCTCCTTATCGTCAAAACGCGTAAAACGAAAGGAGTTAGTTTAGGTTAAGTTATGTTAGGATAAGTTAGGATAAATTAGGATAAGTTAGGATAAGTTAGGATAAGTTAGGATCCATGGAGCACCTGGGGGATCGGCTCCGAGCGGTCATGAATACATGTATCGCGACGGGCCGCTTCCCCAGGAGATGGAGGGTGGGCAGGCTGTGCCTCCTTCGCAAGGACGGACGTCCCCCCGACTCACCGTCGGGCTATAGGCCGGTCGTGCTCCTGGATGAAAGTGGCAAATGTTTCGAGAGGATTCTTGCCGCTCGCATCCAGGAGCACCTGGAAAGCAGGGGACCGCAGCTGGCGGACTGCCAGTACGGCTTTCGGACCGGCCGGTCCACGATGGACGCGGTGGCTCGCCTCAAGAGGTGGACTGAGGCGGCCACAGCAAGGGGTGAGGGTGTCGTCGCGGTGTCGTTAGACATCGCGAACGCGTTCAACACCCTCCCCCACGAATGCATAGAGGCGGCACTGAAGTTCCACGAAGTGCCCCTCTACCTCTGCGCCCTCGTGTCGGACTACCTCTGTGAGAGGAAAATCCTATACGAGGACGCAGAGGGTCGCGTCCAGTCGTGGACCATGAAGGTAGGTGTGCCCCAGGGATCAGTGCTTGGTCCCCTGCTCTGGAACCTGGGGTACAATTGGGTTCTGCGTGGCGCGCTCTTGCCGCGGATGGATGTCGTCTGCTTTGCGGATGACACTCTGGTCGCGGTGAGGGCGCGTGAGTGGGAGGAGGCGGTCCACCTCGCGTCGGTCGGCACCTCATTGGTCGTCCGACGCATCCGCCTCCTGGGGCTGGAAGTGGCCGTCGCGAAGACGAGGGCCATGGCCTTCCACGCCCCGCGACGCAGGACCCCACCGGGGCTCCGTATCCGGGTGGAGGGGGTCCAGGTTCCCGTCGAGGTGCACATCAAGTACCTCGGCCTGATCCTGGATCCCCGTTGGGATTTCGAGGAGCACTTTAGGCTCCTCGCCCCGCGGCTGTGTTCTGTCGCAGCCGCCCTCGGACGGCTCCTCCCCAATTTGGGGGGGCCGAATTCGGCGTGCCGTCGGCTGTACCACGGGGTGGTGCGGTCGATGGCACTCTACGGAGCCCCGGTGTGGGCGGAGTGCCTATCCCGGCGCACAGTGGCCCTGCTGCGGAAGCCGCAGAGGGTCATCGCGACACGGACCGTGCGGGCGTACCGCACGGTCAGCCACGGGGCTGCCTGCGTGCTTGCGGGCACGCCGCCGTGGGAGGTCGATGCACGGGTTCTGTCCCAGGTGCATCGACACCGTGTCGCGGCCCGGGAACGGGGGGAACGACCCGCCTTCGAGGAGGTAAGGCGGGTCAGAACAGCGGCTCAGGGGGAGGCCCTGAGTCGGTGGAGGGAGGCACTCCGCACACCAGCTGCCGGCCACCGGACGATTGGAGCGATTCGTCCGGTGTTGGAGGGATGGGTTGGGCGCCGGCATGGCAGCCTCACCTACCGCTTGGTGCAGGTACTGACCGGACACGGGTGCTTCGGTCACTACCTGCACCGTGTAGCCCGTCGGGAGGAGTCGCCGCGGTGTCACCACTGCGACTCTCTCGACGACACGGCCGAGCACACCTTGTTGGAGTGCCCGGCCTGGCGAAACGAGCGCCGCGATCTCGTTGCGGCGCTCGGAGGCGGACGCCTCTCCCTGGCAACCATGGTGCGAGCCATGGTTGAAAGTGAGAGTGCATGGGAGGCTGCCGCCTCCTTCTGCGAGACCGTCCTCTTGCAGAAGGAGGCAGCGGAGAGGGAGCGGGAAGAGGATGCTCTTGCCGCTCCCCTCCGGCGTAGACGGGCGGGGCGAAGAAGGCGGGGGACGTACCCCCGTCTCCTTTAGCCCCCGAGTGTGACCAGCGTGTGTGGGTAGCTCCCCACGCGCATTGCACCGGTCACCACGTCTGGGGATTATCCGTTCCCGGGTAATCCTCCCTAGGCGCGAAACCGGCCTAAATTAGGCCGGTAAGCCCTGAGAGTGGCCCGGAGTTAGATCTCCGGGCCGAGCCCGGGTCACTCTCAACGCAGGGCTGGAAGGGAACCGAGTGTCTTTAGTGGGTATTCCCGGCTCCGGCCGGGCGAGTCCCACACACGCCGTTCGCCTAGCTAGCGACGGTACGGTGCGTAAATGCATTTTCACTCGTACAAAAAAAAAAAAAAAAAAAAGGATAAGTTAGGATAGATATTTAATGAAAAATAATTACTGAAGACTTGGCTGTATGGCGTACTATGCCTTTGCCTTTTCCATTCGCCCGAACGGAAAGAAACGAACCAAAAAAAAAATAAATCAGTTTGCCAGTGCATTACACTGAGCAGGCAAAGGTATCTCAGACCATGATAGCCTCGTCTTGAATTATATAATTGTCTTCTTTTGTAACTTATCCTAAACTTATCCTAACTGATCTAACTCCTATCCTATCTCCTTTCGTTTCCCGCGTCAGACCGACAAGGAGGAAGTTTTGGTGAGGTCATGATGTGGCCACTATGCTACAATATTTCACTGTTCTTTATAAATTATTCACTGAATGCACTTTTTACTACATAAATTACGCGCTTTTATTTAGTAAACAACACTATAAATAATTTTAAAAGTCCAATGAAAAATGAGCGAGACACTCATCTTGACATTCCCGCCAAAACTCCTTTTTTTAACGTTGTAACAGGAATAATTTTCATAATTTTGGGAACGTTTGTACTCTTATCTCAGTTTTAATCTGTTAAAAATACGTCTAATCTCCTTACAGTTTGGTAATTGACATTTGCTTGTCACGTACTACCCTAGGTTTTAGAAATTTATAATTAAGGTGATCAGTTTTATTGCTGGATATTGTGGTTTGTAGTAATAAAGTCAAAATTATAGTGTAACGCAGATCTTTTGGTAGTGGTATTTTCAGTTCTATTACAGCGTGTGGTAAATATTTAAATGTATAGTTCTTAATGTGGAATGCCATTTTTCTAAGTGGAGCGATAATCTTCGCTGGATGGCTGGTAGCAGATGAATGAGAGTTATCCACGAGGTTTTTGCATTAATTGACCAAGATTTTGTCTGGATTTTGGATATTGTGACCTCTGAGTTTCTAACGGCGCGCCGTGAATAATGCTGTATGTAACTAACCAAACTAGATAACTGTCGTACATTTCTGATCGAACCGTAGATGTCTGGCTTTTTTGTTGAACAGGACCTTTTTGGCGCAGCCTGCTGTGGGGCAAACATCCTACTATTTTGTTTACACTGGACTTTATTCTTTTTATTTATTTTTCTCTAATATATAACATTTTTCGTTTATGCGAAACCCGTAAAATTTTAAAATTAAGTGTAAAATTTCAAAAACATATTAATATGTACAAACGACAGCACATAGAGCTACTACAATCTGACAGATTTCTTTATTAGATTTTCATCTTTATCTATAAAGCATTAAGGCACAATATTAGCAATTTTTGACAGTTTCGGGCAGTTTGACCTGCTGTCGTCCTTACTATACTCGCAAATTCAGCCGTAAGTGATAAAATAAAATGTTATATAATTTATTTAAAACATGACATTTTACTTAGAACGTATTGCACCCCTACACAGAGGGGCGGAGGTAACCTATCCTACTGTGCGTGTGCCCCTAGTGCCACGATCAGCCGTGAACTGTATTTATTATGTGCTCTGTGACCACACTGCAACAATTTCTAAATATATTTAGGAAAAAATATACCATAGTGTTAAAATGATTGGAATCGATTCAGTTCTTATTCTGGACAAATTGTATTCAGGTTTCGTATGAAGCAAAAATTACTTTGTACAATATGTTTATAGATTTTTGCGCGTCCTTCAGTAATTATAAAATAAATAAATATATACGGACAAATCACACAGATTGAGCTAACTCTAAAGTAAGTTCGAGACTGATGTTATGGGATACTTACTATACTATATTTATAACAGATACATATATAGATAAACAACCAAGACCCAGGCTAATCTGGAAAAGATCGTTTTCCATCATGACCTGGCCGGGGATCGAAACCGGGGCCTCCACTTCGCAGGCAGGCGTGTTGACTGCAGCGCCACGCTAAATAAATAAATGTATTTTGTCCATTTTTATTTCAATTGGTAGTAAATTTGCTAATTTGTGACTTTACATTTTGAATAGTGGACCTATAATCCAGTCCCAAGCAGACTCCACCAGTACCCCGGTCCAACTCGTGTTTTTTTCAAGCCAAGCTAATACGCGAGCCTGTTAAGGCGCAATGGTTCACATTTGTATCATACTCTATCCATAAGCATACGCGTAATTGAAACATGTATCGTAGACTTTGCTTAGGCGTGGCACATTTTAATAGAAAGGTGTTCGTAATTTGTCGTTATTAACTTTTAATATGAGAATGTGGTTTGTAGAAAGATGTAGGGTAATATTACATGTAACAGCCTGCCCCCGGTCCCATCTACCAAGCTGGAAGTCCTGGTTTTGAACCCAGGTAAGTGCTTTACATTCGGGGGCTGTCGTAAGTAATCTTGATGTTCAAAAAGTGTTGCGGGTAAGGACCAGGACCGGGTCGGCGGCGCGTTCTGCTCCACGCGAACCTCAAAGAGATGTCAGCACATCGTGACGGGGTCCACGAAGACCGATATGCTGTCAGGGTTGGCGGGTGTTTGAAAGAGATACTGTGGCTCTGACAAGTGAAAGAACAAGGTGAGTTATAGTTAGTAAAAATTTTACACGCCCTTCCGCTCCACCCAGAGCGGAGAGGTCATTTGACGATTTCCAAACCGCAAAAAAAAAATAATTAAAAAGTGTTGATTCTTAGCCAAGTATCTTTAGAGATCAACATTGGATAGAATCAAAAGAATGATGAACTTCACTTTAATGTTACTACTACTCTATTACAGCATTTACATAACCATCTTAAACGCAAAGGAAAAATGTTGTAAGCACAATATTAATTTGTGTATAACATGATGTTACGGCTTCTTGTTTGTTTCTTTATATTCATAAACCAGTGCTTAACTGCAATCCCGCCTGACGGTAAGCAGTGATGCAATCATTGATGGTAAAACGCGCTAGTTTATTAAGAGCCGATTCATTTAAAAAAAAAAACTGAGCGAGAGAGTTGAGCGAGATGGTGCAATGTTAAACCCAAAAACACGATCAACGATGTTGCGCCTGAGGGAGATTGATCTGGAAACCCTCCACGATCAACTCCCGACACAACAACATTTAGCGCATCGTACCCAGCACACATCGCAACACAACTGCCCAGACCCGTCCTTCGTACGGCTTCATCAGACATCATGCTGGAACACGACGAATCGCTTGGCGGCAAGACTTTGTCTTGTGGGTGGTAACTTCGTTCCCTAATGATCGTACTGGCTACTGGCTGAGGTGTATATTAAGGTTTTTTCATCTAAAAATTATCAGCATCACTCCAAAGTCTGGGTGTATGTATGTATGTAGTGTGTACCCCGTGCTACATGGGACCTAGATATTATATTACTGGCGAATTACGGGTGTACTATATTTACAATTAAGTCGCCACCACGACTTCGACTTCACGAATTTCACATAAATCTAGATGGGCAGGGGCACTCATGAATTGTCAGAAGATATCTGTCATGGTAGCCTAGTGGTAAAAGCACCAGTCAGCCAGTATGAGTGCGCGGGTTCGATTCCAGGTCAGGCAAGTGCCAATGCAACTTTTCGTAATATGTACTTTCTAAGTATATCTTAGACACCAATGACTGATGGTGAAGGAAAACATCTTGAGGAAACCTGGACTTTAAGTCTGAAATCGCCAACCCGCATCGAGCAAGCGTGGTGATTACGCTCAATCCTTCTCTATATGAGAGGAGACCTGTGCCCAGCAGTGGGACGATAAAAAAAAGGTTGATGATGATGATATTACTACATACCCAACATTCGCGGATTGCAGCTCATTACATTATCCAACATTGGTTATTACCAATGGAATGATGTAGACTTCGACCAAACGCCACTAATCTTATTAGATTACCCAGACCAGACACCTAACCATCTCAAATGCCAAAGAAAAATGTCGCAAGTACCACATATATTACTATACATTAACATTTCTACCACAATCTTATTTATTTAAATAAGACACAGATTGATGGCTCGTCTGTTTATAAGTGGTTTTTACTAAGTATGTGTAATTGAGTTTTTTATGCTCCACAATTACTTGAAGCATTGTCAATGACAAACTGCAGGCGTGAATACAGTCTGAGTGAATTATTCATTAATTATTCTATGTAGGGTAATTGTGGACATGGATTTTCTTGGTGTTGTGTGTGTTTTGCTTGTTAGTATTAGCTGGCTTTGATCTACTTTATATAAACTATTCTGAACGAGCCTTATATTGAATGTGGGGAAAAAATATTTTATGTTGCTCTCATTAGCAATTATGTATGTAATTTACTTAGTTAGGTTATCGTACTTCCTTTATAAATATATCTGCATCTACATCTATCGAGCGTTTTCTCAACTATGTAATAGGTGTACGTACAAATAAGCATTATCGCGTAGGAGAATAATTTTGTCATATCTGCAGTAGTAATGGGCGCGTCTTTCTTCTTCCTTCTATCTTCCTCCAATAATGCATCCAATTCCGTGTCTTCGTACGATTTCGGTCTTCCACTAAGTTCTTCGTCTGCACAGTTTCTAAATTTTAGAAACCACTTGCGATAACTTCTCTCTCTTAAAGCAGCTTCACCATAAGTTTCTAAAAGCAATCGATGAGCCTCAGCTGCAGCAAATGACAATTATTCGGCACAAATAAGTGATACTGATACAGAGTCACTAATACTCTAAGTGTATGTTATTACCAGATGTCCAAACTTACGATATCACATTTTACATCTGAAAATTTCAGCAAAACCTCTTAGTGAGGACATCTTTTCTTAAACGGTGGAAACTTATTTGTACACCTAACATGTTATGATCTGTCTTCAGTCAAGCCTGATGCAGCTGAGGTGCTAATATTTTTTTATGGAGCGACTGCCTATCGTGCCCCCTTATCCCAGTTATTGGTATGACGAAACCACTAGGTAAGACACCAGTCTTACCCCTTGGGGTTTGGATCACCATCCTATCATTCGTCCCATCGGACTATGAGAGTACTTTAGGAGAGAGATTTGAACACTAAAAAAATGGATTTTTGTGTCCCCACGCTAGAAAATACGCTTAGATCATGTAATGACAACGCACCTAACCACTGAAAACACACTAATCACATTAAACGCCAGTGAAGGCACTAAATCCTTATCGAGAAAACTCCAAAAATGTACAAATCACATAAAAGCTCATGAAAAATAACATCCAGCCTTAACTTCTTGTTGATAACTCAGAAACTCGTAAACCGTGCATAATAACCCCATTGAAAAGTACAAGCCGAACCGATAGCATTTTATTTTGGGTAAAAAGCTGTTGTGTTGTCAAAGGTCAGGTGAACACTCAACATTTTGATATGGCGTCGTAAAAAAATGCGAATTAAGTGATTACTATCGCGGACTTACTGAAAACTATCATGTGCTCGTAAACACTGAGCTTCACTTAAGGGTAGGTTGGCAAAGAACAAATAATTTAAAAAAAATATATATAAATAATGCCATCTGGTGGTAAGTAGTAATACAATCGTTGATTGTAAAGCGCGCTAGTCTATCAAGAGCCTATTTACTGAAAAAAAAAACTGACTGAATAGGAAGGAAGACGGCAGTTGAGCAAGTTGATGCAATGTTAAACCCAACAACACGACCAACGATGCTGCGCCAGAGGGAGATTGATCTGGAGATCCTCCACAACCAAACTCCCGACACAAAAACATTTGGCGCATCGAAGGTACCCGGCACACATCACAGAACTGCTCAGACCTCCTCAGACCTCAGACATCATCCGGAATGCGACAAATCGACGAAAGATTTTGTCAGGTGGGTGCTAACTTCTGCCGGCAGCCGATGTTATGGCCTATCACCGAGAAAATAATACCAGCCTAAGCGTAATACCGATGACTTCGGCTGTTCTGCTAAAAAAAAACAACTGTTAAATTTAGTAACGTTATTAACGACTTATAACGATTACTTCTTATGACAGCCTTCGTGGCCTAGCGGTAGCAAACGCGGCTGCTGCGTAAGGCGGCGCGGGTTCTATCCCTGCGCAGTGCAAATATTTGTTTGCCTGAATATGAATATTTGCACTTATCTGATCGTGCCTCGGAAAGCACGTTGACCCGTTGGTTCTGGTTGTCATATGAACATCTAATGGCGATCGTTACGGGTTGTTGGAGCCCTCAAAAGTCCAACAATTGATCTAGCTGCAATGCTTCGATATCGCCTTCGGGTTGTAGAGGTCAGACGACAGACAGAAAATATCTAAGTTTAGCCAAAATCAGTAGTTAGACTGGTAAAGCGGACCCTAGACTCCAAAGCTGAAAGAGCTTCGAATGCGACTGGGATTAACACTGAGATGATGATGATTAACGACTTATAACGGTGCTAAATTGAAGAGTACTAGTGTGACGTAGCATGACGACTGTATATAACTGACATTACGTTTAGTCGGTTAACTGACTCACGTGGTTTTTTTTTTTGTTTTAGTTTATTACCGAAGTAAATAGAGTATAGAATGATTGCCGTCTAGCCTTGTAAAACTGTAGCATTTATTTTATGTAAATCATGACTGATGGATAATAATAGAATGTCTAATAACTTTGATCATATATTCGGAAGTAATCAAATCAAACATTTTTTTTTATTTTGCGAGCGTGGGTAATTAATAGGTACATACATAGTTAAATGTTTTTGTTATTAAAGTTCTTTATTTTCGACTGTCATCATCATGCCCATAGAGTTCCGCTGCTGGGCAAAGGCCTCCCTCAAGGGTTTCATTGCTTTGGGGGCTTTGTCATAATCCCCACGCTTGGCAGGCGGGTTGGGGGATTACAGTAATTTGATATTCCACAGGAGAAGTGCTGCTACCCGCTTCCCAGGTGAGAGTTCCGTTAGTCGCCTCTTACGACACCCACGGGGGGATATGGGTTGGAACTATTTTAAGCCGAGTACCACACAGGCGACTGTCACATGTAAATCATATTTTTCTCTTAGAATCGATGGCCGATGTGGCAGTAAGGAGGACCCCAACAAGGTGGACCGATGACCTGGTGAAGGTCGCGGGGAGCCGATGGATGCGGACAGCATAAGACCGGTCAACGTGAAAAGCTTTAAGGGAGGCCTTTGTCCAGCAGTGGACCTCTATAGGCTGAAAATAAAATGAATGGTTGACTCAAAATGCATGTCACCTTACCCTTAACAAAAAACCGCGCCGTACTTAAAACAATATCCATCATAAACGTTTAGTTTTACAGTCACATTATTACCTTATCTTTATTAACACTCAAAAACTCGTAAACTCATCCAAAATTACACATTCAGCGTATAATTTTGGATGAGTTTAAGAGTTCTTGTACATAAATTCATTTTTATTTCCTCTCTTTTGATATTTACACCGCCATGGATGGCGATTGTCAATTCTTGTTATTGTATTATGTTATCAGGTTTATTGAGTATCGATATTTTGTAAGATTTCTTTTAAAGAGGTAATCGCATTGTGACTTCGTGTGGGTTATTTTTTGAGACTAAATAGGAAGTTGAATGAAAAAAATAAATAACGTGTATTGGTTACAATATAATCAGCATACACTTGACACCTAAATATACAATATGTAAAGAAAACACTGTCCGATCCGTGAAGGCATTATTAGGTTTCCATAACTGATTCTACTAATGCCTATAAAGACGGGCTATACTTAAAAAAAATCGACTAAAAAGAGGTAACTTAATACGTGTGCGGTTGGCAATACCTGCACGGGCGACGGGGGTCAGGGTACGCGGCACGTGGTCGCATCGCTTATAATTATACTGTGAAAATGGTGTTGTCACTTTTTTTTAAATTACCAAATTTCGGGGAAGTTGGAATTAATGCGTGGATAAAAAAGATTATTTCAAAATTCATTAGTAGTGTAACTATGACGATTACGTAAAATTTTATTTTTTAATTGGTAATGTGTTTACCTTTATTATCCTTATGGGTCGGACAGGGTTTTCTTTACATATTGTATGTGGATGTTTGTATTTTGAATTTGAATGTTCCTGCTGCTGACAGACAGACCACCACTGGGACCCAGTGTGGGTTGATTGATGTCACACGTCCTCAAATAATTCGTTCTGGGTAATGTCGATGTCCTCATCACTTTTTTCTCCACCGATTTAAGAGCAGTGGTTATGAAATAATTAACACAAACCCAAGCACGTGCTTGGGTTTGAATCTATGGCCCGTACCACCACGAAAAGGTTTTAATTTGCAGTAATGATTGGTTAGCCATCCACCATCAGACCGCAGCAAGCATAGCTTAACCTACGATTGACTGCGGTACTATTATTATTGGGCCTCGAACCCAGCTTGAATCTGATCAAAATAATTTTAGCCCATGAGCACCATTTTGAGGTTGACTGTTCTACAAAATATATAAATTGCGTTGTTCGCTTTGTTTTGCGTGGATATGACGCATACCTTAGCACATGTTTTTATTTTTTATATTTGTGTTAATTCTCTGCCTCATGTTTACCACAAATAAAGGTATTTTTCTTTATTTTCTTTCCTATAAAGTTGGCATCCTTATCTCTGAAACAAAATTGTCCCAAGCGAATACTTTTACTCACTAAATTAGAACTTACACGGGCGACACAATTCCTCTCGACTACCCAAACGAATTCCCACATATATCCTATTAAGTGTAAGCTGATAGCTATTCCTGTAGCCATTGCAATTGCTCTTAGACACGCTATGGTTCGATGGGTCATTTTGTACTGGTCTAGTACAAAATGACCTATGTTAATTTGCACAGGGTCTGCTAATAAAATAGTTCCAGATTGGTCGATTAATGATCTCATTATGATAGATTTTGACAAGTTTCGTAATCTACTAACAAAATAGCGTCATTATGACTTTCCAGTGGTCAATCACTGACACTCCACTGCATAGTAATCCTTACTAATATTATAAATCGGAAAGTGAGTTTGTTTGTTTCTATTTCACGCTATCCCTACCGAACCGATAGCTTTGAAATTTTGCAGACGTAAAGTTAAAAGTCCGGATTAAATAATAGGGTACTTTTTATCCCTGAATAATTTGATATTCCGGAGGGAAATCTAAAAAAGCGTGATATAACCGAACTCTACGCGAGCGAAGCCGCGGGCGGAAAGCTAGTGTAAAATAAATGTTCAAATTGAGTAGTAGTTTTTAGAAAATCATTTCTAGTAACGGGTTTTATATTAATGACAATTCGGCAATGTCATTCTATCACCATTCCATTACGAGACGACGGAATAATTGATCAACCATTATGAATTTAGCAGTTTACGAACTTTTAGCACAATGACAATGGAATGATAATGGAATCGTGTTGGAATGACAAAGGAAATGTTTCATTTTGGGCCACCACTGTGTACTGTATATAGAAAAAAAGGAAAAAAATAATAGATTTGCATAAAAATCCGCATTGAGCAAGCGTGGTGATTACGCTCAATCCTTCTCTGTATGAGAGGAGACCTGTGCCCAGCAGTGGGACTATAAAAGGTTGCTGATGAACTACTAAATTAATTTGAATAGAAATACAAGTATATAATAATTAATTATTTGAAACAGTTTTTAGTGAGATAACCCTTTTTAAAGGTAGCCATGACACTTTTTATGACGTTTGGTTGGCGACTTTGACAGTTCTATTTTCCCGTTGTGTTCGTATCAGGTGTTTATTTGAGTTGATTGTGTTTATTTAATGGGCCGTAAGTTCGGAATTCATGTTTTGTTTTTTTCGCAGTCATATGGTAGATAATATAGATACGATAGCCTTAGATACATGACACCTCAATCAAATGTCATTGTCAAAATCTTATTTCGCTTATTGCTCACCACCATATTTATTAGTAGTTGTGTTGCACTCCTTGGCCGAGTTAAATTGAATCTGTATAAAAACTAAGCCAAAATATAGGAAATTATCATTAAAAACAGTTGACTATAGCGGAACTATACCTAACATTAAGTGTACCTACAATGTGCTGGCCCAGGCAACATACATTTCTGAAACATCTTCTTTATTAAAATAGCAGACTAGGTGTGATAGTATGAAAAGCAAGTCTTGTTATTTAAAACGTTCAAAATATAGTCGCAATCCCATTTCGGCGACAAATAAACATATAGGAAAAATCCTTATTAATATTATAAATGTGTAAACGAGTTTGCTTGTCTGTTCTGCTTTCACGCTGAAACTACTGAATGGATTTGGATAAAATTTGGCAGACATATAGTTTATAACCAGAAATAAGACAGGTGATACTTTTTCTCCCGATATTCCTACAGGATCGAGACTTACGCGTATTACGAGTATTTTTTTTATATTCTCCGCTCCAATTGGTCATAGCGGGATGTTATATAACCTAGAGCCTTCCCGGATTAATGGTTAATGTGCTATCCAACGCAATAATATCTTTTGAAATCGGACTTGTAGTTCCTGAGATTACTGCGTTCAAACAAACAAACTCTTTAGCTTTTAATATTAGTACCTATAGATCTAGCCAGGGGCCCGTACTACAATTTCCAAACAAACAATTCATCGCTAACTTTCACAAAGCTACTGATCTAGTCTGGTTCCCACGACGGGGTATTAACAAGAACAGAAGTCACGGCGCGATGTTAGCGCCCCCGGGCGGAGCACGCCTCCAACTAATTGATAGCTTCAAATTGAGATATTTACAAACTAATACCAGATCTTTCTCCTCAATTCATCCTAAACTACAGTAATTAATTCACACACTTAGTGGATTAATTACAGTAGTTTAAGATATATTGAGGAGAGAGTGGTCTAGATTTTTTAAACTGTAAAAGATTGCTAGATTTAATGAACTTTTTTTTTATGTTAAGGTAAATTTGTTTATCATTTTAATGGTAAACGGAAAAGGACGAATGGATGGATGGATTTCTCGGTGGTAGGCCATGACATCGGCTGCCGGCAGAAGTTACCACCCACCAGACAAAGTTTTGCCGCCAAGTGATTCGTCGTGTTCCGGCATGATGTCTGGTGAAGCCGTACGGAGGACTGGTCTGAGCAGTTGTGTTGCGATGTGTGCGTACGATGGGTACAATGCGCCAAATGTTGTTGTGTCGGGAGTTTGGTCATGGAGGGTCTCCAGATCAATCTCCGTCTAGCGCAGTATCGTTGGTCATGTTGTTGGGGTTAATATTGCATCACCTCGCTCAACTGCCGTCTTCCTACCTATTCTTTACTAAGTTTTGAGGGAATGGGATTATAAACTAGCGCGCTTTACCATCAACGATTTGATCATTGCTTACCAACGGGACTACGGTCAAGCATTAATTTATAATTTATAAAAAAAAACATTGCTCGTAGAACCGATGGCCGATGGGGCTGTATGGTTCTGGAGTGGCGATCCCCAATAAGGTGGGCCGATGACCTGGTGAAGTCCGCGGAAAGTCGATGGATGCGGGCAGCACAAGACCGGTCATCGTAGAAAGCCTTGGTGGAGGCCTTTGTCCAGCAGTGGACCTCTTTAGGCTGAAGAAGAAATAGAATACTATAAATGCGAAAGTTGGTGAGGATATATTTATGGATGTTTGTTGAAGTGAAAACTTCTTTAGTAATGGTGAGCACTTTTGTTGGATTGGGAAAATACACTGAATTCGCGTGAGCCTCACTGACCTGACACCGTGATCCCTACAGCGAGATATAAATATATATGTACACTTTGTATGTATAGTGTATACTATGGTATACATTGCGTCACGGCTATAACTTTTTTGTTCTTTTTTTTAAACATAATAATGAGTTTAGTTTTCACTTGTGGCGGTTAGTCTCACGGCTGCCTTTTTTACTCACACAGATGGTTTATAATCAGGATTAAGACGTAGGATACTTTTACCCTATAATCCCCATACCCTAATATACCCATTCTTACGGGATCAAAAACTAGGTGGGTGGAACCGCGGGGTTCAGCTAGTGTTTTATAAAATAAAGCCTTTTAACTAAGTCTTAGAGCAAGAAAATAAAAAATATATTTTATTTGAGACAGTACCCAATGTGGATTTTGGCCCACTCTTTCTCACTAGAGGATGTCTGAAATAACAAACCGTGGCCCTGGCCTACAGGCAAGTAAAGGAACACGGGTGGGTTTTAGTCAGCAAAACTGCCCAGAGCGGGAGATGTCATTTGATAATTTCCCAACATAAAGGACATTTACGGACAAATCACACACATTGAGCTAGCCCCAAAGTAAGCTCTAAACTTGTGTTATGGGATACTAACTCAACGATACTATATTTATAATAGATACATATACAACGTGTAACATAAAGGGTATATACATACCAAGGGCATGGCATCTTTACATGATATCAAACGATATCGAAAGGGTTTCAACTCAAAATAAAATACTCAAAATATTGATACAAATTTCGGGTTTCGTGTTTTTCTTAAATTCAAATCATAACAAACGTAGCATCACACTACATACGTTAATAACTACTCGTTACACATCACGTTACTTGCCAAAATCACGATAAATGTCTTCTATAATTCTGTGCGCCTAGTAGGTATGGTAGTAACCTATATCAAGCGGTGTTTTTTCTCATAACTTCCTAACATAAAGAGATAGGATTATAAAACCCTTCCAAAATCGTTTAATACCATGTAAAGATGCCATGCCCTTGATGTGTATATACCCTTTATGTTACATGTTGTATAGATAAACATCCAAGACCCAGGCCAATCAGGAAAAGAGAGTTTTCCATCATGACCTGACCGGGGATCGAAACCGTTTAATACTTTTTCTATTCTACCTAATTATCCTTATTATCTAATACTGAAAGTTGCATTCCAAATTGAAACATTTTCAATGTATCGTATCGCACCAAAAGTTAACTTAGATTTGTATTAAGTATTTATTCTGCGCCTATATACATATACACGGTGGCCAAAAAATCGTGGATCAAATGAAGCAGGGAGATCAAGGAGGTAATTTCCAACAAAAAATCTTTCTGCAGCATCGCCATAACTTCATTGCACGAAAAGTTATGGCTTATTGTTTTTTTCAATAAAACTTAATAATATCCCCAACAAAAAGAAAAAAGTATGTCTAAAATCCACAAACAAACACACAAACACAACAACAACCAAACACAAACAACACACAAACAAATTAATAACCTAATAACCAATATGAGACATGTAAGGGAAACACTAACAATGAAAAATATTAACCTCATAAACCGAAAAAAAAAAACATATATATGGAAAGAAACAAAAAAAGTAAAATAAAATAAGCACATGTAATACCTAACAATAATGCAATTCATCACCCATGTTAAAAAAACTAAATGTAGGTACGATACATGGTAATAAAAAATACATAGGTTAACACCTACCAATTTATTATCTGCTCAATTATTTCATATAAATGTGTTACAATCATGTCTGACTAGTTTGCTTTAAAGGAACCGCTAATCGCGTTTAAGTTAGACAAATTAGTTAATTTTTAATGTTTATTGTATGAGTTGGACATGTAGTAATATCTCAGATTTATTGGTTATTTTCTAACGTTAATAGTTGGGTTTATTAACTGCTTGCTGTAGGTATTCGTGGTATAAAAGTTACCTGATGACGGCAGGTACAGTGCATTACTGCAGCGGCCTGCCAAAGAAGTGTTAATGGATAACGTGTAAAATGGGCCGAAGTGAAGCCGTGGCAGATATGTATGAAGGAGTCCACTGATATCTGGTTGCGGCAACGACTTGGATATAAAAAAAAAAACAGGTTTCATGATGAATAACAATATTTTTTACATAGCATTATTATGCTCATTTCTTTTTTTTTATTCTTTAAACAGTTCTATTTTAAATTTAGTTCGAAATTTTAATAAAATTTCCGTGGTAGTATTATTGTATGTTCATTGGTTTTTTTTTTTACTTAAAAACAGTTCTATTTGTAAGTCAGTTTGAAATTTAAATACTATCTTTGATATGATACCTCCTTGGCTGCCATGTTATGTAGTAAAAAGTTCGCTTAATTTTTAAATTACAATATGAACCAGTAAACGTTTTCATAAATATTAAATGAATTTCTTTATGTAGGTTTGCGCGTGTACTTTCAGGCGTAATAACATTTTTAAATTTAGAAGAGAGCCGCATTCTTTATCTGAGAGAAAAGGCTGAAGTCCTCCGTGGCGCAGCGGAGGCCCCGGGTTCGATTCCCGGCCAGGTCATGGTGGAAAACGATCTTTTCCTGATTGGTCTGGGTCTTGGATGTTTATCTATATATGTATCGATTATAAATATCGTATCGTTGAGTTAATATCCCATAAGACAAGTCTCGAACTTACTTTGGGGCTAGCTCATTCTGTGTGATTTATCTGTATATATTTATTTATTTTAAAATCCACCTATAATTATTGTCAGATCATGTAAATTGGTGTCTGAAATAAACATACAAGCAGAGAAGGTCTGTTCAGTCACCACTCCTACTCACTTTGTCTCAAAATATATGTGTTTTTGTGTCGCATTTGATTCGGCTACTGCTCGCATGTATTTAACCAGTACAACATTTTCGACCCATCTAAAAAAGAATGTTAAAATAATGCTCCAATTTCCAAGCACTTTTGCGAAAAAAACAATTTGGTTACGTCAAATCAAACTAAGGAAATAACGTCAAGTAGTCCATTCGAATTATGTTTCAGGCTACCAAATGAAATTTCTCGATAAGAAGGAAACAAGAAGAAAATAAGAAGGAAGCATAATAAAAGAAAGAAAAACCTTATTTTTTTATCTATATCAGTCTATATTGTCCCCCACGACTGGGAACATTAATATATCTCCTATGTTGTCCCCCACGACTGGGAACATTAATATATCTCCTATGTTGTCCCCCACGACTGGGAACATTAATATATCTCCTATATTGTCCCTCACGACTGGGAACATTAATATATCTCCTATATTGTCCCCCACGACTGGGAACATTAATATATCTCCTATATTGTCCCCCACAACTGGGAACATTAATATATCTCTTATATTGTCCCCCACGACTGGGAACATTAATATATCTCCTATGTCCTCCTCCAGTAATGGGAACATAATTATGCCTTCTTTCTGTGAGAGAAAACACATGTATTCGAATCACTGATTCTAGAACAAAGTTTCTCTTTTTTTTTAATAATAATAAACTAGTGCTTGACTGAATCCCGCCTAATGGTAAGCAGTGATGCAATCGTTGATGGTAAAGCGCACTAGTTTATTAAGCCTATTCACTTCAAAAACTTAGGAATATGAAGGATGACGGCAGTTGAGCGAGGTGATGCAATGTTAAACCCAAGACCAACACGACCAACCTATAGTATCAACCTATATTTTTCCCTCTGTTGGAACACAGGCCTCCTCTCAATGAGAGGGAGTGTGCCGTAATCTACTGGTAGATGTCACATATCTTCGAAGTTTTTGCCTTTAGGACATATCGGTTTCCTCACCATGTTTACCTTCACCGTTTTGAGAGCAGTGGTTGTGAAATAATTTATACAAAGTAAAGCGCTTCACGGGGTTTGAACCTACGACCTACAACGTGTAAATCGCGGCTTATACCACTAGGCCACCACTGCTCGCTGTTTTTCTTAGTTAATAGCTTTGAAAGCAGTGGTGCTTGCTGGTCAATCATCAAACTACAACAGAAAAAAAATGACAAAGGGAGGGCAAAGATTCAAAGGTCTGACGTATTTTTCCATTATAACTGCACTTAAAATGCAACGATGAAGTCATGTTTGTTGACTTATTGCAAAAAATTGCACTTAATTGTTTTACTCTCAAAACAATATTGACTTTGCACTTAAAGCTGATGAAATAGGTTAGCAAAATATTGCGTTCCGCGAACCCATTTGTAATACGTACACAGTGTGCTGCGTGACACACTATCCAAACTAAAAACCTTTAACTTGACACCCCAGTGCTTCAATATGCAGATATTTTGCCCAAAATTTCACAATCGAAAATTACGTGTAGAATATTTATGGCTCAATTTTGTTAAGAGTACAATGCGGTGAATTTCGGTTGACGGGGGCCGAAACATTCGAAGCATGAAACAGTGTTCCGTGGGACTTCCACTTTAATTACTGACGCGCTTTTTTTTAACACAACCGGTGCATCTCGAACCGTTTATGCGAATACATTTGTTATTTACGAGCTGTACTTTTTGGGATGTCACCATTTATAGTAAGGAGAACGGTTCGTACGGTCCGATATGTGATATGTTGGCCGATACTTCTTTTTTTTTCGTACTTTTTTGCATTGATCTCTTTTTATTTGGTTTATCTCAATTGGTTTCGCAAGCAATTCTGAATAAAATACGATAGTTATTTATGTATTTGAGGAATAACATAAAAGCAACTTAATAAAAAGTACATAATTTAGCTACATTCTTATTATTTTATATATGTAGGTGCTTTGTATAATTTTTTTGCGAAATCTTTCGCCGTAGCATATTTTTTGACAATAAAATTGATGTCATTGGATGAAAAATGTTAAGCTCCAGGCTATCTATTGATATAGAGGACATGTTTTGCATATATTATATTGTGTACGCCATTGTAAAATAAAATACAAAGCAGACTATTTTAATACTCAAAAGGTGCTTAATAAACAAGACTTAGCCTACTAAAAAACAAGTATACAGGAAAAGTTTGCTTATTGTTATAAAACTACAAGAAAAAAAGTTTAAAATCGATGACATGGGCATTATTTATACGAACATATATAAAATATATACATAATCACCATACATTATCGTTACCAGAAAATATCTTCAATATTATGGTAATTGTAGTAAATATTTATGGGATTTATTACCCAAGCTAACAAAGGTTGACCAGGTCCCACCTGATTCATACTGAGTTATAAATTTTGACATGAATTTAAGTACATACTTATCAATAGCAATACTATATGCGCACTATTGTGAAGAAGAAGATAATTCCACAGGGGCATCACGACCCTCAGTAATGAGGAGAACGACTTGAGGAGGGGGATGATACTTTGAATATAATTATACCTAAATATGCAGGACCGGTCGTCGTGGAGATCCTTGGGGGAGGCCTATGTGCAACAGTGGATGTCTTTCAATTGAAATGATGATGATGAGAGTCAAAAAAAAAACTTATTTATTTACCAAGAGCTAAATTACATCTGTGTAATGAAAAAAACTTAGATAAAACCTTTTAAACTAACGCTAACTCAATGCAAAAGGTTGTGTCAAAGTTTTCGAAGATTAGAAAATGTTAAGTCTTGCTATTAACAAAATCATTCCATTGACGGACATATTTAAACGATGCTCACTAGAAATTGAATTGAATTGAATTACCATACATCGAGAGGCGTTTGGTGCTCCAGAAAGTGTAGAGTGTATAACATAGAAAGACAGATAAATGTTTATATGCGGCAAACATGATACAGAAAAGGTATATGAACACAAGAAAGAAGAATTATCCATCCGTTGATAATACTGATAGGTACCATTACTGATCACTGTTTCTTAACAAATAAAAATCTTTTCTATGTGAGACAGAGCCCCAGCTGTAGTTTTCAGTCGACATTGACGTGATGATGTCAACCAATGAAGTGCAGAATATGAAAACATACAGCATAGACCATACAAAGCGGCCAGAAGTCAAAAAAATTAGGGTTAACTCAAAAACTGCAACTAAGAACCGTAAAAGGATTCCATTTCCCAACCCATCTCAATAGTTTAAAACTCCGTTAAATTTTCCACAAAACGCGGCATGCCCTTTAACAACAAAAAAATATTAAGCTTTCAAAAGCGATTTAACGCAAAAAGTCGCCGACGACATTCTTCCTTACAACTCTCTCTATAAACACAACATGTAATCGCCGCATCGGCAATCGAATCGTTCATTTATTCGAGTAAACTCAAGTCGCCATCGAATGATTTATTGCTCCGACACGTGGTTTTTGCCCTCTACAGTGCTTACGGAAACAATTTCGAATCATTTATACCGACCGCCCGAACGGCCGCCGAAAATGGCGACGGCTCCCTTCTGGTTTTCGTGTTTCACCTTAATTTCGGGAAAAATGGTCGGTTTTTTTTCTTTATTTTGGAACTGAAGATGAGAAATTGAAATCGAGGAGGTTTTTTAATGCGCCGCTTGTCGCTTCGTAACGGTACTTTGTTATAATTGATAATTCATTTTTTTGTTTTATGCTGGTCGAATTTGTACTTGGTCCGGTTCTGGTTTCGGATTCGTGTGATGTTGCGTAGTGTAATGGTTCAGTCGGTATTATTTTGTGCAATTTGCGAGTCTTATTTTAAGAACGTTTAATTGAAAATAAAAAGCCTTTAAAATTATTTTATTTAAGCTCGTAATACTTAATAGAAGTACATAAAAATATCGAAGTTTAGCCAAAATCAGCAGTTAAACTGGTAAAGCGGACCCCAGACTCCAAAAGCTGAAAAAGCTTCGGATGCGACGGATACCGCAGAATGAGTATTGATATTAAAAAACGCAATTATATTTACTATTGTGTTTTGATTTCGTCATCCACTGCAAATTGGTAAAATAAGACATTTTAAAATTTCTGAGCTTTTTGCAGAAAATCTTTAATATTATTTTCCACTGCCCCATATTTATCCAAAACTATAGCTTGACGCTGTGCGATACCTATCATAACTTATATCTCCCGCGCACGTTTAGCGGTGACTGAGTGCGTCATAAAACTTTACGAGGATCGAACCTGCACAGTGGGCTACCGTTTCGCCCGGACAAAAAATTGGGCACGAAACCTCATGAAAATTAATAAGCATTTCAGCAGAAACCATCGGTTCAACGTTTTGGTTTTAAGGTATTTTTCGCGACAACAATTTGTCTTGTTTTAATTGGATATGTTTGGCGGACTTTATTATAAGAGAATAACTAGTTTGTTGCGGGTTTTGTGAGTATTTATTTTGAGTAAATAGTCAATTTTGCGGTATCATTTTGTTTACAGATTAAAAAAATGGTGACTTTGGAAATATAAATCGCTCAGAAATTGGTAATTGCGTAACACACTATCAGTAGCAATGGGTTTTTGACAGTTCAAGAGCATTCATTGCGTTATTCACGTTTTTGAGCATTATAGAGCAATGGATTAGCATTATGCTTTCTTTCCTTCTTTTTTGGCTTCGCACAGTTTATGCATTTAGCCAATGTCACGTAATGAATTATTCATGTCGAAAAAGACGGCCGCGTGAAGCGTCTTACGAGGGAGGTTTGAGGCAAAGTCATGATGTGGCCACTATGCTGCGATATTTCACTGTTGTTTATGAATTATTTACTGAATGCATTTTTTACTACATAAATCTCGCACTTTTATTTAGTAAACAACACTAATTTTAAATATCCAATGAAAAATGAGCGTGACACTCAACTTGACTTTCCCGCCAAAACTCCTGCAAAATGATTCCAATTGATATTAATAGTGTGTTATGCAATTTTTTTTCTCATTTGATATTTCATTACAATACATTCAACACATTAGTGGTAAAAAGTTGAATAGCACCTTTTTGCCATAGCTATAAGGGCGACTTTCGTACTGTACTAGTTTTGTAGTCACGGGTATGCATGGTACGTGCCCTGTTCACGTCTGTGTTAGTAATTTGTGCTATGGGCCAGTACATCACAATTTATTTGTCACACAGTACGTTTCTTAATACGAAATAATCTATACTTTCACAGAATATAAGACCTGTTCTCACGATATTTCAGGTCGGTCCAGATTTATAATATAAAGTTGAATAATCCTAGAAAATGTAGGAAGTTTGTCAGTAAACCTTATATTTATGTGTTGAGCGCAACCCAAGTTGACTTATTGTTGCTTATGTACTATTTCATTACTGTATTTTGCCCTCTGCCAATCGGTCTTGGGAGAAGTGGGGTTTTGAGTGAATAGGCTTAATAAGCTAGTGTGCTTTACCATCAACGATTGCATCACTGCTTACCATCAGGCGGGATTGCAGTCAAGTATGAAAAAGTGATTAATATGCATTTTTGAGAAACCAGTAATTATTTTCTCCACTCTGGAATTGACTTTTTATAGTTGTTTTGATTGTTGTTGATTGGTTTGTTATCTGCCAGTGTCGCGGGTGCATCACGAATGTCAGACGGATCTATTGTGAATTGTCAATGTCAATTAATGTGTGTTGTCTATGGCTCTAATATCATGCCAACATTTATATATGCTTTCGTGGTTGAGTACGAGGCTTTTGTCTATGTAGACCAAAGAAGTGCTGGCTTGACGTTGTAAGAGATGACATGCGTGCCAACAATCTCACATCACGGGATGCCAGAGATCGTGCGAAGTGGAGGCGTATTAGTAGGAAAGCGGACCCCGGGCTCCAACGCGAAAGCTGAGGATGCGACCGGGACTATACGCTGAGATGATGATGATGATTTTTTAATTATTATTATTATTATTTAAATGTGTTTTGTTTGTGTGGAACAAACGACTTTTTTTCATTTTCTAAAATGAAATATGCATATTTTGTGTCATGTTTTTCAAAGCCGAGTACAAGATCAGTTCAGATCGATATGAACGTTATCATGATTAACCTATTGTAATAATCCTACTAATATTATAAACTTGAAAATTTTAATGTATGTTTGTTTATATTCTTTAATGCAAAAATTAATAAACAGATTCGAATGAAATTTTTTACACAAATGGTTTATCCAGAGCAAATATATAGGATATTTCTAGAGGATCCCAATGCCTGCGGGTAAAACCGTGAAGCGCAGTTAATAGACTACAGAAAAATATATTAGAAGTATTAACTTTTTAAATTATTGAAGTTTTTATCATTTTAAACCATAAAATCACAAAATTATAACGAAAAAATCTCCATCTCCATATGGTTATCATTAAGTAAGATTAGACCTTCCCATAACATACAAGATGATTTTTGGTGTAAATGACCACGTAATATGTAAATTGACTGCTTCATTAGTCAAGTCGTCGCAGGCACTATTGCTGAGCCTCAGGGCTCTAGGTTCAAACGCCACCATGAGCAGCATGACTATTCCTATCCTATAGCACTCTATAGGAATTTACGATCAGGATTTTTTTTTTATTAGCTGTCTGGAGCTATGCCTGTTTGGTGGCAATAGACTCGGGTACCATTTTATGAGCCTCTAAGATATAGAGAAGAAACCCAGCTGCCTGGCCCTGGGGAGAATAGAGGAGCGAGGTTATGCCAAAGAAGGTATCGTACTCGGTGGTAGGCCATAACATCGGCTACCGGCAGAAGTTACCACCCACCAGACATAGTCTTGCCGCCAAGCGATTCGTCGTGTTCCGGCATGATGTCTGGTGAAGCTGTACGGACGACGGGTCTGAGCAGTTGTGTTGCGTTGTGTGCCGGGTACGGTTGGGAGTTTGGTCTTGGTGGCTCTCCAGATCAATCTCCCTCTGGAGCAGCATCGTTGGTCGTGTTGTTGGGTTTAACATTGCACCACCTCGATCAACTGCCGTCTTCCTTCCTGCTCCCCCAGTATTTTTGAATGAACAGGCTCTTAATAAACTAGCGCGCTTTATCATCAACGATTGCATCACCAGCTGGATTGCGGTCCAGCACAAGTTTATAAATATATAAAAAAAGGAAACAAAGTGAACCAAAATTAACACCAAAAAAGTAACACTGAAGACCAAAGATTGAAAACAATTACAATCATCTACACCTCGCTCCCAAGAACCCGTGCAAACTCAACACGTAATAAAAAGAAAATTTAACTCACCTCCAAAAAACAAACAGTACAATGCCGCCGGACACAATTAATTAAACAATTAATCTGCTAATTGGCATATGATTTGCTTTTTGTACCGCTTATGTCAATTTGTACGAATCTGGATCGTCCGGTCGCTTTACTCCTTATAAGATTAATTTGTACGTGACTAAGAACTTGTTTTGTGGGGGAAAAACCTCCACGACCGTTTTTACTTAACTGACGTGAAGTTTTGAACTGATTTTTGTTATGTGGAGTGGTGGAATGTAGCGATCCGAAAAGTGATGTGGTGTTAATCTGGGTTGATTTTCAATGAACAAAATTAAATATAAAAAAAACATTAAACAATGAAAAGAATTAATTTAACAAAAGCAGTTTTAGGAATATCACACGAGCGGTAGCGAACGCGGCCGCAGCGCAAGGAGGCGCGGTTTCGATCCCCGGGCAGCATATTTGTATGCATGAAGATGAATATTTGCACTTTTTTTTAATATATATAAATTATAAACTAGCGCTTGACCGGAATCCCGCCTGATGATAAGCAGTGGCGCAATCGTTGATAGTAAAGCGCACTAGTTTATTAAGAGCCTATTCACTCTAGCCTTTTTTTTTTTGGGATGGGAAATCATCAAATGACTTCTCCCGCTCTGGGCGGAGCGGAAGGGCGTGTCAGACTTTTACTGACTAAAACCCACCCGTGTTTCTTCACTTGCCTGTGGAACAGCCAGGGCCACGGTTTCTTGTTTAACCAACCCCCAACCATGACCCAGGAGGCATCGGTCTTCGTAGACCCCGTCACGATGTGCTGACATCTCTTTGAGACGCGCGTGAAACACGACGCGCCGCCGTCGACTCGGACCTGGTCCTTACCGGGCGGCGAGCTGCCCACTGCTCACCGCCCGCAGACTCGCGCCTACGGTGGCTGGGAGTTTGGTGTCATCTCCCGACTGCAGGGCGTCTCCTGCGGCGGCTAGTGGCGTGAGGGCGCTGGGTTCCCGTTGCCTCACGCGCTCCGCCTGCTCCTTTGCCAGCATTACTGCTTCCAGAAGGAGGTGACTGCCTGCCATGCACTCTCGCTCCGGACCATGGCCTGGACCAGGGTCGGACGCGATCGCCGCCGATCGCCGCTACGAGGACACCGCGGTGCTCTACCTAAGCCGGGCAGACTTCCACCGTATGCTCGACCGTGTCCTCAGGGCGATCCACACAATGGTAACACCCTGGCGTTTCCTCCCGCCTTATACGGAACAGGAACCTCCCGAAACAACCGTGTCCGGTGAGGACCTGCGTCAAGCGGAAGGCTCCCGCGGCTCCACGCGCGCTCATGATAGAAGAGATACCGGGGTGGTTTTAGTCAGTAAAAGTCTGATAGACCCCGTCACCCACCACAGGGCGGCGGACATCCTATGAGGATTCCCCCCCGAAAAAAAAAGACGGAAGGTGAGGGCGCCGTGGCGCCTCTCTAGCCACCCCTCAAAGAGGGGACTTGCCGCCGCTATTGTGGCGTGCCCAATTCAATATGCTCTTGAAGACACTCAAATTGTAGTCCGACGGAAACACCGCTGCTGGCAAATTGTTCCAGTCCCACAATGTACGCGGTATGAAGGAGGAGGCGAAACGTTTCGTCCGGATCGTGATGGTGTTAACAACATAAGGGTGGTAACTCGGCGTACGACGGGTCGTCCGATGGTGGAACGGAGATGGGGGAATTAAATCATGCAATTTCCTCGCCCACTCCCCAAAATGCATCCTATAGAACACCGAAAGGCTGGCTACTCTACGCCTATGCTCTAGGCTTTGGAGACCATCTCAAGTTAAATCAGGGTCCCCAATCAGCCTCTCCGCACGCCTCTCCACTGAATCCAAAGTGGCCAGGTGACACTTAGCAGCACCAGCCCAAATGTGGCTGCAGTACTCCACACACGAACGGACCTGTGCTTTGCACTGGTCTAGTCGTGCCTCGGAAAGCACGTGAAGTTGTTGGTCCCGGTTGCCATACGAACATATTGTGGCAGTCGTTACGGGTTGTTGAAGCCCTCAAAAAATCCAACAATTGGTATAATTGCAATGTTTCGATATCGCCTTCGGGTTGTGGAGGTCAAACGGCAGTCAATTTATGGCAAATATCGAAATTTAGCCAAAATCAGCAGTTAGACTGATAAAGCGGACCCCAGACTCCAAAGCTGAAAACGCTTCGGATGCGACTGGGATTAACGCTGGTATGATGACTGGTAGTGATTTTTTATGAAATAAGCACACCTCTGTATCTTTTTTCTGTTGTTTATTTCTTATATGTTTGTATATATCTGTACATAAATGGTAAATTAAATAAATAACTGTTAAATAAAACGTAGCTAACGTAAATTCTAGTATTCGTTTGCATCTGCTTAGACTGGAATTTGATACAATTTGGAAAAGGCTGCTTGAGGTAAGTCTTTGCCATTTACCATTATAATATTTTCTTCACTGCAAAATGGATATCTACCTACCACCGCACTTCATAAATACGTACAGTCAATCGATTTCAAAACTGCAACAACGATGACAATCATTTTGGCATCCGAGGCAACCTTAATCAGTAAGTTGAGAAAATCTGCCGAATCATAAAAGTATTTTATCAATGATCTGCCCTGCGCCCAAATCGTCGGGGTCCTGTATTGATTGCAATCAGTCATCTCCTGTACGCTCGATCACAGTTGGTGTAATGGTGATATTTTAAATAACATTAAGGACAATAATCGATGGGCTGATGATGCTGGTGATGATGATGTGTGATGTGCTGTGTGTGTGTGTGTGTCTGTGTGTGTGTGTGTGTGTGTGTCTGTGTGTATGTGTGTGTGTGTGTGTGTGTGCTGTGTGATGGGTTGAAAAGAAAGAAAGAAAACGGAAATGTATCTAAAGAACTTTCTGATACCCCAGAACATGATAGTAACTTGCTGCCAGATGCTCTGAAGTAAGCACGCCTCATATACCCCAATAAACAATCTTCTAGATAGTTTGAAAGAAAAATTTCTCAGTCTATTGTACGATATAACATAATCAGCCTACAATGTACCCACTTCTGGGTTACCAGGCCTTGCTCTATGAGAGAGAGTGGGCGTAGATCCAGTGTGGGCTTTTAGATTTCTTTGTTTTTTTTTTCCAGGACATGCCGGTTGCCTATTGATGTTTTCCTTGTCCCTTTTGGGAGCAGTCGTGAGGAAATATAATAATTTAAACAAAGTGAAACGCCTATTAAATAATATCCAGATGTTATTTTATTATAAATTTCTTCAAATTATATATGGAATATCATCCTCATCATCATCATTAACAGTTTCCTCTCATACAGAGAAGGATTAAGCGTAATCATCACGCTTGCCCAATGTGGGTTGGCGATTTCAGACCTAAAGCCCAGATTTCATCAAAACGTTTTCCTTCACCTTGTAATCAGTCATTCGTGTCCAAGATACTTAAAAGTACATATAACTTTAGAAAAGTTACATAGGTACTTGCCTGACCTGGAATAGAACCCGCACACTCATACTTGAGAGGCTGGTGTTTTGACCACTAGGCCACCACGATATGGGATATAAAATAGTTAAAGAAAATGTTAAAAAATATACTATCTTAGGTACCCTAACTGGAGACTAGACATGTACTCGTACCCATGAAAAAAAATCCCATCAACAATAAAACCTACAAAAGGATGCTCGTTCGCGACAGTACATTCACCGTCATTTTTCGGTTGCAAATCATGAACGAAATTGATGAGCTTCCCGCATCAGATAGCACTAACAAGCAGTAGCCGATGAGAACGTGTGATATGTGCGATGACGTCACTGGGTGAGGCTTAGAAATGGGAGTACGGCTGTATGAGCAAAAATGTGAATTTGATTCTGGTGAAGATTTGACAAAATTTTCTGTAAGTTAGAAAATTGTATCAACATTTATACGTCGTCGTCGTCGATCTTTGATGGTAAAACGCACTAGTTTATTAGGAGCCTATTCACTCTAGCCTTGAAGACGCTCAAATTGTAGTCTGACGGAAACAACGCCGCGGGCAGATTGTTCCAGTCCCTCGATATACGCGGTATAAAAAAGGAAGCGAACCGCTTCATCTGGATCGTAGTGGAGTTAACAACGTAAGTGTGGAAACTCGCCGTACGACGGGTCATCCGATAGTGGAACAGAGATGGGGGAATTATATCATGCAATTCCGTCGCACACTCACCAAAATGCATACTATAGAAGACCGAAAGGCTGGCTACTCTACGCCATTGCGCGAGGCTTTGGAGACTGTTTCGAGTTAAATCTGGGTCGCCAATCAGCCCCTTCACACGCCTCTCCACTGAGTCGAAAGTAGCCCGGTGATATTTAGCACCAGCCCAAATGTGGCTGCAGTACTCCACACACGATCGGACCTGTGCTTTGAACAACATTAGACGCTGCATTAGAATCCAACTCCAAGATAGTTGGGAAAAGATTAGACAGATGATCACATCTGTCTAATCTTTAAACCTACTAATGATAATACAGTAATTATACATCAGTATAATTACTGTATTATCATTAGTAGGTTTTATTATTATTTATTTATACAAATTTCAATTTCAATTCTTATATTTGCGTAAATTAACTAATAACATGTATATTATTTCCCGTGTGGTATCGGCCATAGAATAGTTCCATCCCATATCCTCCCGTGGGTGTCGTAAGAGGCGACTAAGGGAACTTTCACCAGGGAAGAGGGCAACAGAGCTTCTCCTATGGAATATCAAATTACTGTGATCCCCAACCCGCCTGCCAAGCGTGTGGATTATGGCAATGCCTCCCAATGGATTGAAAGCCTTGGGGGAGGCCTTTGTCCAGCAGTGGATCTCTACAAGGTGAGAAAAAGAAGAAAAAGATTTATATAAATTATTACAAAAGCCAAGTGAGATCATGTTACTCCTAGTTTCCACCTAAATAATTGAACAGATTCGCCAAGCTTTAAAAGCTAAAGACAGGAAGAAGCATGGTGTTGCACTATTGCGTGCTTGCATCAATATCGCTTGCTCAGTGCCGGCGAAAATTAAGTCGGTAGCGAGCGTGCTCAGGCGCAGCGGGGGTTCGCAACATTTTTACGTTTTTAGGCGAAATGAATTAAAATAAATATTCAAGAAGTTGGCCATGTCTCGTCTTTGATCTTTGGTCGGTTGTTTTTTTGCAATTATAATACGTGTGACTTTAGTGTCATCCTACTTATCCATAATTTGTATTAAGCACTACCTGATTTTGGAGGTTTATTACCTTAAAAATCAAGTAGTGCTTAAATAAATTATGTTATTTAAAAACATATTTTAAATAGTTTTTTTTATATTATATATTTTTTGGCGTAAAAACATTTGTGTATTTTTGTTTTCAATCCATAACGCAGAACAACACTAATCAAAGTTCTAACTTCAAAACTTTAAACGATAAACCATTCTTTCGGCAAAGTTGTCATCATTTTTAACCCCATTTAGTAACCACTACACATTACTTAACAACACTATAGGTTAGTTAACAACAATAGGTTGAATATGGAGAAAGAAAAGATGACCAATGTATTGAGATCCACTTTCCACCTCCCGGAACCCACACATAGAAACATTTAGAAGTTCAGTCATGGAGGTTCAACATTGTTAATGCATCCTACTTTTGCCTTATTTGAGATCGGCGCAACAATCCTTTCAGCAATGTGAGGACCAGGAAAGTCATTTGTTCAAATTAGGCTTAAAATTAGTACTTACTAATTATGAAAATTACATACCTAAGACAATCACTCAAACTTTACTACTTCTTGTTATGCTTTTTGGGTAGTAAACGACGACGACCAATACTTCAAGTATATTGTGCAACAATAATTACGACGGTAGGTACTCAGTAGGTACGTGGTTCTCCTGAGTACGTGACGATATTTTCACTCAATAAAATGTTGGTAACCCCTGCGTTCGTAGCACAGGAGCGGCGATCAACAAAGGGCACGGAGCGAGCACGACTTGACTCCACACAACTTGTGTTTTTACTTGTTGTTTATTGTTTTTATCACTATTGCAATGCTGTTGTGTAATTATTAATAAATAAAAACGTTTTAAGTCATGGCAAAAACTTGTATAGAAACCCTGTAAAAGAGTGTCATATTTTTTTCAGCGAGTGGAGATGTCAGACTTTGAACCTATCAAACTCACAGTACTAAAAATAATAAAGATGTTTATTTATGGGAAATTTTTTTATAACTTGTACAGTGAATCTTACTTATGTAATGGAACCCCATTACATAAGTAAGATTCACTGTACATGTTATAAAAATTTAATACACAAGTAAGATACTCTTCTCGATCTTACTTATGTAACCACATAAGTAAGATCGAAAAGAGTATCTTACTTGTGTACCCCCTGTTAAACAAAATATATAGGTACTCGTGCCAGGCGGTCCCACTCTTTAATGACATATTACATAAAGGTATATGAAATGATAAAAGTGGTACACCAACAGGAAATTTAATTTAGGTAAGCAATAAATAATAGCGAAAATAAATATTTGGTTTTTAGGCATCAAACATAAACCACATGAAATTTAATTTAAACAATAAAATTAGGGAAAATAAATATTCGTTCCTGCCTCGTGGTAAAATATAAGTGAAGCAAATAGTAAGTACACTCACCGACAAAAGCAGATTAATTACAACAACTACTTTTACACAACTGCTAATCATTTATAATTTTATGGTTTCAATAATATATAAATAAATATAAATTACAAACTAGCGCTTGACTGCAATCCCGCCTGATGCTAAGCAGTGATGCAATCGTTGCTGGTAAAGCGCGCTAGTTTAAGCCTACTCACTCAAAAGAACTGAGTAAATAGGAAGGAAGGCAGTTGAGCGTGGTGATGCAACGTTATACCTAACAACACGACCAACGATGCTGCGCCAGAGGGTGATTGATCTAGAGGCTCTCCACAACCAAACTCCCGACACAACAACATTTCGCGCATCGTACCCGGCACGTACATTGCAAACAACTGCTCAGACCCGTCCTCCGTACGGCTTCACCAGACATCATGTCGGAACACGACGAATCGCTTGGCGGCATGACTTTGTCTGGTGGGTGGTAACTTATGATGTCGATGTTGTGGCCTACGACCGAGAAAAGCTGACATTTTTGCACAAGTATACAATAAAAAAACTAAGAAAAAGGCAGGAGCTCATTCTGTATCAAAAACTTTCCGCATCCCTTTCAATGTGATAAGTCCCCAAAAGGCTGGCAGCGTTACTACGTTGGATGGTGATGCTAATTTTTTGGGCTAAAAATAGGCCAGTTTCGCAGTCCGCTGAAATAAAAAAAACATGCTGAAAAATTCGATGAGCATTCGGGCCCCAAGGCCCTAATGTTTCAACCCAAACAGTTTAAATAAATCCATACTAGTATTATAAATGCGAAAGTAACTCTGTCTGTCTGTCTGTCACGCTTTCCCGCTTAAACCTCTCGACCGATTTTGATGAAATTTGGCACAGATAACCTTTAGACCCTAGGAAAGGACATAAGCTACTTTTTATTGAAAAGAAAAAATGATGTTCCCGAGGGAAATCTATAAAGCGCGATATAACCGAATTCCACGCGGGCAAAGCCGCGGGCGGAAAGCTAGTAGCTCATATATTTTGTATAACAGATAGGAGTGAATGGCTGGGATTAACGCTGGGATGATGATGATGAGATAGGAGTGAATGGCATTTACTTAAGTACTGTTTCAAAAAAAATATTTTGAAACTGAAGTGTTAATCGACTTTTGTTGCTAACTGTATCGTCATCTCTAACAGGTGTGCTCATAAAGTACACAGATTTTACTTAATGCCTGAGATAAAGTTGTAGCTACCTTAGGAAAACCATGATATTACAACACAGAGGTCAGACAACATGGAGGCATGACCTCCAGTAGAGATGTTACGATGTTGGTAAATATGGCCGCTGTTCTTAATTGACTGTAATATGTAGATGCAAGGTATCCTCTGTACCGGGCTTAGAATAGTACCATCCCATATCCCACAGTGGGTATCGTAAGAGGCGACTAAGGGAACTCTCACCAGGAAAGCGGGTAGCAATGCTTCTGTGGAATAACAAATTACTGCGATCCCCAACCCGCCTGCCAAGGGTGGGGATTATAAGCCTTTAATAACCAAGCGCGCTTCACTATCAACGATTGCATCACTGCTTACCATCAAGCGGGATTGCGGTCAAGCACCAGTTTATAATTATTAAAAAAGGTTAAGTTAAGCAGTCGCTCCAACTCAAATAAATATAAAAAGTTATTCAGTTTAATGGTTTCTACTCATAAACTTGACCGCACCATTCCATTTTTTGATCGTATTAATTTACTAGCGGCCGCCAGCGACTTTTATCGCGTGGAGTTAGTTATGCTCCGCTCCTACTGATCGCTGCGTGATGTTATATAGCCTAAAGCCTTCCTGGATTAATGGGCTATGCAAAGAATTTTTATAAATCGGACCAGTAGTTTCTGAGATTAGCGCGTTCAAACAAACAAATAAACTCTTCAGCTTTATTAGTATAGATTGACTTGGTGGTAGCCTAGTGGTTAAAACACCAGGCTCTCAAGTATGAGTGCTCGGGTTCGATTCCAGATCAGGCAAGTACCAATATAACTTTTCTAAGGTTACATGCACTTTCTAAGTATATCTTGGACACCAATGACTGAAGGTGAAGGAAAACATCTTGAGGAAACCTGGACTTACAAATCAGTAACCACCAAACCGCATTGAGCAAGCGTGGTGATTACGCTCAATCCTTCTCTGTATGAGAGGAGACCTGTGCCCAGCAGTGGGGCGATAAAAAGGTTGATAATGATAGATTGACTTTTTGTATAGGTCACCAAGACACAGACTATGCCTAATTTGGTACTGTTATCAAAGAATCTTCTGTTATTTGGATTTTTATTTCTTACAAAATTACAGTAAACAAAAAGCTTAATTATGTAGTTAAATAACTCGGTTTACTCGGTGGTAGGCCATAACATCGGCTGCCGGCAGAAGTTACCACTCACCAGACAAAGTCTTGCCGCCAAGCGATTCGTCGTGTTCCGGCATGATGTCCGGTGAAGCCGTACGGAGGACGGGTCTGAGCAGTTGTGTTGCGATGTGTGGCGGGTACGATGCGCCAAATGTTGTTGTGTCGGGAGTTTGGTCGTGGAGAGTCTCCAGATCAATCTCCCTCTAGCGCAGCTTCGTTTGGTCGTGTTGGTCTTGGGTTTAACATTGCATCACCTCGCTCAACTGCTGCTATACTTCCTATTCCTAAACTTTTTAAGTGAATAGGCTTAATAAACTAGTGCGCTTTACCATCAACGATTGCATCACTGCTTACCATCAGGCGGGAATGCATTTAAGCACTGGTTTATAGATATTAAAACAAAAATAACAATGAACACTTCCCGCACAGCATTTTCCGGATTTACTAACAATTAACCTGATGTCAAAAACCACCGTTCATTGTTCAAATATGCTATGAACTGTTTTGTCGTTTTTATGTAAGTATTAATAAGCTTATTGTTATCATCAACAGTAACTCAGGAACACGCTTTTGCGCGGCAGTCTATTCTGATCAGGACGTGACAGAAATGGACAACATTAATTTATTAATTTCAGCCGAAAGACGACCACTGCTGGACATAGGCCTCCCTCAAGGATCTCCACGACGACCGGTCCTGTGCCATCCGCATTCAGCTGTTTCCCGGGTCACTAGGTCGTCCGTCCACCTTGTCCGGGACCTACCCACGCTGCGTCTTCCGGTGCATGGTCGCCACTCGAGAACCCGTCGGCCCTATCGGCCCTATTGGTCCTACGGACAATGTGCCCGGCCCACTGCCACTTTAGTGTTGCAATTCTTCGGGCTATGTCGGTTACTCTCGTGTTTCTGCGAATCCCCTCATTTCTGATTTGATCACGCAGTGAAATCCCAAGCATAGCCCTCCCCATTGCCTTTTGAGTGACCTTGAGCTCTTTTATAAAGCTCATTGTTAGCGACCACGTCTCAATTCCATAAGTCATCACTGGCAACATACACTGGTCGAACACTTTTGTCTTAAGACTGCGGTATTTCGGACGAGAAGATTCTACGTAGCTTCCCGAAAGCAGCCCAACCGAGTTGAATTCGACGATCGATCTGTTTCTCGAAGTTGTACCTAACTGGATAGCTTGTCCCAGTATGCGTAACTGTCAACAACTTCGAGAACAGAGTCTCCAATCTTTATAGGAGTCGGTATAACATGGGCATTAAACATGATTTTCGTATTGTCCATGTTCATCTTAAGACTAACTCGCTCGGAAGCTCTACCGAGGTCTTCGAGCATTGTACTCAGGTCCTCCGCGGTCTCAGCCATGACTACGATATCTACGATATCAGCAAACCGAAGGTATGTAATGTACTCGCCATTGATGTTGATACTCAGTCCTTTCCAGTCCAGAACCTCGAAGACATGTAATAGCAATAATATATTCGGACGATGTTAGTTAGGACGCAAGTTTTGCTAATCAACCTTGCTATAAAAGAAGCCTTTTCAAATTACTCAAACCAATTAGCACCACAAAATGATTAAAACTCTTCCCATTCACAATAATAATAATTATTATAGCGCGTATTCTTAATTCACCATGCCAAATCGTTAATAGGATTCTGATAAACGATTAATGAATTCCATATTATCTGAAATAAATTCGATTACGATTCCCGTTGTAATAGTAATTTGTCGAATTACTTGGAATATAATAATGCTTGCATGAAAAGGTATATTGCGTAGAAAATCGGCCGGCAATGAAGTTCATCAAGTCATGCAAAGATTACCGGAACTGAAAGTTTTCCTCAATGTATAGAGGTGAGGGATTGATTTACGCGAGCAACCGTCAAAACCTAGTCGCGTCTCAGTTTTTTTTTTATTAATTATTAGCTTTCCGCACGCGGCTTTGCCCGCGTGGAGTTCGGTTATTTATTTTTATTTAGTTATTTATTTAATGACTATGGACAACTTACAGCTAAAACAAACAGGATAAAAAAGATGTATGTCCGACTGACAGCCAATTACAAGTCATCACTTATAATAAACAGTTTGTAAAGAGATAGTGTGGACAACACAACACAGCTACCTAGCTTATAAAAATAATAATAAAAACAAAGACCACAAAAAAAAGAAAACAGAAATTAAAAAACAATCAATATAACATTACAGTCTATGTTACACTCAAAGATAACAATGCTAAAAAATAATAAAAAAAATACCTAACACACATAAAAGCCTCAAACAAAAAAGCTACGGCTCATGCACTTTCTGGCTGAGGAGACACTCGTTGAAAAGGTATCGAAATCATGCTGTTTACACATGTCATTAAAGGTTCGACTTGCTCGCACTGTAAATGAATTTTTTCTATAATTTGTACATGTTAATGGAACACGCAAAGGTGCATTCCATCGCTTTGACCTTCCAGGAACGTTAAAATAAAATTTTGACAGAATATCGGAACTATTAATGGAATTATTGAAAATTTTAAATAATGTCATACAATCAGATATTGCTCGCCGATTACTTAGGGGTAATATATGATACCTCTTACAGAGCTTAAGGTAATCTTCAGACCGGTATGGCACTTTCTGGTGATAACACAAGTACTTGATAAACCTTTTCTGAATGCTCTCGATACGATCAATATACTTGTGATAACAAGGATTCCAGATTTCACAAGCATATTCCGCATATTATTATATGTATAGCGATATTTATTCGCGCGTTATATCGCGCTTTTTAGATTTCCCTCGGGAATATCAATTTCTCCGGGATAAAAAGTACCCTATTATTTAACCCGGACATCTAACTTTACGTCTGCAAAATTTCAAAGTAATCGGTTTAGTAGTTACGACTTGAAAGCGGAACAAACAAACAAACTCACTTTCCCATTTATAACACTAGTATGATATATTATGATAATAAACTAGTACTTGACCACAATCCAGCCTGATGATAAGCAGGGATGCAATCGTTGATGGTTAACCACACTAGTTTATTAAAGGACTATTTGCTCAAAAAAACTGAAGAGTGAATAGAAAGGAAGACGGCAGTTGAGCGAGCACACATCGCAACACAGCTGCTCAGACCTGTCCTCCGTACTGCTTCACCAGACATCATACCGAATCGCGGCAAGACTTTCTCTGATGGGTGGTAATTTCTACCGGCAGCCGATGTTATGGCCTACCACCGAGAAAACGCTGACGAGATATTACGAGCAATGTTAAAAATTTAGGGAAATTGCAGGTATTTTCGACGGATTGTATATAAGATCCCACTGTGAATTTAATTCCTACCTCTTAAATAAATAAAAATAAATATATACGGACAAATCACACAGATTGAGCTAGCTCCAAAGTAAGTTCGAGACTTGTGTTATGGGATACTAACTCAACGATACTTTATTTTATTTACAAAACGACGGGATGTTATAAGTTAGACGTGTCTATGTGTATTGGTATGTGTCTGTCTGTGGCATCGTACCTCAAAAGCTATTTTTTAATTCGATCCTACGCAATCCAGCTCCTGGGCATAGACCTCCTTCCACTCCTTTAAAATAAATAGGTATTTGAAGAAACTATTGCCGTCGCGCCGCTTACAACCTTTCCCCGTAAAGTGCGAAAGGGACAATTGCAAATCAGGCTGATTTTACCTACAAAAACGTTAACCAAAAGATTTTTCGTATTCCGCTGTTTTCTATTTCAAAGCACGACAGATCTCATTTATTTTTATACTAGCTTTCCGCCCGCGGCTTCGCCCGCGTGGAGTTCGGTTATATCGCGCTTTTTAGCTTTCCCTCGGGAACATCAAATTTTTCCGGGATAAAAGGTAGCCTATGTTCCTTCTCAGGGTCTTAAGATTGTCTGTGCCAAATTTCATCAAAATCGGTTGAGAGGTTTAAGCGGGAAAGCGTAACAGACAGACAGACAGACCGACAGACAGACAGACAGAGTTACTTTCGCATTTATAAAAATTTAGAGGATGAGTATACCTATGGCTCTATTATTTTCTTTTTTGTCAAAAACTTATCACATTTGTGTAATAGTCGTCTGAACATCGCGGTAAAAATGGGTTATTTTTCAAAAAAATCAAATACCTAATATCGGCGCGCATAATCCAGATGTGAAATTGTAGAAAAAAAAATAATTGCTCTAAAAGCGTTATACATGAAGAAAACAGCGGAATACGTTTGTATGGAGAAAACGCCACTAGACTAACACCACTCCTAATTAATAAACTAAATCAACTTTACACCTACCTAAAAAGCAACGAACGCGTATAAGAAACCCCATCCTATGATAGTCTATAACAAAACGAAAGTAATGTAACATTTAGGGTAATATCACGCAATTATCGTTACAACACCCATAGTTTTACGATCTATAACCGCCTGTATGATATTATCCATAGTTCTAATATGGCAAGGTACCATTACTCAATCTCTACAATAAAGACGTTAGTGATGATAATAAGATAATTAAGTCCTTTCTTCGAGTTTAGATAGGTTCCTACATTTGATTGGTAGGGATCAAAGTAAGTGGAATTTAAAGTAGATTTTCTGCCTATATTTTTGTATTTGCCTCTATGAGGAATCAAGTGATCGTTGACATACACATACACTCAAGACGTGGTTTTGAGTAATAAAAATCACGAATTCTTATTTCAAAAGTAAATCTAACTTTAGTTCCAATTTCAGTATTTGTATTTAACTTTATTGAGGTTAAGTCAAAGTTCTTAATACAAAAGTGACAATTTGGCACCGAAGTAAGCTGTCATTTTTAAATAAAGAACTGCATTTCAAAAATGGTTAGGTATAAAATCCAATAGCCATTTAGGTGGTTTAAATCTGATCTAAATAAAATCGATGTTTATTAATAAGGGGATATACAATATGTAAACAAAACCCCCTATGAAACAAATATTTTGAAAAAGCGAAGTAACTTAATGCATGTGCGGTAGGCAAAACGTTAGGCATACATGCGCGGGTGAAGGGAGGCAGGGCAGGCGGCACGTGATCGTATCGCTATTTGGTCTGTCACAAATAGTGTTGTCACTTTTTAAAAATTACCAAATTTTGCGAAAGCTGGAATTCGGGAAAAAAAGATTATTTCTAAATTCATTAGTATTTTCACTATGATGATTATGTAAAATTTCATATTACATTTGGTCATGTGTATACCTAACATTTATTATCCTTTTGGATCGGACGGGGTTTTCTTTACATATTCTATATTTAAATTTAAATTTAGTTAGGTAATATACTAAAGGTAAACAAAAAAATCACGTGCTTTACTGAACTAAATTGAAGAGTACAGCTGTGACATAGGAAGACAAATGAAGTAACTGGTATAACATTAACTCGGTTAACGAAGTGACTTAGTTTTTTGGTTTACGTTTACTTAACCAGAACAGATAAAATATAGAAATCTGCCAATGTTAAAACACGGCCGAGCCTCACACTTTCTTACAGTCTGCCTAACCAATGATTCATTTTAAAATATACCCCCATAATTAAACGTCAGTTACATTTATCTATATAATAGCAAAAAATAATCCTCTTATAAATTCCTCACCTTACTAAAATATTCAATCCATACTAATATTATAAATGCGAAAGTAATTCTGTCTGTCTGTCTGTCTATCTATCTGTTACGCTTTCCCGCTTAAACCTCTGAACCCATTTTGATGAAATTCGGCATAGACAATCTTTAGACCCTGAGAAAAGACCTATGCTACCTTTTATTGAAAAAAAAAAATTATATTCCCGAAGGAAATCTAAAAAGCGCGATATAACCGAATTCCACGCGAGCGAAGCCGCGGGCGGAAAGCTAGGGTTAAAAATGTATTTAAAAAAAATACATATCAACCTGACCTAAAAAGACTTCAAACGTGCATTTATTAATATCTTGTCGCCATCTATTCATCATCATCTCAGCGTTTATCCCGGTTGCATCCGCGGCTTTCACGTTGGAGGCCGGGGTCCGCTTTCTTACTTAATTTCCTCCATTTCGCACGATCTTTAGCATCCTGTGGTGTGAGATTGTTGGCACGCATGTCATTTCTTACAACGTCAAGCCAACACTTCTTTGGTCTACCCCGCTTGCTCCGGCCCGGCGGAGGCGCCATGGCAAGACATTTGTGACCCACGTAACATACCGGTTTTCGTAAGACGTGACCGTACCAACGTAGGCGACCCTCCTGCAGTTTGTCCGCTATGTCACGGACATGAAGACTGCCACGTATGCGGGAGTTCCTGATGCGATCCTTCCGCGTAACTCCACACATCCACCGCAGCATATTCATCTCCGTGACACGCAGCTCCTGCTTGTGTCGCTCAAGCACAGGCCACGTCTCACTGCCATAGAGGAGAACAGGTCTAATGATGGTCTTATAGACCTGCCCCTTAAGCTTAACCGGCATTTTGGGGTCACAAATGACACCCGTCACCTCACGCCATTTTGCCCAAGCTGCGGAAATACGTGCCCTGACGTCGCAATCAATGTCGCCGGACGCGTGGAGTACAGACCCCAAGTATTTAAACTGGTCTGTGCACTCGACCTTGTCACCGCCTATGCGCACAGACATGGGGTCTGTCGTGTTGCTAGCCATATACACGGCCGTCGCTTGTCGCCATCTATTAAGGAACTGATTTTTTGACCTGTGACATGATCATCACAACCATTATTTGACCTTAGCATAATATGACCCAACTAATCTTTGATTAGAGTAATTAATCTTTAGGAGCGCTCTTCCGCGATCAAACTGGTTTGATTGTGAACTTGTATAGTAGAGATTGAACAGTAGGATAACTGTATTTTATGTCTGGTATATAGTAGATGTTGCTGTGATTTCTAGTCAGTGTAAATGGGTTTCAATGACATTTGATGTAAAAAAGGATGGAGAATGTATAGTGTTATTGTTTCGATGTGTGTGTGTGTGTGACCACCCATGATCCGACCTGCTGTCTTGTATGGATCAGAATGTTGGGCTACGAAAGGGATGAATGAAAGACAATTGCATGCAGCCGAGATGAGAATGCTAAGAGGGATGTGTGGTGTTACACGAATGGATAGAATAAGAAATGAGTACATAAGAGGAAGTCTGAAAGTGGCACCGGTAGCTGAAAAGTTGTGTGGAAATCGGTTGTCATGGTACGGGCATGTGTTACGGAGAAATGAGGAGAATGTCGTGAGGAGAGTTTTAATTATGAATGTTGATGGCTATAAGAGTAGGGGAAGACCAAAGAAACGATGGATGGAATGTGTGAAGGATGATATGGCTAAGAAGGGGGTGACTGCCGAGATGGCTTCTGATAGGGATGTATGGAAGAAAAAGACATGTTGCGCCGACCCCAAATAAATTGGGATAAGGGCAGGAGAATGATGATGATGATGTTTGTGTGTGTGTGTATATCAGTGCCAGACACACAAACGCAGTCGTTCTTTAGCTTCGTCATTATTCTGTAGCTTCATTGTCACCTCTAGACCTTCGATAGTCGCAATGGCGGTAACTTTTTTCCGTGGTAAAATCCTCATGGATTCCCAAATGTATGTATGGTATTTGGGAATAACTAAAGATTATGTCAGACTCCCGGACCCGCGATTTATGGTCCTCGAAGGAATAGTGGTATTTGAACCAATCTTACCTAGGTGTATCGTGTTATCCATTAGGTATATTGGCAATCGATTATTGTGATTTTTTTTAAAAACCTTGCCCCATACTAGTTATTACTTCTGTATCGTGGATGCGTTTACAAACATTGAAACTCACAATATACACAAACAGCCAGACCCAGAACAACTACCTGTAGGCCATACAATCCGTGCGGAAATCGAACCCGTAACACGCAGCGCAGCCGTCAATTGGTTAACCACTGCGCCAACCGTGCCGTCAATACTGGTAATCTATAATACTAGTATTCTCTTCCTTACGGTTAAATTGGAAGACATAGAAACTTTACGAAACGATGACACAGTGGCTAAACGCTTTGATTGCTGCTTGTCGCGGGTTGAATTCCCGCACGTATCAAATATTTAGATGTTGGAAACGTTTTTTTAATAAGTAACTAAGTAAGTCAACAACAACATAGAAGGAAAATAAAGAATAATGGTTAATCAGACACAGTTCAGAAAACAAAAAAATAGCAATAAAGAAAACTAAAAAACGCACACAGATTGTGTAATAATAATTTGACACAATTTTTATGACCGCGCCAAGTTGGTTCTCTGTTTCTTCCATACTACAAATAACCTTCTCGCACAACCGAACCATTAGACACAGAATTACCAAAACACATACGAATATGCATAATGAACTACTCAAACATGCATAAATAACTTCCATACATACATAATAATAAATATTATTGATTACAGATACTTAAATGAACGACAGAACACAGGGTTACATCTATATTCTGAGAGATTATTAGGGCTTTTGTGGTAGACGTCAGTTTTATAATGACGACATAACGACTTTTTTTTAAAACATTATAAACTAGTGCTTGACAGTTAGCAGTGATGCAATCATTGATGGCAATTCGCACTAGTTTATTAAGAGTCTATTCACTCTAGCCTTGAAGACACTTAAATTTTAATCAGACGGGAGGACCGTCGCAGGCAAATTTTTCGAGACCCTCGATGTACGCCGTATAAAAGAGGAGGCGGAACGCTTCGTCCGGATCGTAGTGGTTTCAATAACGTAAGGAAGGATATTCGTCGTACAACGGGTCATCTGATGATTTCACGGTGGTGGCGGAATTATGACATGCAAGTCTCGCATTCATTCTCCAAAGCGCATCCTATAGAACACCAAAAGGCTGGCTACCCTGCACATGTGTTCCATGCTTTGGAGACTGCAAATAAGGTTAAAAACAAGAGTTATTTTAAACATTATTTGCAGTATCCGAAGCATTTTGTTTTATTTTTATTTCTGATTCAGTTGTCAATCCAATTTGTTAGTATTTTATTTTACATTTGCTTTTAACAATCAGATAACCAATACTTATAGTTAAAAATGTTCAAAATCTTGTACAAATACAAAGATACGTGGAAATATAAGCAAATAAAAAAAAAAAACAGAATCGGTCCAGTTAATCCAAAGTCTTCAAGGCTAGAGTGAATAGGCTCTTAATAAACTAGCGCGATTTAACATCAACGAACGCTTTACTGCTTACCATCAGGCGGGATTGCGGTCAAGCTCTAGTCTATAATTATAAAAAAATAAAATAACTTCTAGTACCTACCACACAAAATTTAAACTTTACTAAGATTAGGTGCAACGATTTTGCGTGGTCAATTTTCAACTACAACATTGAAAGAACATGTAAACACCCTCTTACTAGAATCTGAATGATTCATAGGTGACTCACATAGTCCAAAGAATTGTCAAACATACGAGGCAGTAGACAGGCGAACTAATGCTCGCCGCTGAACAGATTGCCGATGGGGCCAAAAAGTTCTTGAATAGCTACTTCTATACTAGAATTCGTAGTGTTTAAAGAGTTCTCACAAGGTGGGCCGATGATTGTGCATCTATTGAATGCGAGAAGTCCATAACTAGGAGAGGCGATGCCTGATGGAGGTGAGTAATTCACAAACATAGAAACCACTAGTCTCATCATAGAAAGTAGTCTGTAGTCTAAGGCCGGCTATACACGGACCGCTTGAAGTAGTCAGGATCGACTGCTTCAAGCTGCGACTGCATAGTGAACTACTGCTTTCTACGTACTTGCATACACGAACAGCTCGAGCAGATGCAACTGCATGGAGCGGTTGACAGCACAGTGAAATTTCATCGTGCGGTCAAGCAGTCGCCATGCATGCACTGACTGCTCGAGCAGTCGACTGCTTTGGCGCAGTTACCTCCCCCCGTGCTCTTCATTCCACGTCGCGTACGCTTTCCGCCAGTACTCTTCGTTTGTTTATTGAGAACAACTGCTCGAGCAGTTATGCCGGCCATACACGGACTGCTTGAAGCAGTTAGGATCGACTGCTTTAAGCTGTTGAGTACGACAGGAAGAGCGGTGCGTGTATGTCGATTACTGACTAACTGCTCGAGCGATCCGTGTATGGCCGGCCTTAGTCAACATCATGTAAACCCACTATAAATGGTTCTGTTGACAACAGGAAACCTTTTAAGGTAAGTTTACATAAGTCAAGTCTGTTACCGGTTCATAACAAAGTTATTTTGTTTCGCATAAGAAAAAACTAATAATATGCGACATTAATATTAGAGATACATAGTTTGAAGTATTTTGTCGGCAACGAAAGGTGGTAAAAACATCTTGTTGAATATTCGTGTCGCTATTTGTTAGAAGGGATTTAGTTGTATTGATGAAATAAGCTACATATCTTTGACGGTATGTGGATTGATTTATTATTAAGATATTTGTTTTGCGCTTTCATCGGTAGGTATGTGGAGGTTATGCCTTGTGTTGTGAGTTGTGATATATTATTATTTGTAGTTTTTGACACTTCTGAGAATTGCCCTTCTCTTTATTATAGCTTTCTACGATTCTGTTGAGCTTTTCATTTTGATTTTATGTAACAAGTGTGTTGACATTAATCTGCGTCATTGAACAATGAGGTACGATTTCCAGTGTTTGTACCAGACAAAGTCTTGCCGCCAAGTGATTCGTCGTGTTCCGGCATGATGTCTGGTGAAGCCGTACGGAGGACGGGTCTGTGCAGTTGTGTTGCGATGTGTGCTGGGTACGATGCTCCAAATGTTGTTGTCGGGAGTTTGGTCATGGAAGGTCTCCACATTAATCTCCCTCTGGCGCAGCATCGTCGATCGTGTTGTTGGGTTTAACATTGCGTACACTAAGTTTTTTAAGTGACAGGCTTAATAAACTAGCGCGCTTTACCATCAACGATTGCATCACTGCTTACCATCAGGCGGGATTGCAGTCAAGCGCTAGTTTATAATTATTAAAAAAAATATCTTTGATTCTCTAATAACATCAGATAGCCAATTCTTGCCATTTAAAATGTTCAAAATCAAGTCACGGTAGGTCGAGGTATTTTTGACAGATTGTGACTGAGGCTCAGTTTAAGTGACAATAACATTGATAACTTTTGGACTTTGCAGTATTACACATTTGAGTGTGTAGTAAGTAGTTCAATGATTAAATTAATAAGGGTCGAGATATATTTAAAAACCACAAATTCAAACATTTTCCGGGTAAAGGATAGAAATAATGCGTCATTTTTCAAGACTTTATAGGTGAAAATTACATACAAAGCAATTAATCACATTAGTACATTAAAGTGTGAATGAGATGAATTTGTTCACTATGCAATAACATAGAGAATATGTCCAATATCAACATTTAAAAAGAAACAAAACAAAGTGAAGTCAACATTTTGTACCACCACAAAAAATAAGAGAAAATGTTACTGAGTAAGAGGCTGATTGGCGACCCAGATTTAATTCAAAATGGTCTCCAAAGTCTGGAGCATAGGCGTAGAGTAGCCAGCCTTTCGGTATTCTATAGGATTCATTTTGGTGAGTGTGCGACGGAATTGCATGATATAATTCCCCCATCTCTGTTCCACCATCGGACGACCCGTCGTACGGCGAGTTTCCACCCTTACGTTGTTAACAACACTACGATTCGGACGAAGCGTTTCGCCTCCTCTTTCATACCGCGTACATCGAGGGACTGGAACAATTTGCCAGCGGCGGTGTTTCCGTCGGACTATAATTTGAGTGTCTTCAAAGCTAGAGTGAATAGGCTCTTAATAAACTAGTGTGCTTTACCATCATCGATTGCGTCACTGCTTATCATCACGCGGGATTGCGGTTAAGTGCTACTTTATAATTTGTAAAAAAGAAACCTCTTTCTCTTTTTATCTAAATCTCTAAACACAAACATATACCTCCCCGTTCCTATAGAAAAGGATTAAACTACAAAGTTCCGATAAACACATGCATATTCAACAAACAAACTCATTCTTCTATATAAGGATTTCATTAAGAACGTCTTATCGAGCATCGCTGTGTCCTTAGCATTTCGATTCCCATCTGTTTCACGTGATCTATTTTATGTCCGGTTCAACTTAATTAATATGTAAAGCAGTTGGATTTAGATCTGAAGAGAAATATGGAGTCTTGGTGTAAATGGAAGAAGAGGATAATATTTGAATCATTAATTAATAATCATTTATAATGTTACCACTACTGCGACACATACCACTTCTTTGTATGAGGGCCCATTATGGCCCAATACTCATACAAAGAGGTGGCCTTTGTTCCTGCGTTAGTGGGCCTATGCGATTGTCGAACTAATTTATGAGAAAATAAATTAGTTAAATCAAGCCTGCTTAAATCAAGTCCTTTTTATATGTGAAAATTGTAACAAATGATTGAGCCGATTGCCGATTCATCCAACCTTTTGTTTTTTTTTTTTTTTGGGATGGGAAATCATCAAATGACTTCTCCCGCTCTGGGGGAAGCGGAAGGGACTCAGACTTTTACTGACTAAAACCCATGCGTGTTTCTTCACTTGCATGTGCGACGGCCAGGGCCACGGTTTCTTGAAATTCATCCAACCTTGCCTTTGGTTAAGACGCTGGGTTATGCTTTGGGGTACTAGTAGAATAACCATAGAATAGAACAGACCAGCGGTAACATCATTATATGAAGAGGATTCGTTATCCGTAGTGATTGGCTACAATGTTTGTAAATATGTGAGCAACTTGTATCTTTCAAACCCTAACTGCTCCATCGGCAGCGGCCACATACCGGAAGACGCAGCGTAGGGAGGCCCCCAACAAGGTAGACCGATGACCTGGTGCAGGCCGCGGGAAGCCGATGGATGCGGGCAGCACATGACCGGTCATCGTGGAAGGCCTTGGGGGACTTTGTCCAGCAGTGGATCTATATAGGCTGAAGAAGAAGAAAGACGCTCTTTTGCATCAAACTGTTAAGTTAGCAGGACAGTCAACAGCCTGGTGTTTGAAAGTAGTCATATCCTCGCTTTATTATCTGGTTTCGCCTTCGTTAATGCGACCAATTTTACTCAGATATGATTGGTTCTAGTTTCAACCTAATAATAAATAAATAAATATATACGGACAAATCACACAGATTGAGCTAGCCCCAAAGTAAGTTCGAGACTTGTGTTATGGGATATTAACTCAACGATACTATAGTTATAATAGATACATATACAAACATCCAAGACCCAGGCCAATCAGGAAAAAATCGTTTTTCCATTATAACCTGGCCGGGGATCGAACCCGGAGCCTTCACGTCGCAGGCAGGCGTGTGGACCGCTGCGCCACGGAGGACGACAAGCTATAACTTATTGAATATCATTCAGGCCGTTTGGTGAATAACTGCCATTTATAGTTTTAATAATAGGAGGTTAGGTAGGATAATTATTTTATCTATCTTAAATTGTTCTTGTTGGTAATTATCTTATTTATTGTGATAAAGTTTTTCTTTTTTGAGGGGCATCTTATTTTTCCATTCAACACCTAATATTGGTGTACAAATAAGTTTCCGCCGTTTAAGAAATTATTATGTCCTCACTTAGAGCTTACGTTGAAAATGTCAGATGGAAAATGTGATATTGTAAGTTCGGACTTCTGATAAAAACATACACTTAGAGTATTAGTGACTCTGTATCAGTATCATATATTAATGTTTGTGCAAAAATGACGAGTTTTGTGCCGAGTAAGCGTCGTCGTAGTCGTGGTGGCCTAGTGGTTAAAACACCAGCCTCTCAAGTATGAGTGTGCGGGTTCGATTCCAGGTCAGGCAAGTATCAATGTTACTTTCCTAAAGTTATATGTACTTTCTAAGTATATCTTGGACACCCATGACTGAAGGTGAAGGAAAACATCTTGAGGAAACCTGGACTTTAAGTCTGAAATCGCCAACCCGCATTGAGCAAGCGTGGTGATTACGCTCAATCCTTCTCTGTAGGTATGAGAGGAGACCTGTGCCCAGCAGTGGGACGATGGAAGGTTGATGATGATGATGAAGCGTCATTTACGGACCATCGATTGCTTGTAGAAGCTTATGGTGAAGCTGCTTTAAGCGAGAAAAATTGTCGTGAGTGCTTTCAAAGTTTTGAAACTGTGAAAACAAAGAACACAGTTTAAGACCGAAATCGTACGAAGACATGGAATTTGAAGTATTATTGGAGGAAAATAGAAGAAAGAGGAAAAACGCACCCATTACTACTCTAGATATAACAAAATTATTCTCCTACATTATAGTGCTCGTCAAAATATTCAAAAAGCGGCGGAAACTTATTTGTCCACCTATTATAATTAGGTAAGGTATACAAAATATTGTACATAAGAAAAAAAAAATAATTAACCGGGTTTCTGGCTTTAAACACAATTTAAAGTTTCAAAAGTGCCTTTGGTATACTTTTGCGGATTTGGATAAAATTTCGCACACATATGGATTAAAACTGGATTAACTTGTTGAATAGTTATCCAGGATTAAGAGTTATTATCCGTATATAATTAGGTTACATAGCGAAACTTATGCTGGCAAAGGCATCTATTTATATGTATAGCAACAGCTTTGAGCTAGTATCGAAAAGTTTCGATACACATTGATATTCAATATTCTAATGGCAAAATTAGACCAAACATAAACAAAAGAATCCTTCATCGATGCCTAAGATATCATTACGGATGTACTTCGATGACAAAGGTCAGGTGTATCAGAAGGATCTGATATTTGAGTTAGAAGGGAATTGCGTTCGTTTGTTTTTTGTTGAAGGCATGACATTATAGTGCGTGTCGCAATAGTGATCTGGTTGGCGAGATTGTTATTGTTTATGAAAAAAAAAAACATTTGATTCACACGATCGAATAAGCTGTTGTTCAAGGGCAGGTCTTGGTGGCTGATTGGCGGCAAAGGCTTCTGCGTCCTACTGGGAAGGGAACGGGACAGGGACATCTCGAATCCCTTCCCGGGTCACTGAAGGCACACCGGGCGCAGGGGAACAACGCCCCTTTCCGACCCCGTGAATGAGTCCAGGGGCGAGGGAATAGAGGAGGTTTCCGCCCCCATTCCATGGATCCGAGCCGGCGGCGCGCACTACTGTCGGTGCGCGCTTCTGAGGCGGTGCACAGGGTAGTTTAACACCTCACTACCCCGTGTAGGAGGCCTAAGCTAACCGGGCCAGCACGAGTGTCCTTCCGCGGCCCCGTGCACATGCGAGAGGAGAGACACCGGGGTGGATTTCAGTCAATAAGAGTCTGACAGACCCCGTCGCCTGCCCCAGGGTGGCGGATACCCATGAGGATTTTACACGCCGGAAACAAAAAAAAGGTGTTGTATCGGGCAGGCACTAGCTCCAATCGTTGATGTTGGGAAGTTATATAATATATGCTAGTTGCACCATGTCCATGTAGAATCCATGTGACCCAAGACCCAAAACTGTAATCCAGTTTGTCAGATACAGTTTACAATCTGCAAAAAACTGTACAGTGTACCCCTTAAATGTACCTATTATATTCAAATGATGAAGGAAAGTGTCTTAGGACCAGCGATGGTCATGGTCCATTGTTAAAAGCCACGACTTACGAGTGCTAGGTCGTGGATGGGCTTTACTTTGTGTAAATTATTTCAACATCACTGCTTTCATTACGGTGTAGGAAACGTAGGAAACGGATATGTTCTAGAATCGTCCCGCGTGGTAAATTACGGCTATCACCCTCTCACCGAGAGGAGGGGGGCTGTCCTAGCTGTGGGAAAATTATCGAATTATAAAGACAAAGCCTTGCCGCCAAGCGCTTCTTCGTGTTCCGGCATGATGTCTGGTGAAGCCGTGGAGCACGGGTCTGAGCAGTTTTAGTGCGATGATCTGAGCAGGTGTAAATGACGCCAAATGCTGTTGTGTCGGGAGTTTGGTCGTGGAGGGTCTCCATCTCAATCGCCCTCTGGCGCAGAATCGTTGGTCATGCTGTTGGGTTTAACATTGCATTACCTCGCTCAACTGCCTATTCCCTCTTTTTTTTTTTTGAGTGAATAGGCATAATAGACTAGCGCGGTTTACTATCAACGATTGCAACTCTGCTTACCACCAGGCAGGATTGCGGTCAAACACTAGTTTATAATTATTAAAATATATAAATAGGTCATCATCATCATCCCAGCGTTAATCCCAGTCGCATCCGAAGCCTTTTCAGCTTTGGAGTCTGGGGTCCACTTTACCAGTCCAACTGCTGATATGCCTATACTTCGACATTTTCCGTGAAGCGACTGCCGTCTGACCTCCACAACCCGAAGGCGACATCGAAGCATTGCAGTTAGACAAATTGTTGGACTTTTTGAGGGCTACAACAACCCATAACGACTGCCACTAGATGTTTGTATGGAAATCGGGACCAACGGCTTAACGTGCTTTCCGAGGCACGACCAGACCAGTGCAAGTATTCATATTCATGCATACAAATACTTGCACTGTGCGGGGATCGGACCCGCGCCACCATGCGCAGCGGCCGCGTCCGTTACCGCTACGCCACGGAGGCTGTCAGAAAAAGTCTGTCATATAAAAATATATATAGGTATATATATTATTATGGTTATACTAATGGTGAAGAGAAACAATGTGAGGAAACCTGGACTGCTAATAATTGAAACACTAATGTTATCACCAATCCACCTTGAACATGCGTCGTTTTTTTTTTTTCAATGCGAATATGTGATATTTTCTCTTAAAGTGCAACAGTTACAGGCATTCTATCTCTATACGGTAGGTAAGGTTATCCCTATAAAATATAAAAGGACATCTTTAAATCTACAGAACCAAAATTAGACGCAACTAAACACCTAAGCGTGTGCGCCGAATAAATCTTAGCGATAACTCTGCGCTAGGTGGCGCTAGGATCGCGATAGGCGTGTTTAGGAGCGCGCGCGCATCGCACCGTTATCTGATCGGCGTTGGGCGATTGCTCTTTATAGGCCGGTTAACTATGGAACTATAGCGTGGGTGTAAATTATTTATACATGGATTGAGAATATTTAAATAATCTTGTATGGTGAAAACCGAGGGGCAATTCTCGTAGGTGATTTTAAAAATGTTACAGATTGATCTCCGTCTCAACCAATCTGTCAAAAATTTCTCTAATTTCCATGCGTTTTGACAATTTTGTTACCGAGATGAGAGAGACTTTGGTTCATCTACGTATCTCCTCATTTCTGATTCGATCGTGCAGAGATACTCCGAGAATAGCTCTCAAACGTCTATAAACAGCCTCAACCAAGATTTCCGCACCACCTACGATTTACCAAATGATATCTATGCACATTTTGATTTCATATCAGCCACAATAGGCTATTTGACAGATTTATAATTTTTATCTTGAATTACTTGGTTGCGGTTAAGAAGTTCACCCAAAGTATTTTTTTTTAATTTTAAATACGTATTTCGTAAGAAATATGCAAATAAAAATTCAAAATTCAAATAAGCCGCGAAAACGATATAATCAGCAATATGGCGTTGCGCCTGGTAAGTGACGTCACAAGCGGTTTTCGGTTCTCAGTGGTGTTTGTTTTTAATTATTATTTGCTGTTGTTATCTAATAAAATGGTTTACAAGTGGTGTGCTGTACTGGGTTGTACAAATAAATCGATAAAAACCCCCGAAAAACAGTTTATAAGTTTGCCGAAAACAAGCGATGATGCGCGTATGACGTCATCGCGACATTAGCCAATCCGGATCGTTTCACAATGTGTGGCGCGAGAAACAAAAAGACAAACATATTTTTGTGTTTTGGATATAATAATTGTTATTATTTTTTATTAAAACTCTTGTAAATGATATAAAGAACCCTCATTTTATGCAATTAAAGCAAAAAATCACAAATAATTGAATACTGTCAAATAGCCTATTCCAACATTCCAGTTCTTCCTTCATACCTGAACACTCTAACTAAAGTATTTCCTATTTAAAATGCTAAGTTCGATACGGCATTGTTCCCCTATCTACATCCAGCGTCAGATCCCATATATTTGTGGTGGACCATAGGATTCCCGAAATACCACTTTTGCGCTGCCTTAGATCAAATCTCTGATAGTTTTGTGGAAACATTCCTGTGTATTACTAAGTTGGTCGGAATTAAGTAAAGGTGGCTTGTTAGAATTTTGATGGAAGAGGAAAGTGTGAGGGAATGTTACATTTTTTTTCAAACTAGCTCTCCCAACAGAGTTCGTGGTCAAAAGTGACGTGCGGTTCCTTCGTGTACTTGACGGTTGGCGCAGTGGTTAAGCTATTGTCTGCTGCGCTGCGTGTCACGGGTTCGAACCTCGCACCGAACAAATATATGACATATATGCAAACGCTATACAAAACGAGTTCGAAAAGTTATAAGTACAAATCTAAGCGTTTTTCTACATAAAATTTCAAATAATGTATGTAGCTGCAGACGCCAGCGGGACGGGCTGCCTGGATCTGTCAAGCTTTCCCATGCAAACTTGAACCGTAATGCTTTGTCGATAAAGTTGAGAATTATTGAAGAAATTTGACGGGTTGTGATGGCTTGATGTGCGGGCGACTGTACCTATGTAGGTATTAATATATCTATAAATTGTTAGCATTCCATTGTAAAGAATAACAATTATTTATAATATAGTTATGAGCGGCTCGCCGACATGCAGATAAACCCTGAGAGATTTTCGTTGTGCGGCTAGAACAAATTGTGAACCTAATTGTAACTTTATTAGAAATAAGGAAAGAAAAACATATATACAACGTGTAACATAAAGGGTATATACATAACAAAGGCACGGCATCTTTACATAATATCAAATGATATTGGAAGGGTTTTTTAATCCTATCTCTTTATGTTAGGAAGTTATGAGGAAAAACACCGCCTGTGATAGGCTACTACCATACTAGTCGCACAGATATATTGAAGACATTTATCGGATTTTGGCAAGTAACGTGACGTGTAACGAGTAGTTATTAACGTATGTAGTGTGGTGCCACGTTCGTTATGATTTGATTTTAAGAAACACACGAAACCAAAAATTTTGTATAAATTTTTTGAGTATTTTATTTTGAGTTGAAACCCTTCCGATATCGTTTGATATCATCTAAAGATGCCATGCCCTTGGTATGTATATACCCTTTATGTTACACGTTGTATATGACCTACAATTAGTTGTTCCAGGTTCGGCGCTTCGTGTATGTATGTTTATATGTTTGTAAACGTACCTATGATACAGGATAAATTCCTAGTGTGGGGCAACGATATATTAAAAAAAAAAAAACTTACCATGGGCATGAAGAAGTATATAAAAGTTGACATATAGTTTTTCATCAGACTCCATATGAACATTGTCTAAGAATAAACTTTTTATACCTTCCTATTAAATGTTTTACAGTACTCCTGTGTATTCACGTTTGTAGAATGTAAACAACATTTCTCCAACATTTTTACTACTTTCCTCGTAATCATTCCGTGTAGTCTCTGCTCATGAACCTTCTTTACGTCTTTCTATTAATTATTATTGTCTGTTAATTACTTGTAACCAAAGAGCTACCTATAAATGTTGAACGTCTGCAGTGTATACGCTAGTTACAGTGTAGGTATATTTACGAAGAAACGACGAGTAAACTGTTACGAGTACTTAAACGGTTAAATAACCTGTATTTAGGGCTAGGAGGGTTTAGGAGTCCCTTACAGTTTCATCAGTTATTAAAATAATCTGCTGTTTCCTACAATTCAATAGTCCGACCAAATCAGGAAAGAGGAGATTCGCAGAACCAAAGTCACCGACATAGCTCTTTGAGTCGCTAAAGTTAAGTGGCAGTGGGCGGGGCATATTGCTTGTAGAATCGATATCCGATGGGGTAGTAAGGTTCTGGAGAGGCGGCCACGTACCTACTGGAAGACCCAGCAAAGGGAGGCCCCCAACAAGATGGACCGATGACCTGGTGAAGATTGCGGGAAGCCGATGACAGAGCACCGGTCATCGTGGAAAGCTCTGGGGGAAGCCTTTGTCCAGCAGTGGACCTCCATAGGCTGAAGAAAAAGAAGAAGAATAGTCCGTGCGTTAGCTGAGGGCTCATATACCTATATGGGACAGAAATTTGGTGTTTGTTTTTAACAACTGACCAAAAATTTTATTGGTTCAGAATTATATTTTGAATCCATGGTAAGTTGCACGTCGATGTTCCACTTTAAATACAATATGTCTTTGATTAGGAATCCATCCATCCAAATATTTTGTCCAGGAGTCTATAACGAACTTTTAAGAACTAAAACCAACACTCAAAACACAGATTGTATCGATAATCATCGGACATGAATATTATCAATAAGTAGTGCTTGTCTGGAAGTTATTTTAATAACTATATATTTTTTTGTACAACCTGTTTTTGAGTATTGGTTTTGGTATGTTATTTCGGTACAGTATAAAATTACCTTTATAATAATTGGTGAAAAGATCAAACGAAATAATAAAACGTCTGGGAAAATTAAAAAACAAAGATTTTATTAGACACCCAGTGGAGCCTTACGCAACTTATGTAAACAAAATAAAATACGAACTGTAATAAAAAGTTAATTTTATAAATTGTTTAAAAAAATTATCGCCTAACACAGCAGCGTCGCCACAGGGAAGGTAATTATTGAGAATTCCGTTACTTATATTATTCACAAATTAAATATCGATACATATAAAATAAAATAAAATTTTGTATATTTCATTCACACTTAACGGTTCAAAAATTAAAAACAGCTTCTTAAAATTAGAATAACATAGAATATCTTTGGTCAGATTTCAATCGAAACTATGGATGTAAATTAAATATTCGTTAATTTAAAACGTACAATAGATGTCAATTTTATGAATTGCTTTAGTATTTTGTTGACCTTTGAAGTGACATTTAGGGATGGGAAAATTCGGTTCACATTTAGTTTAACCAAACTTCGGTGGTTTGAACCGAACTTCGGCGTTAGGCCGGAATTCTTTTTAAATGAAGAACGTCTTTTTAAAAGTAGTATCGTCTCCTGGAAGCTTTGTATATTTCGATTTTTCTAAGAGGCACTGAAATACATTCAAAAAAGCGTAAGAAACTCTTGCCATATAACGCTAAATCTATGGTTTTTTTGCTACCTAAAGAGTCCTGGCTATATTTAAATACAGTTAGGTAATAGGATTTTTTTATCATGCATGTTTTTGTATCTATTTACATAAACTGACACCTTTTCCCAATAGGGGTAGGTAGGCACTAACAGAATACCACTTGCTAAAAAAAAATTAATTTTTCATGTATCAGGGCCATTCTCGTGATTTTAAGAACATTCTGCCATTTTGCACAACTGCTTACCATCAGGCAGGATTGCGGTCAAGCGCTAGTTTATAATACATAAAAAAAAAAAAATTCGCCGTCTCGATCGGTCAAAATACCCTTGAACAATCCCATATCTTTACAAGATTTTTGATGATTGATTTCATGGTGAGATGCCGACTAGATTTTGAATGTTTTAGACTTTTTTTTTTATAAGTTATAAACTAGCGCTTGACCGCAATCCCGCCTGATGGTAAGCAGTGATGCGATCATTGATGTAAAGCGCGCTAGTTTATTAAGAGCCTATTCACTCTAGCCTTGAAGACACGATTTTAAACGGTTTAGATTACGAGAACTGACCTGTCCTGCAGGGCTTGATAGATTTGTTAATCTATCAAGCCCTGTCAACGTCAAGTCAACGTGAACAACGCAATGAATGCTGTTGCATTCATTGCGTTGTTCACGTTGTCGAGCACATATATTGTTCAAACATACCTATTAAGCAATGGATTATGTAGTACCTAATTTACTTCAAATTGAGAGTGACACCGTGTTACGCAATAAAGGTGTTGGTGTGAAAAGTCACTCAGAACAAAGCTTTTAAGGAGGTAACTCGAAAAAGTCAAAATTCAACCTAACTTTTCATTTTCACAGAATATTCAGCTGAATGCATTAAGCTCCAATCTCATTTGGCACATCTCTAGCGACATTACTGATACTTTTGGCCTTATTCTACTTAATATGCAACCTACCTACATAAATTCGGTCATCATTATAATCCTTTATAACTTTATTGGCAGTTCGTAATTTGTCTAGTTATATAAAGCGATTTGTTCATATGTATATTAACAGGCGCCCCCCGTTGTCAATATTATGATATTTAGTTAAATTATGCTAAAATTATGCACTCCAAATATAATGATTGTTCGATTTTGATATTTTATGCATCGATTGAACTTTGAATTGTATCGATTAAATATAAGAATCTGTTGCCCGCGGCATTGTCTGCGATCCTAGATGAAAGCTTACGTCTTTATCCAAGTCAAAGTCTATATATGTGACGAATTCCATCCAATCCCATTCAGCCGTTTTCGCGTGAAAGCGTAACAACAAACAAACTAATTTACTTTAGCATTTATAACATCTTTTTAAATAAAATTGATCCTCATGATTAACACAGTTTTTTTTTTTTGTTGTTAAGATGATGTAATCCTAACACAATATGGACATTTAAATACTCTGTATTAAGCATGTTGTATTTATTTATTTTAAGTTATTATAATTATATGATAAAAAACTTTGTCCTCAAATTGGGCAGAATGACTCAATGTGTGTTAACTTTAATAGGAGCCGCATCAGATAAAAGAGAAATATAAGTTTTTATTTTTATCGAGAACAACTGACTATTAAAAGATAATAAAATATGGTATTTTATAATACTTTACAAAATAAATAAAAACGATTATAATCTAGGAGTTGTGAAATACGTTTAATATTTACTTTAGTTGTTTGCTTAAAATAAAATCTTGACCAATAATCATAATTTAGAACCGTTCATTCCTTTTGTGGAATCTTATCTTTAATCCAAATTATTATCTATACAAATAAATAAAATAGAATTGTCTGGCTTTTAGACCAAAGTGACAGCTTTTTACTAAATGCATTTAAATTAAACTATATAAAAATGAAGAAGCTGTGTTCAATTGTGGCTTAGTGGTTAAAACACCAGCCTCTCAAGTATGAGTGTGCGGGTTAGATTCCAGGTCAGGCAATTATCAATGTAACTTTTCTAAAGTTTGTGTACCTTCCAAGTTTATCTTGGACACCAATGACTGATTACAAGGTGAAGGAAAACATCTGAGGAAACCTGGACTTCAAGTCTGAAATCGCCAACCCGCATTGAGCAAGCGTGGTTATTACGCTCAATCCTTCTCTGTATGAGAGGAGACCTGTGCCCAGCAGTGGGGCGATAAAAAAGATTGATGATATTCAGTTGTATCCGGTTAGACCGTTATCCGACTCCAACATAGTTGTTGGGCTAGGCCGATGATTTTATGAAAATAGGTACACATGCATCTGTTAAGAAATGGACAGAAGATATTTATTAGTTAAGTCTTTTTTATATATAATTGATGGTAAGTGATGCAATAATTGATGGTAAAGCGCGCTAGTTTATTAAAACCCTGTTCACTCTAGCCTTGCCGCGGAAACACCGCCGCTGGCTAATTCCTCCAGTCCCTCGGTGTACGCTGTATAAAAGGCGAGGCGAAACGCTTCGTTCAGATCATATTGGTGTCGACAACGTAAGGTGGACACTCGCCGTACGACGGAACGTCCGATGATGGAACAGAGATGGGGAATTAAGTCATGTATTTCCCGCCCACACTCTCCAAAATGCATCTTATAGAAAATTGACAGACTGGCTATATATACTTCGCCTGTGCTCCAGAACGATACTAAAACATTCAGAAGTATAAGAATAAAAAACTTGAATAACAATAAAATGCTGAATCCATTATTATCGTTTTACGTTAACGTCTCATTTGGTAATGATTGAAGGAACTCTCAAAAATAATAATCAGCGATGTAACGCAAACACTTACATAATTTCGAGTCAATACGAGCGCTTGAAGAGCCAATACTTATAGGGCAGATAGACGCAAGATCGATCAGGTCATCTAATCCATACTAATATTATAAATGCGAAAGTAACTCTGTCTGTCTGTCTGTCTGTCTGTTACGCTTTCCCGCCTAAACCTTTCAACCGATTTTGATGAAATTTGGCACAGACAATCGTTGAACCCTGAGAAAAAAACATAGGCTACCTGTTATCCCGAAAAAAATTGATATTCCCGAGAAAAATCTATATAGCGCGATATAACCGAGCACCACGCGGGCGAAGACGCGGGTGGAAAGCACACAATCTTTAGACCCTGAGAAAGGACATAGGCTACCTTTTATCCCGGAAAAATTTGATGTTCCCGAGGGAAATCTAAAAAGCGCGATATAACCGAAGTTTACGCGGGCGAAGCGGCGGGCGGAAAGCTAGTATTATTATATAATAATATAATAATAATTTAGCCACGTGCCAAAAATCGTATCTTGTTATCGAGCCTACTTGGAATTATTCATACTCCAAATTCTGTGATTAAAAAAAATTATACAACCAACCAATCAGCCTCGACTCGCAAAGATTCGGCAGTACAATCAATGAAAAAAGTATTCACTGCTCTCATTTTGCGACGTCTATTTCACTGACGTGTAAATAAATCACCGCCATCTTTGGCTATAATGACGCGTTTTTTTGAGACACGGCGTGGTGCAATCTCAATTAGTGGGAAGTGTTTCCTCGTTAAAATCGGCAACCGGCTGGTACTGCAGCTGAATACAGTTGTTCGTCCGTTTGTAGTTGATTTGTGTGTGATTTTTTTGCACGGAATGTCTTAAGGGTGTTTTCTGTTGCCGTTTTGCGCATTTTTGTGTGATCCTGTTCGGATAACGCTTGCAAATTGAGGATTGAATAAGTGAGTTTAATTTGCGTTTGTGCGGTTTCTCAATTGAATGATTTAAAACATGTTATTTTTGATTACGGCGTGTTATATTTGAGTCCATACTTACATAATTAGCCTATAATATACTGTTAGGATACAAACTCTCTGTGAGACCGATTGGACCATAATCCCACTGGTCTTCGACTGTCTTCGAATCTGTCACTTTTCATGGGTTTCGGTGAGAGAAACGATATGGCACTTTGCTGGTAGGCCTTAATATCGGCTGCCGGCAGAAGTTGCCACCTACTAGACAAAGTCTTACCGCCAAGTGATTCATCGTGTTCCGGCATGATGTCTGGTGAAGTTGTGTTGCGATGTGTGCCAGGTATTTTATAAAATTTGTTGTGTCGGGAGTTAAGTCTTGGAGGGTATCCAGATCAATCTACCTCTGGCACAGCATCCTTGGTTGTGTTGTTGAGTTTAACATTGCATCACCTCGCTCAACTGCCTTCTTCATTCCTATTCACTTATTTTTTTTTTTGAGTGAATAGGCTTATTAAACTAGCGCGCTTTACCATCAACGATTGCATTTCTGCTTACCATCAGGCGGGATTGTGGTCAAGCACTAGTTCATAATTATTTAAAAAAATCGAGTTTCTTCTATACGTGTGACGATAACTTCTATAAATACTATGTTTTTGGTATTGAGTAGGGTTTTCTGATTCAAATACATACTACCAGCAACAATGAAACAACTTTAGCTTGTCAATAATAACCGAAGCTGTTAGTAAATTCATTTCACATCATTCGAACGAAATCAAAATCTTGACACAACACATACGTTTGACATCCGATCCAGCCTGTCACAGCCTGTCAAAATTAATCACCTCTGTCCTCACCAGTACATTTCAATAACAGAAAACTGTCATTATCCAACTAACGAGGGACATTTCTTTCGTGCCGCGTAAACACAACTATATCGGGAAATGGGGACCATTGCGAAAAAATTTGATTTGTTACTCCGACATGACTTCAATTAAATTGAGTGACAAAAATCATGTCGTGATTATTATTGTGTACCTACGAAAGTGGAATTCCTCCTTATTGCAGAGGCCATAGGGTTGACAATCCTTTTTGTTAGGTGTATAAGGTTGGTGTGATAATAAGAACGGAAAGACTTATTATGATCAATTAAATCAGTTAAGGCTATATTCTGGTGAACCATTTTGAGAGGTAGTACGGTTACGTTAACAAATTAAGGTTTCCTTTATTGTTTCTGGATACTGGATTATGGTTTAAAGAGCTCATTATTATAATGTGTGTGTTTAATTATGTTGTGTTCGCAAGTGACCATTGAAATCGTTTCATGTGTCAATGGTACTGGTTTCTTCGGTGGTAGGCCATAATATCGGCCGCCGACAGAAATAACCACCCGCCACACAAGGTCTTGTCGCCATGCGATTCGTCGTGTTCCGGCATGATGTCTGGTGAAGCCGTACGGAGGACGGGTCTGAGCGATTGTGTTGCGATGTGTGCCGGGTACGATGCACCAAATGTTATTGTGTCGGGAGTTTGGTCGTGGAGGGTCTCCAGATCAGTCTCCCTCTGGCGCAGCATCGTTGGTCGTGCTGTTGGGTTTAACATTGCATCACCTCGCTCAACTGCCGTCTTCCTTCCTATTCACTAAGCTTTTAAGTGAATAGGCTTAATTAACTAGCGCGCTTTACCATCAACGATTGCATTGCTGCTTACCATCAGGCGGGATTGCAGTCAAGCACTAAATTATAATAATTAAAAAAAAATGATTCTGATCTGTTATTACCGTGGTGGTACATTTTATTTACCACATTGCACGTTGCATTTCTATTTTGCACATTGTTCGTAGAACCGATGGCCGAAGGGGAAGTAAGGTTCTGTGGTGGCTTCCACGTATCGGAAAACGCATCGTAGGGAGGCCCCTAACAAGGTGGACCGATGACCTGGTAAAGGTCGCGGGAAGCCGATGGATGCGAACAGCACAAGACCGGTCATCGTGGAAAGCCTTGGAGGGGGCCTTTGTCCAGCACTGGACCTCTATAGGCTGAAGAAGATACATAAATAGAATGGCGTGGATAGCTTACATATAGCCAATAGCTTAATTTGATGTTCTGTGTCACGCAATTTTAATTCTTTTACGTGTCAACTATTGTATAGAGGCAAGCTTTTCTGACTGAACATAGAGCTGTGCTGCTGGGGAGTTTATTACGCCACTTTTTTCCAATGAAAGCATTACTAAAGAAATGGTGTTGGGCGGATGATTTGGGCAACTGTCTTATACATTTTTGACGTTCGAAAATTTCTTATTCTCAATCTAATGCGGGTAGATGACTCTATGCAGGAAGAATATATACAGGAGGGTAAAGACGTTACTGAATATAGAAATAGGACTACGAGAAACTTTTGTCCCTCGTGTTTCCATTAATCTACTAAATGATATCAAGTTAATATTATTATATGATTTGAATGATCTAATTAAAATTTAGACGTAGTTTCTTTTTTGCACCTGTAAATAACGAATTTTCTTGAAATTAGGAAAATCTCCTCTTAAAAATCAAATCTTGACAATATAATGTATTCATTGTCTTATTAGACAAGATGATAAATTAGGATAATTATTAATTGTAATTGTTGGCATAACTTCAGCAAATTGTTTATTTATAAACACTTACATATAAAACACTAGCGGCCGCCAGCGACTTCGTTCGGGTGGAGTTAGTTATGCTCCACTCCTATTGGTCGCAGCGTGATGTTATATAGCCTAAAGCCTTCCTGAATTAATGGGCTATCCAACGCAAATATAATTTTTCAAATCGGACCAGCAGTTCCTGAGATTACCGCGTTCAAACAAACTCTTCAGCTTTATGTATTTGTATAGACTACACGTTTCAAAATGCCCCTGGGTAATTATCACGAAATCCCGAAATTCGGTTATCTTAAAATGACAAAAAATAATAAGATTATTTGATAATTATTATACTTCGTCGTTGCATCCTCAATATTTACAAAATTACTAGGTAGTTCACTCTTCCATGTACTAGGCATCCAACACAAATTTAGAGCTAAATGAAAATAAAAGAAAGATAATTAATTTTTACTATTATTCGGCTGGCAACACACCCCCCGCCGGCCGCCCGCGCGTTCCCGCTCCTGTGTCAATCATTCATTCTTTGTGTGCAGGCATCGCAACATCGTTTTCTCTTAACTAAGTAGCTAATAGTTGTGAAGTGTTTATTTTATATATTATCATTATGGGAAAGCGAAAACATAAAGATCGAGATTCAAATGGATTGTGGAGGAAATTAGAACGTCGTATCGATCGTCAAGAAGACAATCGTTATCGCAGTTAAGTACTCGGATTCACGTAAGTACCTACCTAATTAAGTTTTATAATCCTCATCAAATGAAAATACTTCCAAAAAGAAGTGCATAATATAATTGTGTTAAATTATTTTTCTTTCCAAATCTACCCTCAGTTGAGGTTAAATTAATTTCTTTGTGATCTAGTTGATACCTTCAAATATGGGTATCTGTATAACATGTTTTTAGCCAACAAATAAATAAATATATCGGCCTAAGTACGCTACGATGTTAATTATCCGTGTTTGAGTCGTGATGCGATTACGACCGTCCGAAGCATAACTGGTCATTGATACACAATCATAAATTGGGATTGCGATATGAGGGGTACTAACTGCTTAGCGTGTTGCGATGCGATTGCAACCAAGCATATGCCGGGAGGTCTACCTTAATATCACGATGTGATTGCGATCCGGTAGCTACGATGTTAATTATTCGTGTTTGAGTCGTGATGCGATTACGACCGTCCGAAGCATAACTGGTCATTGATACACAATCATAAATTTCGATTGCGATATGAAGGGTACTAACTGCTTAGCGTGTTGCGATGCGATTGCAACCAAGCATATGCCGGGAGGTCTACCTTAATATCACGATGTGATTGCGATCCGGTAGCTACGATGTTAATCATTCGTGTTTGAGTCGTGATGCGATTACGACCGTCCGAAGCATAACTGGTCATTGATACACAATCATAAATTTCGATTGCAATATGATGGGGTACTAACCGCTTATCGTGTTGCGATGCGATTGCAACCAAGCATATTCTGTGAGGTCTACCTTAGTATCACGATGTGATTGCGATCCGGTAGCTACAATGTTACTTATCCGTGTTTGAGTCGTGATGCGATTACGGCCGTCCGTAGTATAACTGGTCCTTGATACGAACCATGCCTGTCTCTCGTATAGCAGGTTACGATTCAGACGAATCTCAAAAATTAAGTCCCCGTCGCCCCCAAACCGAGTTCATCTTTTATTCAGACTCAAGTTATGACTCAGTTCTGGTGCGCTCAGGTTATGACTCTGACCCTAAAGTGCCTAGTATAAGGTCAACGGTAAAAGTATCCGATACGACGCAAGTCGAAAAGCCTGGCCCGTCGATCCATCAGTCGACTAATCAGTTATCAAGGATAGTGCTCCGGAACTTACTAGTACCAATGCCTCTGAAATATTGCCAGTGATTCCCGTCGAGATCTTAGAAGCACTAGGAGATTCTAAAACAAAAGACGAGGTTTTCGGACCTAAAATTCAAGAGGGAGTATCTAAACGCTCGGGTAAAATTATAATGGATAGCCTTAGTAAAGAACAAAGGCAGAAAGTAATGGACAAAACCTATATTCCAGAAAATTTTAAACTACTGAAAGCCCCACGGCTAAATCCTGAAATTTCAGCGGTACTTTCAGAATCTTCTAGAAATAACGCCTCGAAAGGGCTCAAAACCATTTAGGCATTGGCATAGCAGCTATAACAAACCCACTGTCCAGCTTTATAGAAGGCGAAATGAATAAACCAGAATAAAAAAAAATATCACCGACTGGACAAATGCTTCTGGATCTTCATAACCAAAATACAGTTAATATAAGGAAACTTTCCACCTACAGCGTAGACAATAAATTTTCAAATATTGTTCAGGGAATGAAACCTGACTCATTTTTGTTTGGAGAGAACCTCGGCGAAAAAATTAAGCCAACAGAAACTGCCGAGCGATCGGGACTTCAAGTAAAAGGAAATTTCGAGGCCACACTATCTACGTTAAGACGTAGATGGTGTGGCCGGTACGGTAAGCCGTACAAACCGATTAGCTGGTCGTCAGGGAAACGCGAGAATCCCACTCAGGCAGCACCACCAAGCCACAATCCGAACCCCAGGAATCGTTAGAGGCCAAGACCACGGCAAACACGCCGGCAGATTAAAATTTTTTCTCGGCACATGGCAAGCCATTACTTCCGATCCTTTTGTTCTTGAATACGTCACTGGCTATAAAATACCGTTTAATAGCACTGTCGTGCAGACGACCGAACCTACGAATCCAACTTTCTCCGATTTAGAAAATCAGAATAGTGGTCTAGGAATATTTCAATTATTGGCCTCCCGGGCCATAAAGAAATGTAAGGATGTACAAAGTCTTACTCTCTACTAAACTAATGCGACCAGTAGTCGCTTGTTTAAGAAACAAAGGCCGTCTTCTGGTCATTTATTTGGACAACATGCTTTGCATTAACGACACTCATAAAGGCTACCATCAACAAGTTTCTGAGATAATCTCTCTACTAGAAAGTCTTGGTTTTGTAATAAACTATAATAAAAGTGATCTTACCCCTAGTCAAGTCAAAACGTTTTTGGGTTGCGAAATAGATTCAATAGACATGGCATTAAAACTACCAACCAAAAAAGTTTAAAAATATTAGACCGAATCGACAGTATGTCTGTAAGACGTAAGTTGCCAATCAGAGAATTCGCTCAATTTTTAGGGCTTCTAACTTCGGTTTGCCCAGCAGTAAGCTACCGTTGGGTTTACACAAAGAGTCTAGAAAGGGCGAAGTTTCTTACCTTACAATAAACTCAAGATGATTACGATCAAAATATGACCTTATCATCCTCTTTAACATCTGACTTAGCTTGGTGGAATAGTTACACAATGACTCCATACGGCACGGGAAGTTCTCATTGGGAATCTTCTCAGATGCCTCTTTGATAGGCTGGGGAATAGCTTGTAATGGAGACCGCTTTTTTGGAACTGTTTAGAAACCAGTAGCCATATCAACTTGTTAGAATTGAAAGCAGCCTTTATCGGTCTCAAATGTTTTGCAAGTAGTGTTCGTAACCAAGAGATCTTACTTAGGAGCGATAACATGACAGCTATACTATATAAATCGAATGGGAGGCGTACAATACACTCACTTAAACGACATTGCTCGAGAAATTTGGCAATGGTGCGAAAAGCGACCAATATTTATATTTGCTTCACATATAAAATCAAAAGAAAATGTTGAGGCCGATGAGGAATCACGACGAACAAATATTGATACCGAATGGCAGTTATCAGACCCAGCATTTCAGAAGATAGTTAACCACTTCGGATACCTTGAAGTTGATTTATTTGCTATGCGTTTATAAGCAAACCACACTTTGCATTTATATGCAAAGTGTACAAAATACGTGTCGTGGAAACGTGACCCACAGGCCTTCAATATCGACGCCTTTACATTAGATTGGAATAACTTCCCTTTTATTCAATCCCACCATTTTCTTTAATCTTAAAATGCTTACGTAAGATTATCGTAACCATGGTATCCATTATTCGTATCACTACAAGACGCAGAGCCACTAATATTTTCACCAAGTAGTGTACTTTTACTGTCTCTCTTCAGAACGACACACCCTTTACGGCGCAGCCTTACCCTGGTATCTTGCCGCTTATCAGGAAAACATTCCCAAAACAGTCGCTGGTTACAGATACAATAGAAGTCATCATATCATGTCTTTCCCCAAGTTCATTGAAACAGAAATATAACGTACAAGAAATGGTGGCTTTTTTGCTCGGCTAATAATATAAATGACTGTTTTACATTTTCTCTCCTGTTAGCACTTAAATTATTTACCGAAAATTTAATTCCGGGGCTGGCTATTCAAGCTTAAATAAGTATCTCTCTGCTTCGAGTCTATTACTTAGGAAAGACTTTAGTACTAATATATATTATAATAGTAGTGTTACTAGATTTCTAAAGGGAGTTTTCAGATCGAGGCCAAGCCTGCCTAGATATCAGTCCACTTGGGACCCTAACGTGATGCTAGATTACGTCGCGAATTGGTATCCGAATAATGAATTGACGTTACAAAAACTAAGAAGTTGGTAGCTCTGCTCGCATTGCCAAAAGCACAACGAGTACATACGCTATCACAGATGAAACTTTGTAATATTAAAATAAATTATGCACATAGTATCGAGATACTAATCGACGACTTGACAAAAAGCTCACGCCCAGGGAGAGAGATGCCTAAAATAATTGATCATTTTTTTCCTAATAAAATTGAGATATGTCCAGCAAAGTCCTTATCATATTACATTGATGCTAAGAAATCCAATAGAATTGACCCTCTCAAAACAGAAAGACTGCTGTTGGTACCATAACGCGAGCCCTTCGACGATCAGCCGGTGGATAAAACAGGTTCCCACTGAAAGTGGGGTTGCCACCAGCGTGTTCTCGGCTCATAGTTCTCAACACGCAGCTACGTCAGCGGCTGATCGCAGAGGGGTTTCCTTAGATGTAATTAGAAAAACTGCAGGCTGGACGGGCAATTCCCTCGTTTTTTGCTAAGTTCTATAGCAGACCTTTGTGTACTAATGATTATAAGTAATACTTTTGCTGAGGCAACATTTAATTATTCATACTTGATTGTCTTCAAAATACTAATAAATAAGTGAATATGATTGAATTAGATGTTGATTATATTTCCAAAAAATTGAGTAAGCTCTCTCTAAACATCTACCTAGTAATTTTGTAAATATTGAGGATGCAACGACGAAGTATAATTAAAGGTTAAACAAACTTACCTAAGTGAAGTTTGACCATAATTATACGAGTCGTTGCATCCGAAGATATTTACAACCCTCCCGTCCCTCTTCGAACCCATTTAATATTTTTTGGAAAACAGTCCTACGTATCTAAAGAAATGATTGACACAGGAGCGGGAACGCGCGGGCGGCCGGCGGGGGGTGTGTTGCCAGCCGAATAATAGTAAAAATTAATTATCTTTCTTTTATTTTCATTTAGCTCTAAATTTGTGTTGGATGCCTAGTACATGGAAGAGTGAACTACCTAGTAATTTTGTAAATATCTTCGGATGCAACGACTCGTATAATTATGGTCAAACTTCACTTAGGTAAGTTTGTTTAACCTTTAATTTTATGTGAATTTGATAGGACTAATGTTACTAGAATTAAATTATATAGTGGTCCCAAGAATTATCGCGCTTTATGAAAGTTATGAGGAATTAAAAAAAAAACAAAGTGAGGGAATGATAATTAAGGTGAGGGAATGATTGTTGCAAACAAGTTAGGAAGCTTTTTAAATGAAATTAGTTTTTCTTCAAAGAAATATATTTATTATACGAAATTTTACTCTTAAACAATAACTAAGATCAACGACTAATTCCAGTACCATAAAAATATTACAGCACTTTGGCATAACTATAATTTAAAGTTATTTTTATATATTATCGCACTTATTTAAAACAATTACACTTATTAATTAAATAACAAAGTCTCATACATAAATTGAACGTTTAGTATGAAAATCAACAAAAAAAAACTCGCTTTTTCCATACAAATAATACTTCTTATTTAGTAATAATGAGTGAAATTACCTAGTTAAACAATTGTAATCTTAAACGAATCAGTCTCAAAGTTACAATTAAAGTCTTAATCAGATACTTTTATAAAATAAAAACCCTTACTGATTAATTTTGGAGGCTCTATCTTCCTCAGAATGTCATGTCAGGCATATAACTGTTCATCTGTAATTTTAGGCCATTTCCAAGATTTCATTCACTTTACTAAAGCGCTTTCGCCAGAAACTGATATTATTTTCCCTGGGTTAACATGTTCGTCCCATTTGAAAAGTACATTTTCACCAATATTATGAGTGATATTACTGTCCGTACAAATAATATCATTTGACGAATGTCCATTATCATAAGATGTGTTTCGTGATTTTAATTCAAAGGACTTAATTCAAGTTCACGATGTCCTGCACTTCAGCCACCGCTTTATCGTTTTGAAGATTTGATCCTATGTGAAAATGTTTTTCACTTTTCTCCGCATTGAGTGTTCTCAATGCGGAGAAAACATTTACATTTTGTTTTCAGTAATGATGTCTTGGAATTTAGAAGTCTTTCATGTTTGAAAGAATTCTAAATTCCAAAACATCATTACTGAAGACAAATTGACGAATTTTCTGGGTTCCACAAAAGGCAGTAATGATGGTTGACTGTTTGACTAAGTCTTCTATCTTCGCGATATTAACAGGGGTAACTTCAAATAGCTTTATTGAAGAACATCTTGCCAACAAAATTTCTTTGAGAGGTTTCAAATTCACGATGTCCTGGACTTCAGCCACCGCTTTATCAGCTGTTCTTTTTAATGTGCCACCTATGCCATCACGAGCACCTTTGCCATGGCCTGGTTCTGAATAATTTCACACAAAAAGTGTCGCACCTGAAAACAAATCATTTATATGATGATATACTAGATGAAACATGAGCTTGTTCTTGTACTGGTTGACAGGACTATCACTTAGCATGTGTATTCTGTGAATATTTGGTTTGTGATTTGTAAGCCACTCAAAAACGGGTAATAAATGTGCCTATACTGCCATTGTATCGTGTCTATTATTTTCAGAAAGAGAACAAAACGTGTAAGGTTTTACAGTGTCATATTCAGGTAAATATAATACTCCTGTATGTAGAGCAACTTGTTGTCTTGCACCTCCGAAATGCACTGCCTGAATCTCTTCGTTATATTTGCAACAATAGTTTTCGCTGAAGTCTATGTGAATAAGGACTTCATTGTCAGCTAAAGTCTTTTTAAGTTCTGATATAATCTGATACTGGCCTGCTATCGTGGCAATGTGTTTAAAAAATAAAGACAAAGTATTTTTTAGCTGCAGTACCAATGACCTCTGTGAAACCTTGATCTCTTTTAAAATAGGTTTTCTTACTCTCTTCAATTTTCCATTTTTTTCGTAGGATACAGTTTCATACATCCACTGTTCATAAGTCACTATTCTGTTTGGTTGTGGAAGGTATACTCTATCATTAATATTTTTATTCATATTCACGCTTTTTTAATTTAGCTTCTACTTTGCTTATCTTCTTTTTTCTTGACATTCTTTAACCTACAACAATATTGCAATAACAACAAATTCAAGAGTTAATAAAAGCAAACAATAAAAAAGTCAGCCCATCTAAAAAACATTCCCTCTTATATCATCATTCCCTCATCATGAGTTTGTGTGAGGGAATGATGGCGAGGGAATGACGAAATAAAGAATAACCGCAAAGGACTCGTGACATAGCCTTACTTTTAAAAGGATTTTTCTGCTTAAGGAAATCACTCCCAAACGCAAACTTATCTGCGCAACTTACAATCAATTAAAGTACTTACCTTTTGTTTTTTTAGAACGTGATGAAATGACGACGAAAAAGTTTATTTAAACTTATTAATAAAAAAATATTTTTGCAGCACACACTCGAACTCAATCACAGAAAAGGCGCCATTTTGACAAATTGACAGTATTGCCAACTTTCAAAAACTAATGGTAGTGTTCCGTTTTTATTAAAAATGCGTTCAGAATTCAACTGCTAGTAATAGTGTGAGGGAATGATTTATTTTTGTGAGACACATTAAAAATTAAAATTTTTAACACGTTTTTTCATTTACAACGATACTTTCAGTTTTTTCCCATTAATTAGGAATATTTTTGAATAATCCAACTTACTTGAACATGGTTCCAATGATTTTTGTAGCTTTTTGGCAAATAAAAGTAAATAAAATTGGTACTTGGGACACACTGAGGGAATGATATAGGGAACACTATGTTCATGCATTTTTATTTGTTTATTTATAAAGCTCTAAAATCTTATAAGAAACTGTTAAATATAGTTATATAGATTGTATAGAAATATTAGTAACATCCATTTCTTTACCCGATTTTTATATAAACGCCAAGGACAAGAATTTCGGGATTTCGTGAGAATTACCCCCCTCCATTTTGAAAGTGATTTCAACTTTTTACCAACTTCCTATGTATACTGTGTTTCTTTTTTAACGGATAAGTATTTACTTACCATAATTACATATCCACAATTACATACAAATCAAACAGTGCTGCAGTCTACAAATAACAAGTGTAATCAAAGGAGCATTTTCTTAGAAGATGTGAACTCATTTGACTAATCACAAAGAAAACAGTAGTTCACAGTAGCCGCACTAAAACGCATCTGCATATTCACACTTACAATCAACAATCAACATAAAGTGGGTCATATTTTCAAAAGGATTAAGTTCAAATTTGAATAATCTCGAAACGAAATCAGCCCACTCATGAATAATTATGGAAAAAAAATTCATGGGAAATAAAAATTTCAAGAAATACTCCGAGTAGTTGTTCATGAATATTTAGTGGGACTGTTTGCTTGTAAACACTGGTTGTCTGTTTGACTTGTTGTGTTTTGAATATTTTTGACTTTTTATTTCCTTGGTACAGGTGGGTATGTTCTTTTTTCAAATGTATCGCGGCCATGTTGAACAGTTTGTAAAATGGATGCTTTTGTGTTCGAAATTTGGTTGTTTAAATTTTAGTTTTATCTTAGAAGATGTTTCAGTAAATGTCTCGATAAGCATTTATGTTTGTGTACAAAATGCAGTGTTACATCAGATGAAGTGTCGAAATGATATTAAAAACATAACAACGGGTCTTGGTTTTCAAAGTGTTGTTTTATGATGTACCGATGTTTCGAAACTTAGGTATTTTCATTACTAATACAGGTATACATACGAATATTATATAAACTTACGCTGCCTTCTCGTGAACCCTTGGTAGAAGCTACGGAGCACAACCTGCTAAGTACAATCTATAAGTTCTTCATTTGCTTCATAACGTTCATTCATCCAGGGGTCTAAAAAGGCTACTTTGGCATAATCATATTCGGATATCATTTTGAATAATATTCTGCACCGTAAAAAGTCACAAAATGATAATTCATAATATTATGCATTTTATATTACGCAATTCATCTGCTTAGCAGTTTTATTTACAAATAAAATTAACGTCTTTATTTTTTTTTTCATGAGGTAATGTTTACACAAAATATGACATGAATTGATTAAGATTCCTTAAAGATTACGTGTCACCATTTTACGAAAATAAAAGAAATTGTGAATAACCTGCTGGGAATTCAGGTAATTAATCGCTTTCGGAGGCATTACTTGAAGTGGCCCCCTTAGCGCCTGGTCAAACACGCATGCCAGTACGAGGAACTAATTAATAGGATAACACAAATAAAACTTCGAAAAATATAAAGGCACTCGCTTTTTATTACTTTTTTCTCTCAAATATATTAAAATTTACTTAAAACGTAAAAAAACATGAATTAAAAAAATACCGTATCACACTGATAACAACAAATTATGTCTCAAAATTGATAACTTAGTACTGCAGGCTTATTCAGTACCTTATACACGAACAAAGATACTATTTTAATTTAGAAACAAAACTCAAGAGTGGTTCTGATTTTTAAAGAAAAATGTTATTGGAAACTGACCATTTTGGCTCGACTGCACAACGCAAAGGAGTGTAAAATAACTAAGTGACTAATAATTGTATAATGGTCTTTAATATTGAACGGAATTACAAAAAATCTTAAATAACCCTGCGGCTTGCACTACATTGAACAACTATTAATATTAACTATTTTGGCCAAAGAAATTATAATATCTTTAATTTTTCTATGCACTTATTTATTTATTTACAAAACTTGTGACATTTTCTGGACTACAATAGTTATAATTATGCTCATTGTGCAATTTATTTGTAACAAGGATTTTTTTCCATTCTGATATGTATTTATCATATTTTTTTTTTAATTCTTGAGAATTATGAGTATTTAAACTTGAATAAGAGTTATTTTTTACACTGTAATCATAATAAAAAACATAAAACTTTATGTTCTTACACAATATATCAGAAGATGCTTAAAAAAGCAAATACTGGCCAGAAAATAAAAAGTAAAACTAAAAAATAACTACTGGAATGAAATGAGCATTGGAATGTGTGTATCTTAAAAAAATCTTCAACAAAATAACAAAATAATAACACAAGCATATCAAAATCAAAATTACGCTAACATTAAAAACTAAAACTTTAATAGTATTTAAGAAAATAAAAAAAAAATGACTCAATACAAACTGGCCTAAAAACTAAGGAAATAAATACTTAATTATTAAGTACACAAAACAAAAACTAAATTTTTACAAGACTTAAATTTGTACATTACAATTTTGAGCTTCGTTTTAACTGGCCTTTAATCCCATAAGATATTAACTAAAAATGGTAAAACATACACTGGCACATTCTATAGTTGGATGTGTTTAGACATAGCTCTTTGTAGATACCACTTCTTAAATTCACTACCTTTTCTTCACACTTGATCTTAACTTTCATACTTGTGAGCTTCTTAAAATAAAGTCACTATTTTTTCCACAACCTTGCTCACTGCATTTTTTTTTATCTGTAATCCTAAATATTGTATAATCCGAGCTATGTCTACAACACAAAAAGAAATAACATTAATTAAATCCTACCTGCAAACGGAAGCCAATTTTGGTAATTGCGAACTTACAAAATTTAGTATCAATCTGATCACAGCACACTCAATGTAAAAATGTGTATTTTCTATAGATATAGTCGGAGATCAGATGACGAACGCTCTTCAAATTACCAGAATTGTCCCTCAGATACATTAACAATGTTATTCCTCATTTCTTCTACTGTACTTTGCTTTACTACTTACAACTATAAGTCCATGACTTGAACTAAAAACTAAATAAACGCTAATTATGGTAAATAAGATCAGGTAATCAAGAAGAAAGGAATGTAATCAGCTAAATACTGTATGGCGTGAAAGAGTATTAACAAGAATACTAAAATATTATATACACATAAATATATAAACGTGGCTGTATCAATTGTACAAGAAATACAAAAAAATCAACCCGTCATTGGCACTTCTTCCGTCCGTTTTGGGACAAGCGAGAGATCTAAAGGATTCTTCATGATTTCTTTACTGTTCTCTTCGCTCAGATCAATTGACAATTCTGGTTCTGAATCACTAGCTTCGTCGTTTTTAGGACTTCTAAATATCACGGCTGTAGACTTTATGGATAGGTCTATGGGTTGGTCTTGGTCTATGGCTACACCTGCAACTGCTGGGGAGTGGAGAAGTAAGTCTCCACCGTTTCGGTTCTGCCAAGTCGCGAGCCCTGGTGGTGCTGGTCTAATAGATTGTAGTTGAGTTGGTAAGTACGGAGCACTTCTTGGTGAGAAGCTTGGTGGTGCAGACACTGTTCCGAAAGGCGATTGTGGCATAGTAGGCTTCCGTCTTCTTTCTTTGCTTTGATTCCTAATCGCTTGTAACCGTACATCTTTGTCGCTGCAGGGAGACGACGCTGGTCTAAAGATACTAAGACCACTAGTACTTCTAGAACTATTATCATCCTCAGGATCTGCTGACGATGCTCCTGAATCTGATGGTGACACGCTTTGTCGCGTCACGTCTTCCGTAAAATGGCTCTTTTCTGAGTTCTTGTAATATTCTGCTAACGCTGCTGCTGGGAGAAGATTTGTCGGTAGATAGGACGGATTCATTGATGAATTAAAAGTAGGCGGTGATTTACTGGTCTGCATATGCTGTATATGTTGCTGTTGCTGCTCTTGGAGTAGGCAATGGATCTTGAACCAATTCGATCGTCTCCCGTATCGTGAGCCTGATTTTGACATGCCAACTAAGAGACATTTCCGTAGCCTGCAGGCTTTGCAAGCTGTTCTATTCTTCTTGTTGATCACACACTCTCCATTGTTCTTGCACTCCGATATCGAGGACAGGTTGTTGTACGTCCGCCCGAAGAACGACTGAAACAAAAGAAAGTATAATTTAAATTAACCAAACTCGTTAAGATCATATTGATAGTGACATAAGAGCATATGATATATACGCAAAAAAATGGAAATTAAAAAAGGGCATTCGATTTTCGCGAGAAAATAACAACGCCAATTTTGGTGTACACGGCCGCATTAATTTAGTTTAAAATATCGACAGACTTCCGTCGGTATCGCATAAGAAACAAAAATTTATAAGCGATACAGTTAAAACGAATCATCCGTGGGCCCATTCAATTCGGTCCGTCCCTGTACGGAATTAAAAATTACATTTTTCAAAAAGTCATCATAAAGAGCAGTGCGAGGCGTATTAAAATCTGGGTCAACACGAATAAGGTCGTATCTCACACTTAATATTACAGAAGTGAGCATCGCTACGGGTATGTTGCGTCTCGCGACATAAGTAATGGGGGTCTTTTGCGAATTTTTTGTAAATAAATTTGGAAGTTACCCCGCTGCGAGCGGTCTCAGATCTCTTCTTACTCAATTAAACTCATACAAAAGCGTAAAATATGTGATTGTGTTACAGTTTCACTGCGCCGCCGCGTGGTCGCTGCACTTTCAGCAGTAAATAACGATGTGCCTCATTATTTTGGATTACAACAATATTTTGGAATCCAATATGCGATTATTAGTACGCATATTGTTCGCATTATATTCACTTGTGAGTATTTGAATTTTAATATAAAAATTTAACTTTCTAATTAGGCTTAGCGAAAAATTATGGATTTTAATTAAAACCAGCCGAAAATATTTGCTCTGTAAAATTATTTTTAGGTATATTAACCGACCCGAGTCATAACGAAGCATTATAAATGTATATGATAAAATAGGAGGCAAGGTCGTAACAAATTACAATAATCAAGATGTCATAGAAACTGTAACGAGACATTTTCGACACCCAGAGATAAACATTTACGGCTAGCGAAACCGGTATTCTCGACATAATTCGTACAAAAAATTTGGGTACACACGTATTCCACCTATGCCAAAACAACGTAACAAGCAGTAGCGTTGTTAGTCACGGTCGTGCACTGTGCCCTTTTTGACTTGGTCGGGAGTGTAGCGGTTAAATTGAGGTAATTTCGCGAACGCATATGTGAGTCACTAGATTAGAAATTTCAGATAAGTCCGTCTTCCTCATGGGCGAGCCGCGTTACAGATAGTGCTCTCTAATTGAGGCTCGTTGCAAACTACGTGATGTGATTCTCTTTAGTTATTATGTGAAATAATCTTAATATAATGGGCATTGTCCATTTTTAACAAAATAATTGGAGTTTATGTTGAATACAGTTAGGAGTTATCCTTTTTTAGGGTTCCGAAGTTTAATTTGCAGAAACCTTATAGTATCCGCCTGTCTTCAGCTTTTCTTCTAAAAGGTTTATTGCTAGAAAGATGAAACTTTGCATGGATGTGTCCACCACGTCGACAAAGTGCTAAAATAAAATCACGAACAATATTTCCATATCACTAGATAGGTAGATATTATAAAAACACTAAGGCTATGACGATTTTTTGATTTGGGTAGGTATTTGTTTGAGAGATATATAAAAAGCATTTTTTGTTAAAATGGGGAGATAGCTCTAAAAGCTAAACGGCTGCCTCCAAAATTAAAATCTTTCAGAATTTTGACTACGTGGTGGGGGGTACGAGTTGATGAATTAAATTAATAAAATACAAAGCATAATACCTGCTTTTGTCCCACGTTCGAACTCACGGCTTATAAATAGTTAGTCGCGGTTGATACACATCACTAGGCCATGTGTGTTCTTTTTAAGTTACAACTTTATAAAATAGTATAAAATTTCCAATTAAAGATCAAAATAAATATTCGGAACGTTAACCTCATCGAAGTTGGGAAAATAGTCAAAAAGTCGAAACGTTGACAAGCATTGACAAAAGCGGACGTTACTGTATTGAGCAGTTACATAGAAAAGGCACTCGAAAACATCTCAGAACCCACACACTGATTATAAATTCCAAAAGATCGTTAGTTCCCCAGTGGCGCCATCTGTCACATTAGTCATGAACTACTAGAGCAATTTACATATTATCGTAAAGCAATGTCATCGATTCGTAATCGATTTGTACCAGTTGGACGTCTGCTGTGCCGCTAAGAAAATATGTGTAGTCAGGTTTTTTGTGTCTCTTTTTTTGGTCATATTTTCGCTTTTTGTAAATGGTAGAACGTAATGAAATTAATTTTTAACGTGACGTTGGTGTTTTTAAATCTGTATCGTTGCAAAAGTTGTGTGTTGTATTCCTCGACATATACCTACTAATGGACATGCCTTAGAGATCAGAATTGTGATACTCCGGAAGAAAGAGAGGAAACGAAGTTTCGTCTATCTTTATTTCTCTCAAAATCATCAATCATCTATCAGGAAAGAGATGGTGCTAGACTGAAAGCATAGGCCATCTCTCTCATTCTTTTCAAAGCAACAAATTACTGCAGATTATACGAGTACGGCATGTCCATTATACACAGTATGCATCTATATGGTCTATATGGTTGTATTACATCATTGCACTTTCAACTAATTCTCTTATCTTTTAATAATTATCTCAGGCAATTCTCGTAACGTTCACTGTCTGAAGGCTAATACTCAAAATCTAATCACAGTCGCACCTCAGCAACAAACAAATGTCAAAAACTTGTCAAAATATAAGGAAAAACGAGTTTTTTTTTTATAAATTGTAACAGAGATTAGACTTTGGACGTGCTTAAAATTATGAAAATCGCTTCTCTGGACTCAGTCTCCGCCATATATGCACAAATTTAATTAGACTGAAGTTGTTCGAGAAAAGATTCGAGAAAGGGAGTAAGTATTAAAAATACATGTATATTGTAATCATGTGTATTTAATACCTGAACCAAACAAAATCTATCCTATGAATAGAATAGAATAGAACTCTTTATTATGTACACCACATATATTACATAACATAAATATAAAGATTTTACAAAGGGTGACACAATGGGCGGTCTTATCGCTAAGAGCGATCTTTTACAGACAACCTTTGGATGGAATACGAAGGAGAAGGAGAGAGAAATAATGTAGGTAGTCTACAGTGTACTATTTACATAGATTAGACAATAAATATATACATTCAATTTACCATACTAGTTTAAATAAATTCCTGCAGTCCCGTATTTTTATCTATTGCGCCTTACCTGGGACTTACTCATTACAATACTAAAACTAGACAAACAGTCTTCCATAGTTACAAGTAATCACAATAGATACACGTTGTATTAAGTCATGCATCCACGAGTCAACTCTGACCAATTCAAAAAACGAGACATCAAACAACGATAAGTTTGACGTTAAAGTGGTCTGCACATTATTTACGGCCGGCCACACTCGTCACAAATGCACAGATTAACCGCCCAGTATGCAAATGAGTTGTAAAATCGCCAAATTGAGTAATCTTATTGATTTATGTACGTTGACTAGCAGTTTTATAAAATGTGTATCGGGCAGAGTTTAATGAATATATGCTTGCTTTTGTTATCCGATTTTCTAAACGGGATCGTGTTCAAGTGATATTGATCCTTTATCAGTATTACTAATCCTGGATTTTGTTATAAATTGATAGAAAGAAAAAAATATATTTAAATAAATATAGTTTAAAAAACTAAAAAAATATGCTTTAAAAAAATATCAAACTAAAAAGTCAAAAATAATTTTAAAAAAAGCGTGAGGCGCTTTGTGCCATAATTTTTGTATATTAAGCGCCTGACGCTTTTTTTAAAATTATTTTGACGTTTTAGTTTGATATTTTTTAAAAGCATGTTTTTTTAGTTTTTTAAACTATATTTATTTAAATATATTTTTAAACTACATTTATTTTCAACATTTTAGTTCGATGTTCTTTTTTTTTAAAAAAAAAAGGAACGAACTCGCGAACTTATTGAAAACGGTGGGACATATTACAGTAGTGAGCCGCTCACTCGTAGTCCAAAGAGTTGGAGACGGACAAACAAACAAACAAGCAAGCAAGCAAACATACAAGTGAAGCTAATGAAAAGCATGTAAAAAATAGGCTCGCACCCTATCGAATACTCTGGATCTGTTTTTCTATAACAGTCATTGATCAAAGAACGCCCAATGTTGATATGGATTCTTCAAGTTTAGCATCTATAAAGACTCGTTACAATAATCATTCATCATCATCATCATATCAGCGTTAATCCCAGTCGCATTGGAATCTTTTTCAGCTTTGGAATCTGGGGTCTGCTTTACCGGTCTAACTACTGATTTTTGACTAAACTTCGATATTTTCTGTGAAGCTACTGCCGTCTGACCTCCACATCCCGAAGATACGATACCTAATCATTATCTAAGCTTTATCATAATTTTAGTATTTAGTATTAGTCAAACTTACAATACGTTGCTCGAGTTACTTCTACTTTCCCCCCTTAAAAATACTTAATTTTTTAGTGCAACATCCAGTCTGACCGGATAATACTGAATAACAGTATTGTAGATTTTCTTACCTAAAATGAAAAAAATATATAGACGAACAGAAAAAAAGATGTTTATTTATCAACTTAAGCAGACTGATTTTAAACACCAAGGTGTTTAAAGGTCTTTTAATGGTGTCAGAAGGTATTTTATATAACAGCTGTAACAAGACCGCTATTATAAAAGTACCTTATGGACACCATTAAAACATATCGTATGTTTACCGATAAACACTTGTGCATGCCTAATTAAAAATACTTCTCAACAGGCAAATTTGAGACTACAGAACTACCACTTAGGATTATTGATACACGTATACATTATTTTATATAATTACTAGCTGACCCGGCGAACTTCGTTCCGCCTTAAAGGCAATATCACATGACTACTTTTTAAATTAGGATGATTTTAAATAAATGAATATTATTATTCAATAATTTTATTTGGGATTTATTTGGGAGCATAATCCTGGCGATTCTCCGGAAATCTTTAATGTGCTAGAATACTCGCAAACAACATCCATTGGCCCAATGCGAACGCCATTGCGCTATATTATATGCGTATTGAAACGCTGCCCGATTCAAATCAGTATTTGATGAATTTCTTCTTGTGTTTCGTAAATTATCTAGCGCTTGATCTCTGAGGTTTGCTCGACGATTTCGCATTGCCAACCGAGCCATTTCACGGGCTGCCTCCCTTTGCTCTGGTGAGTGAGAAGCACGAAGTCGAGCCATACTAAGGCTGCGCCTTCAAGTGCAATTTCTTGCTCTTCTTCAGTTTTTTTTTTTTGTTGTGGATGGGAAATCATCAAGTGACCTCTCCCGCTCTGGGCGGAGCGGAAGGGCGTGTCAGACTTTTATTGACTAAAACCCACCCGTGTTCCTTCACTTGCCTGTGCAACGGCCAGTGCCATGGTTTCTTTTTTAATCAACCCGTAACCCTGTGGACCAGTCCTCGTGGACACCGTCAAGGTGTGCTGACATCTCTTTGAGGCACGTGTGAAACACAATGGGCCGTCAACCCGGGCCTGGTTCTTACAAGGAGGCGAGCTGCCCATCCCTCGTCGCCCGCAAGCCCGCGCCTACGGCGATTGGGAGTCCGATGTTGCCTCCCGACCAGGGCGCTTCCTGCGGCGGTTTGAGGCGTGAGTGTAGTGGGATTTCCGCTCCCTCACCCGCTCCGCCTCCTCCTTTGCCAGTATCACTGCTTCACAGAAGGAGGTGAAAGCTTTCCATGCACTCTTGCTCCGGACTATGGCCCGGACCAGGGTCGGACGCGAGAGATCGCCGCCGATCGCCGCCACGAGAACACGGCTGTGCTCTATCCAAGCCGGGCAGACCTCCACCTTATGCTCCACCGTGTCCTCAGGGCGATGCACACAGTGGTCACCCTGGCGTTTCCTCCCGCCTTATACGGAACAGGAACCTCCCGAAACAGCCGTGTCCGGTGAGGACCTACGTCAGTCGGAAGGTGAGGACGCCGTGGCGCCTCTCTAGCTACTCCTCAAAGAGAGGACTTACCGCCGCTATTGCGGCGTGCTCAGTGCTGGATTGCGACAATCACACTTTCCATGTCGCCATGAGACCCCGCCGGAGCTCTGTCCGCTGTACAGCGATTTTTCGCGGCAACAGAGTTATGCCTCCTCTCATCACTCCCACATGTGGGCGAGGGATGTGTTTCTCCACAATTTAATGGATGTTATTATACATATAAACGTTTCTTTTTAATTACTCTATCTATTAAAAGAAACCTCATCCAAATCTGTTTCGCAGTTTTAAAGATTTAATCATACAAAGGAACATAGGGAAAGAGAAAGTAACTTTGTTTTATAGTATGTAGTGAAGTGGTAAATGGCACAGCAATACAATATTAGAAATTTTGAAGTTGAAGTTTGCTTTGGGGCTTTTATTAAAAAAATAAACCGGCAGAGAGCATTTATATTCCTTGCTTTAAATAAATGTATCAACATTCAACCGGTAAGACTTTTTTTTAATATGCTGAGTAGTGTAGGAGTGTGTTTGTACCATTTTTAACAAATGAACCGCTAACTTATATTTTGACTGAGTTGTTTTGTTATTCCATGTCAGTTGCGTTTTGTTAAACCATGTCTTAAGTCAAGTCACACGGGAACGACAGGAACGCGGGAACGGGATAAAAAGTATCCTATGTGATATGTCCTTCTCCCAGTTCTTATCTACCTCCCTACCAATTTTGAGCCATACTGGTTAAGCGGTTCTTGAGTTATAAATATAGTAACTAACACGACTTTCATTTATATACATAGACTTCATTCAAATCAGACCAGCCTAGGAGGAATTCAGTGACGTATACACGTACAGCAGATTTAGGATGGAAAGAAGAAACCCATGGAAAGCATTGTCATCTACATTTGTAACAAAGATATCATACCTCTCTCTACCCCTAGAGCTCTTGTTTCTGTCTCTTTAAGTAAAATAAAAAATCTTAAATAATTATTTATTTCTATTTATTTTTTTCTCTTTTAGTTCATAAGTACAAATTTAGTTAAATAAAAAAAATATCTTTTTTATTTTTTCGCCTTTTAGTTCTTATGTACAATTATATTTTTAAGTAACTAAAAAAATTTAAAAAAACTATAAACTTGTCTAAAAACAAAAAAAAAAACTTGTGATTGACCGGGTTTGAACCGAGGAACACCAGCCATCGCGAGTAAACTATACCAATATCGACTACGCTACAGCCGCTATGTCAAGCCGCGCGAAATTAGCGCCCATATTATGCGTGAAATATTGCGAAAGAGAAAACTCGAAAATATGCGCTTCCCCAGACATAAGACTGAGCTAGATCGATTTTTCGTCCCCGAAAACCACCACATATTAATTTTCAGCGAAATCGTTCGGGCCGTTTCCGAGATCACATGCTTCTTCAAGCGATTAGCGCCATCTGCCGGGTTGATTTGTAAATCTAAACGATCCAGGTCGCCACTCAAACGCATACAGAAAAAATCATTACAATCGGTCAAGCCGTTTAGGAGGAGTTCAATGACATACACACGTACAGCAGAATTATATATATAAAGATGTATTTATTTATTGCTGCTCGCTCATCTAATTTTAAGGATTCCGTACCCACTGCAAGGCCTGCGGGTTATTCGAAATGAGATACCGTGGGAATCCCAGCGCCCTCCTGCCTCTAATCGCCGCAGGAAACGCCCTGGTCGGGAGACAACACCGAACTCCCGGCCACCGCAAGTGCAGGTTTTCGGGCGGTTAGGATCAGGCCCGGGTCGACGACGCGTTGTGTTTCACGCGCGCTTCAATGAGATGTCAGCACATCGTGACGGGGTCCACGAAGATCGATGCCTCCTGGATCAGGGTTGCGGGTTGGTTGAAAAAGAAACCATGGTCTCTGGCGCACATGGAATGAGCACGGGTGGGTTTTATTCAGTAAAGGTCTGACACGCCTTTACGCTACACCCAGAGCGGGAGAGGTCATTTTGATGATTTCCCATCCACATTCAAACAGACGTGGGCCCAGTATGGGTTTGTACATATCATGTCTTCAATTTTTTTGGTTCTAGAACTTCCTTCTTGATTTGATTTCTTAGGATTTCTTTTACCGTTTTGAGGGCTGTGGTGATGATATAATTTATTTAAAGTAATGTGTCTGTCTGGGTTCATACCTATGACTCGCAAGACACGACGTTGCCGATCCATAACCGCCAATTTCTATATAGTGCAATTTTATACATTGAGTGAAAATGTTCTAACTGAAGTTACGTTGGGGGTGGTACTTCTGAGTTTTGTTTGGTATTAAATTTAATAAGTTCCTAGTTAGCTCCTTATTTACGATAGTGTGTTTGTACCGTATCTGGTGTAATTGATGAGGTGTATGGTTTACCGACTCTAACAAATTGTTCGTTCAACGAGTATAATATTGTTTATAGGACCAAAGTTTTATCAATAATGAAATGAAATGAAAATCTTAACGTATTTTTACTGTATAAAATTAGTCATTGCTGGACCGCGTTCTAACAGTGAAGGGAGAAAAGGTGATCAGTGGAGTCAAAATGATGCAGCGCGTCTGAGATTACTCATGCGCACACAGACGGTTTTCAGGCTATCTTGCGAAAAATAGCAGCTTTCCTGCTGGTCTGTACACGAAGTTGTAACAGTGGTATTCTGAATGCAATAACTGAACCTTTTGACTGTCCTGTCTTCAAATCAGTTTGTTATGTCTTGCGTAGGAGTGGCGAATTATAACAAATAATTGTACAAAGCACTAAGTTTGAGCTAACTATGGTTTCTATCGGTCCAGGCCAGCAGAAATAAATTTATCATTATCTTTATAAACATATGTTCTGCCAAACTTATCCGAAACTCAACTGGAGGTAGTTTGTATTCTTAAGACAGCAATTTGATGACATTGATCAAATTTTCCCCCTTCACAATTAGAAAGACTTCGCAGTACCGCAAAGCAAAAAATAACAAAAAGTAACATAGCAGTAAAATAAAATAACCCCACCATGAATGGAATATAACAAAACCATAATATATCACCATGCAAATCTTAGAATGACAAATGTACGAAGAATTTTTGATTCTAGTGTGGGTGGGTCCACCAGGTTCCCACGGCCTATGAATACATTCGACCACTTTCATACAACGACAATGTTACGTTCAGTCGCAGCCATTTTTATTAAGATTACATTAGATTTATAGACAGAAAGAAGAATTATAATATTTTTTAAGATTCATTCTTGTATCTGCCGCCGTTATGGAGTTCTGTTAATCATAGAAATAGGTGTGTGATATTTTTAAGCCTACCCATTTTATTGGTAAATAGACAGATGTTTTATTTAAAGTATTTTTAGATTTCACTAGAAACAAAGATGACATTCAAAACGAACACTTTTTAGATAATACACATACATTTTGGCACATTCGAATTTTGTGGTCATTCTGCTTATTAATATTCAACAAACCACTGCCCGATCATGCTGATAAGCCAGTTCAAAACCTTTTAAACTATTTTGCAGTTGAACTTCTGCTGCAATGTCAACAAAAACACTTTGTTGCATTGTCAAAAAAAAAAAATATGGGTTATAAATGTTGGGATCGCCCTGAGGATACGATGGAGCACACCGTGGAGGTCTGCCCGGCTTGGGTAGAGCACCACCGTGTCCTCATGGCGGCGATCGGCGGCGATCCCTCGAGCCCGGCCTTGGTCCAGCCCATGGTCAATAGCAAGAGTGCACGAGGCCGTCACCTCTTTCTGCGAAGCAATGATGCTGGCAAAAGAGGAGGCGGAGCGCGTGAGAAAGTGGGAATCATAGTGCCTTCACGCCTCTAGCCGCCGTAGGAGATGCCCTGGTTGGGAGACATCAAACTCCCGGTCAGCGTAAGCGCGGGATTGCTGGCGGTGAGCAGACCCGGTCAGGACCAGGCGCGCCGCTTCGTTCAGAGCGGGAAAGGTCATTTGATGATCCCATACAGGGTTATAAAACTGTTTGGTAGCATTGATGTTTAGTCAAATCTTATTAATATTATAAAGGCGAAAGATTAGAAGAGAGCGTGTGTGTGTGTTTGTATGTTTCTCACTTCTTCATGCCCAAACGGCTTAACCAATTTTCATGAAATTTTGTACACATAATTATACTTCATAATCACGATTAACACATAGATAACTTTTTATCTCGGTATTACTATTGGATCGAAACTTATGTGGATGAAGCCGCCGAGTGCAGCGAGTACTTCGTAATTGTGACGAAACTGAGAAGATTCGCAGAAATTGAAGTGCTTTCCAATGGGAAACTTCTGCATCTTGTAAACACAAGACATGTACCAAATGTCAATAACGTTCGCCACAATATTACGTTCAACGAACATATTTTGTATATTTAACCCTACAAAGCGTATGCGGTCTCCGTGGCGTATTGTGTTACAAAATGACGCGTTTTGACCCAAAAATGGTGTAACCCTGTGGTTTTAAATGTGATTCATATACTTTGCCCTAGCGGTTCTGGGTATAGTAATAATGTTAACGTATTTGTTACTGACAAATTGGGGTTTTCGGTAGATGTTTACTGCAATAATTGTGATATGGGTGTGGCGGAGAATAGTGCCATCTTGATATTAAACATTTGGTGTTACGTGTTTAACGTGATATTTACCTGTAAAGTAAAAACAATAACGGGGAAACGAATGGAATCATTAGAGGAAAAAGCCAACCTGATGTCAGTGGCAAGTATACCAATACTACTAATACATTTTTTTGATAAAAAAGAGAATGAATAAATATTACTTAAATCCTCTCAAATTAAGACAGTTAAGACGTGATTGTTGTATGTTTGTACGGACGACAGCAGGTCAAGCTACCCCAAACTGTCAAATATTCCCAATCAACCTTGATTCTTAATGCTTTAGAGATAAAGTTGAAAATCTAATAAGGAAAACTGTCAGATTGTAGTATGTAGCTTGATGTGCTGTCGTCTGTACATCGCGGACTAAAAATACATCAATTTATGTCAAGCGCTGACTAATTTGACAGGACTAAATTAACATTTATCTTCTGTCCTTTTCACGCTGCAAAAAAAAGAAGCCAAATGTCAGTTGATCAGAGAAATTAAAGCTAAGAAACTTTCTTTATTTGTGAACGAATCTTTAATACTAGTTTAGGCCGAATATATGTTGGAATCATTCTAAACAATTGTTCATCACCAGAAACCAGTCATTGTCTCCAAAAGCAGTTACAACCCAAACCCAGACTCACCTTATTTTTTATCAGACATTATTAATGACAAGAAACATCTGGCTTTAAATTTCAACACACAGTCTGACCTAGAAATCGTTCTTATCAATTTGCGGTACAAAAATGGTGTGGAGCCATAAATAAAAGAATAGAGTCCGACCGAATTTCGTTTTCGGTTTTCGGCAATCTTCTTTTTACGCCATTGCCAAAAAGGTTATGTGGTGTAAATCAATACTTTCAAATTATTCCAAACTTATAACAATTAAAAGCAATATGAGAATATACACCAAAAATTCTTACTTGCTTAGAACATGTGATTATTAGATTTATACAAATTAAATCATCGGCTTCATTTTTCTTATAAAGAAACAATCATCGATGAACCAAATAAACATTATTTTCGTTTTAATTTTTTGGCTGAAAATACAAATGTAGCAAAATTTTATTTTCGCATTCGGCCGAAAAATTGCCTTCAATCGGTCTCTTAGTCATAAATCTCGGGTGTACCTATATTTTGAGTGGTGGTATCTCGGGCGTTTGAACGGTCTCAAACAATAGTTCACGATCGATAATGGCTGATCGGTGGCAAGTGCCATGGTCACTTGTGTTCTCACGGCATAATAGTGGTCAATGGGACCAGGGACCTCGGTGACGGGTTAAGCGGGTAGCGAGTAGTAAACTTTTTTGGAATTTACAGATTCAATGCTTTTTTTTGGCATAATTACATTGGTCCCAGTAAGAAAACACATGGACATTATTTAAGACCAAGAATGTTTTTGCAGAATACTTGCAACCCATACACAGAGTTTAAGACCTGACCTTCTGAAGATCTCAGAAATCAGCCGAATACGGGAAGTACAGAACTAGTTGAAATGGAGGTACTTGGAGAACCCTATGTCCAACAGTGGACGTCTTTCGTCGATGATGATTTTATGATACGTATCAACATTATCAATATCAAATATCGATATATGTATTGGCAAAAAATGTAAACTGAGTTTATGGAAAAGTAACTTTAATACAATAAAGTTCAGATTAAGCTACAACTTCAAACATTTTTATACCTTTTACAATAGTTACTCTGAAATAAACTTAATTTTCATGGCAATAAAGTTCATAATTGTATACCTAAAAATAGGATGGGGTTATGCAGCTCTTCACACTTTTACTAAAGAGTTCTGTATGCTCTTTTGTCTTAAAACAAAACTAAAAATAACAGATCACAGATTTGCATTAAAAACGCTCTTCTATATCAAGAAAGCCCGCTTCCTCTACCGCTTTATACTACACCTTAGCTCACACAATAAGCGATCTTGGCCGCAGGCGGTGCGTGCATTTGGTAGCAACGGCGCATCACTGATCGCTGCGACCTATATACAGCACAAATTACATGGATTATGTAATTATTGTCCTTACTTTGTATTGTAATTGGTACGAAGCTTTTGGTATTAGAATTGACGTTGTTTTTTGTGTTTAGTGTTGTAATGGTAGCGTGTGTCCGCTAACTGCTCTTTTGGTTCAGTAAATTGGAGTAACTTTTGAACTGTAATTTGAGCGATGTACTGCTACGCTGAATAAATATTTGTATGACCTGTAGGTAGTTGTGCTGGGTCGGGCTGTTGGTGTGTGTGATTATAAATGTTTGTAAACTCACCCACGATACAGGAGCAATTCCTACTGTGGGACAACTTTTTTTTTATAAAAACAATCACCATCAGTTAGTGCAAAAATTTTATAATCAAATCTGTCATAATTTTCAAAGCCCGAATCGGTAATTATCTAATGATTTTTGTATGGCATGCAAGACTGATGCTGTACAATTTTGCAATTGTTTATTTGGAAGTTGTATGATATGGCAGTAATTTTATATTCGACAGGAGAACCGCTGCTTCCCTGGTGAGAGTTCCCTTAGTCACCTCTTACGACACCAACGATATGGGTTAGTACTATTCTATACCCGGTACCACACGGGTCCCTTTTTATTTATTACTAACAACTATAGATACGTAATTAATCTGCGATAAATAGCTTCATTTACTATCTATAATTAACCAAATCATCCCAAATAATATAAACTAACTCAACATATCAAGCAATTATTTATAATATAAACCCCAGGGCGATTCTCAGTGACCTCAGAGTGTCGGGTTGCGCAACCAAGGAGCGTCCTGACGTATAGCCTGCGATTTCTGTCCGCGATTACCGGCCAAACTTATTACACACTTACATAACTTAAAGATACGAATAAAGATACGGAATTTATATATTTTTAAGTTATTTTCTGTAACTTGAGTTGGCTAAATTTCTTTTGTGATCTGAAAATTATTCATTTATTTTCAGATCATAAAAAGATTCTTTTATGTATGATAATTTATAAATAGCAATGTCTATGATGTGAAATTCGGGTTGGACGGTAGGTTCTTCTATTTCTTCAGCTTAAAGAGGTCCATTGCTGGACAAAGGCCTCCCCCAAGGCTTCCCACGATGACCGGTCTTGTGCTGCCTGCATTCATCAGCTTCCCACGATCTTCACCAGGTCATCGGTCCACCTTGTTGTGGGCCTCCCTACACTGCGTCTTCCGGTATGTGCCATCGGTTCTACGAGCAATGTGCCCCGCCTACTGCCACTTAATTTTAGCGACTCGTAGAGCTATGTCGGTGACTTTGGTTCTTCTGCGGATCTCCTCATTTCTGATTCGATCGCGCAGAGAAACTCCGAGCATAGCTCTGTCTTTGTGTGACTCATAACGATTAACCCTTTTTAAGAAAGATGCGTCTTCCTACCAGAACTGCGGGTTTTTTAAAAGAGATAATATGAGCAGTTGTGTCTTCAGCGCCCTACCTGGGAATGCAATCGAAGACTACATGAAGCAATCCAATGTCCATAGCTACTGATGCGTCTGACTACCAAGTACAAGATCAGTCGTTCCCACATCACCATATGCAATATAAAGACATAGTTCCTCCATAAAAGTAACAATAAACTTGCATTATTCTAATCTTATGTCAGCTTTCCCCATCACACAAATTGATTCGCTTATCACAAGTTCGAACATAATTCAATCACTTAAAATAGTAATCGGAAAAAAATATTCACACATTTTGAATAATATATTGATCTATAAACAATCTGAAAGGTTTCTTGATGCCCACGCGCACGGAATTTGTATCGGGGACTTTTGGAAAGATTTTTTCGGTGACCTACGCCTACGCCGTCCGACCTGCGTCTATGTAAATCAGGTGATGTAAGGTATGGTTGGCGTGTAACTAATGTATGGGCTTTAGGTGATAAAGAGTCGATGATAAGATGTGTGTAATTTGTGTTTGTGTCGGTTTTATAAATGGAGGTGCTACTGCGATTGAATTTGTTATGGTGTTCGGGCAATTTGATGTTTTCTTATGCTCAATTTAACCTGATTTTAGATTGGAAAACCAATATTCTTGTGATATAATTATGTTGGATACTTATTATTTTGGTTGGAGAAATGTATTGTTTTGTTTTAGGAGACTGGTAATAGCTACTGTATTATTTAATCTGATAATCTAATCGCCACTCTTTGAAGCAGTCCATTTCGTTCGAATTGTGACAAAAAAAAATATAACACGCAAATAGGGTGCTAATGGTAATCCTAAAACTAACCTTTACGAAGAATATTCCGTATTCTGTTTTGTTTATTTACATATTTTATGTTTATTTGAAATTAATAGCCTATTGATACGCGGAGCTGACAGTTTGTAATTAAGTGAAATGTCACATGCATAGATTGGAGATTAAACAATATTTTAATTTAATATGTTAAAAGACACTAATTTATACGTATTATGCTGATTATGTTGAGGTATCGAAAAGGGACTTCGATTTTTTAAATTGAAATGAATTAAATACCCTACTGTATTATATTTGATTGCGAGATAAAAGCAAAGTACAGATTTGAGCTAGTGTTGAATGAAAAATAAGAACGTGGGTCTTACAAAAAACTTATGTACTTTCACAGCAGTAGTTTAAACACAGATAATTAAAACGGCCGATGGGTCCAAAAGATTCTGGCGTGGCGACAGCGTATCGGATGATGTCATGTTGGAAGGCCCCTCACTAAGTGGACCGAAGACCTTATTTAATTAGCAGGAAGCTGTTAGATGCGAGAAGCACGGGACTGGCAAAGTAGAGGTGCTTGGAGGAGGCTTATGACCAGCAGTGGACGTCTTTCGACTGCAATGATGATCATAATGATGATGAAAGCATAATGTATATAGAGTACCTAGACCACAATGAATAACCTAGTAATCACAAGCGCTATTGCGAAACGTGAGGTACTTCCCGGGTTGGATCTGAAGTTAAGCAAAGTGTTATTTGTTGTTTTTATCTGGAATTTCTCAGTAACAACTGATAATACGGCCTTTTCCCCTATTTTAGTTGAATAAATTTTAATTCTATTAATTTATTTCAGACAACTGTAGTACATAGTTTTAACACTCATACGTCAAAAATTACTACATACAATACAGACAAAAATTCTAAATAAAAATGTGAATAAAAAAAAACAGTTAATCTCGACCCAATTACAAAAGAGACAAGCATGGTTGGCGTGATATAGGTATGTATATCTTTGCTCAACTCTTTAGAGAAGCGAGGCGTGATGTTATGTTAACAACAATTTATCACACAAAGGGACAAAGCGTTCTTGATTTGGGCTCATATTTAACATACACTTAAATTCTGCATAACATCACCAAAACAAATACGTCGATTTGTAAAACGATCTCTTTATTGAACTTAATATACAGAACTTGTTTATTTTTTTCATTTAAATTTGTGCGCAATATGAGTATTCTGATGATTCGTCATTCGTCCATCGTGGGCACGATACACTTTCCATTTCCGAGGAAATATAGAAACTAGTTTAAATTACGCATTATTTCGAAACGACGGAGATCGAATAATGTTGATGAAATCTCAGAAAGAAAGTATGGACAACAGAATGTGTCACAGATGATAGACAGTCGTCATAAATTCTGCTAAATTTTGAGTTTTAGTTACGTTAAATGACTGTCAAAATGATATCATCAACATGTTTTGTAACCATAAAGAATATATGACGGAGTCAGCGACGACAGAGCTATAGGATCGCCACCATCTTGCTGTGGTAGTAAAGGTGATGCTTTACGTAGGTGAAGTTTTGAATTTAAAGCACGAAATCTAAATATACCCTCGAATCTTAACAATAACGATTTAAATAGGCAAACGTGGAGCCCAGGGTTCGATCCCCGGCCAGGTCATGATGGAAAACTATATTTTCCTGATTGGCCTGGGTCTTGGATGTTTATCTATATATGTATCTATTATAAATATAGTATCGTTGAGTTAGTATTGCATAACACAAGTCTCGAACTTACTTTGGAGCTAGGTCAATCTGTGTGATTTGCCCATATATATTTTATTTGTTTCCCGCTCCAAAATAAAAAGGATCAATTCGGTAGATTTTATTTGAAATAAACGATTTTGATTTTTTGATTTTAGACCGTTTTGTGGGACACTAATCGACCCCGAGATGAAGATAGTAATAGTATCTACATCTCTCCTATTCTGTCTCGTCCCTCAGTAGGTGAAACTTCGTTTATTCAAATACCCCTGCACAAACTAGCAAACACATATTTACCAAAAAATTACTACAAAAAAACGCAAATTTAAACATTCGTGATACAACACAGCAAACATTGCATCATCAATAAAGGAAAAATGGTTCTTATAACTCAGATTCTATTTCTACCACCTGACTCATTTCACATGATCTACAAAAGTAAAAACAAAATAAGATGCAGAATATCTGTTTTATGATCGGTTTTCCTTAACACATCACCATTTTGTGATGTGTTCAGATTAGGTGTTAAGTCTTTCCTTGAAATGTTGTGTTTCTATTAATTATTGGTGAGTAATCTTAAATTGGTTCATTTATAATGCTAAATTGCGGTTAGGTGATCGGAATGAATGTAAAGTGGAGGGCACGTTAAACATCCTTGTCAGTATGAATCATTTTGTAGAAAATAATTTGCGATTACAAATGTTTGTAATGCCTACTCATAAATGGCGTGCGAAAAACAAATATCTTATTCTAATCATTCAAAATATTGAAAATCTTTTAGCAATCTTATCTTACTAAACAATTATTATCAAAAACTTATATCATTCACAGAGGAACTATGCGGTTTAAAAGACGAGGCGAAAAGCTTCGTCCGGATCTTAGTGATGTCAACAATGTAATTATTTATTTTCTTTAACAAAATTTTGTCAAGATAAGCTGGACTCAATATTTGATGTGCTGGCGTAGAATTTGCATCAAATAAACGAAATTTCTTCTATTCAGCTATATAAAATTTAGTGAAATATCAAAACTAGAAAATTATTTATGATAGATTGATGCGTCATCCATACAACTTTTAGAGATTTACGACAGGGGTTAGGTTTTGCGATTAAGATTTTATTATAGTAAAATATAGTAGACTCATTCGCTTATAATAGGTATATGGGTGTACCCAGCTTCTGCCTAGGAGGTTTCCTTAGGTTTGTTTTGACCGACTCAATAAATTCAAATAGTTTTATTTAAGATATTAACAGTTGTTGCCAGTGATGACTTACGGAACTGAAACGTGGTCGCTCACAATGGGCCTCATACGAAGGCTCAGAGTCACATAAAGGCCGATGGAAAGAGCTATGCTCGGAGTTTCTCTGCGTGAGCGAATAAGAAATGAGGAGATCCGCAGAAGAACCAAAGTCATCGACACAATTCTTCCAGTCGCTAAACTTCAGTGGCAGTGGGCAGGGCACATTGCTCGTAGAACCGATGGCCGATGGGGCAGTAAGGTTCTGAAGTGGCGGCCACGTAATGGAAGACGCAGCATAAGGAGGCTCCCAAGAAGGTAGACCGATGACCTTGTAAAGGTCGCGGGAAACCGATGGATGCGGGCAGCACAAGACCGGTCATCGTGGCTTTGTCCAGCAGTGGACATGTATAGGCTGAAGAAGATTAACAGTTGTATGATCTAACGTAATCTAAGTCATTCAGTCGATGTGTCATGGCTTAACTGCTTCGATCAATTTGGCTCACACATAATTGCTACAGTTTCAACCGAAACTATGGATTTATCGAACATCAGTCAATCCGTTAGCTGAACGGCTACCGTATATTTCAAAGGCAAGGCCTATAAAACAAAGCAATAATTTTGCATACAATTCAGAACACAAATCCATATTCTTCATCTTAAATCAAACTAAAACACAAATCATTCATTTAGTTCACTTCATCTATATAGATTTATGCGCAAGAATAATTTATTACTAGCAACTGTAAGCCATACAAGAATTTGCCCCTATACGGAAATCGAACTCCTGACCCTGAGTTCACTATTCTAATTTACCGCAGTTCTCATTCAAATACTGCACAGAAATTAAATTTAATTAAAATTCAACGAACCGACAGAACCATTGACATATTTATAATATTATAAATGTTAGAACTCGATTCTAAAACAGAACCAATAAAATATAAATTATGTATAAACCTACATACATCGAGATTCAATCATAACTGTTTATAATTAATTTCAGAGTATTATACTATAGACTTTCTGTTGTCTGAAGATTTCGGGTATCAAACATTCGTTCATCTCTTTTAAAGTACTTTTGAATTTCAAAATAATATAAATTTGATTATAAATTTGTGATTTGAGAGCAGCCGTGGCCCAGTGGTATCGGCCGCGACTTCGAAGACTTATGACATGTACTAACCCTGGGCCCGCGTGGTAGATTACGGCTCACTTCTTCTCACCGAGAGGAAGCCTGTGTCCCAAGAGTGGGAACAGTAGGTATATGTATTTATAGTATTTTTAAGTTTTAATAGTATAGTATTGTTTTTGTTGTGATATTTTTTATATATTAGTTCACAAGTATTTTTATGTTATAGTTTGTATTGTATTTTGACAGCCTCCGTGGCGTGGCGGTAGCGGACGCGGCCGCTGCGCAAGGTGGCGCGGGTTCGATCCCCGCACAGTGCAAGTATTTGTATGCATGAATAAGAATATTTGCACTGGTCTGGTCATGCCTCGGAAAGCACGTTAAGCCGTTGGTCCCGGTTGCCATACGAACATCTAATGGCAGTCGTTACGGATCGTTGGAGCCCTCAAAAGTCCAACAATTGGTCTAACTGCAATGTTTCGATGTCGCCTTCGGGTTGTGGAGGTCAGACGGCAGTCGCTTCACGGAAAATGTCGAAGTTTAGCCATATCAGCAGTTGGACTGGTAAAGCGGACCCCAGACTCCAAAGCTGAAAAGGCTTCGGATGCGACTGGGATTAACGCTGGGATGATACTATCAAAGGGTAGTATATACTATACTGAATGATGAAAAGGTATTCTATGGTAGAACTAGCTGTTAATACGTGACGAAAATTTAGATGACTCACTGTCCAAGAAATTTTCCCAACACAGACAACCAAAAATATACCTTAATTAAACCCAAATAGATATCTTAATCGATTTCCCTGACCGCCATCAAATTCATTAAGAAATCTCCGAAACGTCAAAGTGTCACCGACCCCGCCACACCTATTAAGTTTTAGTGCACATGGCATTCCATACACGGTGATAAGGCCCAATAAATATATCACCAAGCTTCACCCTGCCACTAAATCTCCACAATACGGCACGAAACGTATCTAACAATAAAAAATGACCACCAGAAGTGATGGTTACGAAATATAATGGTTAAGTTAGAAGAGGATAGCGATTTCTGTAAATAATGTTAGTATTACAATTCTAAATGCAGCGATAGCACTAGGAAGTGGCGTAGGGCGGACGTTTTAGGGGGACTGCCTTATGTAATAGTAGCGGCCGCCAGCGACTTCGTTCGCGTGGAGTTAGTTATACTCCGCTCCTGTTAGTCGCAGCGTGATGTTATATAACCTAAAGCCTTCCTGGATTATTGTGCTATCCAACGCAAAAAGAATTTTACAAATCGGAGGAGTAGTTCCTGAGATTAGGGCGTTTAGGGCGACGATTAGCTTTATATATTAGTATAGATTGACGTTTATAAAGTGCTGATTCTCAGCCTAATTTGAATAAGTGACTTTTGATTTACAAATATCATATTTTTGTTCTTATTTAAGAGAATAATCTGAAATACGAGTCTTGCTATTCTTTTTTTATTTAATTTTTATATGCTCATTTGATTTAAGAAATCTAAAATTAATACATATTATTATGTAATGTTTTAGTCATCATCATCATCATCACAGCGTTAATCCCAGTCGCATCCGCAGCCCTTTCAGCTTTGGAGTCTGGGGTCCGCTTTTCCAGTTTAACTGCTGAGTTTGGCTAAACTTTGATATTTTCCGTGAAGCGACTGCCGTTTGACCTCCACAACCCGAAGGCGATATCTAAGCATTGCAGTTAGACCAATTGTTGGACTTTTGAGGGCTCCATCCATGGCTCCAACAACCCGTAACGATTGCCACTAGATGTTCGTATGGCAACCGGGACCAACGGCTTAACGTGCTTTCCGAGGCACGACTAGACCAGTGCAAATATTCATATTCATGCATACAAATATTTGCACTGTGCGGGGATCGAACCCGCGCCTCCTTGCGCAACGGCCGCGTTCACTACCGCTACGCCACAGAGGCTGTCAATGTTTTAGTAATTAAGTTAATCCATACACATAATCAGCCTATAATGTCCCCACCCTCCTGAGACATAGGCCTCCTCTTGGTAAGAGAGAGTGAGCCGTCATAACTGGCACAATGCGGGTTGGTAGATGTCACATGTCTTCGAAGTTTTGGCTCCAGGACATGCCGGTTTCCTGACGATGTTTTCCTTCGCCGTTTTGAGAGCAGTTATGATGAATTAATTTACACAAAGTAAAGCACCTGTCAGGGTCAAACCTACGACTTACAACTTCTAAGTTGCGGCTGACCACTACTAAGCTACCGCTGTTCTCTAGCAAGTCAATTCATTCGATTGGAAACCAATCGAAATTATCTTAGTTTCGACCTCACCCTATCTAGATATTTTTCCAAACTTGTCCATCAAAACCATTAGATGACAAGAACATTACAAGGACCGATAAATCACAGTAATAAAAAGAGGCTTCTTTCCAAAAACGCTCCGCTTATAACGCACACCACAAACTAACAGGTATTTTATCGACTCGTGCGCAAAGGTGATAAAAAAGCATACAAATATAAATGCTAGAGGTATAAAGGAGCTGAATTAATTAAGAGAATTTTGATGTTGGTAATGTTGGTGGCATTTCACTGGCGTGCGACAAATTATGAGTGAATGGTGTTGTTGAATGAAGAAAACATGTAATACGTGTTAAGTAGACGTAACATGTTTGACTTTGGATAAAGCGTGTTGCCTCATCTTTTATGCCGTTCATCGAAGTACTGGAACAATTTGTCTAAGGTGGTCTCCCCGTCTTATTTCTATTTATGTGTCTTCAAGTCTAGAGTGAATAGGTTCTTAATAAACTAGTGCGCTTTATTATCAACGATTGCATCACTGCTTATCATCAGGTAGGATCGCAGTCAAGCACAAGTTGAACATGTGTGTGGTAGATTATGATGATGATTTGATAAATGAAAAATTAGGTTATTTTTCATTTACAGATTTGAAAAAAAACTAGCTGAGGTCAGGGTATCCTACCGGACTACACTGAGAGGAAAAGTTGATAGTTACTAACTCAGAGGTCACAGTCTAAAGTAGTTTATAGTCCAGACAAAATTTTGATCAGATCATTTAGACTTGTGTCTGAAATGATTTCTTGAGGAAAGAATGGTATATAGGTACTTTCTCTGCAAGGATGTTGTGGCATTCGATGACGTTGTCATATCAGCTACATTATCAATACGCGGATGACATCTTTGATACTTATAATGTTTTAAGAAATTTATTGAAAACCGTTATGCAGATACACCGACCCGCATTGGAGCCGCGGGGTAGATTCTGGACCACTCCTTTTGATTCGAATTCGATCTCATGAAGAGGTGCCCCAGTAATGGAAATATTGCCTAATGATTATGTTCAGTTTTCATTGCCATTTTCTCTTTTTTTGAGTCTGGCACAAAACATTATCATATTGCTCTGCATAAAATATATATTCAGTCACATGTTTTGTGCGACCTTCGAGATACTTTTGCTATTTTTTATTCTGCACTCGAGTCGAAATGAACTATACGAGAATTTTAACGATAACCTTAAAGTAATCCGTTTTCTAAACCTAAATCACCAAATGGTACAAGCAGCATTAACATAAAAATATAGGCACAGCTTAGAGTGGCTTTATGGAACTATTTTTTGTGTTAAAACTAATTGAGAAATTTCTCTATTTACAAGTAGCAGTTACAATATTGAATGATGCCACTTGACACTTGTAACATGAAGCGGTTCCCGCCCACACACTGGCACAGGTATACCTACCAACTAAGATTCATTATATTTATAGCTTTTTATTCTATTGGCCATGTCACTCATAAAACGATAGATTTCATCAAACACATTAAAACCTGTTTCTGGTTTAATGAATGAAGACGAGGCCTTTGAATGGACGCCCACCTATCGGGAATTTAACACCGTGCTGCGAAAATTAAAGTAAAAAGTTTCCCTGAGTTTATTAGAGGTCAGATAGCCGTCGCTCTAAAATAACTAATGAATCAAGTCATCGATGAGACGATGAACTTTAGGCTTGTATAGATGAAACGAAATTGTTAGTAAAAATTGGACAACAATATATTGGCCACAATTGGTCAACAAGATATTGGCCACAATTGGTCAACAAGATATTGGCCACAATTGGTCAACAAGATATTGGCCACAATTGGTCAACAAGATATTGGCCACAATTCTCTTGTTCACAATCAAAGTTAAATTTACATTTAGTGCATCTTTTCCTCTTTATTCATTAAGAAAAAAATGGAAGATAAAATAATTATGATACTCCATAGATATTTTAGACGCGATTAAGAACATGGCGCTTAAAAATACGCCAATTTACGCCGTTGACAGGACTAATCAATCATGCCCTAGAAAACGACGCTGAGAAACTACGGATACTTTTCTCAAAAATGAATATATTTTATTCACTTACTACATGTCAATTTCAGAATGCTGGTTTGCTCGCACAAGTAGAAAATCAGAACCATGGTTGAATTATGTATATGCCGGCGAAGTCCTACAGCTGAAACATATAATATACATAGGTATATCCAACATACCTATTACATTGAAAACTATCCATTTAATCATAATAATGAGGGGTTCTAAATAATAATATCATATGGACCAAGCGATCAGCAGGGTAATTGAGTAACACACTTTCAGTAGCAATGGGTTCATTCATTAGTCATGGGCCTTCACGTTGGAACCCGGGGTCTGTTTTCCTGCTCATTTACCTCCATTTCGCGTGATATTAGCATCCTGTGGTAAGAGATTGTTGGCACCCACGTCATCTCTTATAACGTCAAGCCAGCATTTCTTTGGCCTCCCCTAGCCCGGAATGCCATGGCAAGACATTTCTAACCCACGTAACATGTGCTAACAGTTTCATTAACCCCATCCCCATCAAAATACCATTCTTTTCCGTACAATCATTACAAGGAGAACACAAAAAGCCAACTAGGCATTATACCTATAAACATGCGCGGGCGCCCAGCGATGGGTAATCACAGCCATAAGCATACCATAAGTAAGGTGTTATCTTAATGTTAAGCTTGGCGGGCGTGAGTGGGTTTGGGATTTTGTGAGGACAGAAGCGGGAGCGATTTTGGTGAGGTCTCCAGAGGTCCTTGAACCAAGCCAAGGACTAGGAGACCACTTTGATATCGGCTAATTATTAATTCCGTATGCGTAATTCGTATCAATCGCTGTTATCATAAAGTAAAACACGATCTTACTAGGTAATTCTTTTGTTAACAAGCTAAACTAAATTTATCTTCAATGCATCTTTTTCTTTCTGTTATATCATCAAAAGGACAGAAGATGAATATAAGTTTAGTCTTGTCTCAATAGCGCGTGACGTAAATTGATATATTTCTTTGTATTCACGTCTACACTATAACTGTCTTTTTATTGAAATAAAAGGAAAAAAAACTGAACTTAGAGATCAGTACTATTGTGAATTTTGGCTTTACCATATTATGTTTCTATGCCCTCTGTTTAAAAACAAAAATACAATGGATTCACCACCAGTACTTATTTAAACTCATAACCATTTCAAGAAAGACAATTTTGGGTCGATTTGTTTCTAATTCTTATTATCGGTCTGGCTCAAATAATGTTATCCAGGTCCAATGAAAATACAAATCCTAGCAACCCATCTCAATGTCACAACTTCCTCTACCCGCTTGCGCTTGCCGCTCCGCCCGTCTCAGCACACACTCGTTACCTTTGACCGTTGCAGTGCGCTGTCTCACAAGTTAATGTCCGATATTCGAGCCCAGATAACGGCCATCGCCTGTTTCCGACCAGATGTTTAATTAGATAAGTTAAGCTCTTCTTCGCGTTTTCTCTTCTTTATTTTTAGCTGATTTTGCTTTAGTTTGCCTTTGAAGATTAGGTGATAGTGGGATGTGGAGGCTTGTACTAGAAAAGTTTGTGGTGACATACTATGTTAGTTGACAATTAGTTTTATTAAAGAAGAAAATACTTTTACGAAATCCTAACAGTTCCTGATAGTTTTTTTTAAATATTTTATTTAGCATAGTATCCGATACATATCGCAACACAACTGCTCAGACCCGTCCTCCGTACGGCTTCACCAGACATCATGCCGGAACACGACAAATCGCTTGGCGGCAAGACTTTGTCTGGAGGGTGGTAACTATTGCTGGCAGCCAATGTGATGGCCTACCACCGAGAAAATGAATGTCTATTCTATTCTATTTTTCTCTAAGGCAATGGTGCTGATGTCGACAAAATTGCCAATGTCAGATGTGAAATGAGAAAAGCAGTAACAGTGCATGTCAAACATTTAAAAAAAAGTAGTAAAGTTAGAGGTGACCTGAGAGATTTTAAACCAGATTGCAACGTGAACGTTATTAAAATTAAGGTAATTGCCCGCAGTATATATCGATAACGGGCACTAATCACTTGCAATTAAAAAAAAAAAAATAAAAAAAAATATTGCGAAATCAGTACAAAGTAATAAAACATGCAACAAGATAAAAATTTCGCAAAAAAAATATTCACACGAGTAAAACCAGCATCTAGATCGATTAGAGAACGATCAAATTTTATGGCCTGCTAAAGGATATTCCGAAATTAACCAAATGCTACAATTCATCCTAGTAGCAATAAATATTAGAAGCCAAAATCACTTTCCGATTCGTTACGATTTCAATATCAATCATCCGTACTGGTAGACAAAAAGAGCCACTGGGTATTTTCATGGTTGATGGCATAAGCGGTAGCGTTTTAATGAGAGGTATATTATTTATCACCAAGCCAATGCAATTGGACTCTTTGAGCATTACGTGGAACTATTCTATTACTAGAATCTGTGTTTTTTTTTCCGGAATTAACATTTCAGATACTCGAATAAGTATCTAATGATGCTGTAGCAGTATCAACAATACCATATGCGGACATCGCGTTATACTGGATAGTTGCCCGCCAGATACAACACCCGCCTGTTCAGTGGATCTTCTTTTTTCTCTGGTGTATGAGTGAACTTTACACCCTGTTCTTCATCCTCAATATGACCAAGATGCTAGCTTAGTTATAATGACAAACTTTCAAGCTACGTTTGTGTATAATTTCACAGGATAGTATACCTGTGAAATTATACACAAACGTAGCTCGCTTAACGTAGTCAACACCATCGAAATCAACAAAAACATAAAATTTCACCTTTTCCCCCGAAGTTTTAGGTGGAGGTCTACGGTTTCTTTTTTTTTTAATTTATAATTTATACACTAGTGCTTGACTGCAATCCCGCCTGATGGTAAGCAGTGACGCAATCGTTGATGGTAAAGCGCTATAGTTTATTAAGAGCCTATTCACTTTAGCCTTGAAGACACTTAAATTGTAGTCCAACGGAAATACCGCCGCTGGTAAATTGTTCCAGTCCCTCGATGTACGCGGTATAAAGGAGGAGGCGAAACTCTTCGTCAAGGTCGTAGTGGTATTAACAACTTAAGGGTGAAAACTCGCTGTACGACGTCGCGACACATCAATCTGTAGATAACCTGTTTAAGATAACTTTTGATTACACGAAATACCTATACAATGCTAAACCAGCTAAAACTGAAATGTATAGCCTAATGTGTGACTGTGTTCTTTTTAAAAATGTGTGATGTTCATGTCCTATTTTAATCACCATTGGTACCGTTGTTCCTACCGCTATTTGCTTCTAACTTGTCCCACTCATTCTCTCCCAAGTAATTGTTTCCATCGTGTATTAAAAAATAAAACATTTATTATAATTTTCGGCTTGTCAGTCTATCTATTGAAATGCGAGCGTGTCTCATCTTTAATTGGATAATATCACACCCGTCTTAGAACATATTATGTACAGTCGACAGCACATCAAGCTACTACAATCTCTCATATTTCTTTATTAGATTTTCAACTTTATCGCTAAAGCACTAAAGCTCGAGGTTGATTGGAAATATTTGACAGTTTCTGGTAACTTGGCCTGCTGCGTCCGTATATATATGAATTAACTTTTTTTATTTTAGGTCAGAGTGGATATTGAATTTGTAGCAAGTGATATATGAATTCATCTATTTTTGATTAGAGTGTTATTATTTTTTAATGATGTAAGTCAGAGATATGGTAGCTGTATTACTGATAGAGAAAATGATTGTTCATTAATAAGCTACCTATGAGTGAAGCGAATTATCATAATGAAAGTAATAGGCAACAGGTTGAAGATAGAGAACCTGACAGCTGGTTTTTGGTTTGATACATTTAAAATCCAGATATAATCAGATGTAGCGTTTAGAGTTTCGAAATTCTATTTCACTGGGTTGGAATTGACATTCAGTGTGAGAACTTGTAAAAATTAAGTATGGAGATTGAGGTATTTTGACAAATAAAGGATAAGAAAACAGTTTTGAAAAAATCAAATCATTGCTCTATAGCAATGCTTACTTAGAACGTATTGGTGTTCTTAATATTGAACTATATAATTATTTAGATGTTTCTAATAATAAATACAAAGTAAAATTAAATAATCACTCTTTTGAATATGCTGTTTTAAGATAATATTTATTCCAAATTTCAAGAAAGGGCGACAATTTTCCTAACTCGTAATAAAAACATCAACACACTTCACTGGATAAAAAGCAATCAAAATGGCGATTCACTTGCTCCAAATACCGATTAATAAAGGTCAATGCCATAATTTAAAACATTCAATATCTAGTCGCGATTTTACATAACTCAGAGAACAAATATGTCAAAAATGTAATGTGTGTCGAAATTTAAGGTATTTTAATGATAGATTGAAACAGAAATTACTACACGAATATCAAAAAATACGGAAATTACTCCTCAGATTAAAGCCAACTCAACCAATCACCAAGAAAATTCCTATTGAGGATCTCCCTGATCAGAAGAAAAGGCGAACGCTATCAGAGCTAAAGGTTTTTCCGCGTAGTCTACTAAAGAAAAACCGTAAACTGAATCAGCTGTAATATTCCGTGTAAGTCGTAAACCTAGGATGTTAGTAATAGTAATGAGTAATAGTAAGGCTATATGTCTTAATACGAAAGCTACACTCAGAAGAACTGTATCGCGCAGATAGAATCTAAAATTTATGTAATTATATGGTTTAGAGTTTAAAGTTGCAGGAATCGTAGAAGAGAATAATGCCATTAGAAATTTTTCAAAGCAATATTTTTATATCACAATATTTCTTTGAGTTCCTAAATAATTATCACATGATAAAATTATAATCTATACTAATATATAAAGCTGAAGAGTTGGTTTCTATGTTTGTTTGTTTGCGCTAATCTCGGGAACTACTGGTCCGATTTGAAAAATTATTTTTGCGTTGGATATCCCATTAATCCAGGAAGGCTTTAGGCTATATAACATCACGCTGCGACCAATAGGAGCGAAGCATAACTAACTCCACGCGAACGAAGTCGCTGGCGGCCGCTAGTAATTAATAAGTCTTTCGTTCTGATCATAACTATTACTACCTACATTACGACGTGTGCATCAAAAATGGCCGACAAAATGAAGACCACAATAATGTTGTAGTTTTATTTTAGAATATAATTTCATCCACTTTAATAATAATATTTTATTTCTTCATAAATACGTTTCTTTTTCCAATTTTGGGAATATCTTTTACTTTTCAATCAAATCAAATATAATGAACCGTATATTTGACAGTTGAGGTTTATATTCCGATTATAGATAATTGCGACAATTCTAAAGATGTGGTTTTGTTCATAATACTGTATAAAGCTTCAGGGAAATATAATACAACAAGTGACAATACAGTCTTGCTTATATTTATTATATATCTCTCTTTACTTATAAAAAACTATAATAAAGATATCTAGGTCCTTAACTAGTATAAAATGCCCAAAACACAGCAAACCAATTCCATATTGAACTGTACGCAAAAAAGCCTAGCTCAAATCTAAAGACCCCATTCCCAGTACCCAGCGATCGATAAAGAAGGATGACGTCATCGTTATCGACTACCAATCAACAACAATAAAAGCCGATGGTCTATTGAGAGAAAAAAACGAGCAGCTATCGCTTGAGGCGCTAACCAGTAGCGGCTTCTCTTCGTTATTAAAATACTTAGATTGTAATCACACTGAGATACAAGAATGATAAATTGTTAAGTATCGATAGTTAGTGTCGGGACCACGAGCCAGTTTTTGCAGCGATACGTACGAGAGGATGGAATTTATTTTATACTAGCGGCTGCCAGCGACTTCGTTCGCGTGGCGTTAGTTATGCTCCGCTCCTATTACTCGCAGCATGATGTTATATAGCCTAAAGCCTTCCTGGATTAATGGGCTATCCAACGCAAAAATAATTTTTCAAATTTGACCAGTAGTTCCCGAGATTAGCGCGAACAAACAAACATACAAACAAACTCTTCAGCTTTATATATTAGTATAGAAGTATAGATTTATGACCATTTTCTGCCGGGATTATAAATTCTTGGTCTGTGTTCGTAATAGATTTTCTTTATTTTGATCGTTCAAGCATTTGCCACAATACTTTTTATTCTATTATTCTAATTTACGTTTTAGAAGGCTTTTATTGTTGGGCAGAATGTTGGATGTTTCATCCATGAGTGACCGAGGGTGTGAAAATCGTAGACGACTTTGCCTTGGCGAATCAATGAGGTTCTCGACAAACTGTAAGCTACTTAATACCCTGCCTGTCCTGTCAATGGCTAGCTAAAGGAACTGATGGACGGTAGTGATGGCGACACAGGTGGTCAATTCTGGACTAAGTCCACTGCCAAGCCGCTTCAGTGACCTGTTATTAGACCAAGATCCAAACTTCTATTGGTGACTTCTTAAAAAAAACAAATTACACTATGTGAATCTATACTAACATATGAAACTGAAGAGTTTGTTTGTTGATTTGAACGCGCTAATCTCAGGAACTACTGGTAGGATTTGAAAAATCTTTTTTGCTTTGGATATCCCATTAATCCAGGAAGGCTTCAGGATATATAACATCATGCTGCGATCCATAGGGGCGGAGCATATATGTATATATATATATTATATACATGTATATAAAAACCTACGCGGGTGAAACCGCGGGACGCAGCTAGTCCTTACGAATATTATAAATGGGAAAGTGAGTTTGTTTGTTTGTTTGTTCCGATTACTTTGAAATTGTGCAGTCCCGATTAAACAATAGGGTACTTTTATCCCGGAAAAAATTGATATTCCCGAGGGAAATTTAAAAAGCGCGATATAACCGAACTTCACGCGAGCGAAGCCGCTGTTGGAGAGCTAGTATGAAATAATGACAAAAATTAAGTAGTTTTTGTCATTATTTCATAGTAGCTGCGTCCCGCGGTTTATACAAGTGTAGGTATAACAACAACTAAACCTAAAGTCTGCGTGATCATCATTACAGAATGATTTCTTTTTCTTCCTCTGCTCCGTCTACCAGTAGCATAACATCGCGAAATCATATCACTTATTCATTAAATTGATAGCCATCTCATTTCAACTTAATGATAATTATCGGTCGTTGTGTTAATCATTTCTATGCTGATGTGTTATTATTTTTTTACTGAAGTACCGAATAGAAAGGCTTTTTGATTCGTATTATTTGATTGAATTGACGTATGATATATGTGATTAATGGGTACCTAATTAATTGGGTACCTATTACCAACGATCAGTGTTACTACAATGGTTGACTTCAACACGTACTGCAGTTAGGTTGTTCTTTGGTAACTGAAATTGAAGATGTGCTGTGTAAGATTTGTTATATTTTATAGGCTAGATCATCTGATCTAAAGTAATATAAAGATAAGAAAAGATTTGATTTTCTTGGGTGTTTGTTTGTTCCAATATCATGCTTAAATTGCTGAATGGATTTGAAGGAAACTTGGCATATTCATAGAACATAATCTATAGGTCAATTCTCGTAATTAAAAACACAAACAAAATCCAGTCACAATCATATCTCTGCGTCAGTCAATGTAAAAAACTTGTCATATATTTAGATAAATTTTAGTTTAGATACTAAAATGATATAGTGAACATTTTTTTAGTAAGTCTCTATCACAGTATGAATCAATCCTATATCGTGGGTGCATTTAAACACACGAACACGAACAAGCAGATCTGGAACACCTAATAAACTAGCGCGCTTTACCATCAACGATAGCGTCACTGCTTATCATCAGGCGGGATTGCGGTCAAGCACTAGGTTATAATTTATAAAAAACCTATAGGCCATACAAATATGTATTTGTTCCGTGCGGGAATCGAACCCGTGTTGTTAAATTACAAGAATTACCTCTCTGGAATGGGACAGAGGATATTTTTAGTTAGATATTAGGTAAAACGACCATATGCAGCTAGTAGACAATAAAACTAGGAGAATTATTGATATTAACTGTAATTCTCAATATCTCTTTGTCTCTTGGTACCACTATTTTCACCCCACAAACATGCATAACTGAGACTCTAGGTCTTTAATGTCATTAAAGATATATTTTATTAACAACAACAAGCACTATTAAGCAATAATTACCCATAAGTAAACTAAAATTAACACATTAAATTTGTTTATGAGCAAATCAACGAAACATTAACCCCAAAAAGCGAATAGGCACTTTATGCCACAAAAATAACAGTATAATATTAATTTTACAGAGTGTATTATATCGGGCGTATAATTGTCGGTTGTGTGGCATATAGTAGTGTATAATTACGACACGTTCATTAATGTGTTACTATAATTTAGTTTAATATTAGACTAATTGAGCTATCGTTACTTGAGGCTTTGATCGACATGAGAACCGATCGCTTTTATTATACTCTGTTTGGTTGTAATTAAATACTTGTTTTTTTTTTTTGGGTGCTCTAGTTACGTAGTTATTACCAAGTAACTTGTACGTTAACGCGTTTAGTTTAAATGTAAATGTTTCCTCATTGGTGTGGATTTCTGTTCAGTTTAAAAGTTTCATCATCATCATTTTAGCCGAAAGACGTCCACTGCTGGACATAGGCCTCCCCAAGGATCTCCACGACGACTGGTTCTATGCCTCCCGCATCCAGCGGTTTCCCGCGACCTTCACTAGGTCGTCGGTCTACCTTGTCGGTGGCCTACCCACGCAGCGTCCTCCGGTACGTGGTCACCACTCGAGAACCCGTCGGCCCCATCGGGCATCGGACCTACGGGCAATGTGCCCGGCCCACTGCCACTCTAGTGTTACAATTCTTCGGGCTATGTCGGTTACTCTCGTTCTTCTGCGGATTTCCTTATTTCTGATTAGATTACGCAGTGAAACCCTAAGCATAGACCTCTCCATACAGAGTGATCTTGAGCCTTCTTATAAGGCCCTTTGTTAGCGACCACATCTCAATTCCATAAGTCATCACTGGCAACACAGACTGATCAAAATATTCTTTTTTATTCAAGTCAGGCGCTTTCATTTAGTGTATGCTCTTGTAACGGTGGAGGACACACTTTTGAGGAAACAGTCATGTGAAGAAATACGACACGCGTGGTGGTCAAAGCCCAACTCCCTTTAGCCAAGAGAAGGCCTGGATCCCGATAGCCCAAGTATAATAGGTTGAATATGCTATGCCCATACAGTTTTATTTTGCATATGAAAGATACACAAAACTTCTTGTAATCCGGGATAAATTGTTGAAAAATAAACTTGATTGTAGCAAAACATATAATCTATACGGTAAAGACATTCAATAAGGATTGAATTAGATGAAGCTGCTTGATTCAATATAATCGCTCCTCCGCTTATTACAGTCACTTAGCATAAAGAAAAGCCTGAAGCTAAATATAATGAATTTAAGTGCCTCACCGAGAAATATAATTAGGTGCCAACACTAACTGCCGACCTATCACTTCACATAATGCATTCATATCACGATCACACACACATAATTTAATAGTCAACAAAATAAATATAAAATCTAATGCAAATTAATAATGCACATACAAAAAACGAAATAATGATTTGGATCGTGAGAACGCTGAAGTGAAAGTGTTAACTATTTTAGTATTACGATTACGGTTGCCGATGTGTGTAACAATAAAAACTGGTGCCATATTGGTGCTATGCGGTTCCGTAGATAAGTTTTATTATTATTTGGCGGTCTACTTTTGAGGTGAAGTGACTATTATACTTATTTTAGTATACAACGAGGAGACAACAATCCTAATATAAAATCCTATTATAAAAGCAAAAGTTTCTGGGGATAAATGGATGGACGTGTATTAGGTACTCTTTCACGCGATAACTGGTACCAAATGTATTTAGATGAAATTATTTGACTGTCTCTAACCAGGCGGTCCCGTGTGGTACCGAGTTTAGAATAGTACCAACCGATATCCTCTTGTGGGTGTCGTAAGAGGCGAATGAGGAAATTTTCACCAGGGAAGCGGGCAGCAGCGCTTCTCCTGAGGAATATCAAATTACTGCGATTCCCAACCCGCCTGCCAAGCGTGCGGATTATGGCAAATCACCCCAAGGCAATGAAAGCCGATACGAGAATTATCAAAATAATGTACTGAATATTGTACACATTGAAAAGGTCTACAAAAAAATCCGTGATGGTATATGTCTAGCTCTTATGATTTTTTTTGTTATTTACTTTTTACGACAAATACTGGTTAATTTTCGAAGCGATTTTAACCAATATATCATTAGTCTTTATCTAGTTCAATACCTTAAATATATTGTTGATTTGATATAGATCTATATCGCCCCCTTCCCATCCCAACAAAAAAATTGTTGGGATGGGAAATCATCAAATGACTTCTCCCGCTCTGGGCAGAGTGGAAGGGCGTGTCAGACTTTTACTGACTAAAACCCACCCGTGTTTCTTCACTTGCCTGTGCGACGGCCAGGGCCACGGTTTCTTGTTTAACCAACCCGCAACCCTGACCCAGGAGGCATCGGTCTTCGTGGACCCCGTCACGACGTGCTGACATCTTTTTGAGGCGCGCGTGAAACACGACGCGCCGTCGACTCGAGCCTGGTGCTTACCGAGCGGCGAGCTGATCTATATCGCCCCTTATAGCATATGATTTAAATGCATATTTTCGAAGATATTACAGATTTTGATAATATATTAAAAGATATTACACTATGTTTTTTTTTTATACAAAGTTAACAGTTTTTCTCTAGTGTATTTAGTATCAGCATTGCAGCCGTGCGAAGCCGGGGCGGGTCGCTAGTTTGAAAAATATGTTCCAGCAAACTAAACAAAATTGATGTGCAGACTACAAGTTTTACCCATCATTAAACTGGTTTTGGGTAATTCCATGAAAAACGCTACCACAACATAAATTTTTAAATTACTGTTTTTAAATTAGAGTGTGTCTTAGGATAATCTTAAAACCCCATATTTTAATAATATATCATTATTTTTTCGATAAATATTTAATTTTTAAATTTTTTAACATATTTAAGTTAGGTTACTATGAAAGATTGATGGTTGATAAATTTTAATCAAAATTGGATACACTGAAAAAAGAAAACTATTGTTAGATTGGTATTACGCTTCCCGCCATTCGAAAGGAGAAGTTTTCAACAGCTGTTGCGTGTAATATTATTTCGTAAGTTTAATTATTATCTCCATTTATTTAACTTTTAAATTGTGCCTCCTATCTGTAACACCCGTTACAAAAAAAGTGCATTTGTTTGTTTGGCGATTAAGTTACTGCACGCATTATAAAATGCTTTTAAGAAAGTAAGGATATGATTGATATCTACTTAAGTTTGCTATTTATATGAAGATTGGCCTTTTTGTTTGTGAAATTTTGGCGAGTAACAGTGTGTAACACCCGTTACGTAACGGGTGTTACCAAATTTTGACATGCCTTGATAAGAAATAATAAAAACTTAATGGCGCTAGTTTAGTGTTTTTTTTAAGGCTTTACGTTTAGGGGTCCTCCATATATTAAAATGACACGTTTTTTGTATCTTTCGTTAATAAAAAATCAACAGTTGACAACATTCTGAGTTGTTTGACCCATTCACTAGCCCCGAATCCCTTGTTAACTAAACTAAATTTAAGTTGCATGTTATTAAATCTATTTCATTAAGAAAAAGACACTTAGACAAATTATAGTTAGCTGTTTTAAGCAGCCTTTGACAACTCGACAGGACTCTGACACTAAGGTCCGTATTACAGAACGTCACTCAAAACTCAAGTTCTACTTAAGTCTCGTTTCAAGCTATTTGATTGGTTGAATCTAGTTTTAAGTAATGCTTAAGCAGAGATCGATGCTTGAGTTTCCTTCTGGAATACTGACCTAACTGTTGCAATTCAGCAATAACTTAGTAACGTGATTTATTGGCGGGCCTCAAAATAATAATTATGCCCGATGCCTAATGCAGTATGGTGTACCTACCTACTTTGCTTAGGTTGAGCTAGCTTTTCTTTTATATTGGCGATGTCTTCAGCGAAAATTAGAATGAAGAAAAATATAGACAAAACCTGAAAAAGAAATCAGCAAAACATGCAGAAGACCGTGCAAAAAGAATGAGAGAGGGACAGAAAACGAAGTAGAAATGATAAAGAAAAAAATTGTACAAGATCCCAACTTAAAAGCAGACAAAAAACTAGAGATCGCGTAGAGAGTATTTTGACTAAAACATTACAATATTTTTATTGAAAATATTATTATGTTTCAGTCAAAATGCTCTCTCTGAAAGCAAAAAGAAAAAACAGAGTACAGGGGTGCAGGGATATGCCAAATTTGTCCATGCAAATAGCAGATATTATTGCTTTCCCAAAAATATTAATGCAAATCAACAGTAAACATGATTATTTCACTGCTATTGTCATTAAAATACCTTTATTGGTACAAATATTGCTTTAATTTCGTACTCGTAACACCCGTTACATTCAGCTGTAACACCCCTTACAGTTTTAAACTTCGATAAAAAATCATGTTTGTATTTTTGTTTTAATACAAGTGGACTACGAAGTTAAGAATTTATTTAGCTACGTAGTTCCCATTTTTTCACTAACGTAAAGTAAAGAAATTCGCAGAGTTTTGCTATCATTTCGGTTAAACCCGAAAGCTTAGACAAAATCGTGTAACGCCCGTTACACACATATCTTGCCTTTAATTTCTTTACTGCTGTTTGTAAATGTCCAATTTATTACAGATACCGGTAAATAGTCCTAGATGGAAGGTGTTAAGCTCATAAAACTTAATTGTTTTCTTATTGCATCATTAATTAAATGTCAAGTAGAAGTGTACGACCTGTAACACCCGTTACATGGAATGACCCTTTACAGACTGAGCTGTTTGATAGACGAACATCATTAAATATACAAAGTTTAAGTTATATTGTCGTATCGTCGCCTCCATATTATTTAAGTACTATAGCTTGCTTATGGTAAAGTAAATATGTGGGCAATAAAAGTTGGTAGGAGGAAGATAATTACAAGCAATATAATTTCTAGGAGAGGTCGGACAAGCGTCGGTCTGCCCGTAAAACCAGTAGTATACCATTTCGCAGATGAGCTAGGTGATTGTTGGAACATTATTACTACACCAGTTTTCCTCATTATTTTATTAAGAACAATATTTACATTATATGCGCTAATATTATACAATACTCAGACGTTTTCCTTTTTCTGTTGTAGATTTTATCTTATATTAAAAACCTTTGTGCGATTGAGACGTGGTAGAACGGAAATCTTCAAAAGTTTTAGTTCAAAGTAATATAACAATACTAATGAATTTGAAATAACTTTTTTTCTGCAAATTAATTCCAACGTCCCCAAAAATTGATATTTTTTTAAAAGTGACAACACCATTTCCGTGCCCTGTCCTCCTTCGCCCAGCACTTATTGTCTACCGCACATGTATTAAGTTACCTCTTTTTGCGAAATAATTTTTATTTTTAGGGTTTCTTTTAGTTTAGCCCGGCATTGTATGCATAAGTAGAATCATTATCTATACCCAACAATAACTTCACGAATCGGACAGGGTTTCTTTACATATTGTATAATTATGTAAACTTGACTAAAACTTTCACGAACTAAAATGTAGCGTCGAAAATTTATAAAAATCTGCAGCAAACATAAACGATCTCCAAACCGTTCGACACGGAATAATAATATAACATCCGTAAGCAATCACAGATCATGAGCAGTAATCAGACAACCTGTCGCTCGGTAAAGGTGAGGACAGGACAATGTAACGCGTTGCGTAAAGTTAGCGTATCACGTGGTTAAAGGGCACCAGTTTGGGCACCAGTGCATTTTTTATATTATGTATCCTTTTTATGTATCAAGGGCTCTTTAAAAAAAATACAATATGTAAAGAAAACCTGTCCGACCCATAAGGATAATAAAGGTTAGGTAAACACATGACCAAATATAATATAAAATTTTACGTACCTAATCATCATAGTAACATTTTTTTCCGTGAATTAATTCCTACTTCCCCAAAAATTGGTAATTTTTAAAAAGTGGCAACTCATTTTGACGATACTATTATAAGCGACGCGACCATGTGCCGCGTGCCCGGTCCTCCGTCGCCCGCACATGGATTGTCTACCTCACATGAATTAAGTTACCTCTTTTTGCGAAATAATATTTATTTTTTGGGGAATTTTAGTTTAGCCCGGGCATTAGTAGAATCAGTTATTGATACCTAACAATACCTTCAAGGATCGGACAGGGTTTTTTTACATATTGTATATTATCGGGTTAGATGTAGTCGTACGCATACAAATATACCGAGCAGAAGACTGCCGAACTGAAACGACGTTAGACGATGCACGGCTTTTCAACACCGCACCGCTGTGCCGGTCGGGGTGTTAGGTTAATTACGTTACGAAATTTCTGGATTCGGTTTCGCTCAAGATAGAAGCTATGCGATAGCTTCAAATATTTAAGAATATTTTTTCATGTTTTTTTTTAATAATTATAAACTAGTGCTAATAAGTAAGCAGTGATGCAATCATTGATGGTAAAGCGCACTAGTTTATTAAGCAGTCACTTAAAAAAACTTAGGAATAGGAAGGATGACGGCAGTTGAGCGAGGTGATGCAATGTTAAACCCAAGACCAACACGACCAACGATGCTGCGCCAGAGGGAGATTGATCTGGAAACTCTCCACGACCAAACTCCCGACATAACAACATTTGGCGCATCGTACCCGGCACACATCGCAACACAACTGCTCAGACCCGTCCTCCGTACGGCTTCACCGGGCATCATACCGGAACACGACGAATAGCTTGGCGGCAAGACCTTGTCTGGTGGGTGACAACTTCTGCCGGCAGCCGATGTTATGGAAGATAGATATAAGTTAAGGATTCTAAATCCTGATTGATAACGTTCTTAGATACAATTAAAATTGCGAGGAGGAAGTTTACAAGTCTGACTCACACGTAGCCGGATTTTATTTGTATTTTTACCGTTTACAGCAGCAAGCATAACAAAATATATTAGTAGCATATGTTATGTGAAATATTCAAGTAGTTGCGTATTACTATGAAATGGATACAGGTTTATGACATACCAATGAACTGAAAGACGGAGTAGGCTTAGTCATGTAACCTGACAAGGTACAGATGACAGCACATCAAGCTGTCAAATTTCTTTCTTTATTATATTTTCAACTTAATCGCTCAAGAATTAAGGCTCAAGTTTGATTGGGAATAATTGATTGTGTCGGTTAGCTTAACACTTCAAACAAATATTCTAGTGATGATCGCACAGTTCCGATCACCCGATTAAAGGGAGAAACCTAATGAATATTGATACTTAGGTTATGGTTTTTGCTATTTATGTAAACGTTATGTAGACGTGAGGTGTCGTGGTGGCCTAGTGGTTACACCAGCCTCTCAAGTATGAGTGCGCGGGTTCGATTCCAGGTCAGGCAAGTACCAATGTGACTTTTCTAAAGTTATATGTACTTTCTAAGTATATCTTGGACACAAATGACTGAAGGTGAAGGAAAACATCTTGAGAAAACCTGGATTTTATAAGTCTGAAATCGCCAACCCGCATTGAGCAAACGTGGTGATTACGCTCAATCCTTCTCTGTATGAGAGGAGACCTGTGCCCAACAGTGGGACGATAAAAGGTTGATGATGATGATGTAAACGTGATAATTAATATTAATTCAACATGACTTGTTTCAATGTAATCCACAGATAAATTATCATAATTTTGTACTTTAAATGTAGTAGTACATTACTGGAGTCTTCAGTGCTGTACATTGTAATGTCTTTAGATAATTAATACGCTAGCATACCTATGTATATAATAAATAGCTATGCTTTTTAAAAAAATATATCCAATTAATAGGATTCTCACAAACGGAAACTTTATTAATAATCAGAATGTCAGATACTCTACTTATTTTAATTTTTATGCTTGCGTAAGTCCATGCACGCATTAATTACAACACCAGATTCGGTGTTTATTGTTATTTTAATATTTCATGTATTGCATTTCAAATTATTTCTAATAATTGGTATCAGTCAGAATCTACCTTTAGAAGAGATCGTCTTCCCTTAGACTGCACACACACGCGAGGATATAGTGTAGTGACGAGGTGACCTCACGCACACATAGGTACGTTCACCTGCCGCGATCCACTCGTGCTCACTGTCACGTGTTAGGACGTGAGTACACTGAGCGGGACATTTTTGTTTAAAGACTATTTAATGATATTAGAAAAATTGTTTTGCTAAATATTAGAAAAAAAAATGTATTTCATACTTTTATGACGGTGTTAGACTACTATTCGCGAGCAATAGAAATCGAAAAACTGAATTAATATAAATTGATTTTAGCATATTATTTTACAACTACAATAAATTCAGCATAATAATAACGAGTGCTCCAATTAAATTTCACCTGTCAAGCTTCATGCAATAAAAAACGCTTATTTTTCGATACGATATCTAAGCTAATGAAACATCGAATTTCACCGAAGACTAATTAAATGCAAGGCAATAAAAAACAATAAACCCAGTGTAGCAACACTCTAAGCTAAACTCTGACATTCCACTCACACACGCACACGATTGAGCCTGTATCGCAACACATCACCTGTCGGGCCGACCGCGACCTCCCAACCAGCTAGCACGTTATTAATATTGGTCAATACACTCACACATACAAACCAAACTCTTTACAAAACCAACCGCGTCAATTCAAACATAGAATTCAAATTCAAATGCAACGAATTTTCATTCAATACGATTCTACAAGCACACTTTCAAACCAAAGGTGTTAGCTGCGCATGTGTGCACGAGACATCGCTTTTGAATGGATACAGTTATTGCTGGAATAGTTTTGAGCTCTATTTAACTGAAATTAGAGTTTGTATTAGTTCGTACTAGGAAGTAAGATTGGATAGAGCACAGCGAAATGTTGCTCTGAGGTCGTGGGAGCTCGCCCGGCTGGCGATTCGGTTAGTTATATTATTTTCGAAGATGTAACGGTATGAAATTTTTGATAACATATTCGTATACAATATGTTTGACGTATATTATTGTTTATGACAGCTATTGTTGTTCATTTCGCGTGGTAATGGCGAAAAAGTCTGAAAAGGCGTAATTTTGGCTCTATTTCATTATGGGTATAGGTTGCAATACTTATATTTGATATTAAAAATAATTCAATACCATGTAAACGGTCTTAACGGCTTTATTTATGATACTCCTGAACTAAAAAGAGAAAGAAATGACAAAGGATAGAAAATTATTTTATATAATCACCCTATAATGTTCCCACACTCCTGGGACACAGGACTCCTCTCGATGAGAGGGGGTGGGCCGTAATCTACCACGCGGGCCCAGTGCGGGTTGATTATTTTACGGAATAATAGAATATCGACCGATGAAAAAAAAAATATTTTATTTTATTTTCTATATGCATTTTTGTAGAAATCATTGAATATCATAAAACTTTATAGGTAGGTAGATAGCGATATTAATTTAAAATAAATTCTTGCACATTTTATAAACAAAAACATAACTAAGCCTAGATTAATATTAATAGAATATGGAGATCTGAATAAAACAATCTTAAATTATTATTTCCTATGATTGTATATGTTTTTAAATTAAGACAGAAATGGCTGAAAATGTGAATGCTTGATGTAGAACCAAGTAGCTATCAATTGCATAGACTGCTCTGCTACAGTAAAAAGACCATGTGGAATGGAGAAACGTCATAAGAAAGGCAAGAGACACCTTTCAGGAACACGACCTTTAGTGACAAGGTTATTATTGATCGATTTTGAAATGCACACAAAGTGGTGCCTGGTCATTCAGCGTGAAAAACAGTTATTACATATTTATCAATATAACATTACATATAGGACTTATGGTATAAAAAACAAAATTAATGTACCATTTTCCTCATATTAGCAAAGTGGTCTGCTAGCGTATGTCGAGGACTCATTGGTACGCTAGTTATTAATGTTTAAGATAACATTTTGTATTGTAACCAACTAAAAGAAAAAATAAAATTACAAATACATGTTCAGTATAATTATAATTGCACTTTTTTAATTTTACTTAGCGACATTTAGTAATCCATACTAATATTATAAATGCGAAAGTAACTCTGTCTGTCTGTTACGCTTTCCCGCATAAACCTCTCAACCGATTTGACTCAATCTTTAGACCCTGAGAAAGAACATAGACTACCTATTAACCCGGAAAATTTAGATATTCCCGAGGGAAATCTAAAAAGCGCGATATAACCGAACTCCACGCGGGCGAAGCCGCGGGCGGAAAGCTAGTTACTCATATATTTACTTACAATTTTTAAAAATCAGTTTCATATTATATTATTTGGATGTGTTTGCTTAGTCTGTGATTTGTATAACTTTAAGTTCAGTAGTAAACAATTATCAAACGATATGATATCATTCCACGCCGAATTAAATTAATCCATTTCCAACTTCTGATCTTACCGCGAACTTTCGCCTAATCATACTTAGAAATTAAGTGCATAATAGATATAATTTTTCGATATTATATTGATTAATTATATAAAAATATTAATTAACGTTATACATCATAATTGACTACGCGAAATAATTACTTAAATTGTATCTTAATTATATTTTTATTAACTTGTTAGTGTTCTATGTGGAGTCGCGGTAACATGAAAGTTGTTTCTTTTAGTTTTAGTTTTGGGCATAATTTATTGTAAACGGATGTTGTATTAGCTTTTTTCTATTTTAATTGATTGTAAACGAGCATACGGCACACCCGATATTAAATTATTACATGCAGTTTATTTTTTTAGTTTAATGTTTTAGTTTACGATTTTAATTTTAAATAAACTTGTGTGTGTTTGCCCATGTATTCATTAGAGATAGTTAGGGGTCATTACGTGTATGTTATACAGTTATTGAAAAGTTAATAGGTTTATACTAGTTATTTAGAACGATTAGATTCGTGGTGTATGATTGTTGACAGTTGGTTTAGTGAAATTAATATTTTATTGGTACAATTTGAGCCTGGGAATGAATTTTGCAATTTGGAGAAAGCTGAACTTAAATTAAGATAATATGTTTTGATTAAATGATGTCTGTAAACTGTTAATGATGACCATAACACTTAGATTGTTTATTGTAGGGGTTAATAGAAGGTCGTTAATTTAACTGTCTAACTATACAGTTAAATTAACTTTAGTTAGTAGCACTAGCGACCACTAGACTAACTAGTTTAGTGGTCGCAAGCGCTACCAGCTAAGCGTGAGGTATTGGTTGGGGTTGGGGATTTTATGGCCTGGTTTCTAAGACCTTTAAGCCAAGTCTTAATTATATCTTGTCTTCTTTTGTAACTTATCCTAACTTATCCTAAACTTATCCTAACTAAACCTATCTCCTTTCGTTTCTCGCGTGAACTGACACTAGGAGGAAGTTTTGGAACAAAGCCATGATGTGGCCAGTGAGGTATTGGGTACAATCCCCAGAGGGTAATTCTCATAATTTTAAGAAGGTTAATACTGTAAACTCAATCTGTCCTAAATCTGAAAATTAATATTTACATAAACTATTATCTCATTATTTTGACAAGTTTTTGAAATTTATCGGATGCGGCTAGATTTTTTATGTTTTTTTTTTAAATGTTGCCCCACTCTAGATATCGTGTACCGGGTAGGTACCTGTATCGTGGATGCTTTTACAAACATATAAACTCAACATACACAAACAGCTGGATCTGGAACAACTAATTGTAGACCATACAAATATTTGTTCCGTGCGGGAATCGAACCCACGGTACGCAGCACAGCAGTTAATAGCTCTACCACTGTGCTAACCTTACCGTCATATTACGAGATTTTTCTGGTCAGCCAAAGGTTTGTAGCAGTTACCCGTCAATAGTTTTACAGTACCTATCAGCGCAAGGTCAGGTATCAAGTCTAGATGTATGCCGTGGCGCAACGGTCAACACGCCTGCCTGCGACGTGGGGGCCCCGAATTCGATCCACGGCCAGGTCATGATGGAAAACGATCTTTTCTTGATTGGCCTGGGTCTTAGATGTTTATCTATATATGTATCTATTATAAATATAGTATCGTTGAGTTAGTATCCCATAACACAAGTCTCGAACTTACTTTGGGGCTAGCTCAATCTGTGTGAATTGTCCGTTTATATTTATTATTTATCCATACTATCCATACTAATATTATAAATGCGAAAGTAACTCTGTCTGTCTGTCTGTCGGTTACGCTTTCCCGCTTTAACCTCTCAACCGATTTTGATGCAATTTGGCACAGACAATCTTTAGACCCTGAGAAAGGACATAGACTACCTTTTATCCCGGAAAAAATTGATATTCCCGAGGGAAAACTAAAAAGCGCGATATAATCGAACTCCACGCGGGCGAAGCCGCGGGCGGAAAGCTAGTATTTAATATATTAAACTTGAAGATAAGAGACAAAATGAATGTATATCCGCTGTGTGAATTCTGGATTGTTTTTAAATGTTTTCTATAGAAGACGCTTTTAACGTGGACGTCTTTCTGTATCGATGTCACATTTAACTTGATTGACCTGGAATCGAACCCGCACACTCATACTTCTAAGGCTGGTGTTTTAACCACTAGGCCACCATGACATGCCAAGCTTATTGACCAACCCTTTGACAGTTCAAAAGCACTGGTAATTGGTTTATGGTAGAAATGTTTTGATTTAATTTTGTAGTTACACGTCTGCCATTACCTTCGCGGATTAGTGGTGTGATGTTAGTATAAATGTAGATGAAGAAGATCGATTCTTTGTTGATTGACAAGTTTTTACGAAGCGCAACGTGTTATGTTTTCAATTGTTTTGATTTGAAACATAAAAGGTCATCCATCATTTAGAATCAGTGCGTCAAAATGTCAAAATTAAACGTCAAATTAAACGAAATATCGAAACAAACCGTGACGAATGTGTAATAGATCTGACATTTGACATTATTGACAAAACTATTGCGATCATCGGTCAGCTGTTATCGTCGTAATATTTGCACGTGAAAGGTCGTAGGTTTAATTCCTGATTGCCTTGTAAATTACTAAAATATTTTAATAAAATAATGTTTCATGACTAACATTTTTTTAGAATTCTTACAAATAATTCTGTTGTGAAGTTTGTTTATTTTTGTGATTTATGAATTTTACCTTCGAAATCAATGTTGCAATAAAAATAAACAGTGACTATTTTGTCTAGTTCCGATATAAATAAATAATAAATATCCGCACCTACAGTAATTATCAGCTATTAATAATTGCGCGAAAACCTTGTCGGAACATTCATGCTTTGATTGCAAAATTAACATACTTTAAATCAAATAAACATGCTGATTAGAGTTACACGAATGTTTAATTATGAGCATAAATATACATACTGAATTAAAAATTTTAATTGCCTTTTTTTAAATATTAGTACTAGCGGCGCTCTGCGACTTTACCTTTTTATATAATTATAAATTAGTGCTTGACCGCAATCCCGCCTGATGGTAAGTAGCGATGCAATCGTTGGCTGTTGAATAGGACGGAAGACGGCAGTTGAGCGAGGTGATGCAATGTTAAACCCAACAACAACCAACAACAACCAACTGCTGCGTCAGATGGAAATTAATCTGGAGACCCTCCACGACGAAACTCCCGACACAACAACATTACGTGCATCGTATCCGGTCCTCCGTACGGCTACACCAGACTACATGCTGGAACACGACGAATCGTTTGACGACTTTGTCTGGTGGGTGCTAACTTCTGCCGGCAGCCGAAGTTATGATCTACCTGCATAAGTTTCGATTCCAAGAAAGAGAGATTTCGGTTTTGAGTAGGAAAATTGGGATTAAAGGCATGAAAAACAAATATCCAGGTCAAAAAATACCCATGAGCCAAATTTTACCCAAAATTGTTTTAGCACAAAAGCTTAAGACTAACATAAAAAAAAATATTACATAGTTTTGCAAAGTTTTGTTTTTATTAAAGGTACAAAAAAAGAACTTGCATTATTCAGCTTTGAATACGTAGTGCCAAAGACATAAACGCGTAAGCAAGCCAAAGGCGCAACGAACTTTATAATAAATTTACTGTGCTTACCATTCGTACATTAACGACTCGTTGTACAACAGAACCAGAAAAGTTTGCATTATTTATTATGTGCAACAAATCCACTTTGTTTCCGTATATACGATTTACCATCATCTGCCTAGCTTTTTCCCAATTGTGTTAGGATTCCACGCCCCGTCTAAGTAGACGGGGCGTGGAATCCTCCGTGAAATCTGTATTTCGCTGCATCTAGGTAGATGCAGCGAAATACCAGGATTTTATTTGTAGCGACTACTTATCTAATCTCTACAATCCAGTTACTAAGGCAATTTTCTGACTTTTGACTACTAATTTTCGGTATTTGTACCGAAGTCACGAAAGTCATTTTATGGTCGTCAAGAGCCTAAGTAATCTGATGGCCAATTCTTATAACTTTTTAAATTATAAGAATTGGTCTTCAGACTGTGAATATACTTAAAACTACGAGATTCGCCCCTCTGACAACCCATACATACATACATACATAATCAGCCTATAATTTTCCCACTGTTGGGACACAGGCCCTCTCTCGGTGAGAGGGGAGAGCCGTAATCTACCACACGGGCCCAGTGCGTGTTGGTAGATGTCTCATGTCTTCAAAGTTTTTGGTCGTAGGTCGTGCCGGTTTCCGCACAATGTTTTGCTTTGCCGTTTTGAGAGCAGTGGTGATATTTAAAATGGAAATATTTTACACAAAGTAATGCACCTGATGGGGTTCCAACCTACGACCCAAAGGGCCACCGCGGCTCAACAAGGTGACAACCTGCCCGATTCAAAATCATTAACCATCGTACAAAAGACATAAACGCGCAAGTTGCATACTCAAATTTCACTTTTTTAAATATAAATTTTCGCTACCAATTCATTCATACAATAAACGAATATCCAAAATAACAAATTTTCAGTACAGGAATGGGATAACGTTTACCCATCTAATCAGACAAGCCGCCCTAAGTAACACTATAACGGTTCTTAAGTGCAGTAGGTGCAAAGATGCAGTATATTTATCGAATAGTTAACATTTCTGTTCGTTTGTTTACTTAGCTAATGACTCGGCCGGCTGTTAGAGATCTATTGATGTTATTAGTGGGGTGGTATGAGGTTGTCACTGTCTACGTGCTTACGATGCGTCGATGATCGTATAACAACTAACTTTCCGCCCGCGGCTTCGCCCGCGTGGAATTCGGTTATATCGCGCTTTTTAGATTTCCCTCAGGAACATCAAATTTTTCCGGGATAAAAGGTAGCCTACGTCCTTTCTCAGGGGCTAAAGATTGTCTGTGCCAAATCTCATCAAAATCGGTTGAGAGGTTTAAGCGGGAAAGCGTAACAGACACACAGACAGACAGAGTTACTTTCGCATTTATAATATTAGTATGGATTAGGTACCTTCCGTTAGAAGGTAATTGTTATAAGCTAAAGGTTGACGATAATCATCTTGTAATCATTTTAGGAATGATAAACCAACCAATAAATGGCATCGAACAAGAGTGTTCACAAACTGAACCTAAAGTTTGACGGCACGATTGGCAAAGTGGTTAAATGTTTGACTGCTGCGCTGCATGTCGCGGGTTCAATTTCCGCACGAAACAAATATTTATATGACCTACAAGTAGTTGTTCCAGGTCTGTATGTTTCTGTATTTGAGTCATATGTTTGTCAACGCACCCACGATACAGAATAAATTCCTAGTGTGGAGGCAATGTCATTAAAAAAAAAAAACTTAAACTTCAATAAATCTTTTTCGTTCTATTTCGTTAACAAAAGGACAGAAGATATATATTACTCTAGTTCTGTCAAATTTATCAGCGCTTGACTTAATTTGAAGCATTTTTAGTTGTCATGTTTTTAATCGCGTCTAATTTTTCTATATGTAATATAATTTGGCAGTGTTCATTATCATCGCCATCATCATTATTCACCGGCGCTTATTCCAATTTATTTAGCGTCAGCGTAACATGTCTTTTTCTTCCATACTTAGCCGCCATCTCGACTATCACCCCTACGACGAAAAAGGAGGAAGTGACTCAATTCGACCGTATGTATGCTTTTTTTTAAATAGTTATTTTTGAGTTTTTAGTGTTTTTCGAAGTCGTTAGGATTGTTTTTGAAAAAAGTTTTCTAAACACAACTATGCAATTCATAATCCATACTAATATTATAAATGCGAAAGTAACTCTGTCTGTCTGTTACGCTTTCCCGCTTAAACCTCTCAACCGATTTTGATGAAATTTGGCACAGACAATCTTTAGACCCTGAGAAAGAACATAGGCTACCTTTTACCCCGGAAAAATTTGATGTTCCCGAGGGAAATCTAAAAAGTGCGATATAACCGAACTCCACGCGGGTGAAGCCGGGGACGGAAAGCTAGTATATAATAATTTGATAAAGACATAATAATATATTATCCTAACCAACACTAATCTGAAATTAGTTACCTGCCAGTGATAACTAATGTTGATTACAGTATTAAGCAATAACATTAAGATTACTGTCAATATTGATTCTAATATGGCTCACACGGGAAATCACGCTTTTGAAGCAAATTACATTTGAATGGCAGCTTCATTTATAAAATCTTACAAAATCTTTAGGCCTAATGACGCATTTAATGTTATCGGCCTTCGCTAGGAACTAAATTAATAACTACTCATTTATCAGATTGCAAATTTGAGAAAAAACTTAATAATATTTCCCTGTGGTTAAGTAAAGTGAACTTTGATATTATTAAGGTAAAGTTTATATTAGATTGTCTAAATTATATACTTGTTGGTCTTGACAAATTTAATGTTGAGTTGCCAGCGATTCAAGTACCGAGTGATTTGATTACTGATCGATGTATTTGTTTGTACCACTGCTATTTTTTCTATTTATAAAACTCGAATATAATTTTCCTATTTTACGGAAATATGTTTAATAGTACATACCATAAAACTTACCTAATAACTAAAAGTGTACGAGACAAATTTAAAAAAAGTGTCATTTTAGCTTTTATGCTACTAATAAGTAAAAACAACGCAGTACAATATGGCGTATGATTCCCTATTATCTTACCTACTGATAATGAATTAAGATAAACAGGAAGTATTCATCAGGGCCGACAACCGTTGGGGTAAACGAGTCTTCGAGTGGAGACCGCGTCTCGGCAAACGTAGCGTAGGACGCCCTTGGGCGAGATGGAGCGACGACATCAAAAAGGTGGCTGGTAGAGGCTGATGGAGAACTGCTCAGAATCGAGCTTGTTGGCGTGCCATGGAAGAGGCCTATGTCCAGCAGTGGACGAGTAGAGGCTGATGATGATGATGATTCATCTTGTTTTGTTTCGGAATATTAGTCACCAATAACTAGGATTTGAATAAATTTAGAGAAGTTTTGCTATTTCCAAAGCTGTGTCTACTAGTAAAAGTAAAGAAAAGTCCAACGTAGAAGAAAATCACCTTCAAATAAAGAAGAATCAAAGAACATAATATTTATTTAAATAAACAACCCATTTAACAACTCCAGAGAATTCGTAGCGGAGTTGCGATACTTGGGTGACGCTCGTGAAATGCGAAATCAGATAGTTAGAGCTTTTTGCTCGACTGTACTCGATCGTGTGCACTTTTTACTGTGATTGTACAAATGTTGCGCAGTTCAGTTCAAGAGATTTTGTTTATAGATGTACTTTAAAATTAACTTGTGAATATAAACGGCAGATGTGCTACAGATATTTGGTCTCAAACTAATTTTGAATTCGGGTGTTATGGTTAGTGTTGCCCAAATGCAAGAACAAGACGAGACTTAGCCAGTCTTGGTCTTGGTCTTGCGCCAATACACCTGGTCTTGGTCTTGGTCTTGGTCTTGCGCTCCCAGTCTTGGTCTTGGTCTTGGTCTTGCAGCAAGAGTCTTGCAAGTCTTGCAATTACCTATTAGTCTATTACTATTTATTAAAGTTTACTTTAAATCTTAGAAAAACGTATTAGAATTGGAGCATTGTGAGCTTGAATTAACATAGCCATAGTAAAGATCAAGCAGATTAATAAATAACTGAAGATTTGATAAGAAATTCGAAAAATCAACTGACCTATATGTCGTTTTCCATGGGAGTAACTATTTGTTAATAAACATTTATGATTTATAAGCTTACATTTGCTAAAACATGTAAAAAAACAAATTTTTGTAGAATTTTTTTACACGTTTCAAGTATATTTAAAAGTGGCTACAATATTTATTAAACGGGTGATATTTGAACACTTTTTTGCTATTTTTTCTTGTATAACTTAAGAAATATAATGACTAAATGTACAATAATAGTACCTAAGTAATTAGTTTAAAACCATATAAGTTATCAATATTATAATATATACTTACTAGAATGAATTAATATGACATCTACTACCTATCCTTACCATTTTATCCTAATCATAATACTACTTGCGTGATCAGTATAATGTATTCATTTTCATTCTAAGCACTCTGAAACTTATTTATTCTTTGGAACACCTGTAGGTACTCTTAAAATTCGAAATTATTTTGCATGAGTATACCTACGCCCTATGGCGGCAATCAAATAGTGTCAAATGTTATGATTTCGGCGTGGCGGCAACGATTGTTTTAGATTTCAAAAGAAGCCGCCGGCGCGTGTATCATAACCATGTACTTCCGAAAAGCGGCAAATTTCTTTGAGAAGTAAGTACAAAACCTTTGATGCCGCATTATCAAAGTGCCGATGGTTAAAACATAACTATGCATGCACTCAGTTTGATTTTAATAGATATTTTTTATTCGCTATGTTTATGGTATTAGTCGTAATGCGCATAGGTCCAGTTTTTCATATTCTTTGATACAGTTTTTTGCGTCTCATAGAATTCCTAAGCGTACCTACCTATACACCGAACTGTTACACCTAACTACTCAGTGAAATAGCGCTAAGTCCTAGCTGCAAGACGCAAGAGTCTTGCAGGCTATGTCTTGTTCTTGCTCAAGTCTTGCACGGTCAGTCTTGGTCTTGGTCTTGCTAAAAATACGCGGTCTTGTTCTTGGTCTTGGTCTTGCAAAAACGCAAGAACAAGACCAAGACTGCAAGACCAAGACTGAATTTGGGCAACACTAGTTATGGTCAACCATAACAACCGAATTAAAAAATATTTTGTGAACAGTTTAACTGTGGTCCAGCACAGTTTGATTTCTGAGTTTCCGTTCCCAAAGGGTACAAATAGGACCCAATACTTTCATCATCATCATCATCAACCTTTCTATCGTCCCACTGCAGGGCACAGGTCTCCTCTCATACAGAGAAGAAATGAGCGTAATCACCACGCTTGCTAAATGCGGGTTGGCGATTTCAGACTTAAAGTTCAGGTTTCCTCAAGATGTTTTCCTTCACCTTCAGTCATTGGTGTCCATGATATACTTAGAAAGTACATATAACTTTAGAAAAGTTACATAGATACTTGCCTGACCTGGAATCGAACCCGCATACGCATACTTGAGAAGCTAGTGTTTTAATCACTAGGCCATCACGACTTGTGACTTGACCCAATTCTTATTGGGTCTTATTTTGACTCCACTGTCTGTCTATTTGTCACCAAGCTTTAAGTATCTCATATACCATGATAGCCAACGGTTGAAATTTTCACAACTTTTGTATTTCTCTTGCTACTATAATAACAAACACTATAAAAGAAACTTTTTATAGACAATGATATGGTAACCTTCTTCCCTCATTTTTAATTTTCTAAAATGACAGCTGCGTAGTTATAAACGATGTTAATATGATCTAAGTAAGACGATCAAAGTCGTTAATCTGGCAATTGAATATATTCTCTAATTTAGTAATAAGTGAACATCATACTGTTTCTTATATCTAGAGCTTGTTGGCAAATCAAATCAAATCAAAATTGTTTATTTCAATTAACCATCACTTGGTACTTTTAAATAGTCAATGTCGTACCATGGAGGAGGCCTATGTCCAGCAGTGGACGAGAAGAGGCTGATGATGATGATGATAATATCATATCATAATCAGCCTATAATATTGCCACTGTTGGGACACAGGCCTCCTCTCGGTGTTCCTCACACTGAGAGGGGGCCATAATCTACCACTCTGGCCCAGTGCTGGTTGGTAATAACTGAACGGTATTATGTATTTTTTTTTTAATTAATAACTTCATTATAATTGACAGTATTTGTGACCTGTAGGGTCTAAAACACCCTACTAAATAGGCTGCTTTAATGCAAAATAAAACCATACGCATGTATTTACCATCTAGAAGTCTATAACTGAAGGTTACACGCAAAAAAGACATACTTTAAGACAGTTTTATCGGTTACTCTCTTAAACCAATGAGTAACTCATTGGTTCGACAAGACAAAAAGAAACGAAACAAAATCTTGAGAAATACTAGAAAAATCTTGTATATACGGGATAGACCATACGTACAAAAAAACTGATGTTTCTCAGCAGCCCAGGCAGCACAATGGAAATAGATAGACACATAAAATGACCCCTTGCAGACCGTCGTTTTTGTCTCACAGTTGGACGTAAGAAAATGTTCGGAAGCAAGTTCATTGATTACAGTATGTGTAATTCCTTGCTTGCGTTGTTACGTGGAGGATTGAAAGACAAGAGCCGAGAGTCTGCGGGGGACCTTTGCACTGAAAATGCAACAGAAAACGAAGATTTTTTTTTATGTAAGAACTTAAGCAGAGTTAGTGACAGGATACCTGTGTAAGTTATAGGCAAAAAGCTGTAACTGGAGTTCTTATTGAACGTAAAATTACTAATTCAATGACAAACTTGAAATGATTTTGAAATTCCTCTACCAACCTACGTTGATTCATCAATGAACTGATTACGGAAACTTCTTTGTTTCTCAACGTCCCCTTTATTCGATATTAATACGCCATAAAACTTTAAATCACTCGATTTAAACATACGATTCGTCTAAATTTATACTAAATGTCGCAATGGTAATTCACGACCATCCCTAGCTGTAACTCGTCGTATATGTTACCTTTAAACTTGTCACCTTTATGTAAAGGGGTTAGAGTTCAAAATTGTGTAACTGTTGTAAAAGAAGTGCTTATTTGAAAATTCCTAACACGGCGGAAATTAAAATACAATGCTGCCTTCGTATAGTTGAATGTGTGACGTCGGCGAAGTTGAAAGCCGGTGGACGGCGATATATCCTTCAATGTAGGGATTAGGGCTGGCTAAATATTTGCTACATATTTTGTGTTTCTCATAATTTAATTTTGTTAGACAAATCCGAAACAGGAACGAAGATAACGTTTTGCAGTTGTACTTTGAGTAAACTTAATAAGACTGTACGAGTCAGCCATCGTACATGACACGCGCATATTAGCTACATACACAGATCAGCACTATTCCGTCGCCTTGCACAAATTATAGCACATATTAAGGCGACAGTACACGATCAGCCTTCAAAGACTGTACTCATTTACACATTCATACCTATATTAGTTACGAGTTAGTTAAGTAATCAATAAATCATCATATTTGGCTCCGTGACTATCCGTGACTATTATTGAAGTTTATAACCAAGGTGTGTGCGAATCATTCAGCAGCGCATACAAAGACAATAGTAGCGTTTTATAAATACGAGTAAGTTGTGAAATGATACATGTAGCGCCATCTATACACTAATTTAGGAAGTTACCAGCGTAGGATAAAAAGTTTTTTAATCTGTATTACTGCCTTGTCTTTTGCAATGCTCCGTAACGAAATGTGCTTCTAGAACAAAACTAATATAAAATAAGTTTATTTTATTCAAAGTAAACCAACCACTTCAACCTAAAGTTCGTGCTTTGATCTCGGTTGTAGGCCTTAACATCGGCTGCCGGCAGAAGTTACCACCCACCAGACAAAGTATAGCCGCCAAGCGATTCGTCGGTCTGGTGAAGCCGTACGGAGGACGGGTCTGAGCAGTTGTGTTGCGATGTGTGCTGAGTACGATGCGGAAAATGTTGTTGTGTCCGAAGTTTAGTCGTGGAGGGTCTCTAGATCAATCTCCCTCTGGCGTATCGTTGATCGTGTTTTTGGTTTCACCTCGCTCACCTGCCGTCTTCCTTCCTATTCACTCAGTTTTTTTGAGTTAATAGGCTCTTAATAAACTAGCGTGCTTTACCATCTACAATTGTATCACTGCTTACCATCAGGCGGAATCGCTGTCAAGCACTAGTTTATAATTATAAAAAAAGAATTTAGGTACTTACAGTTTGTTTGCGTACTTCCTATTTTTTTTTTTTGTACCTTGAGCATCAAAATTAATACCTAACATTTTTGCCACCTAGGTCATTGACCTCGAAAATCACGTCAAATTGTACTAACCACCAATTCCTCCGACATAATTAAGACTTCTTATTAAACCTCATTTCAGTGCTAAAGTCCACACGTGAAGGTCGACCGTATTTCATTAATTTCAATTGTGTTTAGATGCATTGAAATTAGCTTTGATTTTTTCCTCTTCAATTTTAGCTAGCCACAATATGCTATTAATATTGTGGTTGTAACCTTCGCGGTTTGTAATGAAACCAGTCTATCAAAATTTAAAATTATATGAAGGACTTCTCAAGCTCATTATCTGCCAGTCTAAATAGTCATATGCAGCTAAATATCAGAATTTTATATGGAGCGACGGTGTGGAAGTAATACAATACTCGGTTTTCGGTTCGGATTTCTAACAATCAGTAACGACTGTCGAAAATCTACGAATGAAAAGAGGGACCATAAGCTCAACGTGTTTTCCAAGGCATAGATAGATGTTAGTATATCTAGGTCAGTTATCCATCCACGAACCAATTCTGACAAGGGTAGGATAACCTGACTTGACTTGTGAATTACAAAAATAAAACTTCCGCTTTCAGGACAGTTCTTGTTCAGCCTTCGTAATTATAAGTTCCTAAGTTTTCTCTATATGATTTATTCTGGTTTTATTACAGCGATATTATTAAATCAGACCCTGGAAATTCAGAAAACGCTGAAGCAATGCATAGTAAGGAAGCCGGCATAACCTAGAACCAAACATTCAACCTACCGACTCGCACTGGACCCGCGTAGCAGATTACGGCCTTCTCATTCTCAAGAGAGGAGGTCTTTGCGTCAGCAGTCAGAACACTATAAGTTCCCTGTGCCAAAGGATCTCATCATCATCAACCTTATCGTCCCACTGCTGGGCATAGGTCTCCTCACATACAGAGAAGGATTGAGCGTAATCACCACGCTTGCTCAATGCGGGTTGGCGATTTCAGACTTAAAGTCCAGGTTTCCTCAAGATGTTTTCGTTCATCTTGTAATCGGTCATTGGTGTCCGAGATATACTTAGAAAGAACATATAACTTAGAAAAGTTACATTGCTACTTGCCAAAGGATCTGTCCTGAAGGACTGTTACAAATATCGTTTTAAAATAATTGCAACCAAAACTCTTCGCCTTAAAAACCAATGGTTATAAATTATCAAAACTATTAAAGATCCGAGGAGTCCATACTCATTTATTTCAGAAAATCGATGCTTAGGAGTTAGCATATTAGTTAGGTCTCCACATAAAGCTTCGCAGTATAGGTCATATGAATAAAATTAATTCTATTTGTCTTCAAGTAGTTCCAAATTGCACGTATAGAGTAACTTATTGGTATATATGCGTTGAAGCCATCATAAAATAGTGAAAGTTTATGATTCTTATTGGAGCCAAATTTAAATAAAATGTTGCAACTAGCCATTAATTAGGTACGTTGATTGGCTTAATTATGTGGCGTATGTAATCGGAATGAAGGTCGTTTTCTTTAATGGTGAACGCGGAAAACTAAGTGGTTGTACAGCATGTGAGATGTGTGGTCAGAGGGTGATTCTCCTAATTTAAAATGTTTAATGGGTGACAAAAAAATTTCAAAACTTGTCAAAGTGTAAAAAAATCAGACGTATTTTTGACAGATTGAGAAAGTTGTCAAAACATTAGAATTGGTCTACTAGTCTTCTGTCTGCCACCTGTGTGTAGTGTTCTATGGCCACCTGTGTATTTATGTGGCTTTGTTTTTGCCATAGACTCTGTCCCTATAACTTAGGATCGACACTGAGTTCAAAAGGCATCCATTGTTTTATTTCAGATCTTTCGAATTAGCACAGAGCAAAGTTTTTTTACATCAAGGTTTTTGCTTTTTATTTGATTTTTTTTTATTTGTTTCTACCTGATGTGTATTTATGCTAAACGTTTCTGCTGAATTAATGTATTTTCTTTCTTCAATGTGAGTTGGTAATAGGAGTGTAAGCAAGCAGCTGAAGTTAGTTTAAGTCAAATAAATATAAAAAATCGTACATATTTTCGCGTGTTTTTTTCGCCATTTAACCTCTCGGAACCACCATCTAAGAATCTAAGATCAACGAAGTCACACACAAGCTTCCGCTCGAACTTTAGTATAACCTATAATCATATACTATGTCTGACTAAGTACCAATTGCCTAAGTACTAAGTATCTACTAATGTTCTCGACGACATAAAACAAGCTCATCGCTCAAAGTTATACCATCAGATAACCACAAGCGGTTTATTCTCCATGAATATAATGTTCGTGCATAATTATTTATTAGATCTTCGCATATTATTTGTTAGATTCTGCATAAGAATGTGAGGTTATCAGTGAGATTTATGATTTATGAGGTACTAAACCGTAAATGTAGGTTTCCTTAAGCCTGTGATTTTATGCTGAGGCCAGTTTTATAATTTTGTTTTATTATTACTTAGGAGTTGTAGGTACTGGGTTAGAACCTAACCAGGGGCTTCATTTTGTATAATTTATTTCATCGCCACTGCTATCGACATGGTTATGGAAAACACCGTTACGTTCCGGTATCTTATTATTAAATCAAAAAATTTCGAGCACATTTGACATCTAAGTGTATCCTCACTGGGCTTGATGACATATACCTACCTAGTCGTCACTAGTCTATCACACGCCTATGTCCTTTGTCCCATCAATGGGAATATCATAGGCCCTATATCAGATTACATTGGAAATAAATTGACCTAAAAAATGTAGAATTTGTTAAAAAGCACAAATCATTGGAGAGAGTTGCATTTATCTTATTTTATTGTACTAAGCCCTTTGATCCTGCCGACGGACAAAGCCTCTGTTTCAATCTCTCTCTTCCTAAAGATACTAAGGACTAACCAAAGTACCTAAAGATACTAAGGACCGAGACCTCCGCCTGGGCCTAGTCTGTATAATATTTAAGAAAACCTGTCAAGAAAGAGTCTTGTCGTGTCTTTATTTTAATAACAAAAAAAAAATCATATACAATGTCATTTTTCGTACATGCGAAACCCGAAACACTTGTACAGTATTTTTATATAAAGAATTAATCTACAAAATTTCAAAAAGATATCATAAATAATCACAAAGTTATGAGCTTGTTATGTTACATGACTGTCCCTACAAAAATATGGTAATCGCGCCGCTCGCCCGCTCCCTCCGCTGCGCCTGTGTACAGGTAACCACACTGCAACATTCTTTAAATATGTTTGGGAAAAAATATAATATGATGTAAAAATGATTGAAATCGATTCAGTGGCTTGTTCTGAACATATAAAATATATTCAGGTTTCGTATAAAAGAAATAAAGTATAAATATAATTATTATAGTAGTAAGTCTCAGCGTCAACCCTAGCATCGCGCGTGCTCACATGCGGCAATTTGTAAGCGGCGTCCGCGCAGCTTTCCCGATGCAAGCCAAAGAGGATCAATCTACTCCATATCGATGTGTATCACCTATTGGCTATTGTGGCCCTACGTGTTTATGTGAGCCTAGTATTTATGATGTGTGGTATGACCAGGAGCGCTTTTTTGAGTTGGGTTTGTAAGTTAATATTGTGCAAGGAGGCGCAGGACCGGTCGTCGTGGAGATCCTTGAGGAGGCCTATGTCCAGCAGTGGACGTCTTTCGGCTGAAGTGATGATAATGATGATTGTGCGGTTAAACATTGGTGCCAATTTACAAACTACACGTTAACTAACTTTATCTTTTGTGCTTCTTTTTGTTTCTATATGATTATAAAAGAGACAGAAGATAAATAAAAAGTAAACAAACTAAAACCCAACTACGACAAAAAACGACGCTGAAAAAGTATAAAACAAGATTTTCAGAATACTGAACTGAACAAAGTTGCTAATGTGTAAAGAGATAAATTTTCATCTTTGGAAAGGCGTAGTCACACGTTGTCAAGGTGCTACGGTAGGTAGGTATATGTAACGTGTGACCACGCCTTTCCAAACATGAAAATTTATCTCTTTACACATTAGCAACTTTGTTCAGTTCAGTATTCTGAAAATCTTGTTTTATACTTTTTCAGCGTCGTTTTTTGTCGTAGTTGGGTTTTAGTTTGTTTACTTTTTATTATTTGTACTATTTTGGTGTTAAAGTGTATTTGTGGCGCATAATATTAAGAAAATTTAAATTGTTGAACTAATTATCGCTCATATTTAACACCATTAAAGTATTCTTGTAATTATGTACAAGCATAAAGTACTCGTGAAGCTCTTTCAAGTGATACCAAACACGGTATATTTATTTTAATGTTATATTAACATAGAACTTTTTGTCCGCTAGAGGGCACAATACTAAATTTGGTGACAAGCTTTATAGCTCATACCCAACGGAATATCAAGGCTCTTCTAATGGTACTGCAGTGGTCTTATCCTGATATGTAGTATAGAAGCTATGAACGAAAAAATGTGAATTATATGCAATCAGCCCATGAATACAGGTAAAGTCACAAGCAAATGCTAGTAATATATATATATATTTAAAATGTACAAGTAAAGCGCTTCAAATGATACCAAACACGGCATATTTATCTTAACTTAATTTTTTTACTCTGTATGTTTTGTCCGCTAGAGGGCGCCACATTAGATTTTGTGAAACCCTATATAGCCTATAACCAGCGGACAATTAAGACGCTTCTAATGATATGTCATTTGTCGAATTCTGATAAGTAGTTTAGAAGTTACGAGGGAACAGATGAACATACATACATACATACATACATACATACATACATACATACATAGCCTGTCAAAATCATAACCCTCCTTTTGCTTTGCCGTAGTCGGGTAAATAATAGTTCAGTCATGTCAAATTAAGAAACTCCACAGATAGTTTAGACTACATTATAAACATGGCTACTAAAACACGTCAATTTACGTCAGGTGCTAACTTAACTAACATTTATCTCCTATACTTTAATAACGAAATACTCTTTTCTATTCTTGACAGCCTCCGTGGCGTAGCGGTAGCGGACGCGGCCGCTGCGCAAGGTGGCGCGGGTTCGATCCCCGCACAGTGCAAATATTTGTGTGCATGAATATGAATATTTGCACTGGTCTGGTCGTGCCTCGGAAAGCACGTTAAGCCGTTGGTCCCGGTTGCCATACAAACATCTAGTGGCAGTCGTTAAAGGGTTGTTGGAGCCCTCAAAAAGTCCAACAATTGGTCAGCTTCAATGTTTCGATGTCGCCTTCGGGTTGTGGAGGTCAGACGGCAGTCGCTTCACGGAAAATGTCGAAGTTTAGCCGTATCAGCAGTTAGACTAGTAAAAGCGGACCTCAGACTCCAAAGCTGAAAAAGCTTCGGATACGACTGGGATAAACGCTGAGATGATGATGCTGACTCTTTTCTATTCTTAGATTTCACATAAACAACTAAATATACTGGACTTAATTAGATATATGTTATAGAAAGAAATAAGTCATTGGCTATTGCATCAGGACTATGTAGCGACGGAAAATCTGTTAACTTACATCTCTTAATATAAGATTATGAATATAATGAATGATGATGATAGATTTCCTATATTCTTTCGTTTTTTCTATATTTTTTCAATTTTTGCATAAGCCCTTCCAGACCTTTCACAATTTACGAACCGTTTAATAACACTACCCATCTAATATATATCGTCAATAAAAGCCATCAAAACAATAGCGAGTGTGATCAGATTTATAATCGATCCATACGGATTGCAAATCCATATTATGATAAATCCAATCGGGGTATATCGATGATCGCTTGCGACGATTCGCTCGGAATTTTCTTTTGTGAATATTGTGACCAATGCCTAAGAAGTTTGCATATTTTAAATATAACTTGATATCTTAAAGAATTTAGTTAACTTTTTTTTTTTTCTTTTCGCCATGTCAATGGCCTGATATTATCTTCAATTTTCTAGCTCCAACACCTCGCTACTTCCTTGCGTCCTAAATTGTAGAATATCGCGAACTAGGAAAAGTCTTTCACTCTCCATATTCAGTGAAAGTTAATTATTTTTAATTGTATACACAAAGTGTTACAATTCAGTGGCAGTGGGCTGGACACATTGCCCGTAGGATCGATGCCCGATGGGGTTCTCGAGTGGCGACCACGCACCGAAAGACGTAGCGTGGGTCGCGGGAAACCGCTGGATGCGGGAGGCGCAGGACCGGTCGTCGTGGAGAACTTTGGGGGAGGCCTATGTCCAGCAGTGGACATATTTCGGCTGAAATGATGATGATGATAATGATGTATACACAAAGTCATTTTTAAAGGCCCGTAGGTAGGGGAAATCGTATGAAAAATTCAACTGGCATATATGAATTATTTTGTTAATCATAATTTGATTACAAAATTTTCAACAAACTCACGATTATTAATGTAAAAGTCCCTAACGTTCTACATGACAACTTTACATTTTATTAGATTTAAAAATGAATTAGAATTGATAGAAAATTTATCTTATCTACATATATGTATATTGGAAACTGTGCAGTTTAGGATCATATATATATTTTTTTAAAGTATTATCAGCCTAGAGTTAACCGATTAAAAAAAACGCGTTGTAATTGATATCGGAATCAACTTTTCATCGTCATGTTATTATTTAAAAAATAAACTAAATAAAGTCATCTTCTAAGAAGAAAATCTCAAACAAATTCAAAGGTCATAGACTGTTTTTGACCGTATCAATCAGTCCAAGCATTCATAAGTAATCGTATACCTCAACACACAATTTAAGAAGTAGCAGATGTGAGTTTTGTGTATTACAAACAAGAATTACATAAGAGACACAAACTTTGATACGCACTAGCCGTTCAGAGTCAAGTGCCCCTTTTAAATTCTACTTTAAACTACAAATGTTAACGACTAGTCAAGCACTTGTATTAGGTAACAACAGTCATAAGCATCCATAATAAAGAATATTTCAAACAAGAATGATTGACGCAAAACGAACGACTATAATTGTTCGGTCAAAAGTGATGGTGTTTGGGCAACAGTACTCGATGAGTCTGTACAGGCATTACAAACCGTACACCAAGTGTGCTGACCCATTAATCCAGTTAAACTACTTACATAACATCGTCACATAGGGCATAATAAGTGCGGCTTTATTTATTTGAAACGCGCACTCTAACGTCATCCGTTTCTTTAATTATCACACCTTTATCACCCACCATTGCAATTCTAGCTTTATGACTTTGACGAGTGAGTTTATTTTTGCATAAAACACATACACGTTAAGTTGTGTCAGTATCGCGATCGAAATATACATTTAAATAGTGGCATTTATACAGATCTGCCAGTTGAATCATCAATGCGTTCACTCGGACGTACGACGAGTATTAAGTTGAGCCGAACAGATCTAAATGTAAATGTTTAGCAACACGAATGTAGAATAAGGTTTTACTTTTTGTAAACAAAGTTTGGTATTTCTCGAGATCATTTATATACATAACACACAGACAGTCTTTTTCTATTGACGGCCGTATTTTGAGTTGGTTGTAACAGGTTGTTTACAAGATCTCGATCACTGGATTGGACACATTGTAATGACCTTTACTTGAAGGCAATACGTTTGAAAATCTATAAGAGTGTATCTGTAATCTTTGTGAGAATCCTGGACAAGTTCCTATGCTGATCTTTGAAAAAAAAGATACGGAATGTATTGGCGGTTTACTGCGAGGTATGTTAAAGTCTTCACGCTCGTTTTTATAAGGGCGAGCAGATCTAAGATCTAAAACCACAGTAAATATACGGTGCACTGGTAACTGCAGAAATGTGGAGAAACAAGTACTAAGATTAAAAGATAATTGTGTATACACTTATAACTGTAACGTGGAATATGGGAATAAAATTAATAGTTATGTATATGTCTAGCATTAAAACAAAATAAACTGCTAAAATTAATGACATCTGCTAGACCAATCTTGTGCTAAATGAGTAGTTTTATGGTAAAGTTCTACAGACTCATCGTTCAACAGTTGATTAAAATAAATTAAACGAAATCCACTCAACTACCAACCACTAAGTTACTCAAAAGCAAAAAATACTTTCTTTTTATTTAAATAACGTTGCCCCGCATTAGGAATTACTCCTGTATCGTGGGAGCGTTTAAAATAATTTTTAAACTAACATACACAAACAGCCGGATCCAGAACAGTCCTAATTGTAGGCCATACAAATATTTTTCCGTGCGGGAATCGTACCAGTGATAGCCACTGCACCAACCCTATCGTCAATTTTGTTAATCTACATACATTTTATTAAATCATTCCATAATTATAACCACCAATTATTATTTTTAGTCAGATTGCTTAATATGTTAAAATATTAATTGTCTTAGCCTTAGTTTTAACCTATAACATAATAACCTAAAATAAGTTTACTATGCACCTTTTCTATACACTATTACCGTACTACTTATACACTATTTCGTTTAAACATGCTCACTAATTTGTTTACATGACAGTCTTTATTCTTCCGGTTGAACGAGGCGTTAGCGATTATAATCGAGTCATTTTGCATATCGATACTCGTGTTCGAGCTGGATACTATTTGCGTCTGAGTGAGGATATTTGTTGTGGATACTAACGATGACGTCCACAGTAATGTTTCCATAAACGGGGAGCGTTTAAACTAGTATAGTAGAATCGATTCTGAAATCGAGTTGGCAAGAAGCGTATTTCTAAATCAAATATTTTGATCGATTCGATGTATGGTTAAGGATATTGTTTTTATTTTAAGAGGTTTTTTGTTTTGGTGATTGCATTTTGTTCTTAATGATTTTCTATTGAACTATTTATTGTCTATTTGTGTACATACATAATTTAAGTGTCTTAAGGCTAGAGTAAATAGGCTCTTAATATTCTAGTGCGCCTTACCATCAATGATTGCTTCACTGCTTATCATCAGGCAGAACCGCGGTCGAGCACTAGTTTATAACGTTTAAAAAAAATACAACTGATGAAGGAATCTAGAATGATATTCATCGTTTCAAACATTTTTAAAAGTAAGCAGCCAAGTGTGAGTTGGACACGAACACGAAAAGAAAGACACGGTTCTTGTTTGAAGACCTTTCAAAATTAAAATCTATTCAAAATTAAAATCCAAAAGTCATTTTGTTATTACTTACGTCATAATATAAGTATAGTAGTACTTACCTCAAAACAGCTACCCTCCATCACTTCCTAGTGTTTTGCTATTAAACCGACAATCGAAATAACTTCGGATGCGACTGGGATTAACGCTGGGATGATGATGATGAGATACTGCCCGATGCCAGACAGAAGGACGAACGGATAGAAGAGGCTCAGTAATAAAGTTCTGTTGGCATGCTTTCTCTATGGAACCCTACAGTAATAGGAGCTGTTATACGCAACTTTACAACAATGCGCATATACTCTCACCTATACATGAAGTACGAGTAGTAACATTCTATATAGAACCTCAGGGTTCTGTATGGAATCTATAACATTCACTGTCAAAGCATAAGTATTCAGATACTTATGCTTTGACGGTGAATGTTATAAATTTGTGATTTGCATCCAATTACATAACTCCCATAATTTACGTTCTTATTTCGTCCCATTATAAAATGGTAAACTATACTATTTTCAAATTTAGAACGTTAAAACAAAATTAATAAACATCAATCACAATTTACTACCCTAATTTCAATATTAAATTAAAACGAACCGTCAAGCTCAGGCGTTAAAAAATAAAGTGTCATCGAAGATACGAAATAATCGACAAAGCGTGTTCATTTTGAGTGAGCATTACTGTAGAACGGGCTCCATATCATCTCAACCTTATTTACGACTTAAAGCCGATAAAGCTCAATAAAATTAAAGATAAAATAGGGTCCTAAACAGCGTCACATACACTTTAACTATGAAAAAAGGGTAGGTACATTACGAATAGATTTCTTGGTCCGTCATTTGAAGGCGTTCGATCGGGGATTGAAATCAACTAAACGATTTAGGCGAGCGCAGTTATCGATAAAATGTATCGAATGATTACTGTAATGACAATTTATGCGCGACTCTAGTGGGATATGTAAACGAGGCATGGACAAGTGTGGCAGTCGGCTCATTTTAATGGGACCACCCGTGTGAACTTAAGCTTACCTATGTGTCGTGATTTGTTTAAATTTGTTTTTCGATGTTTATTGTTTGGTTATGAATGTAACCGATAGGGTTACCTAAATCTTTCCTCATTTCGATACGGCTATTATAATGTTGTTTATAGAATTTCAATTTTGATCGAGTGCGTTGTTCGTCGGGAAATTTTATAGAATTTATCGGGATCGGTGTTAAGTACAGCTCGTTTTCTCGTTTGTTAGTCAAAGCTTATTGTGATTTGTGGATAATGTATCACACGTGGTTAAAATACCGGCCTCTCAAGTCTGAGAGTGCGGGTTCGATTCCAGGTCAGGCAAGTACCGAAGTAACTTTTCTAAGTTATATGTAGGTACTTTTTAAGTATATCTTGGACACCAATGACTGATTAAAAGGTGAAGGAAAACATCTTGAGGAAACCTGGACTTTAAGTCTGAAATCGCCAACCCGCATTGAGCAAGCGTGATGATTACGCTCAGTCCTTCTCCTCTCATAGACCTGTGCCCAACAGTGGGACGATAAAAAGGTTGATGATGATAGGTGACATATTATCATCGTATTACGTATATCTTTTGTAGATATATATGTAAGTACTTAAACTATTGTGGAAAACATGGCTTTGGTACAGATTGACCTACAAGTAAATTAAAGGTTACCTCAAACCCTTGAAGTATCAAATTATACAGCGAAGGTACAAATAATTTTTATTACGTGAATTTTTTTCCGATTGACAAATTGATTGATTCGAATCAATCATTATCACCTTGGATTGAAGCGTGAAATTGTAACTAACAAATAATTGTTTCGGCACGAACATATTTATCATTTTGTTGTTTCATGTTCGCCATATTTTATAATTTCAAATACTTAATAATATTTATATTAAGAAGAATATTCTTTTTAATTACTTGTGAAGATTTATCAATCATTATTAGTTACGATTGTCAATCAATTTCGATCGTTTAGAGGTCTTAGTATCGACAGGTAGACTTAAAATTGTATAACGTTTTTATTTCTAAGATAATTAATAGATATTACTGTTTTTGTTGTAAAAATAGTTCCTATCTGCATGATTTTTTTAACAAATCTGAACCTCTGTACCTTTTTTCTGTTCTGTTTTTTCTTGTCTGTTTATGTATGAGTAAATAAAAAAAAATTAAGTACACTAATTATAGTACGAAAGGGTAAATCGAATTTAGTTCATGCGGATTTTTGCCTAATGAATTATCGCTAAAATGTTATTAAAATCTAGATAATGACGATGATCGATATAGAACATTTATTACACCACGGACCTTTTTTATGTAGTTCATGTTTCAGTTTTTAAAATCATATCAAATGTTTAGAACATCCCACCCGTCTTTTTATGTAGCCATCTAATAACTTCCAACAAATTAACATTAATAGCGCTACAACATGGTGTCGTGTACGCTGATCCGTGACACGGCCGCTTACACGCCAGAATAAGTCCAATTATAATAGGAATATAAGTACGTGATTAATTTTATTGAAAGCGAGAGTTTGTTATTTGTTTTCATTTATTACAAGTAGGTGTAATTAAGTTAACGTGTCTAATATCTAATCAGATTTATCAAAACAGCCCATCCATCTTTCTCTAATAGCAGCCTAATCACCTACAACTAATTAATTTGACACGTCATAAGCGCCATAACAGAGTGTCGTGTGCGCTGATCCGTGATGCGCGCGCTTATACGCCAGAGTAAGTCCGAGTATGATAGGGATCTATGTAATTATGTGATTAATTTGTTTGAAAGTGAATGTGTGTTGTTTTTTATTATGGTAGTCGTCATTATAAATGTGTTACGCCTCTAGCCTGTTATTGTTTACATAAAAATTACATGCGTTTACTGTTACGTTTATTTAGTTTAGTTTATTCTAGATGGCTGATTCGTGGTGGCCTAGTGGTTAAAACATCAGCCTCTCAAATATGAGTGCGCAGGTTCGATTCCAGGTCAGGCAAGTACCAATGTAACATTTCCAAAGTTTTAAGTACTTTCTAAGTATATCTTGGACTGTGACGTAAGTACCTATTATTCCATGTGTGTTACCAATATATAACTCGTGTATTACTTAGAATAAAGGCAGTCCTGCATTATACTTTAAGATGTTTCAATCAACCTGACACCCGTCCTTATATGGCGACCCTGCCACTAAACAGGGCTTGGCATCATGTGCGTGATCAGTCTAGAATTTACTCCGCGCAGCATTTGTTTATTTAAGAACTTTTTAAAAAGAACAAGTAATAAAAACAAATAAAACAAAAAAGACAAAATCTACGTTGTTAATCACTAATATATTATGAATATTAGTGATTATTAACGTGGCTTTTGTTTTTTTCATAATGAAAATATGATAAATAAAAAGATGTACTGAATTTAAATATAGTTTAGTTTTCGAAGAAAATGAATCGGAAAATATATGAATTAGTTTTCTCATTGTGTAACTCGCGCAAAACCCTTTTAATTTAAACTTCCAGATGACATTTTCCACTTGAATAAAAGTACTAGCTTTTAATTAAAGAAACATATTGTTGCAGAAATGAATTATCAAAGCGGATGGACACCTACGAGGCATTCGCGGACACCTGCGTGGTCACACCCGCTGTGACGTAGTCTATAGAATAAGAAGTCACTCCAACGATGGATTTCCTACTGTAATTTTAAATTGGATAAGAAAAGAATAGAAAATGCTACATGATGGCATAAAAAATTACTTTCTTTTAAAGATTTGTTAAAACCTGTTATTTTTTTGCGATCTACCCTCTTCTAGCTTCCTATTCGCTAATCAACAAAGGGTCTATTCGTGCCGCAAATATCATTTCAGCTTTTAAAAAACATCATATACCAAGTGAGAAAATCACAGCAATTTTAAATGTATTTAAGACTAGCTTTCCGCTCGCGACTTCGCTCGCGTGGAGAACGGTTATATCGCGATTTTTAGATTTCCCTCGGGAATATATATTTTTTTTTTCAGGAATAAAAGTACTCTATTATATAATCCGGACTTATAACTTTACGTTTCAAATATTTCAAAGCAATCAATTCAGTCGGCGTGAAAGCGGAACAAACAAACAAACTCATTTTCCGATTTATAATATTAGTAAGAATAAGGATTATGGTATGCTTGCAGTAATTGATAAAGAAAAGCTTTTACGAAATCAGATAAAACTATAGAAAATATTCTATATTGAGTAATTTCTGTGTAAACAAATAAATCAAAACTGATTCATATTAAGCCAAAATACTACATACATAAGCTTTTTTTTATATAGTGTAACATTTTCATTTAAAAACTCTCAACTCTTCTACGTTTCTTCAGAGTATCAACGTTTTCTTGAACCTCCAGGCCATTTGAAACGAGATCATAAAACGTAGAATATAGTGGAATAATTATGAAAATATCAAATGCTGTAGATATTGCAATTTAAACTGGAAAACGCCGGCCATGTCGCTGTGTTCCGTCGGTTCAGAGGTGAAATGGTACATTTGAATATTACGACCGAGCTTGGTTTCCAGTAGAAGCGATGAGATAGAGGAAAGGAATGTATATCTGAGATTGTGTGGAGTACCTACTGCAGCCACATTTGGGCTGGTGCTGCTAAGTGTCACCTGGCCACTTTGGATTCAGTGGAGAGGCGTGCGAAGAGGCTGATTGGTGCCCCCGATTTAACTCGAGACGGTCTCCAAATCCTAGAGCACAGGCGTAGAGTAGCCAGCCTTTCGGTGTTCTATAGGATGCATTGTTGGGAGTGTGCGAGGAAATTGCATGATTTAATTCCCCCGTCTCCGTTTCACCATCGGACGACCCGTCGGCGAGTTTCCACCGTTACGATCCGGACGAAGCGTTTCGCCTCCTCCTTTATACCAGGTACATCGAGGGACTGGAACAATTTGCCAACGACGGTGTTTCCGTCTGACTACAATTTGAGTGTCTTCAAGGCTAGAGTGAATAGGCTCTTAATAAACTGGTGCGCTTTACCATCAACGATTGCGTCACTGCTTACCATCAGGTGGAATTGCGGTCAAGCGCTAGTTTATAATTTATAAAAAAAGACCTGCCTAGTTTTTTTGGGAACTATATCGGAGTCGACTTTCCGCTGAAGCTGAAGACCGCTTGGAGCGATCTGAAAATCACAACTCAGTCACAGGGTAATGCGATATACTGACCTTGATAAGACTATTTGTCAGACTTTTGGGCAAAGGGCTTTCACGACTGTCAAAAATCTACGAATGACAGCTGGCTTTGTTATTTGTACTTTGTTTAACTAAATAATATTATTGATTTATATCAGCGCCATCTACAATTAGACTCCGAAGTGTTACTTTGAATGTTCTATATTATCTATGCAATAAAGTTAGTTGTTATTACAAAGTTCGTCACTGCGTTTTAATAGGCTTCAATGCCGGTAGGGTGAAGCCTCGACATGTTATAAATAATAATTTACATATCCATTAACCGATTGCAGTTTTATCTTTAGTTGCTCCGTGTGGTTGTTAAATTTTATCCATAAACACCGTTTGATAAAATATCTTCTCCTTCTCAACCTATAGAGGTCCACTGCTGAAAAAAGGCCTCCCCCAAGGCTTTCATTCCATTGGGGGGCCATTATCCCCACGCTTGGCAGGCGGGTTGGGGATAAAATATAAAGATGTGTTATTAAATTATTTGCAATCTTACTTTGTTTCGTTTCCCACGGGAATCTAACAATTTGGTTAGATAATTTCCGTCAAATTAAAATATTTGTATGACAGTAATTACATCCGTTGTACACCTTACAGAAACATATTTTTGAATACAATAAGAGTATTGTGAAAACATTTATATATGCCAGTTTGTGGCGCCAAACATAGAAACTAATTTATCTTTTGATAATGCCAACTTCATAATAAATAATGACATTCAAAGAAATCCACTTACCTACATTTTGAATATAGAATAGAAATCAAAAAACTATAGAAAGGTTAGCTTGATAATTTATTAGCAAACAAAAATTAAAAAAAAATGGATGTCGTTATAAATTTGTGGTCATCAATTATAATTAGTTATTAATAATAATATTTAAAATGTCACTGATTTGATTGCAGATGCAGATTTCATGTGATAGCAAATGAGATGTATTCATACACAACTATCAAGACCGGTATAGGTAATCTTACCTATTGCTATGATACATTGTCTAGCAGGAAGAATCATCAAAAAAATAGCAACAAAGTAGCATTGCATCGCGTACAACAAACCTTAACAACTGCGTCAGGCACAATTTTGTAACGAACCCGAGTGTGCGTTAAGAATTTTAATACTGTTTTTTGCATGCGTCTGCGACGTTCAAAAGGTCATGCTCAGCTGTGTCATCTATTTGCATGATCTAGGTTAATATTTTACGTTCGCCAATTTGTTTGCTTTTTAGTATTTTTATTGTATGTCCTTGTGATTTTAGAACTTGTTTTCATGAAAATAATGACGGGATTAGTCTTCTTTCTCAACATTTGCAAGGAACGTGGAAGAAGATGTTGAGACGAGTTACACTAAGTAAACGACCAATGATTCACATTGCAGTGGAAGTTGGAAAGAGGCTGTGCCCCGCCATGAGATGTAACAACTTGAAATTAGTGGTTGGAATGACATGAACAATATCGGCCTAAAACCGAGATCCCAAAAAAGACCTCTACTTTTTACTGGATCGAAAAGATCTAGAGGAAATTTGTGATGACTTTCTACGCACCACATACTATCTTACAAAACGTTAAAAGTCCTCATTTGACATAAAATGACGTACACTAGATGTCAAACTCACAAACCGTATTAAGAACTTCGTTGCGAAACACAAAGAGTTGATGCCGATCGAACAACCGCTGAACTAAAACGGAACTGGGCTCGCCTTTACTATCGCATGTCGGAGTAGCAATATGCAAAAGCCACAACTCACTGGATCCCCATTGACAATTTTAACCACTGAGTGATGCCACTTCGCAGCCGGCCTAGAAAGAGATTGCGTGACGAGATAGACTCTTTTAAAAGATTGACCCACGGTGGCAGTAGACAGGGAAAAGTAAAAAGAAGGACAGGATAATTTTCCCTGAAGTAAGACAACACCGGCTTATAAACATTATATAACATGTCCCAACAACTGCCGAGTATATATTTCATTGGCACCTTCTACAGTACCTGGCTATTAGGCTGCCAAAGCTCTTTCTACCATTTAAGTGCAAGCAAGTAAAGCAAGTCTACATCCAGTCAAGTTTCTATCAGTAAATAGGTGTTGACATCACGGTTATTTGTATCACATTAATTATTCTACCCGTGATAAAACAAAACAACAAGCCAACCTAATAAATTTAAGTGTTTTTTGTTGTTTATCAATACAAGAACGTGAAAAACTGATTTACTCTTACTGATATCTCTAATAAATAATTCTATCACGCGCAACGATTTTTCTAAACTAATGGATCACAAAAACGTTATTTTCTCATTTACAAACCAGCTCTTAATTAGTAACACTTTCGGGAATTATACAGTTGTCATTATACTTAAAATATATTAAGTTTTATGGATACATTCTTTGACTACCAAACATGTTAATACTGCTTTAAGAATTGTTCGCCGCCACAAAAGCAGGTATTGACTTAATTTATATTATATTGTTCAAATGGTAATTTACGCGTAAAATTTACATTAATATAAGATTTATTATGTGTTAATGGTGTTTTGTCATTAACTGATTAGGGTTGTAAACAGAAAACGCTTAAGAAAATGACCGATCCACTATTATTGAACGGGTTGAAATGGTAATTTGGGCTAGTGACCTTTTGAAACGCATGTGTATACGAAGAACTTCATGTTTTTCAAACATTAGTAATATCTTCTTATGTATTTACGTTTTACAAAAGACGTGTGAGCATTTTGTTACATTGTGTAATTTACCTGGCACTGTCCAGTATGACGGGCGTTTCAACAATTACATATATGTATTTACATCATTGTTACCTACCCAAATGACCTTTCTTTGGTTTTGTTCGTCGAGTCATAAAGATTTTTGAGATGAGATACACGAATACTGACAAATGCTTCACTAATGGAACTATGACCCTTAAATTTGTGTAGCCCAAAATACAATTTTTCAACGAAACTATTCCACATGGGGCTCACGAGTTCTGTTCAAAATTATGCCTGGCCACTAAAACAAACTGGAACCCCTGAAATTGTTTAGCCATTTCATAATATAGTATATAAACATATATATACATAGACAGACTTTTTTAATAGAATGTGTTATAGCGATTCCGATTTACAGATCAAATAAAGCCTATTAAAACGCTTAATAAAACGGTAGAAAATCCTGAATCCTTCCTTAACATAAGCAAATTAATAGAAAGAGTGGTTTTTTTAAACGACATTGGTTGTCTGTATTCTATAAAAATGTTAGCTAAATATAAAAATATATAAACAACGGTTCAATAAAGAAAAAGTTTATTAAGCGTCTTCCGACAGCTTTGAGTGATGTGCTTCTAAACTGTTGCTTTGACCTGACCTTTAATAGGTCTTAATTATACCTACACGGGTATTAATATACCATAAATATTTCTACGTACACAACACTATAATAGTACGTTTAAGAACGTGCAACGAATGAGAGCAATCGCTTTCATTACATGATGGGGGCGTGTCAAAATCGATTCCGATGAACTGCAAGAATCGAACATTGAGTGATAACTCGGACCACCGAGCGAGTAACCAAACATTTTGGCACATAAACCATCCTTGATTACACACAATTTGATCCTGATTGCAATTACATTTGGATTCGAATGTTTTCTACGAAAATCGATTTTATTATGGTACATTGGCATCGGGAGCGTGTCTCTGGGTTGCCAATAATTTTATTGGCGTTCATTATTCCCATAAGTGTTGCCTGATTGATTCTGAAGTGCGTAATTCGTACTTGGTGGGCTGTTTCCTATAATAAGGCCGTGTTGGGATAATTTAACGGAAAAAGCTAAAGGGCGAAGATGTACAGTTTGTTTCTTGGTATTTAATTTATATCAGAAGAAAAAATGAGAAACAGAGAAATTAGCACAGACAAGCATATTGTTATAAAATGTCGTATGAATAAAATCGACAGAAATTCAAAACTTAAAATGAATGTTTTACTTCAGTTGTGTGTTTCCATGTGAGACAAGAACAAATTAATTTATTGTTTCTTCTTCTTGTGACCAATATGGCCGTCACCATATCGTTGTGTCATCAAACACATGCACAAATTATATACAACTAGCTTTCCGCCCGCGGCTTCGCCCGCGTAAATTTCGGTTATATCGCGCTTTTTAGATTTCCCTCGGGAACATCAAAATTTTCCGGGATAAAAGGTAGCCTATGTCCTTTCTCAGGGTCTAAAGATTGTGTGCTTTCCGCCCGCGTCTTCGCCCGCGTGGTGTTCGGTTATATCGCGCTTTTTAGATTTCCCTCGGGAACATCATATTTTTCCGGGATAAAAGGTAGCCTATGTTCTTTCTCAGGGTTCAAAGATTGTCTGTGCCAAATTTCATCAAAATCGGTTGAGAGGTTTAAGCAGGAAAGCGTAACAGACAGACAGACAGACAGACAGACAGACAGACAGAGTTACTTTCGCATTTATAATATTAGTATGGATTTCTTTTTAGAATTTCATGTATTATTGAAGGCTTGTTCCCATAGTTTAAAACGTTCAATATCTGGTCTCGTCATATAAAAAATGTCAAAAACTTTTCAAAATGGAGGAGAATAAAATGTATTTATTGACAGATTGCAACCAGTCCCCTAATTGCGGAACAAACTATTACTATCAGTGGGAATCATTTCGAAGCATATTGCTAATCCATTGCTCCGTGTGTTCGAAAACGTGTCTCCTCAACAACGTAAATAACGCAATGTATGTTGTTTAGTTGTCAAAATGAAGCCCATTGCTACTGATAGTGTGTAACGCAATTATCCCGCTGGATCAAAATGTGATCGTTCTTAATTACCTCTCTGGGCAATACCAACAATATTTAAAGTTATTCAAAACATTTAAGAATAGCCATTTATTATTTTAAATGGGAGTTAATTGACCAAATATCCTCAGTAAAATCAATTTAAATATATATATTTGACATTTTATTGTTGACTTTTACGAGATTCGCGTCGATAAATTAGCGCCAATCAAATCAATAAAATATTGGAAATTAACTGTATGGGTTGAGAAATTTACTGGATTTTTGCTTTTTTTTTATAAATTAGTTGTTATGTTAATAATAATCAATGCATTTATAACAGTTGTCTTTAATTAGTGGACTAACTGATTTAATTTTCTTTTTTGGTGGAATCTAAATCATTGGTATTGATTCTCATGTTCAGAAACTAAATTACATGTAGTTTCAGTCCTTTTTTTTTATTTCATTAAGGAAAGGACAGAAGATTAATATAGGTTCAGGCCTGGCAAATATGTCGGTATTTGACATATATTGATATATATTTTAGTACCGATGTTTTTAATCACGTTTCAGCTTGCTTTATGTATCATTATTTGACAAAAATAAACTGACATTTATCTTGTGTAAACAAAGGTTTCAGGCCATTTTCTATTGAATATAATTAAAATAGATTAATGAAGAAACGTTATCTTAACAAGGTACGTTTTGAGACACTCTAAAATATCAAAGTCTAACCTTTAATCAAAAATAAACACTACATTGTTTTTTTTTTGTAATTATAATCTAGTGCTTGACCGCAATCCCGCCTAGTGGTAAGCAGAGATGCAATCGTTGATGGTAAAACGCGGTACTTTATTAAGATTATTCAATTAAAAAAAACTGAGTGAATAGGAAGGAAGACGGTAGTTGAGCGAGGTGATGTAATGTTAAACCCAACAACACGATCAACGATGCCGCGCCAAAAGAAGATTGATCTGGAGACCCTCCAAGACCAAACTCCCGACAGAACCACATTTGGCGGTTCTGTACCGGCCGGCGTACATACATCGCAACACAACTGCTCAGAACCATCCTCCGAATTCTTATCAATTCTTTACGTAACAAGTGGCTGAATATTCAGCCTAAAAATACAGCTCTCAAATTATTTGACTAGTGTGGTCAAATGTCAAGTTTGTTTGAACCGGCTACTGATTTCATTCTAAACTTTATTAACACGTCTTGTTATATCTAAGTCAATTCTCACTTCGGTATTTCGTTCATCTGCGCACACAAAACATGTCTCGTGATCTTTTAATGAGCAGTCTATTTGATACCAGAGACCTTCAACAATAGACCTAATCAAGTCAAAAAATCACAAAACGCACTACCGTTACCGATTCAATATTCGTAACCGATAGAATCGATTATAATCACGTTCGATTCAGTATCGATACAATGATCGACATAGTGATGCCTTGTCCAGTGCAAAGATGATTTTACAATAGAAAAGAAAGTGTTAAGTCTGCTAACGATGTATAAATTTGGTATATGCGTTAGATGTTACCAATAATAACTGTTATTCTGTAGCGAATTCTTTTTTATGTCAACCGTCGTGCTTTCTCTTTTGCGCGAATGTTTTGACAGGTCGAGCTGTCAGTGTCAGATTGGAACAATGTGTTTTGAACTCACTATAGTGACAATCTGATACAAATGTTCATCACAACTTTTTATGCAGGGCGTTTTTTAATCTAGTTAGTTCATGTCTAGGATTAGTAACAAAAGAGGTCTCATTAAGAAGCATGATTAGGTAAGTAGTTCGTCAATAAAATTTCTGAAGTACCTTGTTCATTTTTAAAGTAGTAAGTTGTAATGTACTAAGCATTAAGTGGGTACTAAGGTAAAAACTAAATTAGTAGCTTCTAATGAAGGTAATGTCTAAAATTTAAAACCTACGCTTTAAAGCTGATAATTTTTCTGTATTAGTCTAATATAAACTTGAAATATTCTGACGGGTTCGAAACTTATGCGGGTAAAACGAAATAGGTCCAGCTAGTTGTCTGTTCTGTAATGTGTGTTATAACCAACTACGGTAGGTAAGCGGAAAACAAATGTTTCTGTACTACCCGTGCGCGATTTGTTGGGATTGGGACCTGAGTGCGGTGACGTTGAGAGATGAGATAATGTAAATAATAGATAAAATAAATGTATAAAATTAAACATTGTATTTTTATTAATTACAAAACCATAGTCAACACTTTCGGTGATACATAATTAAATACCTAGGGTCCTATTTTATTCAAATAGTGTGCACTCAGGTCCCAACTTATCGCGCACGGGTAGTATATGTATAATTAATTTAAGATCAATGGTTTGCCAAATACACTAACATAATCAGAGCAGCAACTGGTTCATTGTGGTTGAACACGTGTATTGAGAATCTTTAGATTTATATTTGATTGTTATTTATGAGGTTGTGAAGAGCGGGCGTTTTACGGGTCTGCCTTGTGTAATTATGGCGTCGAAAAGTGCTGATTCCAAACCTAAAACATGAATTGTGATTTTATTTTTTCTAACTATACTAAGTTCGGTGACTTTGGTTCTCCTTTCTTTCTTCGAGTTGCTAAAATCAAGTGGCAGTGGGCGGGGCACATTGCTCGTAGAACCGATGGCCGATGTAGTGTTATGGTCGATGGTAGTAAGTGGAGTGGCAGCCACGTGCCGGAAGACGCAGCGTAGGGATGTTCCCAACAAGGTGGACCAATAACCAGGTGAAGTTTGCGGGAAGCCGATGAATGCGAGCAACACAAGAGCAGGCATTATGGAAAGCCTTAGCCTTATGGGAGGATTTTGTCCAGCACTGGACCTCTATAGGCTGAAGAAGAATACTAAGTCTTTGTACATAACATCTGCATAACTGTACCCTGTGTTCACAAGATTAATAAATTAATTTGAATTTGAATTTAAGTTCGATATATCTATACTAATATATAAAGCTGAAGATTTTGTTTGTCTGCTCGTTTAAACGCGCTAATCTCAGGAACTACTGGTCCGATTTGAAAAAATATTTTTGAGTTGGATAGCCCATTCATCCAGGAAGGCTTTAGACACACGCTGCGATCAATAGGAGCGGAACATAACTAACTACACGCAAACGAAGTCGCTGGCAGCCGCTAGTTATTTACATGATATCTAAAAACTACTATTTTCCTCCCTCCTATTCCTTTACCCCTTTTTTATCCATTTCAAAATATAAGCGACCGGTTTTCAAATTGAACAACGTACAAAATCTCTTATACTTAAGGTAATGATCAACCTTAATATCGTATGATCATTGGTTATGTACTTGGCAGGTCAAGTCCATTGATTATTTATTAATAAGTTATTCCAAGATGCAATTCTCGTAATTTTAGCAACGTTAATTAGAACCGGATCTCTTTCCCAATATGTCAAATATAACTTTTCATTTTCCTACATTTTTGTCATGACATGTTTTTCCTACATTGTTTGTCGCTATGATGAAATTATGACAACATTTTGAACGTTATTCTTTTCGTCAATTGAAAGGTTTAGTGGGAAAGCTAAGATGCGTGTCATGCTCATTTTTCATTGGACTTTTAAATTATTTATAGTGTCCTTTACCAAATAAAAGCGCGTGATTGATGTAGTAAAAAGTGCATTCAGTTAATAATTCATAAAGAACATTGAAATATCGCAGCATAGTGGCCACATCGTGACTTTGCCTCAAACCTCCCTCGTAGACGGTTCATGCGGTTCTTTTTCGACTGTCATTGGCGATATCCGCCATTATTGTGAATTAAAATTTTCAAAGAGTTTCTATAATTGGCAAAATTGTGGTATCTATTCCACAGGGGCCATTGATCAAGAGTTGAAGGTGAAGTTGAAGCTTTTCGTCAATTAGTCTCCCGATATCGTCCTCGACAGCTCTGGAGAGCTCTGTTAGATACAGAGTATGGAAGCCTTTGCCTAACAGTGGGAATTAATTTCTAATACTAGCAGGTTTTTTTTAATAAAAATCTGCCAATACCTATGGCATTAAATAGTGCTCATCTTTTGACCAAAGAGGATGTTTGCCTATACGGTTAATTAACAAACTCAACAAAAGCTTTCAACGTACCTTAGAGCATAACTTTATATAATGTGTGAGAAAACAGATGTGAACCTCATAAAGAATTCAGTTCAAATACCAGTTCACTTTTAAGTATTTATTTTTGAATGATCTTTGTTTGTCCATCTACATTTACTATTTAAACAATTCGCTCTAAAATTTCTCCGACATGTCTGGTATATTTAACTTATATATTTGCATATACTTACTACACATGTACCGAATTCTTCATGAATTATTCATGGTGCGTATGCGCATTATAAGTCATTACGATATCTGCGCAAGCGATGCCGCTGTCTTTAAATTTCAATTTCTTGTTACTTTTGATTTTAAAAAGTGCCTTTTCTGAATATTAATGCAAAATCGAGTTAATGTACCTTATTATGGATCTAAAATTATTTTGAATTAAAAATTATATTTTTTTCATAAAACCGTGAGTTGTGACAAAATGTTTAAATTTTGTGTGTTGGAAAGGAAACTATATTATTGAGGATTTATTTCTCATTTCAAGAAAGACAACATTTCTTTCTATCTTTATTGACAAATAAACAGATCGTTTATCTAAAATTTAGTCTAACACCTACTTGCTTCAAAACAGTTCCTTGAACTTTAAACAAAAAACACTACCTATAAAACACTCAAAAAATGGTACAATTTAAATTGTTCAGCATTTTTTTTTTTTTTTGCAACGTTTCGGTGTGAATCGAAGATTGTCCGTCGGTAATAATTGAAGAAGGTTTGTTGGTAATAATTCAATTTATACATAAATGATCGTAAATATACGTAACCAACGATACGGACTGATCATGTTACGGTACATTATAAATACGGTCAACAGAAAAATAGTAAGCACTTGAGTGGTACATGTATTTCTTTTATGGCTGATAATGTGTTGATAGAACATCGTTATGTATTGTTATGTATGTTACAGACTTTTCAATATATATTGTCATGTTTTCTTACATTAGTCATACTAAGGTAATTGACAAATATGAAACAAACAATTATACAAAAAATTTGGATAGGTACGTCTATCGTATTTGGAACGTTGGATTGTCTTGTTCCAGCTGGCCTACTTCTTCCTAGCGCGAAAGCTAGAAAAATGACTAGAAAATGGTACCTAAAGGACAGGTATTTTGGGGAGCATCTCAAATAATTTGCCCGTTCGAAAAGCACTCAATTTTAGCTTAATAATAAATGATACATAATTATGAAAAAAAATAACACCAAGATTTAAAAAAAAAAAAATATGCTATGGCCTGGATGTTTTTCTGTCCTGTCAACCATCTCAAAACTTAGCCGAACTCATAAACAATAATCAAGCGCACCGTCCAACATTTTGCAACAACCCGTTTTGAAATTAAATTTCCCTCTGTACCATCGGTTTGGAGTATGCTGTCGATTATTGAAAAGTGTGCAAATTATAGGGTCATCGATAATATTCGGCGGTAATGGCCGCCCGAATTACTGACCCCAACGCCATGTTTAAACTCTTTATAATTTATAATGCCCCACATATTTCGTGCGTCAAGTGTACTTCGATATATTTATGATGTAATAATATTAATTTGATTTCTTTTAGGAGTTAAATGGTTGTAGTTATTTCGTTTTACTCTGTATTCATTTTAATATTTCTCTTTTTTTCCAGACAGGATGTCTACCTGTTTTCTCTTTATTATACGTTTAGAGATCTAACCATTATTCTTATAAAAATGTGCATCTCTGCTTTACTCTTCGACGAAGAATGTAACCAGTGTGATATTATACAACGTATAACATAAAGGGTATATACATAACAAGGGCATGGCATCTTTACACAATATCAGTCGATATTGGAAGGGTTTTTTAATCCTATTTCTTTATTTTAGGAAGTTATGAGGAAAAACACCGCCTGTGATAGGCTACTACCATACTAGGCGCACAGAATTATTGAAGACATTTATCGGATTTTGCCAAGTAATGTGACGTGTAACGAGTAGTTATTAACGTATGCAGTGTAGTGCCACGTTCGTTATGATTTGATTTTAAGAAACACACGAAACCGAAAATTTGGTATCAATTTTTTGAGTATTTTATTTTGAGTTGAACCCCTTCCCATATCGTTTGATATCATCTAAAGATGCCATGCCCTTGGTATGTATATACCCTTTATATTACACGTTGTATAAGAAGCCTTTCTATCGAAGCCATAGAACATTTTTTTATTAGTTATTTGCATTTTATGTTTTAGGAACTGTGTCCAAATTACTATTTATTTTTTCTTAATTTCATTATGGTATCGACTGAAACCAATAAACTTTCTTTTTTCTTTATGGTGTGGAGTGAAATAAATTAAAGTTGTATTTTTTCTTTCTATAAATTATTAAGTTGAAATAGCCAACCTTAACCGAACATACCCAACAATAGTGATTCACTTTGATTCTAATATCGACCGATATCTATAAAATTTGAATCACTATTTACAACAACGATCAACGCTAGCTATAAAGCGGTACATTCTAGAAAGTTAATTACGAATTTTACGATCACACATTACAGTACTGCGGTTCAAAAGGGTAAAATCCTCATAATAACTTTTGGTGTCATCGTGGCACATAAATGTTTTGCAATAATATCTTAACCCCGCGTCCCTTTCATTTGCCTGCATTCAAGGTTTTAATAAAAAGCTTAAGGAGAACTTTTAATGTCAGTAGTATACATTAGTTAAGGTAAATTTGACCTGTGTAAATATTACTTACAAAAATCATATTAATATTGTAAATGTCAAAGCAAATGCCTTTGGGTATAAACCCTTTAATATAAAGTTTTGATGCTAGATTAAACGGAAGTTCTAGTGAAATAAAATGGGTAATATACCTACCTTATACGTAGTCGTCAGGCCCGACCTTATGTCATGGAGTTTATGAAACGTGTGTCCTACAAAAAATGCATGCATGCATGTTTTGTAGGAACAAAACATGCATTTGTCATTTATTCGGCTGCCGGCAGAAGTTACCACCCACCAGACAAAGTCTTGCCGCCAAGCGATTCGTCGTGTTCCGGCATGATGTCTAGTAAAACCGTACGGAGGACGGGTCTGAGAAGTTGTGTTGCGATGTGTGCCGGGTACGATGTGGAAAATGTTGTAGCGGGAGTTTGGTCGTGGAGGGTCTCCAGATCAATCTCCCTCTGGCACAGTATCATTGGTCGTGTTGTTGGGTTTAACATTGCATCACCTCGCTCAACTGCCGACTTCAATCCTCAGTTTTTTTAAGTGAATAGGCTTAATAAACTAGCACGCTTTACCATCATCGATTTCATGACTGCTTATCGGTCAAGCAGTTTATAATGTTTTTTTTTGTTTAATATTACTTAATTGTTTACAGATGTCTTTTGAATAGTAGATAATAACTGTAGTTTATATTTCCACCCGCGTATGTGTCTATCCCGTAGGAATATCGGAATGAAAAGTATATTCTATGTTTTTGTGATTTCTAGTTATAAACTAAATTTCATCCAAATCTGTTCAGGAGTTTTTGCGTGAAAGAGTAATAACCATCCATCCATACTCACAAAATGTTGCATTTATAATTAGTAGGATAATGGCGCCGCTTATCTTGTTCACACACTATACTACATTTAAGTCCAGTGCATCTTTGTCTTTATCCATACTAATATCATAAATGCAAAAGTAACTCTGTCTGTCTGTCTGTCTGTCTGTCTGTCTGTTACGCTTTCCCGCTTAAACCTCTCAACCGATTTTGATGAAATTTGGCACAGACAATCTTTAGACCCTGAGAAAGAACATAGGCTACCTTTTATTCCGGAAAAAATTGATGTTCCCGAGGGAAATATAAAAAGCGCGATATAACCGAACTCCACGCGGGCGAAGCCGCGGGCGGAAAGCTAGTAGGATATTATAAATGCGAAAGTAACTCTATCTGTCGGTCTGTCTGTCTGTCTGTCTGTTACGCTTTCCCGCTTAAACCTCTCAACCGATTTTGATGAAATTTGGCACAGACAATCTTTAGACCCTGAGAAAGAACATAGGCTACCTTTTATTCCGGAAAAATGTGATATTCCCGAGGGAAATCTAAAAAGCGCGATATAACCGAACTCCACGCGGGCGAAGCCGCGGGCGGAAAGCTAGTATTTCATAAAGAAAAGAACAGAAGATAATATGTGTTTTTTAATAAGTATCCTAGGTATGGCTCCACGTATTCATAACAAAATTCCAGACGCCATTAAAGAATTAAATTTTACACAATTTAAGAAAAAAATGAAATTGTTCTTAATTGATAAATGCTACTACACAATTGACGAATATTTGAATGACGAATTAATGTAGAATTGCAATTTATTTTGATTCGTTTTTTTTCTAATTAATTTTGACATTTTATTTATTTATTTTTTTGACATTATCTGTATTTCGACTTAGATTTTTTTTGACTAAGATATTTTTTACATTTTAATAATTCCTCATTTAGTTATGACATAAGGATAATAAAAATCTAGATTTGCATGTATATTTGTACGCCTACTGGCATAACATAGCGCTCTACTCATCAAAAACAAGAACTGTATCTCTATTACCTATGTTAACAAATAAAAGTATTATTATTATTATTATTATTATTATTATTATTATTATTATTATTATTATTATTATTATTATTTAGACCTGTCAAATTAGTCCGCGCCTGACGAAAATTGATTAATTTGGTCGCCATGTTTATAATCGCTTCTAAACTATCTATGGAATATCTTAATTTGACAGGATTAAACTAAAATGTTATCTTCTATCCTTTTCTTAACGAAATGAAAAGAGAAAGATGCACATATAATTAAAATTGGTTTAGTTTGTGACCAATAGAACCGGCGCCAATGTCTCGTAATGGAATGGTCATAGAATGGCATTGCCGTATTTCCATTACTATAAAACTCGTTAACAGAACTGATTTTTTATAAACTAATACTCAATTTGAAGAAGTAGAAGAAGAGTGTCAGTGAAAGTCATAATGACGCCATTTTTTGTGGATTACGTAAATTGAAAAATATGAGATCACTGATCGACTATTCTGACACTATTGTGATAGCAGACTGGGGCCCCAGTATTTGTCATCATCATCAACCTTTTTATCGTCCCACTGCTGCGCACAGGTCTCCTCTCATACAGAGAAGGATTGAGCGTAATCATCACGCTTGCTCAATGCGGGTTGGCGATTTCAGACCCGAAGTCCAGGTTTCCTCAAGATGTTTTCCTTCACCTTCAGTCATTGGTGTTCAAGATATACTTAGAAAGTACATATAACTTTAGAAAAGTTACATTGGTACTTGCCTGACCTGGAATCGAACCTGCGCCCTCATACTTGAGAGGCTGGTGTTTTAACCACTAGGCCACCACGTCTACAGTATTTGTAATGGCGAATAATTATTCAGCCGTGATTAAGTTTAGGTCGGGTTGGCATTAAAAGTTTTCAATGGCTCTGTTGAAAATTATTCGTGATTTTTATATTGTTCCAGTGGAGAAAGTTGATCTGTTTTATGGTCTATCTTCATCTTCAGCCTATAGAGGTCCACTGCTGGACAACGGCCTCGCCCAAGGCTTTCATTACATTGGAGTTTGCCATAATACCCACGCTGGGCAGGCGAGTTGGGGATCGCAGTAATTTGATATTCCACAGGAGAAGCGCTGCTGCCCGCTTCCCTGGTGAGAGTTCCCTCAGTCGCCTCTTACGACACTTACAAGTAGATATGGGTTGGTACTATATCTAAGCCCGGTACCACACAGTCTTAGAAACTCGTTTTTCGAAATTAACCCCGTAGATAAGAATATTTACGAAAAATACAAGTGATTTGTGTCAAATGATTCGTAATTCGTGAAGGTGAAGAAAAACATCTTGAGAAAACCTGGACTTTAAGTCTGAAATCACCAACCCGCATTGAGCAAGCGTGGTGATTACGCTCAATCCTTCTCTGTATGAGAGGAGACCTGTGCCCAGCAGTGGGACGATAAAAAGGTTAATGATGATGATGATGACGATGATTCGTGAATAGTTTTAAAACTCAACATTAAAGTACTTATTTTTATATTTTACTGCAATATTACAACATGACTATGTAAGATGCTGAAGCAACATTGTCATCACTATTTTGTTTTCTTATGATACCAAAACTTAATTAGAAAATCAAACAATGTTGCCCAAACCGATTTTTCTACAATAACTATAAATTAACCATAAAATGGAAAGAAACTATGGAACACCTACGACCAATTATAAGCACGAGATTAACTAAATCAACATACTATAACAATGAATAATGACCCTTAAAACTAGAGACCAAAGGGTTTAATTAGCATAAACGATCTTCGATGCTGAGCCCACTTCTTGATTTTGTTTTTGTCATTTGAATAAACAGTTATTTATGTTAAGTGAGACACAGAAAAGTATACATATTTGTTTTAAGTCAAAGATGGCTGATATATATTATCATGTTTATACGGTTTGCATTATAATATACTAGCTTTCCGCCCGCGGCTTCGCCCGCGTAAAGTTCGGTTATATTGCGCTTTTTAGTTTTCCCACGGGAACATCAAAATTTTCCGGGATAAAAGGTAGCCTATGTCCTTTCTCAGGGTCTAAAGATTGTCGGAGCCAAATTTCATCAAAATCGGTTGTGAGGTTTAAGCGGGAAAGCGTAACAGACAGACAGACAGACAGAGTTACTTTCGCATTTATAATATTAGTATGGATTCTATTAAACTGAGATATTACTGTGAGCATATTTTTTTTTTTTTTGTAAAACCTTGGCCCACGCTATGAATTACTCCTGTTTGGGATCCTGTTTGTTGGGATCCTGGGTGGTAAGCTCACATACACGAACAAGCAGACCCGGAACAGCTAATAAACTAGCGCGCTTTACACAGACAGACAGACAGATAGACAGACAGACAGACAGAGTTACTTTTGCATTTATAATATTAGTATGGATTGTTAACTAAAACGTGTAGTCACCAATTATGGTAAGAAACCATCGTTTCGTAACTGTTTTTGGTACATAAATTCAGATAGTTTATTTCAGTATGTAATCTCCTTTACATTGGGGATTGTCTTCGTAATTTGTTCATCATCGTTCTAGCGGTTTTAACGGTATGTTGTGAGTTAAGTTTCCGTGTTAATATCTTATACAATAAGTATAAAACTTTGTGGGAAGACTTTCTATTATAGAAAAATTTGCTAAAATCACTAATTTTATGGTGCTCTTGTACCAGCAATATGATAATGTAAAAGAGTGTCCATGGAGTTTCTAGCCCGTTCTTTTCCATAGGTGCCTACTCTTTGGAGTGGGCGACTAGCTTCACCTTACTGACTGACCGACCTTCTGATAATTCAAAAGTAACCTGCAACTGGTTTATTTGAAATAAATGTTTTGATTTTGATGTTGAGCATTTCGGTACTCTCGTTTTGTAAAATAAGGAGTAAATATTTTTGGTTTCTGAACAAAATAATTATTTCGCTCTTTAACGTAATTAATCTTTAGTGTCCCACTGTTGGAAGTCACGACCAGCGCGTCTTGATAGACGTCACATATCTTACAATTATTGCTTCTACAACATGTTTTTTCTAAATAACATATTCCACAAAAAGCACAATTTTTTTATTAATAACTAGCTTTCCGCCCGCGGCTTCGCCCGCGTGGAGTTCGGGTATATCGCGTTTTGTAGATTTCCGTCGGGAATATCATTTTTTTCCGGGATAAAAGGTAGCCTATGTCCTTTCTAAAGATCTAAATATTGTCTGTGCCAAATTTCATCATAATTGGTTGAGAGGTTTAAGCGGGAAAGCGTAACAGACAGACAGACAGACAGAGTTACTTTCGCATTTATAATATTAGTATGGATTATAGACTAGTGCTTGACCGCAATCCCGACTGATGGTAAGCAGTGATGCAATCGTTGATGGTAAGTAGCGCTATAAAAAAGAAAAGACCTATATATATATACCTACCTAAACCTACCTACCTAATACCTATATATAGCCTATTCTATAAAAAAGAAAAAAGAGCGGATAGGAAGGAAGACGCCAGTTGAGCGAGGTGATGCAATGTTAAACCCAACAACACGACTAACGTTGTTGCATCAAACGGAGATTGATCTTGACGTGGAGGGTTCCACGACCAAATTCCCGACAAAACAACATTTGGCGCATCGTACCCGGCACACGTCGCAACACAACTACTCAGACCCGTCCTACGTCAACATAACATCTGTAGTAAAGATGCGCAATGCTGCACAACCCACCCTATTTCAAGTTAAGCAAATATCAACTTTATCTCAAAGAAATTTAAGTTAATTTTGGAATGATACTGCCGACAACCTTTCGATCCAGTCGCCCCTTGCTGTCCTCTCCAGCGACGCCCTAAACCGAGGCCCGTACCCCACAGGGGATGCCCTGAGTGCGTAGTCGCTCTATAGTTCTTAAGTGCCCCTGGCTGGAGGCTTTAATTTTATTTAAGACATCCACAGGATAGTCCGGTTAAGTAGTAACGGCCTCTCATGGTCAACTACGAGATAACGAAAAAAAGCCACTGCCGAAAATATTTTTTTTTGAGGTACAATGACTTTTAAGTAATACAAATACACACATCAAAAGTGTCTAGGGATCAACATATATTTTTGCAATAACTTTTCTCCTGATTGATATTAATTAAAATTTTCTTTAAGGATTCATCAAATAAAGTGTTTTCGTTTGTCACAGTAACGATAAACCAAGTCACCTTTGCATTAATAAAGAAATTTGCCATTTTCCTAATAAAGGGATATTTGACATTTGAACCACTAACACAAAAGTTCGAAAAAAAGACTGAAATAACAGTTTTCTCTAAAATTTTATTGGGTAACTTAAACAATTAATAATCCGTGTTTCTACCGCGAACACTAACAACACAAGAACATCGGTTTGGCATACTCAAAATGAGTTCATCCAAATCACGCTGTGGAATGGCCGCCCATGTTCGTTGCAACAACAAAAAAAGGTCTTCTTGCGACTGGATACCCTCCATATTCGGCAGAGCTCTTCTCTGTAGCATATCCCATGCATGCTCAATCGGGTTCAAGTCTGGCGACTGAGCAGGCCAGGGCAGGACATTGATGTTAGCTGCGGCGAGAGTCTGTCTTACAACTCTTGCGGTGTGCGGTCGTGCATTATCATGCATTAACTGAAATAAGGGACCGATTTGCACTTGTAGAGGAACGATGACGTCTGATACAATCGTTTCAGCATAAATTTGAGCGTTGAGGTTGCCTCTGATCCAAATCAACTCAGTTCTTCCGCCGATCCAAATACCCGCCCATACCATGATGGTTCCACCACTATAAGGATGGACTTCCTGGCAGGATTTTAATCGCTGTTGGCGTCCAGGGGTTCTCCAGTGTCGTATACGTCTTGTATCCGGTCTCATACCAAAACGAGACTCATCAGAAAAGCACACGAAACGCCATTGTTCTTCTGCCCAATTTCTGTGTTCAAGAGCCCATTGATATCGAATCCTACGATTGTGCATTGCTATAGGTGGTACCCGTAGCGGTCTTCGGGAATGAAGGTTCACTTCATGCAAGCGGTTTCTGACTGTTTGGTCGCTAATTAAGTTCCCTGAAGAGTGATGAAGCCTCACGGTTAACATCATGGCGGTTATTGTTGGAGCTCTTCGAGTTAAGATTTGAATGTATCGGTCTTGTCTCCGTGTGGTGCAGCGATACCGTTCTCCATGGCGCTCAGCCACGGTACCAGTGCTTCGGTAACGTGTCCAAAGTCGACTGATAACACTCTGACTTGTATTCAGAGCTAAAGCCACAGTACGTTGCCGGGAACCAGTTTCTATCATTCCCACGGCTCTGAGCATTTCTTCCCTGCTTAAATGACGTCGCCGCTCCATAATAACGTTGGTTTTAATCAGTAGTAGGGAAACAGTAGCACTAATAATGTCTTCAATGCGTTGTATGTTTTTATAGGGAAAATATTGACAGCTGATTTTCATCTTTTACTCGAATTTGATTCACAGTTCCTGATTCAAATTATGAAATGCACCAAAAAGGATCCATATAAATTTATAAAATCATAAATTTATTACAAAGCCACATCTCAATCTCAAGAAATCCGCATAAAAATGCTTGATCCCTAGACACTTTTGATGTGTGTATTTGCTCCGTACAGGAATCGAACCCGCGACACGTAGCGCACAACTCAATCGCTTAACAACTACGCCTACTGTGTCGTCGAAAATATGACGTTACTATAGATAAGTAGGTATCATTTCTGTTAATACACTTCTAATAATATTGAAGCCATTAGTATCTAACTACAACCTCAAGAAGAAATGGAAAACACGATTCTAGAACATGTTTAATGAATATAATTCACACTATAACACAAGATAATCATAGAGCCAGCGACCAATTATGAAACACCATTCGGTAACCGTTTATCAAAAGCTACGACTGTGTTATTTTCCTAACAATTAATGAATTTATATATTGATTTATAACATCGAATTTATAATTATCTTTCACAAATTGTCTTCGTTCTCATAGAAATTGGCTGTGTCTTATTGGTCTCGGAGCTTGATAACTAATATTTTACGCAATCGTAATAATTTGAAGAGAAAGTAATTTCTTTTTTATGTATTTGCTTACTAGATGACTATTATGCTAAAATCTAGTAATATCGGATGAATAAGCTGTATAAATAATGTAAGCACTTGTAATTTACCGACACTTTCTTTTGTAAAGATACTTGAGACGTTTTATCTCAATAATATAAAGATAAATTTGAAGAAATAAGTGCTATGCACTAGGTATATACGTTAGGTGCGGAAACTATTAAATAAGTGAAAGATTTAATTCATTCGTTCACCAAATTACGCACGGTTGCTATATTATATTTATACTAGCGACCCGCCCGGCTTCGCACGGATGCAATGCTGATACCAAACACATTACAATAAAAAAAAAAATAGTTGTATAAAAAAAATAGCGGCCCGCCGCCCAACGCCCAACCGGCTGGTACCGCCGCAAATGCAGCGCCCCACAATTTTTAAATTTGTAATATCTTCGAAACTATTCATTTAAATCATGTGCTTTACAGGGCGAAATAGATCTATATTAAAAAAAAATTAGGGGTGGGATACCCTTAACATTTAGGGGGATAAAAAATAGATGTTGTCCGATTCTCAGACCTATCCAATACATATGCACACAAAATTTCATGAGAATCGGAAAAGCCGTTTCGGAGGAGTCTAACCACAAACACCGCGACACGGGAATTTTAAATATAAGACTAGCTTTCCGCCCGGGGCTTTGCCCGCGTGGTGTTCGGTTATATCGCGCTTTTTAGATTTCCCTCAGGAATATCAATTTTTTCCGGGATAAAAGGTAGCTTATGTTCTTTCTCAGGGTCTAAAGATTGTCTGTGCCAAATTTCATCAAAATCGGTTGAGAGGTTTAAGCGGGAAAGTGTAACAGACAGACAGACAGAGTTACTTTCACATTTATAATATTAGTATGGATAGTATGGATTACTATACTATATAAATACATAAGCACCAATATTACACAAAAGTGGGCTCATATTAATGTAAAAGCTTACTTTTGATTACTTCTGAATATGTTAAAAATTACAAAGTAATAAATTATCTTATCCTCAATAATTGCACCGATAAATTAAACCACACGTACATGGCGTAAGCAAGAAGCTGTTCATCTCCTTGACTATACCGCCAAACTATCGCCGGCTTCTCCTTATCAATAAACGATTGTTAAACACTGATAAATTGGTCAATTTGTTGCCTTATACGTCGCGCACAATCAGCTGGAGATGTATAATTAAGTGTAGGGTCACGCTCTTTTCAAAGATAATTATGTTATATGGTCAGTTATCGCGTATTGAGTGATTTTTTCAATACATTTGCGGATATTTTCTTTTGTCATGATTGGTATTTGAATAAGACCTATTAGATTATAAAAATAAGATTTAGGTTACAATTTTAAAGCACGCCTTATAAGCAATCCATTTATGATTGATTTCACAATATGAAAGCGATATTTATCTAATTTTGATATTCTTACGAAAAAGGTTTTACGATTTCCCGAAGGTATAATTAATATCATCGCTTAATCACCAGAACGGCTTTACCTCATAACTTGGTGACATATCCGTTCACCTTGATAGCGGGTGGTCTTTAATTGTGACAACATACATATGTATCTACGACCAAACATGGGCGAGGTTCATTTTGAGGCCCAATTGTTATGTATTTTAAAAACTTATTCAAAATCGTATGTGATCAGGTGTGGCCGTTTATCGTCACAGTTTTTAGTAAGCATTTTGATTTATTTTCGGTTTTATTTGTTTTAAAGTGGAGGAGATCTCTCCTCGGGATCGAGTTTTAGAGCTTTGGAAGTGTCCGAAGCTAACTCCCAAAGACCCGTTAGACGATTTTAATTTAAATGAGGTAGATACTAACCAATCATTGTGCCTGTTCGCATTAAGCAAGTGTTTAGTTAATTTCATCAATAATAAAAGTCATAATAATGTGTTATTTATTATTATGCAATTTCAATATAACCAAGTTACCTTTTACCATAATAATGCCAAGAAGTGTAATTTTAAATTTCATATGTCACGAAGAAAAACGTGGAATTTATTTTCAATATTGTATAAACGGTTATACAATATTGAAAATAAATTCCACGTTTTTCTTCCAAAGGAAATGAGAAAAACCAGCGCTCTACTTCAATCCAAAAGCAGTTAACTCAAATACCTCACTTTATAATACGCAACGCAATTACGAAATCAGAATAAGTTTCTTTAGGTCCATAATTCAGTTGCCGTGGCAACAAAACAGCGACGTAGTTAACAGAAAATTGAATCGGACGACATTAAGAGCGACAAAAACGTCGCAAATTGATTCGGAGTAGCAAATTGCGACGGACGACGGGCGCGACAATTTGTGATTAGTTGTCGCATACGTGTGTATTACGTGTTACTGTGACAAAATTACTGTAGGATAGTAAGTGATAAAGATTAAGAGGTCATGATGATGCAATTCTAGTTGGTTGCTCTGCACTCGAAGTTGTTGACGAGTCCAACTAAGTAGGTCCAACTTCGAGAAAGAGGTGTCTCGTCTACATCTTCTCGTCGTCCAAGATACCACAGTGTCTCAAGACTGAAGTCTTTGACCAGTGTGTGTTGCCAGTGATAACTTACGGAACTGAAACGTGGTCGCTCACAATGGGCCTCATACGAAGGCTCAGAGTTACACAAAGGGCAATGGAAAGAGCTGTGCTCGGAATTTCTCTGCGTGATCAAATCAGAAATGAGGAGATCCGCAGAAGAATCAAAGTCACCGACATAGCACTTCGAGTCGCTAAAATTAAGTGACAATGGACAGGGCACATTGCTAGTAGAACCGATGGCTGATGCGGCAGTAAGGTTCTGGAGTAGCAGCACGTACTGGAAGACGCGTACCACGCGAACCCAACAAGGTGGACCGATGACCTGTTGAAGGTCGCGGGAAGCCGATGGATGCGGACAGCCGGTCATCATGGAAAGCTTCGGGGGAGGCCTTTGTCCAGCAGTGGACATCTATAGGCTGAAGAAGAAGAAGAAGAGATGATGCAATGCCAATGGCCCTATTTTGCATAGGTGCCGGATCTCTTACGTCGTACTTTAGATGAAGCTATGATTGTAGGTTTCTGGCTGACTAACCATTTCTCCTTGATAGTTCAAAAATGCCTGTATGGTAAGTCATTATTTATTGAATAGTTTTTCCAACGTCAATACAAGCGTTGAAATGCGTAACGTACTTGACATAGCAAGTGAATGCTAGATGTAACATTAAACAAGATGTTTTTTAAATACTATAACTCTAGGGTATGAATGAGATCAAAGAATCAACTTGGGTATTATTTTTCATTTACAATTTTCTTGTTTATATTTTTCATACAAATAAATTCGAATATGTCACGAATATTAATGTAAAAACACCCTTACTTTAAATATGACAATGTCACTTTTTATTAGCTTTACGAGTAAATATGAATTTGACTTGATGATCGGTTTGAACAAGTTATTGGATCACATAATCCAGGACTTATGGTATTATTTTTTTAAGAACATAATCCTAGACTTACGGAATAAAAACAAGGTTATTTTTACTGATTCGGAACCATTGTCTTAGTTCGCCCTCCGTGGGTCAGCGGAAAACATGCCTGCTTGCGACGTGGAGGCCCCGGGTTCGATCCCCGGCCAGGCCATGATGGAAAACGATCTTTTCCTGATTAGCTTGGGTCTTGAATGTTTATCTGTATATGTATCTATTATAAATATATTATCGTTGAGTTAGTATCTCATAACACAAGTCTCGAACTTACTTTGGGGCTAGCTAAATCTGTGTGATTTTTCCGTATTAATTTATTTATTTTATTTTATTTATAGGTATTTCAAGAGGCAAGTTCATTTTCAAAGTCATATTTACAGCTTAAAAATGTTCCAAGCAAAGATCAATGTTATAATTTCCCTGACCTTTCAAAAACTATTTAAGTACAATAGCAACTGCGTTATAATTGCCATCCGAGGCCAACACGTAATTCAGCCGCGCCTGTCATTAATCATTTGACATAATATGTGACCGCATTGATATTAAAGTTGGTTATCTTTACGCTATTTCGTGCTTATAGAGTGGGCAGAGTCCTAAACGAGAAGTTGTAGTGAAGCAGTAAGAAGCAGCACTGTTATTTTTAAATGTAAACTAGTGCTTGACCGCGATTCCGCCTGATGAAGCAGTGAAGCAATCGTTAAAAAGCGCGCAGTTTATTAAGAGCCTATTCTCTTCTTCTTCTTCAGCCTATAGATATCCACTGCTGGACAAAGGCCTCCCCCAAGGCTTTCCACGATGACCAGGTCATCAGTCCACCTTATTGGGGGTCTCACTACGCTGCGCCTTCCAGTACGTGGCCGCCACTCCAGAACCTTACTGCCCCCTCTGCCACTTAATTTTAGCGACTCGAAGAGTGACGATGACTTTGTTTCTTCTGCAGATCTCGTCATTTCTGATTCGATCACGTAGAGAAACTCCGAGCATAGCTCTTTCCATTGCCCTTTGTGTGACTCTGAGCCTTCGTATGAAGCCCATTGAGGCCTATTCTCTAGCCGTATTTTTTTTTTTTTTTGGTGTGCATGGTAAATCATCAAGTGACCTCTACTGCTATGGGCGGAGTGGAAGGGCGTGTCAGACTTTCAGTGACTAAAATCCACCTTCGTGTTCCTTCACTTGCCTGTGCGCCAGGGCTACGGTTTCTCTGTTGACGAACCTGCTACCCTGACCCAGCCCTCCCTCCATCCCTTTCACCTGCGTCTCATAGAGATGTGAGCATATCGTGACGGGGTCCACGAAGACCGATGCCTATTCTCTAGCCTTGAAGACACTTAAATGGTAATGAGATGGAAAGACCATCTCAGTCAAATAGTTTCCGTCCTTCGATGTTAGTGTTGTTTTGCTTTTAAAATCCTTTTGTATGTACGGACGACAGCAGGACAAGCTATCCGAAACTGTCAGATATTCCCAATCAACCTTGAGCCTTAATGCTTTAGAGATAAAGTTGAAAATCTAATAGGGAAATCTGACAGATTGTAGTAACTTGATCTGCTGTCGTCTGTACAGTGTCTTCCGATCTTAAGAAATAATAATAAAAATATATAAATAAGTAGACTAAATAATTTGAATCTGAAGACACGAATAAATATAATATTTTATTACGTTGCTGGCAACTGACAAAAAAAACAGGTGTTTATAAGTTTACCCACTTGATATAAGGCCACTGTTAAAAAGGCATTATGCAATATTGTATCATCAAATCACTTTACGTAGTAAAAAATCTAATATATATCCATAAAAAACTAAAAATCAAATATTCTAATCCCTTCCTATGCTGTACCTACATCGGGTATCTCTTCTGCCATCCATCTAAATACCAAGCCTCTCCATAAAACCAATACATTGGAACAATCAGACAATTTTGCTTGTACCGTGATTTATTCCATACGACGGACCACCCCGGCTCTGCTGACGACCATTCACGCGTCAATCTATTTCATTCTATATGGCGCACATCGTATACCATCAAGTTTTAGATTCCCGTCGACTTGGGTTAGGATGTATTCACATCTATAATAATAAATAATAATTTAATTTATTAAATGACAACAAAGGTCCAATGGTTAGTAACATAGTAGTAGAGTAGTAGTAGAGTAGTAGTGGGAGTAGTAGTGGTAGTATAAGTGAGTGTTTTTTATATTTCGAAAATCACCATATTCACGTTAAACTTGCAGCAGTAAACACAAACTGACAAAAGCGTGAACATGTAAAGAACTCGGAGCACTGAAGGTCAATGCTTGCATTTTAAAACGTTTAAAATCTCGGCAACAAAAAAAAAGTCAATATCTTCCTGTCTTTTTTTTTAACTTTCCTACATTAGGCATCATTCCTGTATTGTGGATGTCAAATTAGAGTTCTTTTTGCGACAGATCAGAATGAAACTGACTGTGAAACTTCTTAAAATTCACGATATTTTAAGTCAAACAAACTTTATTTTAAAAGAAATTGGCTTAAGAAAATTAGCACTATTGAACAAGTTATAAAAATGTTTAAATAAGCAGAGTAATATTATGAACTTTTTTGTAGGAATTTAAGTTATTTTTCCGTAAACTCATATTCGTTAACATATTTGGTGAATTTGTTTGTTATGGAAAATATATAAAAAATCTTAGGAAAAGAGTAGCTTAGCAGTTGTTATTCTGTCGTATCTGGAGTTAATTTATATTGAATCTAATCGATTGAGTAATATTGCGATATCCCAAAAATACGGTTTTTATTTATGTTTATTTCTAAATACCCTTATCGTATGTAAAGGTAAGTAACTATTTGCATTAGGCACTAAATTAAATGACTAATTTACAATTAGTGCATACACAATGGTACATACATTTATTTTTAAATCATTTATTTTGATTTGCTTTCCATATTAACATATCATTTAAAAATAAACATCCGCTTCCCGTGTTTTATTTAATACAGATGTTCACTGATAAAATCTTCAAGAAGCTATAGTAGCTATTAATGTGTCTAAATAAATTAATTACAATATGCAAATTAAAATCAATTAGGAATTTAAATTCACTCAAAGAAATCAATGGAGAAAAAAAAACATACACTGCTTCCTAAATTAAAATAAAAAGAAATGGTGTCACTTATCAGTAATTAATTGCCCGTATCAGTACATACGTATTTATTAGGATTATTAATCAAATGTATTTTTAGAGACGCCCCGCCTCCTATATTCAAGTGATATGATTGTATAAAATACTTTAACTTTTAGGTGCGTATTCCAGAAGGAAACTCAAGCATTTATCTCTGTTTAAACATTACTTAAAACTAGTTTGAACCAATCAAATGGCTTCAAACGAGACTTAAGTAGAGATTGAGTTTTGAGTGAAGTTCTGTAATACGGACCTTAGTCTGCATTAACCTCACTATAACTGAGCAAATGATTTCCAACGCTTTTCAGCGTTTTGATCCAGGCCTACGGTGGACTACTGGTCGGTTTCTTTTATCTCCAGTTCATCTTACAATCTTCTACGGGGTCAGCCGCGTTGCCTCCTGCCTGTGTCAGGGGTCAGTGTCACCCACAGCACATTGGATATAAAATATCTTTTAATTAACTACTAATTACCTTGCAACCTTCACAGGTGAACGCGCCAAAATGGAAGCCAGCTGCGGGTTCTCCGCACACTTTACATTGTTGATTCATCTGTAACAATAAAAATAATAATAATTTACCATCATAATATCCTAATACATAATTATTTAACGCTTGCAAAATAAATATCATAGACTTAGGAATATAATAAACTTCGGAAAAAAACAATGTTCTGTGTTAGTACTGTAAAAAGTCATGTGTTTTTTAAATGAATAGATAGCTGTGCTGCTGCGGAGTTTGGTCGGTAACTTCTTCCCAGCGAAAGCACTAGGAAGTGGCGAAGGGTGTTTTGGAAGACTGTCTTACTTAATATTGGTGTTCAAAAAATACTGATTCTTATGCCTAATTTAAATGTAAACGACTTCTGATTTTGATTTTGACTAGGAAGAATTACAAAAAAAACATCAATATTTTATTGCAATTCGACTGCCTAGAAACGGCTATTCATCCTAGTATTCACAATAATCTTTATTTCCATTAAAGAGGAATATTTCAAAAGTACTTTTAGAAATTCAACTCACATCCAAAGTCTTCATTAATTTTCTTTGTAGTTTCACAAATTAAATTAATTAAAAACTTGTTTCCTTTTATTATACAACGGACCACCAATTATACATCACTTCAGGATAGCACATTTTCATATAAGTATCCAACATACAATAATTACTAAAATACTATTTAAAACCTCCACAAAATGCAAAGAAAATCCTACAATTTAATTAATTTCACGACACTATTGAATGCTGGTTTTCTTCGATACAATTTAAATTGTGTTATACAAAAATAGCAATGGCTAAAAAGCAAGAAAACCTTTCCTGCTTACAACAATTAACTACATTCTTTCGCAAAGTTGACAGTTTTTTTTTTTTTCTTTTTGAACAAGGAAGAAATGTGATAATTTATTCAGACCAGTGAACCAATTAAAGCCATGTTATTGGTAATAAACTGCATTATTAAAGGAATTAAGGAAAAATGGTATTTCGAAATATGTGGTTATTATTTATTATGAATGCAAGAAGAACTTAATCTCAATCAAATTACACTCTTTGGCAAAGGTAAACATTGTCCGAATTTCTGTAAACCATTATTCCAGATATAATAGAGTAATTTTACGAACAGAACAGAACAGTCGTGGTGGCCTAGTGGTTAGTGGTGGAGAGTGGTGGCCAGCAGTTCGATTCAAGGTCAAGCAGGCAGACCAATGTAACTTTTCTAAGTTATAGGTATGTAATTTCTAAGTATATCTTGGACACCAATGACTGATTACAAGATGAAGGAAAACATCTTGAGGAAACCTGGACTGCTTGGACCTGGGAAAGCGTGGTGATTACGCTCAATGCTTCTCTATATGAGAGGAGACCTGTGCCTAGCAGTGGGACGATAAAAAGGTTGATGATGGTGATGAATTTTAAGAACGTCCACAGTCTATCACACACACAGTCTATCTATCAAGAATATCTCTTATTTCGCTACAATTTTGAGATTTATTTGTTACTGAGAAGAATTTGTAAATAGATTTTGAACGATTAATATTGCGAGGATAGATCTTGTATAAACAAGGCAAAAGGAGTAAGTGAGGCTTGTAGCAGGTTGTGTAGTTTCTACCAGTAATCATATATCGCTCTGACATAAAAATCTAGTAAATCCTTTATCAGAAAAAAAAACAAGAATTTCCTCACCACCAGTTATAATTATATGGATGTTGTGATAACTTTGGAAGTGACCTTATTAGTGACACAGCAAATACGCTTATCCAAATATCGTAATACTAATAAATGCTCGACTATATCCGTTACTCATTGTTATTTTAACTAACTGCCCTGGCCATAATGTCAATTGAATATGATGTAATGATTTATTTGATAAGTCAACTTTGTCATTATTGTAAACAAGGTCTTAATATAATATGGATCTGTTTTCAGTCCATATAATTTTAGAGAAAAATCTACATTAAGTACTTATGTTGTAGTGTAATTTCATGTTTGATTTATATTTATTTGCTTATTTCTTATGTCATCAGCTTCTATTACTTTTTTGTGTGGACGACAGCAGGTCAAGCTACCCAAAACTGTCAAATATTCTCAATTAAACCTTAGCCTTAAAACTTTAAAGTTAAAGTTGAAAATCGTTGAATAAAGAAATCTGACAGATTGTGGTAGCTTGATGTGCTGTCGTCTGTACACGATTGACAGAAGCTTAAACTGAGACTGAACGAAGAATCGACAGTTAGTCATTATCATTACAGTCAGATTGGAATCGCAGAAAAATGTATAAGTACGTACATAGGTATTTATGGTAAGATGAATACATTTGATAAATTTTCTAGCCACATTTTAAGTCTCTCAATATGGTTATTTTGAAAAACGATTGCATCAATAATAACAAAAAAAGTTCAATAGACACTAAATGTACTGTTTTTAGTATTTGTTATTAAAACGACAATAGAAATACAATATCTGTGAAAATTTTAACTGTCTAGGCTAAGACCTAGACAGTTAAAATTTTATTATTTTATTTTATATTACCTAACAGAAACCCCTTTTTATCAACAACTTTCTTCCAACTTATTAATACAAATTCACTTTAATAACCTACATGCATACCAAAGCAACTCCTCAAAAGCAACCTTATCTAATAACAGGAAATAAATCCAGAATTACAAGTGGCAAACTTAAATACGTCAAAAGTAAAACTCCAAAATTTACCGAAAGCCATTGAAGTGTTACGACGACGGTCAAGTGGCTTGATGAGCCAAAAAATTGGGTGTTCGACTCCTACTGAACAAACATTGTGGTCGCGGACTGAAGAGTCATTGAGGAGGTCAGACCATGTTATATGAGTGGCTAGATGTATGGTTGGTATTGAATCAGAGGCTTTGATGATGTATTTGAGGTAGTTATTTTATTTGGTGACAAGTGAAAGAATGTTTAATAAAATTCCAATAATTCGGTTACGTAAATGTTTGTGAAGACCTTGCCTTGGATAATAGGAAAGGTGACTTAGTAGTGGGGATGAGCTTACATTGAGTTTGTACATTAGAAAAGTTTTGAGTATGAACATAATAATATGACGTGGCTATAAGATGATAGAAACGGTGGATGAGCTGTATAAATGATAATACGGATAGATAGGGGGTGACAGCACCAAGATGACTGCTAATAGATAGGGGGTGACAGCACCAAGATGACTGCTAATAGATAGGGGGTGACAGCACCAAGATGACTGCTAATAGATAGGGGGTGAGAGCACCAAGATGACTGCTAATAGATAGGGGGTGACAGCACCAAGATGACTGCTAATAGACGTCCCAAGTGGACAATGGAAATCCTTACTAATACTATAAATCGGAAAGTGAGATTGTCTGTTGGTTTGTTTCGCTTTCACGCCGTAAATACTGAACCGATTGTTTTAAAATTTTACTTTAGTAAAGTTAGAAGTCCGGATTAAATAATAGGGTAATTTTTATCCTAGAAAAATTTGATGTTCCCGAGGGAAAACAAATATATTGTTAGCTTCATACCAGTTCGGTGATAGATGGCGCTGGGTGTCGTTTAAAACAAGGTTATATATTGCAACGAATATACACATGTATCTTAGAAGCTAAATGATACGATACTTAATCCCCGAAAATGAGGAATCTAAAAAGCGCGATATAACCGAATCCCACGCGGGCGATGCCGCGGGTGGAAAGCTAGTAAAATATATACGTGAAAATATAATCATCACAGTTTCTTAGAGAGTGTAAAGAGATATTAATAACTGAACAGTTACCAATAAACATTCATACTAATCCTGATAGAGAGGCCTATCCATCTAAACATTAATTGACTGGATGGAATTTAAAAATTGCTCCCATTTACGAAATTCTTCATAAAATTCTTGCAATTTTATGTCTGTATTGATTTCTGATAATCATACCCCGGAACGCCACATAAACACACAAAAGTGACACGCTACTTTGCGACTGACATCGACAGAACGACACGGACAGCGAAAATTTCCGAAAAAATCACTTTCGTGGCATCGCGTGTGGAATTGTGTATTTTGCTAAACCGATTCCCCCGTTCTCGTAACAAACGGACGCAAGTTTAAAAAAATTAAATAAATGTTGAATAATAACATGTTTCGGGCCTGTGCTAACAAGTTGGCGTGACTGGGCACTGTTAACTTTATGTTATTTTTTTGTGCCTTTTTTGGGCATCGCGAACAAGCGATGAAGGATTGAGCACGAGCAAGACAAGGGGTCCGAAGTAATGGATTCAACTCTTATGAATAATCTTTGATGTTTTCGACTGAAGATACTCCATCAGGGGCTGACGCGGATGAATTGCTTGGTCTGATTTCGATATTTTTATAAGTAAAGCTCGTAATAAAGGCTGATAAATGAAATTTTGAGCGTAATATTTTCAGAGTAAGTACATGCTTAATCAAAATCAACTCACGAGTTTTTAATAACACAAGTGTTTCATATTTCGTTATTATAAATATTTCAGTACACTTACTATAATGGAAATGAATATACCAAACAACGTGTGTTGTCGTCACATGTTCTTTGGTAAAGGTTTTTTAGTCCAGAACATAAAACCATTAGTTTGTCATGTCGCAAAATCCGTGAACTAACGTTTTTGCACGTATATTGTTCGCAGTCAGTTTCTCTTTTGCCTATATTAAGGAAGTAATATTAATTTCATACCATATTTTTCTTGACTTAATTTGTACGCGGATCGATTTACGACGTCGGAACACATTTTATAAATCATCCAGATTTTATCATTTGGAATCACCGGAATGGGCAAATGAATGATATATCAAAGTCCGATATTTAGGTTGCAATCCCAACAATTTTATCAGATCCTTTAAAATTACGGTTTAATTAAGTAATTCTTGCAAAGTTTGAACATTGTTGATTTTTATCGTTTCCTTTCCTTGCTTATCGTCCATTTTGGGTATAAATACTAATTGTGGCGATATATCATTCGCGTGTAATACCGTAATCTTTGTCTCGAGAAATATCTTCGATGTCAAAATGTTTTTTTAATATGGATGTAACCGATTGCCGGTGAATATATAACTTGACTTGTCGATTTTAAGCTGTATACTTGGGTATGAAATGTGTGAATACGCAATTATGATGATTGAGATTATTCTTGAGCTCGATCTTTATTTAACAAAATGCATAAATAGTCTTGGGCTTAAAGTCTTCTCCACGCCTGATATTTTTTTAGCACTATATATAGTCATTCATTGATCCATGGAATTGATAAACCAGTGTTATTACCAACTTGCCTATAAATATTTGACATTTTAAACATAACCAACTTGATTACTCATTAAAGCATCTAACAATACATTGTCATTAATATGGATAATATTGCTATGAACATTAACCCCTAAAACATTCTCAACACTAAAAGAAACCCACCCATCCTTGACCATACAAACAATCTAAACACGTTCCATACATCAAATCAAGGTCCATGTTCTACAAAACAATACGACCACATATTAAGGATGGTCTGAACACCAGAAGTCGTTAAACAGTCGCTTGGGGCTAATCGGAACACTGATTGACGAAAACTGTATACAATTTACAACGGGCGAAGATGTAGCGCCGACGTTAGACTGTAAAGCATGTCGATATGTGGTGCAAGAAGTGAGAGATGCCGATTTTAGTTTTATTACAGCAGTTTTTGGATAATGTTCTCTATTGAGGATGATATAAGAGGCCGTTTCTTCTGTTGGTTTTGCTAATCTATTAGTTTAGAATCAAGAAACTTGTCCAGTAGTCAATCTAGTCATATAACAATATGAATATATTTTAAAGTAAAGTAATCAAATTAGTCAGTTCCTGACGTGTATTGAAGTAATTTAGCGCCCATGTTTTTAATCACGTCTAAAGTGTCTATGGAGTATCTGAATTTCACAGGACTAAACTAATATTTGTCTTGTGTCCTTTTAAAAAAAATTTAAAAAAAGGATGCATTGAACTGACATTTAGTTTACGTTTGCTGTCACGGAAATCGGCGGGAAGGGAGTCGGCGTTTTTTTTTCAAAGATGACTCTCAAACAACCCAAGGACTACAGTTCGGGCCTAAAGAGTTACGATTTTGATATCTGTCAATTTCATACAAATGATTACGTGTTGGAAATCGATCTTTATTATTTACTACAATTGTTGCACTAAAAGTGGTTAGGAACTCATTCTGTGGACGGCTGGACTATTTTAAACATGATGTCTGATGCTTCGGATATATTCTGGACAAGCACAATTTCACCAATAAACCGTCCAACTCTCTCCACTTACAACTCCTACCAAACATTCACACGAACGACAAAAACAGCTACGTATTGGCCTCTTAAACCAAAGCACATCATTGCAGGAAAGGTGTTCAGCCCCATTTAAGGCTCTCTGCCTATACTTGGCGGTCAGTCTATCTATTTTGCATACACCATCTGGATTTACAATTGGTGACCATCAAAAACGGGAAAGGAAATTGTCTCACGTACAACGTGTGATACGAGCGAACTTTCTATGCAATAGGGTGTTTTCTCCAGCGATGGATGGTGATTTTTCTTTGCTAAGTAAGGTGCTGAATTGAGATTTATCGGTGTCGTGTGCGCTAGATTTTACTTAAGTGTTTAACTAGTTTTTTGTTTGTTTACTTGGAGTGTCTGTGACTTCTTTTAGGGCAACGTTTGAAAAGGCTCTGGCTGATTCGTTTAAAATTCTAAGCTCTACGGGGCTTACCTGCTTGCTTACTTGTTTAAACTCTAATCGTCTCTTAACTTAAAGCAACGTATACAAATAAAGGTGTAGATTGTTAGCTCTGTAGCTTGATATTATTTATTGAAGCAACTTTAGATCAAAACATTATAATCACCAATTTATATGAATATAATTTGGCTCTTGTTTGATTTATGCGATATAATTATGACGGATCTACTAATATAAAACTGATCAGATACGGGGCACAAAAGCGTTAAAAATTAATGGATGGCCTATAAAATTCATCATCATCATCAACCTTTTTTATCGTCCCATTGCTGGGCACAGGTCTTCTCTCATACAGAGAGGATTAAGCGTAATCACCACGCTTGCTCAATGCGGATTGGCAAATTCAGACTTAAAGTCAGGTTTTCAGGTCGTGGTGGCTTAGTGGTTAAAACACTAGCCTCTCAAATATGAGTGTGAGAAAATTTTCTAAGTTATATAAAGTACATATAATTTTCTTTCTTGTCTAAGTATATCTTAGACACCAATGACTGATTACAAGGTGAAGGAAAACTTCTATAAATTATAACTAAGAACTAATCACAATCAAGGCGATGTAAGTAAAGCAGAATATCACCCAAATAGTTCCTAGTCCAACCCAGAACCACTTCCTTATGCAAATCAAAGTAAAACACTGTAAATACTGACAAATATTTTACCACCTGTCGACCAGACCTAAATGCGAGTTCGATTGCAACAATATATCATGCGCAAGCGCAAGGCGTGTCGATTCGATACGTAACTACTTCGCGTATTTGGTGAACTTCGAGCAATATAATTAAGAACCAAAGACGATATCTAGATAGTATTAAACGAATTCCAGTTAATTTTTTGCATGAAATTTTAGCAATGATGAGTTGTGTAATTTTTGGAGAAGTTTTATTGGTATTTATGAGTTTTTGGGTCATTCCCAGCAAAAAGAAAATATATATTAACAGCAAAATATGGAGTTTGATTTATATTAACTCATATACTAATCTCTACAACTGTGATGATAGTTCGATGGTCTTGCAACGGTTTTGGTTCTTCGTGATGAAGCTTAAACACTCTATGAAATTTTATTTGCGTAAATAAAAACAGTCATCAATGTTAGTTTCTTCGGGTAGGTTTGATTATCATAACCAGCCTTTAATATTCCCTGACACATACCACTTCTCTGTAAGAGGGAATGAGCCATAATCCACTACGCGGGCCGAATGTGATTTGGTGTATGTAATTTTTCTTTTAGAATTTTAGGTTCTAGTTTTTCTCCACCATTTTGTGAGTATTGTTAATGAAATAGTTCAGAGTAAAGTGATTCAAACCAAGGTCCCCGTGCCATAAGTAACGGCCCTCTTTACTGGACCATTTCTTTAGTGTTTCATCAATAGCTTGAGCGATTCGTCGTGTTCCGGCATGATGTCTGGTGAAGCCGTAAGGAGGACGGGTCTGAGCAGTTGTGTTGCGATGTGTGGCGGGTACGATGCGCCAAATGTTGTTGTGTCGGGAGTTTGGTCGTGGAGAGTATCCAGATCAATCTCCCTTTAGCGCAGCTTCGTGTGGTCGTGTTGCTCTTGGGTTTAACATTGCATTATCTCGCTCAACTACCGTCATCCTTCCTATTCCTTAGTTTTTTAAGTGAATAGGCTTAATAAACTAGTGCGCTTTACCATCAATGATTGCATCACTGCTTACCATCAGGCGGGATTGCAGTCAAGCAATAGTTTATAATTATTAAAAAAAAATGTATTATTAATTCAAACTGACAAGCTTTATCAGCAGTGGCTAGTCACATTATAAACATTGATAAGAAACTTATTTGCACTAAAATACACTAGCCATGTGTCCACTTAATATACAACTGCACATGAATTATCTTTCCGCCTTATATATTGCTTTAAAAATGTCAAAGCATCTATTCCTCGGTCACCTAACGTTATGCTCATCCCTTTTCTGGAGCAAGATACATTGTATAGTCGCTATATTAAATTCTGTATTATTATGTGCATTCAATTAATGATTATACAAAAGAAATGTAATAAAATCGATCTGTATCATGTATCGCTCCCAAATAGGAGGTACGCGTTAACACCATAGAAATAATATTAGCAGAAGTCTCATTAAATGAAAATATCATGATATTTATATTTCTTTTCTCTTCAATCATCACCGTCACCGGTTGGTATAACGATGACATGAAAGAAAGAGGAGTCCTTAACCCAAAAAGTGGGAAAATATATATAAGTCGAGAAAAAAATAGGACTGGCAACAGGAACTTCCGCTATCATTGAGTTTGCGATACTTGGAGTTTTTCGGAGAATTAATAAGGCCAATTTTGGTATTCTTAAAAGTTTAAAACTTAGTTGCAGTCTCATCTAGGCGACTAGGCAATGTCAATAACTTGTTGAATTGTAGAAGTTTATTTTTTATTTTTAATAGACTAAAACTAATAGGTATCAGACTCTGAACGTTCTTATCAGACTATAATGTTTCAGCTTCTGGGACACATGCCTCCTCTCGGTGAGAGGGGATGGGCCGTTATCTACCACGAAGGCCAAGTCCGAGTTAGCTGATGATACGGGATTACGGGTGATACCACTAGGTAACCGCTTATACTCTCAATTCTTCTTTGCTTAATTTTTCTTTGCTTAATCTCCACGTGGATAAATGCTATGCTTGTCTTCCTATTAAATCCTAGTGAATCCTGTCACCATTATGTAATATACTTTACAGACAAAGAGAGAGAGAGGTAATAGAGATAAAGATAAAATCATAGGCGATTACGACTAACTTAAAGTCAGCTTTAAGTTGGTCGGAAGGCTGTGAAGAACGCCCATCAATTCTGACTTGACCGCAAAAGCGTTTTTCAATCGCATAGATTGATCGATATGCTGCGGCCACATTAGCCACGAGCCACTCAGAACTGGGCCTACTGTGGCTTATTTTTTGTTGCTTTAGCCCTCCAAAAAAGGTATGCTGGAGTCCCTTACAGCCCGCTCAATGCAACGATTAAAAAGCGATTATATTACGCTGGTAAGGCCTGGCGCGCACTGACGATAGCCTAACTACTAGATAACTTCTGATTTCATAATTGATGAGAGTTTTTATAGTTAGGATTATGGAAGGAATTAATAATCAGTGTTATGTTAATTGCACTGATTTCTGTTGATGAAGAAGTTGACAATTTGTGCAATGTTGGTACTGCATTGCTAATTTGTGTTGCTAAGTCAGAAAATGAAGTAATGTCGTAATTACCGTAGTTTAAATCACAGTTTGCTTTGAAGATGTTTTGCTTTTTGTTAATCGCTGGAGTTGGTTAATGCGACGACAATAGAAAAAAAAATTGAAATGGTTGACCAATGGCCAATGGCTCAGTAAAGTTCTTGGCCGCATTGGAAGACGTAGCGTAGGGAGGCCCTCATCAAGGTGGACCGATGACCTGGTGAAGGTTGCGGGAAGGCGATGGATGCGAGCAACACAAGATCGGTCGTTGAGGAAACCCTTGGGGGAGGCCTATGTCCAGCAGTAGACCTCTATAAGCTGAAGAAGAAGAAGGGTTGATAGGGTTTAGTCTACTATGGTTCATGAGATACAGTTAATTGTCGTACGCAGAGCAAAGCCTTAGTTTGGAACCCTATAAATTAACCATCTGCCTAGTCTTTTTCTTACTATGTTGGCGACAGCTTCCAGTATGAAAGTATGCAATGGAATACCAGTATGTAGATGGAGCGACCGCTTATAATACCGCCACAAACCAGTTATTGGGTAAATTTAATTATTATTATTATTTAATTTATCAATTTATTTCAGAAATCAAGGACCATACAAACATGTCATCATCATCATCGACCTTTTTTATCATCCCACTGCTGGGTACAGGTGATTACGCTCAATCCTTCTCTGTATGAAAGGAGGACCATGCTTGCTCAATGCGGGTTGACGACTTAAAGTCCAGGTTTCCTCAAGATGTTTTCCTTCACCTTGTAATCAGTCATTGGTGTCCAAGATATACTTAGAAAGTACATATAACTTTCGAAAAGTTACATTGGTACTTGCCTGACCTGGAATCGAACCCGCGCACCCATACTTGAGAGGCTGGTGTTTCAACCACTAGGCCACCACGACTTCATACATATACAATACTATATTAACATAAAAACTTAAAATCCTCTAAATCCATTAATTAACTAAGTACACCTAATGTACACGAAGTGTCGGCGTCATGTTTCGCTGACTGGTGTCACGTAGCTGACCACGAAACCGGCGCTACACAGCACCTTTCGGCCAGAACTCTTCTTTGAGGAACTTCTCGAGATGATGTGTCGGAACGCGCACCATGAACGACTTGAAATTCCACCTCTTCCCTATAAATAAATCGACCTCTTGATAAGACTGATTGTCCAGCTTTCGAGCTTCACCTTTCGATCCAGCCGTCCCTTGCTGTCCTCTCTAGAGACGCCCTAAGCCGAGGTTCGTACCCCACAGGGGGTGCCCTTAGTGCGTAGTCGCCCTTAGTTTTACTTTAGTTTTTAAGTGCTCCTGTCTGGAGACTTTAATTTTACTTAAGGCATCCACAGGATAGTCCGGTTAAGTAGTCACAGCCTCTCATGGTCAACTACGAGATGCCAATATAAAAAAAAAAAAAACTTTCGAGCTTCTTAGAGCCGGTCAACACTATCAAAGATCCAAGAATCACAGCAGAGACCAACAGCTTAACGTGATTTTCGAAGCACGGTGGCTCTCGGTAAGTAAAGACCCATCTACGGACCGGCCGTGACAAGCATAGCTTATCCCGATTACTTAACCACAAGCTCCCACTAAGACTAATTAGAAACCATGTTAACAAATAGAAGAAAAAGTTTTAACTATCAGTCGGCTATGTAAAAAAAAGCACCCGACACACACGACACCAATAAGAACCATGTCGCCAATCCTATATTGCGCGCCTAACCTTACCAAATACAATAAAATCAATACCCATCAAGTTTTTCCGACACAGCCTTAGAAAAAACCTACTGAACCACTAATACTCATCAATCAATCCCGCCATTCTACGACAATATGTCTACAAGTTGACATGAAGCATAAATTACATTCCTACAGAACCCTAAGAAGGTAAAATGTCTTAGGAAATACTAATTAGAGTTGTAATAGGAAAAGTTGAGTGAGTTATTTTTTGTTTGAAAGTTAATTTTCTGAGATAGTGCGGGACACATTAAAGGAAGTGTTTGTAACAGATTGCTTGCCTTAGTGTATGAGTAGTCGTTGATACAGATTTTCTGGTTTCATTGAGTTTCCTTGAAGCACAGCTGGAATTGGATTAAGTAACTTATTTTACTTACATGAGGACCGTGTATGCAGGGTTTTGTATTTTTTTATAGTATAAACTAGTGCTATATATAATCTAGTAAGCAGTGATGCAATCGTTGATGGTAAAGCGTGCTAGTTCATTTAGACCCTATACACTCTTCAAGGCGAAGACACTTAAACTGTAGTCAGACGGAAACACCGCTTTAAATAAAAGAAAAACCAGGCTTTTGAGACCGTTTTGAACTACATATATCTGTTGTATGTGCCTGGTATATTTTAGTCTGTACTAAATAAAATGTATTATTTTTTCTATCATTCTTCTTTCTAAATATAGTACGCCCACATTTTGCCAATTATGTTGAAGTCCGGTCATATCCAACTGAGCACACACCTCCAGGATCCACCTGCTCCGCTGCTACCGAGAAAATCCAGATGAATATAAGCAAAAGCACTTTAAAAAAGGAAATCGATAATAGGCTCTGCAGGTAGCGTTGGCGACCACTGGACCAAGGTGACAATCCCTGATTTCACATTGATGATTAAATTCCATTGAATTATAATCTGTCACTTAATTACAAGTGCGAGCATTAAAAATAACCCCGTTCTTCCACCTTCTCACGCATCACCATTTCTCTTCCATTCCTTTAATGGTAATATCCAGTTAATAATTCAAAATGAACATCACGCTCTTATCTACGTAACAATTAATAGTGCAATTTATGTGATGAGTTTATAATTTTTGTAATAAAAACGACAGCACGGCGACAAGTCAATCAGGCAGTTTCGCGTAGAATAAATAACCTGACACCAATTAAACCAATTTTCATCAGTTTTTAATAAATATATTGTTGCTTTTCGTCATAAAAGGTAGTTTTTATAAACTTCTTATCTCAATTTTCGAGTGAAATAAATGAAATCCTGTAATAATGATTGTTATCAGTAATTGATTCGTTATTAACAGTGGGGGACAGATTAAATGGGTGAGAGCAAAAAATATAATTGTTTTTGGATGGTCTGCTCATCAGTCATTGATGAATCGTGAAAAATCTACGTACAAACACATCTGCTTGTTTAAAAGCTGTTATTAAATGATTATCATCATAAAAGAGTACAATTATCATTAACATATTGTTGTTTTTAAATCGAAACGTCAAAACTAGATCAATGACAACTAATTCAAGATACTTATCTAAATATCCCAACCTTTAAATATTCAATAATTCAGTAAATCATTTAAATACTTGCTTCCGACTCATTCGTTAAGCATAATTAATGAGTTTTGACATTTAGACCCAAATAACAAAACCATTCTACTCATAAATTAAAATCAAAAATGTCTCACAATCATTTCTACCACTAAATTATGTGACAGTAACAATAAATTTAAATTCTCGATAAAAATCAATAATCATGTGCCTATTCAGGTCACACCCATATTTTAATTTTAGAGGTTCACAAATTAAGTGGGTAAACTTCATTTTACTAAATGTCTGCTGTCTTTAAATAATCAGTACATTTCTTTGGGTTACACGGAAATCTTCATGATTAAGCAGATTACTTTTATTGGCTATGTTAAAATAATTAATAATGGAGTAAAGCCTAGTAACGGTATTGCACCAATATGAACGTTTTTGTAAATTAAAAATATAAATAATTTGCAAAATTATCATGTTCCATCCATTTAAATTTTAAGTTCTGTGTAACTATTTAGAAAGAGTCTCTCTCATTAATAATAATTAGATAAAGCTGAAGGATCAGACCTCGGATAATATAACTGTACGATAAGTAATTTCTTCTTCTTCTTCTTCAGCCTATAGATGTCCACTGCTGGACGAAGGCCTCCCCAAGGCTTTCCACGATGACCGATCTTGTGTTGCCCGCATCCATCGGCTTCCCGCGATCTTCACCAGCTCATCGGTCCAGCTTGTTTGGGGCCTCACTTCTACCTTACTGCCCCATCGGCCATCGGTTCTACGAGCAATATGCCCCACCCACTGCCACTTAATTTTAGCGACTCGAAGAGCTATGTCGGTGACTTTGGTTCTTCTGCGGATAAGTAATTTAAACAGAACAAAACCCTCAGTACCTCTTTACACACTTTCTTTTCCACCATTCCAATTAAAATAAACATTGAAATAAATCAACAACAGCTCCATATTGTAAACAGAAAACAAATTACAACACAACACTTTAAAATGTAATTACAAATAATTGTTCTGAAAATGCCGATCCACTTGGCAACAGTAAAAACAATCGCAAATAAAAAGGTTTATCCAAATTAACGAATACCTCACGAGGCAACCCGAATATACCCGAAGTTACAAGGGAAAGTGCTGACAGCTAAATATTACCACGCCTCGAGACCTGAGACCTATCAAAACGTAATTACATACCTTATTACAAGTGAATAAAAATATTTTTTCTTAAAGGAATCAATGAGGTATTACAAGCTTGTTACTGGAAAAAGAACTAACTGTGTTTGTTTAATATTTAAATTAATTTTGCACGTCAGTTTGTTGAGTTCACAGAGTACGGGTGAAGAGCGCGAGACAGTTTTAATTGGATACGTTGATGTGCAAAAGTATGCTGATATTTTCGGCCGCGAATGTAATGTTCCAAAATGAGTTCGAGTAGATTATGTGTCGTTTACAGTGTAGTAGACCTCTTAATTGAAAAATTATGGTTCTTTACATCTTGTCATGTTTTTTTTTTTTTCACACTTTACTAAATAGGAAGGACATCAAAGTTTATAAATAAATATTTATTAATATTCAAATTACGAAGGGTTTATTTTTTTTCTATAGTAAGTAAAAGGAAAGGACATATTATATTTAGCTCCCTTGGGTGAAAATGGGCCAGTCGAAAGTTACTCCGTCTTACCCATTTTCTTCCAAAGTATTACTTCTACTTCTTCTCCTGTAGGTGCTCGAGCAAACTCAATTCTCTTTTGTTTTGTGTTGTCGGTTAGACAAAAATATGAAGCAAGTGGACTACGGAGTAGAACGGGCAAGAATCTCCATGAACACTTAAATAATGCTAGTATAAACTTTTTCTACTTTATTGGAAGGCTGGATTCTCATTATACATTATAAAGGCTGTATCTGACATCGACGCACAAACGAGTACCATGGATCCAGTACATGATTCTGAACCCCCCAATGGTGGAATTTTTCGTCGGCTTTTTCATGATTAAAAAAAAATAAATGTAGTTTTTTTTCACTTCAGACCATTCACAATTGCTATACTTTTATAACCCAATAAGATTTTAAAGTAAAAATTCAATGATTCGCTAATTACATAAAAAAGCGCAATGAAAACAAAATCCGAAAAACTATCTTATCAGCTGATTTAATAGAGTTCACATCAGGGATCAACGTCATACCTACAAACCCGCACGGCGGCACGCTTGCAACGTTCAAAAGCCGAGCCGACACTTTTTTTTTAAACACTATGTATTCTGTAACCGTTCATTAACGACATAAATGACTATCATAATTTTATTAGTGGCATGCGGTCTAGCCTTTTCGCGAAGTTTGCGTTACGATGTCAGATACACCCTGTATATATTGTAGTTTTCTATTTAGTAAAAAAAGAACTAGTAGCTCAATTTCACGACAGCAAAGTCATTGACCTCACTTGTCGTAGTAGACGAAAAGTCAAAATATTAGAAAAACATCCCACATGCTACACTTTTTCACGGTCAAACAGAAATGAAAAATTAAAGGACAATTTACACGCTCTGAATTCTAACGCGACGCCACTTTACACACAGCGTAACGTATTGTTTTTAAAGAAAAACATTTAAATGCTAAATTGACAAAAACACTGGCTGATTAGGTATTCTTTTCTTAAATAGTATTGGGACCGTTAAAATATGAGGGCAACGTCCAATAAGCGAAGATGGATTTTATGCACCAGTTTTGTGAAATATTTTCTTGTCCTTTACAAATTGTTTTGCTGTTGTAGAAGGTTGTTTGGAACTTTATTGTTTACATATTAAAAATTATTGAAGGTCAGAATATTCACGTGGTTACGGTTAATTTCACTCCCGTTTATGATTCCAATTTTGAAAGTTTAAAATTGAATGGAACAAATCTGTTGGCTGATGTTATCATAGAGCAGACAGTTTTAAACATAATTTTTTATGAACATTTGATCAAGTCTAATACTTGCTTTTTTATCCAAATTTTATTTATATTAAGAAAATTAAGATTATTATCTGAGTGTTGATTGGTTTTCTTAATTAATTATCGGATATATATTAATATTAAGATACTGATTAAATATTATTAGCTCAAACTGTGGTATTTTACAACTGGCATTTATTTAACTAGTTTTGCAATTATTTTTTTGATTAATTAATTTAAAGCGTTCAACGACTACGAAAAACTTTAAAACTCATTATCATCTGCCTGTCTAGGTCGCGGGAAACCTCTGGATGCGAGAGGCGCAGGACTGGTCATCATGGAGATCCTTGGGGGAGGCCTATGTCCAGCAGTGGACGTCTTGCCGCTGAAATGATGATGATGATGATGATTATCTGCCTAGCCATTTAACAAAAAATTTTGGATTGGCTTCCAATCTAACCGGATACCGCTGATTAGCAGTATTTTACATATAGGGACCGCTGCCGCTGTCTGACCCCCATAACCCACTAACTTGGTAATATGGTAAGACTGGTTGTCAGACCTTCTGACGACCCTTAAGAACTGTCACATTTCCACGAATGACAGCCAGGATCACCTTTATTGTGGATGAGAAATCATCAAATGACCTCTCCCGCTCTGGGCGGAGTGAGAGGGCGTGTCAGACTTCTACTGACTAAAACTCACCCCTATGCACCAGGACCACGGTTTCTTTTTTAAAAAGCGTTGCTTAACCTTGATCCATAGCCAGCCAAGTCCTTCGTCAGTATCGAAACTAACAAAAAGAAAAACGTCTTAAGCACCAGCATAAGTAATTTGTTGAAGTAATTCAGTCTAGCTCAGAATCTAGATCAGCAATTTATTGTTTTACAAAATATCTATGACCTAGGATACGAAAAATAAGAGAACAAAATCACTTATAACAGCACCAAAAATGTAACCTAAAGTATCAATTAAGGCCTTCCTACAGCTTACATCTTAACGCAAAAAATGTCTTAAAAAAATCACTTAAACACGGAACATAAACAAGAAAATAGATTAACTGCACATCAAAAGAAACAATGCAATTAACCCCTCAAAAACCTGTCAAAAACTTTATATTCAATAACCACTAATTACCACCGGCTACCCTAAAAAGAGTTCAAGCACCTTCGGGGTAAAGATTAAAAAAAAACAGCCCAAATTTTTGGATACGGAACTCCATTAATCAAAACCCATGGCAGCGCCCGAGGGAAGACGACGGGCGGCGGAAACACCCGACGTTTCACGAACCCGGCCGATTGGTCACGAACGAAAACGATTAATAAGCGAAAGTCGCCCTTTTTAATTTATAGACGTTATTGAAAATATATTTTAATTATTAATAATGGTAACATCAGTATATTGTGAGATTCGTCATGGTTATTCGCCTTTCAAAACGTCTCACTCAAATTTTAACTGTATCACTTTGTAATTGAATTCAGAATCCTGTATTACTAAATATTGTGTACCCAATTTAGCTAGTTGATCATTGCCGTCAAAGATCAATGCTTTAGGCGAAGGGAGACATTGAGGTAAGATATTACAGCTTGTTACAGAAGTCTTAATGGATATTCAAAAGGTATTATATCAAATCAACGACATAATTATTAATTAACCGAATACTCGGTTCTTGATTCATCGATATTAAATCATTCGATTCGTAGGTTTACCCCGAGGGGTACATGATGGGCGGTATAGCTTAAAGTGCGGTTGCGATGTTGAATCATTAAACGTAAAATCTTAAACCTGTAGAAGCAGAGACGAACAAAATTATCATACAGGTTTGATTTTAAAAGCTCATAGGAAGGACAACTTCATAAGTAAATAATTTTTGACATTTAATCACAAATAAAATATGGAAAGAATGACGTTCATTTGGACACCGTTCAGGAATCGTAAAATACAGATACCTACCTAAGAAAGCAAAAAAAGTAATGTTATAACTAAAATTTTGTCGCTGGTGGGCCATAACATCCGTGCCTCCTTGCGCAGCTGCCACGTACGCTACCGCTACGCCACGCAGGCGGTCGAAACTCTAACTGTATCGCACTGATCAGAAATTTTGCTGGCTTCGTGGAAACGCAACAGATGAGAAACACCAGGCTAGACAGTAGTACTTAGCTACTGTGTTGGTAGCTGTAGTGTAGGTAGTTAATAGTTAGTGTGATTGTAGTGTACTTCAAAACTGGGTTGTCAGAAGAGGGCCTATGAAAACCAGACCTTAATCATAATAAAAATAGAGTCTAAAATTCTATATTGAAAACATAACAACCCACCAACAATGTAACAGTAATTATAAAGAACAATATTATCTTGCAGACAAATATTCACAAGAATATTATATGCACACAAGATATATCGACATCGTAAAGCCATAAATTATTGTAAATAACTTGAAACCTAATAAATACTGAAGCGTAAGTAGTTGTTATTACTATGAATATTCAGTATTTATTTCGGAATAAAAGTGATACCTATAAATGTTTACGATATTGTAAAAATTAAAGGAGTATTCTTGCTTCATAAGAATGAGAAAAAAGGGCATTGATATAATATTAAACAGATATGATATGCTCTAAAAAATTAACTAAAATAAATGTGCCGATCGGAGCAGCAGCACACACATGCATTTTTTTTATTCTGCGTACATTTCACACGTTGGCACATTGTGAGTGAGATGGGGCGCAATCTAAAGCATAGAGAAGAAAAAGATGGCTAGTGTTTGTCGTCTGCGCTTAAATAGAATCGACGAAAACTAAAGCGACTTGCTGGACTTACCTCCTTTTGTACGCTTCATTTTCAGTGCGCTAGTGACGTATCTACCTTAGTTTAATATTATATCAATGAAAAATGGTATATTCATACAACGGGCGCCATGCCCTGATTTTAAATGATATCAAACGATTTAGTACCGATTTTTAAGGCTGCAGAGGCAAAAACGTCCTTTTGATGCGAGTCGTATTGAAGAGTACCTACCCACCTACTGCCCCTTTTAATCAAGAGCTTGATCTATTTGCCTAACTAGAGCTTCGATGGATATTTATCGATATTTTCTTCCATCAGACCATATTATTATTTTTACTATTAACATCTCGAAGTTTTCAATTGCGTTGGATTTGATCTTGCAATAGATCGATTTATATCAATTCCATTTCATCTACATTCTGGCTTTTTAAAATAATACTTTATCAAGGTTCCAGCATTCGTCTCCCAAACAATCATAGAATAATGTATTACTCTCGTAAATTATTCAAAGAAGATTCGTCATCATCAACCTTTTTATCGTCCTACTGCTGGGCACAGGTCTCATCTCATACAGAGAAGGATTGACCGTAATCACCACGCTTGCTTATTGCGAGTTGGCGATTTCAGACTTAAAGGCCAGGTTTCCTCCAGATGTTTTCCTTCCCCTTGTAATTAGTCATTAGTGGTATAAGTTACATTGGTATTTGCCTGACCTGGAATCGAATCCGCACACTCATACTTGAAAGGCTGGTGTGTTTTAACCACCAGGCTACCACGACGACAAAGAATATTATTGAAACATAATGTCACCGCATGCGGATGCAAATTGTAAACACAGTAATCTTTAACAAAGATTACACTTAACACTTAACTTTAATTACATAAACGTAAATATTACCAATAGTTTACTAAGACCGCTTCACCAATTTAGCTGGTCATAGATTAATTATTAGACCTGTCAATTACAGACTTAATTAAATTATAATGTTAAATAATGGCATTTGATCTGTTGAACTTTCGTATGTGGGTGTTTGTTCATATTTTTAGGTAACCTTTAGTTATGTAAATGTGGCTTCATGCAGCGCTTTTACAGCATTTGTTAACAATAAGCTGATTATTGTGTGTAGTGTTTTGCTGTGGGCTGAAGTTAATTAAGTGGCACCTATTACGTCATGATTTAGACATGTAACAGGTCATACACGTCGATTTAGTAACACGTGTCTCATGTTCTAAAAAAGTTAACTGTTTTAAATCCAATCAATTTTTAGACCCTGAGAAATAACATAGGCTACCTTTTATTGAAAAAAAAAAAGATGTTCCCAAAGGAAATCTAAAAAGCGCGATATAACCGAATTCCACGCGGGCGAAGCCGCGGGTGGAAAGCTAGTTATATTCAAAATAAAACTTTATTTCTATGTAATATCAGTTAATGGAGCTGATTCAGCGTCCATAAACTAAAATAAATTGAATTCAGTCCATCTTTTTCTGTCTATTTCATAAAGCCTGACCTGAAGAGGACCTGAAGACGCAGCGTAGAGAGGCCCCCAGTAAGTTGAATCGATGACCTGGTGAAGGACGTGGGAAGCCGATGGATGTGGGCAGAAAAAGATCGGTCATCACGAAAAGCCTTGGGCCTTCCCCAAGGCTTTCCATGCAAAACATCCATTGTCCAGCAGTGGACCTCTATAGGCTGAGAAGAAGAAGAAGAAAGGGCCAGAAGACAATTATTAGTCGTGTTTAAATTGAAACTTTTGTTTACATTCAAATTTTATTTATGTTTTCAAACTCTGAAATTAACTTAATTTTGGCAATTAAGTTAATTTCAGAGTGACTAGCATAACTTATTAAAAAACTTATAAATTGTAATTTTATTGGAAACTAAACTTTATTATATAAAAATAAAGTTATTATTCCATTAATTCCTTCAATTATATTTGTTTAGATGTGATTTTTATGTCATTTTATAGATAAAGTTCTAAATTTGTGACTCATAGGTAAACTTTTAAAACAGAACGCTACTATTCTAAACTCGAGCCTGGGTACGCAAAAGTGATTTTTCAAAGTGGAGATTTTTTTATCCCATTCTGTGTTTTAAGCACTCAGCCGCGAAAAATTTTCAACACACAAGCTATAAAAATCGCCGTATAAGAAAATCACCCAGAACTCGCTAACAGTCTTATCAGATCCTAATAGTTTATATAAGAATGAACTAGTCAATTTATATTTTACAAGCTTGGTTGATTATTTACCTACTCGAATATATTACCAGAATCTAACTTAGTACCTAGTTCAACATTCACACACGGAATGCGTGAATATTGAGTTCAATGACAACACTCAGAAATTCATTCACGCTACAACACAAATTAGGCGCGAAAACATCAATTGAAAGTTCGCAGTAAACATATTGAAGTCCAAAGAAACATTTATTATTCTAATTTCAAACGTTCATAATAGCTTGTCAAACAATGAACGCAACCTTACGATCCCATTTCTAAAAAGCTAACACATGTAAAGTTAGCGGCCATTTTAGAAAGACCTCGCTTATCCCTTTCACTGGAAAGTTTTCATAGGAAAATGGGTGTGTGAAGTGGTCATCGCGGGTCTATGTTTAATGGTAGTGAATCTTGTAGTTCGTCAACACGAAGACAGCAATAAGCAATGTTTGTTGAGGCGCGTTCTTTATTCAAATTGTTTCTGGGCAGACTGGCGTTTTATGTTTTTTGTTTTTTTATTACACCAACCTTTTATGTCAATTGGAATAGTTTGGTATAAGTGTCTATTCTTATTGGATTGTAGTGTGGTTTGTAAAGTTGAAATCATCACTTAGATTTATTAGGTATTTTGTTTTCAGTTTATTATTTCAGGAAAATACTAAAACGAGAGGCACATTTTGAAAACGTTTTTAAAAAAAATAAACTTCGAAATGCTGTGTTTGTAGACGTTTCCATGTCAATGAATGTGTTTTCTCCAAGTCGTCCTTCTAAACCTTTGTAGCAATCCTAGAGCATACCTACATTGGTCAGGGTTGCGGGTTGGTTAAACAAGAAACCGTGGCCCTAGCCGTCGCGCGTCGCACAGGCAAGTAAAGAATCACGGGTGGGTTTTAGTCAGAAAAAGTCTGACACGCCCTTCCGCTCCGCCCAGAGCGGGAGATGTAATTTCATGATTTCCCATCCCAACATTAAAAAAGATCATACCTACCTCTAAAATCACCAATTCACAAACTATTTTTCTTAGCGTTTTTAAACCGCCTGTCTACTCAATTCAAAGCTCGACCCGCGAACCGTTTGTGTGAAAAGCCAATAGAACATAACGGCCTTTTGGCCACAAAACCATAGAGCCTCAACCAAGCTAGACTCGGTAAATTTGCCGATACGCAATTTGCTCCACAAACATAAGCTTTAGTATTAGTTACTAGAGAAATCTACGTATGTTAATGTGGATGAGCAGTATATGAGTCTTTGAGATGTCAGGTTATGCTGGTTAGGTTAACTACGCATTTTTACGGCTGATATAAGTTGAGCCGTAGTTTAAGATGTATATTAACAGTCTTGCTGAAATAATGTGTTTTCTTTTCTAAGGTAAACATGAAAATGTACAACTAAATACTTATAAAAGAGAGTGGAGTTACTGCCCATCCTTTCCATACTAAATTATCTTTTGGAAGAGTCTTAAAATTGCCTTTTAATGATACTCGAAGTAAATTACTGTCTAAGAAGACACAACTTTTGCGTTGACATTAAAAAAGACCCGTGACTTGCTTTTTATAAATTATCTGTAGCAACTGCACACTGGCCGATAACACGCGAAAATCAATCCATACATTAAACTTCATCGCTCAATTCCAAATACGAACAAAAACAAAAAAAAAAACAAAATAAAAAAAAGAACACGGCGTGACACAACCGAAAAACGATCGCGATCGATCAAATTGTGCAGAATCATCGATTCATTGCGTATCGATTTAAAAATATCGATGGTGCACCGACCACCTGCATATTGCAAGTAACGGACCCTGTATCTCGTTACATCGACACCTCCGCTCCGTATTTCGGATTATTACCAACAATTACTCGTCGGATCGATTCAGGAAAATCGATTTTAATATCGGTAGACATTGGTAAATGGGTTTGGCGCGCCCGTTATTCTTAAGGCGCCTTTTGTCCATATCAGTAATTAATACACGCTGATCTGTTTTAAGGAAATCACGGCATTGGGAACTAAATGCTGTTGCTTTTTTTAAATCGCTGTTAAAAGTTTATTTCTCAGTTAAATGAATATTGAAGTGAAAAGGAGTATTGAGTCGATTTTTGTTTTTTTTTTTTTCACCAGAATTTGCTAGTTTCGGTCAGTTTTTAACAAATCTATACTAACATATAAAGCTGAAGAGTTTGTTTGTATGTTTGTTTGTTTGTTCGCGCTAATCTGGGGAACTACTGGTCCGATTTGAAAAATTCTTTTTGCGTTGGATAGTCCATTAATCCAGGAAGGCTTTAGGCTATATAACATCACGCTATAACCAATAGGAGCGGAGCATTACTAACTCCACGCGAACGAAGTCGCTGGCGGCAGCTAGTAAGAAATAAATTTTATTTATTCTAGCTGGAATTTGTACTTAGTAGAATGTAAGATATCTGGAAACGTTTTCTCATTACACCTACTTGGTACTCTCAATTGGTTCTTTCTGTGGATTCGGAAGTTAGTAAAACGTAGAAATAATACCAGTAACACTACTTTTATGATTCTTCTCCATATGAAACTACCTTTTAGAAGGTGCACGTAGGATCTGTATAATTTTCTTGTAATTTTTGACATAATATTAATTAACTGTTATTACATTTTCTTATATACTTTCATTTAAATGTGTGGCAGCTAACTGGCTAGCTATTTAGTTAAAAGACTAGTCAATTAGCTAAACGCCTAATTAAATCAATTGACACTATGGCAGCACTATTTTAAACATCACTGTCTACGGTATCTATAATTCCTATACTCAAGCCTTCTGACCCAAAATTAAAAAAGAAACAAGGCTCACCATTTAAAAAAAGAACTATACAAAACTAAAATTCGAACACAATTACAACGTATCTAATTACAACTCGATCTCATATACGTTAATACCTGTAATGCCGATCGCAGTTTCGATAGGAAAACAGGCGATCAAATGACTCGGCGATTTTTCTTAAAACATCGATACTCGGATACAATTACGAGTCATTTATCACCGGGAAAAGAATCGAGAGGTGATTCGGTGATTATGAATAATGCATGCAGCGTTTAAAGTGTCGAATCGATTTTCTGTTCCGTTTGGTATGGATTTTTGGTGACGGTGCTGTTTGATGCTGGGCTATAAGTGTTACTCTATTTCGTAAATGTTTTGTGTGTTTTCTTATGTACCTACTTATGAATAAAAACACAACATTTTTAGATTACAAATTTTGTAAGAGTGTTTAAAAATAATAAGTGAAACTTGCTGGTCATTTAAAAACACTTTTTTGAACAATTTTCTTTATGTTCAAAAAAGTGTTACTGTATTAATATTTCTAGAGGCACTCTAATTGAAGCACTCTTTTTCACTTTTCACTGCGATCCCGCCTGATGGTAAGCAGTGATGCAATCGTTGATAGTAAAGCGCACTAGTTTATTGCCTATGCACTCCAGCCTTGAAGACACTTAAATACACACATGTGGATGCATTCTGGTGAGTGTGCAAGGGAATTGCATGATTTAATTCCCCATCTCCGTTCCACCAGCGGACGACCCGTCGTACGGCGACGTTCTGCCCTCACGTTGTTAACACCACTACGATCCGGACAAAGCGTTTTGCTTCCTCTTTTATTCCGCGTACATCGAGGGACTGGAACAATTTGCCAGCGGCGGTGTTTCCGTCACACTACAATTTGAGTGTCTTCAAGGCTAGAGTGAATAGGCTCTTAATAAACTAGCTCGCTTTACCATCAATGATCGCATCACTGCTTACCATCAGGCGGGATTGCGGTCAAGCGCTAGTTTATAAATTATAAAAAAAAAATGTTTGGTAGCTTACATAATATGTGAAGATATCACAGCAATTAATATGACTAGGTGCCTATTAAGTTCTTCACCACATCAACACTCCTATGCATCTTAATTCCCATACAAATGCATCTGGCGATTACTATTCCATCCATTGGCTCGTTACCACCCACAGTATTGTAGGTCTAAGCTATAAACTTATTGGTGAGCTGGATTTATTTTATAACTAGCTTTTAGACTAGTCTTTCAAAAAAGTTGGCGGCTGTGTGAGTCTACTCTGGACACGGGAACGTCTACCTACCCATGTTTATAATACTGGTCTATTAACTACATTCATCAGTAGCAATGAGTTTAATTTTGACAGCTCAACAACATTCATTGCGTTATTTACTTTGTTGAGCAGACATATTTTATGAACATATGGAGCACTGGATTAGCAATATGCTTCAAAATCATCGATCACTTATACACTAGATTCACAATCAGCGTATAAAAAAATGGTTGAACTGAACAAGCGCACAACGCAGCACTTGGGTGCTTCTTTCATTTAGTACTTACTTTATAATTCTGACTTTAATGCATACGTATAAGGTTGAATTTGGTTTGATATCAGACTCGGTCGTAAAAAATAATGGCTTTTTGTACTGCTTGGTGATAAGAACTTTATACGCTGCACTTAAGATTGATTTTAAATTAATGTATATTTATTTTAACTAGGTACTTTAGACAGCTGAATACTTGTCGCCATTTTTGATAAGAGTTTTGTTCGAGACTGTGTTTCTAGTGTATAAGTGATCAATGTTAACAATGAATGAAATTGATGATAATAGTGTGTTAGGCACTTAGGGTGCCAGCCTAGACGAAGATAGAGGGATGGGGTGAAGCTCCCTTAATAAAGATTGGTCCTTAACAGCTCTGAACAGACAGAGGTGGAATGGAAATAGGGTTGCCCTTGCCCAGCAGTGGGACACAAAAAATAACTACAATAAAGTAGAAATTCTATAATTGAGCCATGTTATTAAAAACCAGCCAAGTGCGTGTCGGATTTGCTCATGAAGGGTTCCGTACCATTATTTTTAAAACGGGGAAAGTCACGTTTTGTATGGGAGCCCCCCTTAAATATTTTATTTTTAGTAGTTGTTATAGCGGCAACAGAAATACATATTCTCTGAAAATTTCAACTGTCTAGCTATTACGGTTCATGAGATACAGCCTGGTGACAGATGGACGGACAGACAGACGGTCAGCGAAGTCTCATGAATAGGGTTCCGTTTTACCTTTAAGATACGGAACCCCAATAAAAAGAAGTATCAACCTTCCTTCACAAAATATTAATTAAATCTATCTATACTAATATATAAAGCTGAACAGTTTGAGTTTGTTTGTTTGAACGCGCTAATCTCAGGAACTACTGGTCCGATTTGAATTTTTTTTTTGGCGTTGAATAGCCCATTAATCCAGGAAGCTTTTAGGCTATATAACATCACGCTGCGACCAATAGGAGCGGAGCATAACTAAACCACGCGAACGAAGTCGCTGGCGGCTGCTATCTATACTAATATATAAAGCCGAAGAGTTTGTTTGTTTGTTTGTGCGCGCTAATCTCAAGAACTACTGGTCCGATTTGAAAAATTATTTTTGCGTTGTATAGCCCAATAATCCAGGAAGGTTTTAGGCTATATAACATCACGCTGCGACCAATAGGAGCGGAGCATAACTAAACCCCGCGAACGAAGTCGCTGGCCGCCGCTAGTAATCTATAAGCTGCCATCACTTATAACTTAGACCTAACATAAACAGACTCATAGTGATCTAGTTAGCACACGATTTGTACTACGTGCGAGATGTTACAAAGTACTGCACTGGTTTGTTGATCGTTATATGTTTACGGTCTTTTTATATCCTCGTACTGACCAGAACTGACCAGGTTCAGGAAAACGTCATACTGCGGGGTTATTACACTAACAGTCACAATGACTGTCATTCTGACAGTTCAATAACATTCATCGCGTTATTCACGTTGTTAAGCGGATACATATTTAGTACATACGCAGCAATGGTTTAGTTATATCCTTCAAAGTCTACAAGATTATTAAATTAAATTAAAGTATAGCATATAAGTCGTGGTGGCCTAGTGGTTAAAACACCAGCCTTTCAAGTTTGGGTGTGCGGGTTCGATTCCAGGTCAGGCAAGTGCCAATGTAACTTTTTTAAGTTATGTGTACTTTCTAAGTATATCTTGGATACCAATTACTAATTATAAGGTGAAGGAGAACATATTGAGGAAACCTAGACTTGTAAGTCTGAAATCGCCAACCCGCATTGAGCGTGATGATTATGCTCAATTCTTCTCTGTATGAGAAGAGACCTGTGCCCAACAGTGGGATAGTAAAAAGGTTGATGATGATGATAGCATATAACATCGCGGGCGCCGCAACGCTCTATCCTTCACTTTCATTCTAGGCACTTTTTAAGTCACTTTAACAGACTTCAGGTAATCTATAGGTACTCATATATAAAGCTGAAGAGTTTGTTTGTTTGTTTGAACGCGCTAATCTCCGCGCGAAAAAATCGCAGTCCGATTAGAAAATTCTTTTTGCGTTAGATAACCCATTAATCAAAAAAGGCTTTAGGCTATATAACATCACGCTTCGGCTAATAGGAGCTGAGCATATAAAAAAAAAACATATCGAAACTTACGCGGGAAACCGCAAGGCGCAGCTAGTATATATTTTTGTAACTACAAGACAATAAAAGTAGGCATTTTATATTAATCCTACTTACATATAATTTTGTACTATGGTTTTGCGAAATCGCAAAGCTTTTAAGATTACACATCAAAGAAAGTAAGAAAAGCTTTTATCAGCAATTTTAAACGGTAAAAATGAAAAATAAACTTCCACATCCGTTTCCCACCGACACCAATAAATGAAAAACCGAGAAACGGTCTAATTGAATTAAAAGAAATTCAATTAATTGCCTTTGCTCTAATTTTAATACGTTAATTTATTTATTTTACAATCTAACCAAATTTGTATCGGTGTTAATTTGTCTACAATAAAAGTGTCTGTGGTAACTCAGATTCCGGATTACGGTCTAAGATTAATTTTATTTCTGTTGTTAATGTACTGTGGCCTGGTCTTAGTCTGTAGCGTAATTTATATATCCAGTTTTTTAGAACCATTATGTAAAGAAAACCCTATCCGATCCATGAAGGTATTGCTAAGTATCGATAACTGATTATCTAAAAAATAAATATTATTCCGCAAACGGAGGTAACTTAATACATGTGCGGTAGGCAATACATGCGCGGGTGAAGGGGGGCAGGGCACGCGGCACGCGGTCACATCGCTCATAATAATTCCGTCGAAAACGGTGTTGTCACTTTTTTAAAAATACTAAATTTTGGGAAAGTTGGAATTAATTCGCGGAAAAAAAGGATTATTTCAAAATTAATTAGTATTGTTACTATGACGATTATGTAAAATTTCATATTTTATTTGGTCATATTGTGTTTACCTAACCTTCTTTCGATCAGGTGGGTCGAACGGGGTTTTCTTTATATATTGTATATCAGGGTAATATTTTTTATAGCCCTCATTCTGCAGTAATACTGTTTGCATTACCTTGTCTTATCCTTGTATTGCTTGTATTATTTTTGATTATATTTTTTATAGACAGCCAAGATTTTATCACTTTCAGTAATTTCATTATTTAGGTATTCTACAATATAAAAAAAATTGTATGTTTGAACAGGCTATTCTCTCAAACTGCTAATCGAATCATCATCATCATCATTTCAGTCGAAAGACGTCCATTGCTGGACATAGGCCTGCCGAAAGGTTCTCCACAGCGACAATTCTTCGGGCTATGTCGGTTACTTTCGTTCTTCTGCGGATCTCCTCATTCCTGATTCGATGGCGCAGTGAAACCCCAAGCATAGCCCTCTCCATTGCCCTTTGAGTGACTTTAAGCCTTCTTATAAGGCCCATTGTTAGCGACCACGTCGCTAATCGAATAAGAAGATACGTTTTTTTTTATTTTACAACGCAATTCTTGAGGAGGGTTTGGTTATCACATCATTCTACTATCCTCAGGAGCCAGGAAAAAAGTAGGTATTAAGTCGGAAAACAAAATAACCGGTAGTAGGTTGAAATGAAATGAAGTTGATAATTCTGAAAATAGGTTATCACCATCATTTGTAATTCGCATAATATTTAAAAAAATAATACCTAGATGAGGTTGACTATGCGATGCAGTACATCAATCATAGAAATAAGCAGGTCAAGCAACCCGAAACTGTCAAATATTCCCACTAAACCTTGAGCCTTAACACTTTAGCGATAAAGTTGAAAATCTAGTAAAGGAAATTCGCAGATTATAGTAGCTTGGTGTGCGTTTGTAAAATCAGAATAATGTATACATTTCCTGGGTAATTCAAATCTGCTCCAATTATATAAATCCACCAGCGTCCCAGCTAAATTACAAGGCTTCAAACAAGTAATCTATGAACTTTATAGATCATTGAAATAGAATTACGAATAATATCACGTTTAAAACCCATTTTATAGAAGTTTATATGAATTTAAATAACAGTATGATACAAGACGGTGTGATGAAAGGCCGCATTAAAGTTTAGTGCGTATTCTGAGCGTTTTACGAGCGTCTAATCCGTCGTCAACTAGCGAATTGCCAACCGACTCGCGGCTTAGGTGGTCGACAGGGTTCAGGGTCCCGTTTAATTGTTTCTGCGTAATTAGATTCGATTCAAATTATATGTTTCCCTTTAATTACATCTCTGTTAATGTTTATCTCATAAATGACGACACTTGACGACACGGTTGGTGCTGTGGCTGAGTGGGTTCGATTCCCGCACGGATCAAATATTTGTATGGCCTACATGTACTTAGTTGTTCCGGGTCTGGCGCTTTGTATATGTCAGTTTAAATGTTTGTATACGTACCCACGATACAGCAGTAATTTCTAGTGTAAAAATAAATAAATAAGTATTTATTCTTATACTCGCTGCGTCCCGCGGTTTCACACGTGTAAGGTTTGATCCCGTGAGGCTATCGGGATAAAAACCTTCACCGTTTTGAGAGCAGTAGGGTTGAAATAATTTACACAAAGTAAAGCTCCTGATGGGGATCGAAATTCGAACCTAATACTTATTACTCACGGACGATACCACCAAGCCACCGCTGCTTCTGCTAATGTACATATATTTAGCCAAGAGTAAAAAAAAAACTGATAGAATTATAGCGCCTAAAAAGAAACTAAAATATTTTTTGATTTGATAGGCCGGTACGAACTAGTTTTATTCAAATCTATATTATTTTCAGGTCAGGTTGATTGTACTTATATTAACAGTATTTTAATCTACAAAACCTTCAAATTAAATAAGGTTTCTAGCCAATCAGCTATCAATACTAGTATCTAGGGCAAAACCATAAAATATGCGTTTAGGTTTAAAAGTGTGATATTGATTCCAAAGCTGCTATTAAATTATCTATGTTATTTTTAGTGTTTATTAAAATCACACTATACAACGTTAAAAAAAAGGGTATATACATACCAAGGGCATGGCATCTTTAGATGATATCAAACGATATCGGAAGGGTTTCAACTCAAAATAAAATACTCAAAAAATTGGTACCAAATTTTCGGTTTCGTGTGTTTCTTAAAATCAAATCATATCACACGTGGCAGCACACTACATACGTTAATAACTACTCGTTACCCGTCACGTTACTTGCCAAAATCCGATAAATGTCTTCAATATCTCTGTGCGACTAGTATGATAGTAGCCTATCACAGGCGGTGTTTTTCCTCATAACTTCCTAACATAAAGAGATAGGATTAAAAAAACCCTTACAATATCGTTTGATATCATGTAAAGATGCCATGCCTTTGTTATGTATATACCCTTTATGTTACACCTTGTATATTCAAGGATCTTGGAAGACGGCTTGAGCATGTACTGTGATAATCGCAACATAATTTTATTAAATATTAATTATCCATTCTGAGTCGCTAAATCCTTACTAATATTATAAATTGGAAAGTGATTTTGTTAGTGCCGCTTTCACGCCGTAACTACCGAACCGATTGCTTTGAAATTTTGCAGACGTAGAGTTAGAAGTCCGGATTAAATAATAGGACACTTTTTTATACCAGAAAAATATTTTTGTTTTCACTCGGGAATATCAAATTCCCGAGTGAAAACAAAAATATTGTTAGATTCATACCAGTTCGGTGATAGATGGCGCTGTGTGTGTATAAAAAAATATAATATATTGCAAACGAATATGCAGATGTAAACTTAGAAGCTAAATGATACGATAATTAATAATCCCCGAAAATGAGGAATGTAAAAAACGCGATATAATCGAATTCCACGCGGGCGAAGCCGCAGCCGGAAAGCAATTATTAATATTACTGGAAACCTACAATGACAATTAGTAATTTGGGTACGTAAAATAGAATAAAATGGAATGGTTATTATTAATTACTCATCATCATCCAAGCGTTAATCCCAGTCGCATCCGAAGCCTTTTCAGCTTTGGAGTCTGGGGTCCGCTTTACCAGTCCAACTGCTGATATGGCTAAACTTCGACATTTTCCGTGAAGCGACTGCCGTCTGACCTCCACAACCCGAAGGCGACATCGAAGTATTGCAGTTAGACCAATTGTTGGACTTTTGAGAGCTCCAACAACCCGTAACGACTGCCACTAGATGTTCGTATGGCAACCGGGACCAACGGCTTAACGTGCTTTCCGAGGCACGACCAGACCTAAGGCTATTATTAATGTATGTTTTGTGTTGAATTAAAATTTCCATACACTTTTATATCTCTCAAATCTTAGACCACGTATCGTCTTCACTCACAAATTCTTATGTTAAGCTCTCCTCAGTAACAATTAGACCCAAAAAACACAAAACTTACAATGACACAGCAGTCAGCACTCCTCGCTCCGCAAAACGATTTCTCACATCCACTTAAGCTTCAACAAAATCATTAATAAGTATTTACGATGCATCTGTCCTTCGGTGACAATTTCACAATAAACAATACTTGTGCAAACTCTGATAGTTTAAAAAAAAAGCTTCTAGCATCACACGATTTTCAACACTATCTCCAGTAGCAAGTGGTTTAAAGTCGGGATGTCGTTGATTTTGTTGAGCGTGTGTGGCAGTTGAATATTGGGCCAGGAGCTAAGGTTTGATAAATGATGTGATTTGACACGGTACGGTCAGATCGCTTGGGAATTCAGCTGATTAAAAATATGTGTTTCCGTTACGGCTTTAGTCATTTTTTATTTAAAATGTAAGGACGATGATAGGTGTTAGAAAGAGGTATGAAACGTCAAAAAGCTCCAATTATTTTGATTGATTAGTTCATTAATCATCATTTTTCTAAAACCTTTCTTGTGTATATCATAAGAGTGTGTTATACCACAACAGAAGCCTTACTTCCCATACCAGCTAAGAAATGCGGACTCCATTTCATCATCATCAGCCTCTATTCGTCCACTGCTGGACATAGGCCTCCTTCATAGCACGCCAACAAGATCGATCCTGAGCAGTTCTCCGCCAGCCACTACCAGCCACCTTTTTGATGTCGTCGCTCCATCTCGCCCAAGGGCGTCCTACGCTACGTTTGCCGAGACGCGGTCTCCACTCGAGGACTCGTTTACCCCAACGGTTGTGACCAGCCCACGGCGAATATCCACCATTAGGTTGTCGAAACCACTAAGATCTGGACGAAGCGTTTGGTATCATATTTTTTACCGTGTACATCTAACGACGGGGATAATTTTCCTGCGGCGCTCTTCCCATCCAAGTACAATTCAAGTGTCTTCAAGGCTAGAGTGAATGAGCTCTTAATAAACTAGTGCGCTTTGCCATCAACGATCGCATCAGCTTAGCTTCTGGTGGTCCGGATCGCGGTCAAGCACTGCTTTAGAACATTTAACTGGCCAGCCTGTCGGTGTTCTATAGGGTGCATTTTGGTGAGTGTGCGCGGGAATTGCATGATTTAATTCCCCCATCTCCGTTCCATTAACGGACGACCCGTCGTACGGCCACTTTCCACCCTTACTTTGTTGACACCACTACGATCCGCACAAAGCGTTTCGCATCCTCTTTGATACCGCGTACATCAGGGCACTGGAACAAATTTGCCAGCGGCGGTGTTTGCATCGTTCTACAATTTAAGTGCCTTCAAAGCTAGAGTGAATAGGCTCTTCATAAACTAGTGCGCTTTACCATCAACGATTGCATCACTGCTTAGCATCTGGTGGGATCACGGTCAAGCATTGGTTTATAATATTTAAGGGCCATACATATTAGGGGCCATCCATTGGTCGCGGCGGACTTGAAGGGGGAGGGGAGGGTTTTTTTTAATAATTATAAACTAGCGCTTGACTGCAATACCGCCTGATGGTAAGCAGTGATGCAATCGTTGTTGGTAAAGCGCGCTAGTTTATTAAGGCCATTCACTTAAAAAACCTTAGTGAATAGGAAGGAAGACGGCAGTTGAGCGAGCTGGTGCAATGTTAAACCCAACAACACGACCAACGATGCTGCGCCAGAGGGGGATTGATCTGGAGACCCTCCACAACCAAATTCCCGACACAACAACATTTGACGCATCGTACCCGGCACACATCGCAACACAACTGGTGAGACCCGTCCTCCGTACGGCTTCACCAGACATCATGCCGGAACACGACGAATCGCTTGGCGACAAGACTTTGTCTGGTGGGTGGTAACTTCTGCCGGCAGCCGATGTTATGGCGTACCACCGCGGTGAGTTTGATAACAATGTAGCGTGTATCTATTTTTTCCAAATTGTTCCAATCCCTCGTTATACGCGATATAAAAGACGAGGTGAAACACTTCGTTCGGATCGTTGTGGTGTTAACAACGTAAGGATGGAAACCAGCCGTACGACGGGTCTTCTGATGATGGAACGGAGATGGGGTAATTAAATCATGCGATTCAATATAGAACACTGACAGGCTGGCTACTCTTTGCCTGTGCTCCAGGCATTGGAGACCGTTTTGAGCTAAATATGGGTCGCCAATTAGCCTCTTCGCACGCCTCTCACAAAATCTTACATTAGAATCTGTCCTGGTATGAAGTACCGGTGGAATAACGCCAAGTTTCCTGGCAGCAACTGACTCAATAAATCGCCCAATTTAAAGTTTCCTTGCCTTGCCTTGTTGCCCCTTATGCCGGCTACATTAGCAGTCTAAGATTCGTGTCTCGTTGACGCGCAAAATAACCGTTGTCGGACATACACGATGTTCTTGTCTACATTGGCGAGCGAAGATTCAGAAAGCGACCTACGGCGAATATTTGTTGTTTAGTTGTGCGGCCGTGACGATGGAGGAAGTAGTGGCTAGAACGCACGGAGCGCACGCGCGGTGGAGTGTGGTAGAATGCAATGTTAGACTATGGCAATATTGTTACACTATGGTTTGTCTCTACTTAGTCTATGGTAGTTCTAGATCTTTCCTCTTGTTCGTCCGTGCTTTGTGTGTGAACGCCATTTTTGTAAGTACTAACTATATAACTCAGTAAACTCTGCTAAACAGACAAACTTGATGTTTTACTGCGCCTCCCTGTCCAATAGGTTATGGGCCCAGGCCGTTTTGTCTGTTTTTTGCAGAATCCAGTAGAGTTTTCGGGAGCACTGAGTTTTTGAGGTTGGATTAGCCGGCGTGCTTGTCTCAAACGAACGCATCGTGTTTCGTTGTAGTTTCGTCGTCATGGAGCATACCCAGTGTTTGAAGCTGTCCGGAGGGGACAACTGGGCAATTTGGAAATTCCAGATGGAAGTCATCTTTAGAGGAAAAGGTCTCTTTGAAGTTGTCAATGGTTCGGAGCAAAGACCTTCTGAGCCAAACAAAGCTGATGAAAAGTCATGGTTGCAAAAGGATGCTAAAGCGCAAGAGCTCATAGTCACACGTATGGAAGCAGCGCCACTCACACTTCTACTATCCTGTTCCACCTCAGCTGGCATGTGGATAAAGCTGAAATCAGTTTATGAAAGGGAATCGGCTGTAAGTGTGCATTTACTACAGCAGAAGTTCTTTTCTCTACAATTTGGAGATAAAGATTCAGTGGTGACAATCATGTCAAAGTTAGAAGAAATAAGCACCAAGTTAAAGCAAGCGAATGAACCATTATCCGAGATGATGATCATTACTAAGGTGTTGATGTCACTACCTGAGAAGTACAAGCATTTCCGCTCAGCTTGGGAGTCCGTCCCTATTGAGAAACAAACCTTGAATGAGTTGACCTCGAGATTGTTAGTTGAAGAAGAACGTATCGAGCAATCTGATCAATCAGATGTAGCATTGGCTAGTGTAACTCAGAGAAAAGTTTTTAACTGTTACACTTGTGGTAAACAAGGCCATTTTGCAAAAGACTGTCAGTCTAGAGTAAAAGAAACAAGAAGCTGTAATTATTGCAAGAAGAAGGGTCATCTCAAAGCAGACTGTAAGCTGTTGAAATCTAGAGAAGAAAAGAAAAATAATGTTGAAAGTGCTTTAATGTGTATTAGTGAAAAGGACTGCCAGGATTGCTGGTTTATGGACTCTGGTGCAAGTGAACATATGTGCCATAATAAAAAGCTGTTTAAGAAGTTGGACTTGGTAAATACTTCTATGAAAGTGACCATTGGAAACGGCAAAGTGTTAGATGTAGTTGGTCGTGGTACCATTGAACTCTATGCATGGAACGGTTCAAAGTTTATAAAAACAATTTTAAGTGAAGTTCTATTTGTGCCTGGACTGAAGTTCAACTTGTTTTCAGTGGGTAGTGTATTGGGCAAAAACCTAAGCCTAGTCTCTAGTAAAGACTATTGTAAGTTTGTAAACAGTAATGGTGAAGTTTGTGCCTTGGCGAAACATATCAATAAGATGTATCTCATGTTGTTCACGTTAAACGGAACGCACTCTGAACTGTCGTCTATAATAAGTGCAAAAGAAACATATCGTTTGGCCGCATCGTGTGTATCCGAATGCAACAAGAGTGACATTTCTGAGTTTGACAATTCTGTCATCAATGGTGAATGTAACAGTTCGTCAAGCTTTGTTGGTTTTATTAATTTATCCAAACAGATTGAAAACCTGAGTGTATGGCATCGTAAATTGTGCCATCAAAACATAGCACATGTTCGAAAGTTATTGTTAAGTAAAGGTATAGAGTTTATTGACAATTTTACCACTTGCGAGGAATGTTTGGCTGGAAAACAACATCGTTTGCCATTCCCATCCAGCACTTCCAGAGCTTGTAAACCGCTTGAATTGGTTCATGCAGACCTTTGTGGACCTATGGAGTGTCCTTCACTTGGTGGAGCAAAGTATTTCCTATTGTTAAAGGATGATTTTTCTGCTTATCGTACCTTGTACTTTATGAAGAATAAAAGTGAAGTCAAGCAACATATTAAGAAGTTTATTGCAAAGGCAGAACGAGAAACTGGTGAAAAATTAAAGGTACTAAGATCAGACAATGGGTTAGAATTCGTGAATTCTGATATGCGAAATCTTTTAGAAGAGAAAGGTATTACTCACCAACGTAGTGTTATGTATACGCCGCAGCAAAATGCTAGGGCTGAAAGAGATTTGCGTACCCTTGTTGAAGCAGCGAGATCAATGATTTGTGGTATGCCTAAACATTATTGGGCAGAGGCTGTCAATATGGCTGCTTATGTGTTGAACCACACAGGACCTAGTCCATTGGAGAGTAAAACTCCTTATGAATTATTTAGAGGTATAGAAAAAGAATTACTGCCCTTGCAGAATTTGAGAAGCTTCGGCACTAGAGTTTCAGTTCTTATACCAAAAGAAAAGAGGCTGAAGTTGGACCCCAAGAATAAAATAGGAATTTTTTGTAGGCTACGACAGCGAAGTAAAAGGTTACAGAGTTTATATACCTTCAACTAAGAAATTAGAAGTTCACCGAGATGTAGTATTCTTGCCAGATTTGGATTCAGAAGTGAAAGATAAATCTGACATGGTAGTCCAAAAAGAGTCGACCCAGTGTGTGGAAAATGCAGATTTGGAGCAGCAATCTACAGAAATGGTTTCCACTTCAGAGATTATAGAGCCAAGTGTCTCTGAAATGCAGGATGTGCCAGAAGAAACTGAAGCATCACCTGTTCTATTGGAGGACTTATATGAAGATGCTGAAGAAGGTGTTTCGGAGGAATTTGAAAGTGAAAGGCCATGCAGTAGTCGACCAAGAAGGAACATCCGTCAACCGAACTACCTGAAGGATTTTGAACTGGGATTATTAGCAACAGCAGAAATTGAAGAACCTAGTACATATACAGAGGCAATGTCTTGTAAGGATGCTGAAAATTGGAAGAAGGCCATAGCTAGAGAGATGGAAGCTTTGGAAGAGAATGACACTTTTGATTATGTAACAAAACCTAAAGATTGTAATATTATAGATACTAAGTGGGTATTTAGGATTAAAAGAGATGTAAAGGGCAATATTGTATCTTATAAAGCTCGTTTAGTAGCCAAAGGCTTTCAACAAAAATTAAACTGTACTGAGATTTATAGCCCTGTAGCAAAATTAACTTCCGTAAGAATGTTTTTAGTTTTTTGTAATCAAAATAACTTGCCTATTT